>CM044963.1:18821851-19017812 GCA_024516035.1 Bactericera cockerelli | reverse complement strand
TGTAGAGTTTACAACTTCTTGTTACTTTAACAAGCTGTCCCGGTAGCTCAGTGGTAAAGGCGGCACCCTGTGAATCCAGAGATTCCAGAGGTCGCGGGTTCGAAACCCAGCCGGGACATGACAAGTTATCCTCCCATAAGGGATTTTTACCACATAATAATATGTCTTGGGCTTACTGCTGGAATAATGGGACTTTAATCGTCCTAATCGGGCAGTATAAAAAAGGCGATATTATTATTGAGATTGAGACTGCTACTCGTATTGGGTCCGCTGCGATCCACCCACTCGGCCACGGTGGTCATGTCCGTCTTGTAACCTGGAGGTCGCTGGTTCAAGTCCCAAGTTAAACGAATATATTTTAGTTAAGCGAGTTCGAGTAGTTGTGACATCACGATTGAGATTAACACAGTATGATAACTTACTTAACTTGTAATGTATAGTGTAAATACATATTAGCTTTATATTCTTTTACTTTGCCTTTTCTTAAATCCACTTGGGATCGGGGGGCAGCATTTTTATCATCCATAAAATTTTTTTTTTCCTATTTAGTGCTTTTCTTTTCTCCAATTTTTCTCTCACATTCGGTTTCCCCGTCTTTCTGTTCTCGCCCGTATGTAATAATAATATAATAACACTCTTTAGTGGAAGGTAACCACCAGACGAGGTTAATGCCCAAAGCATTTTATTACGTGGTCACATACTCAAAAAAATGAGGAAAAATTCATACATTGGGTGGGCTTCGAAACAACGGATCCCTAAGCTACCTGGATTACCAGACTAGCGCGTTAACCACTTGATCCGTTGGTTCGAATCCCACCCAGTGCATGAATTTTTCCTCATTAATCTGAGTTTGTGACCACATAATAGTATGACTCTAAGGGTTAGGTGGTAGAAAAAATGCTTGGAGCATTGACCTCGCCTGGTGGTTACATTTATTATTTATTTATTTATTTATAAACTCTTTATTAGTAGGAAGAACATATATATACAATATACAGACAAATAATGGTAAATATAAAAATAGACAGTAATAATAATATAAACAAGGAAATAAAAACAAAACAAAAAAAATAAAATATATACATATGTCCTAACTAAAGGGCGGGGTTATTGCCTATGGCAATCTCTTCCACCCAACCCTTAAAGTTTCCCTATCTAGATTATCAAGTATTAAAATAAAAAATAAAAAAAATATATGTATATAGATATATATTATATCCATATAAAAAAAAAGTATTATACATAAATGAAAAGAAAGAAAGAAGAAGAATGAAAAACAAAAAACAAAAAAGAAAGAAAGTTAAAAAAAAATAAAAAAATAATAATAACACTAATTAAAAAAAAAAATAAAAAAAAATAAAAAAAAATCAGTTTTCCAAGAAATGTTCCTTCGTCAAAGCTTTAAATGCCAAGCGATTTTCCAAGGTTCTCAGTTCATCAGGCAATTGATTCCAGGATCGAACAGCATTAACTATAAAACTATTACCCATATGGTTTGTGTGATGAGGTGGAATGGAGAGATGAGTGGAGCGAGTGTTATGGCTATGAAATGAAGAAAGTGAGTGAAATGATGAATGAAGATATGGAGGTGAAGCCTCCTTCATTATTTTCCATAGTAAGCCCAATCTCTGGTGTTCTAACCTCTTATCGATTGGTAGCCATTGAAGAATTCGTCGATTTGCTGAAACATGATCGAATTTCTTCAACCCAAAAATGTATCGAACACAAGCATTCTGATACGTTTGAAGTTTTTTAAGTAGGTTCCCAGTGATATTTGACATAGCAGCTCCAGCATATTCAATTAAAGGAAATATAAGAGAAGTACACAGGAGCCGCTTTGTCTTGCGGGGCAAAAACCTTTGCAAACGTTTCAGGGAATGAAACTTTCGATACACTTTTTTACCAATATGAATAACCTGAGAGTTCCATTGAAGATCTGCATCAAAAAGTAAACCAAGATTTTTTACACTAGAGGAAAATGGGATTGCTTCAGAGTTGAAAATGATGGGAGGTATATGGGACTGAGATACCCGATGCAATAGTGGTTGAGACCCTATAATGATGGATTGAAACTTTTTTGGATTTGGGATTATACCATGGTTTTGAGTCCAGGCCTTTAAAGCATTAAGATCTGTATTCATCTTGAAAATAGCTTCATTGATATCATCCACATAAGTTTCAATGTAGAGTTGTAAGTCATCAGCATATAGATGATATTTACAGTATTTAAAAATTGACGATATATCGTTGATAAATATTGAAAATAATAGTGGCCCTAAGATACTGCCTTGAGGTACCCCTGTATTGATAGGTAGTAAGCAAGACCTTGAATCTTGGTTAAAAACATACTGCTGACGACCCCGTAAATAGGTATTAAACCAATGAAGTACAATAGGTGAAAAATTGAAATGTTTTGAGAGCTTAGTGAGAAGTATATCAAAATCAACCGAATCAAAAGCTTTACTAAAGTCTGATAGTAGTAGGATAGTAACTTTAGTATTATCCATACTTTTGCGTATATCATCAGTAACTTTAATCAGAGCAGTAGTTGTGCTGTGACCCGATCGAAACCCAGATTGATAAGGATTAAACAGGTTGTTGGAATTTGAAAAGTTTATTATTTGATGATGAACTACTTTCTCAAGGACTTTCGATAATACGGGGAGAAGAGAAATAGGCCTGAAATTGTTTAATCCTGTAGGTTTGGATATTTTGGGTAAAGGAAGAACACGACCGATTTTCCATTGTGTAGGAAACTTACCCGAACGAAGAGAGGAATTGATAATGTGGGTCAGAGGGATCACAATGAAATCCAAAATTAATTTCAAAAACTTTATCGAAAGACCATCATTGCCAGATGCGTTTGATTTAATAGAACTGATAGCTTGTCTAACATCTTGACAAGAAATTTCATCAAAACTAAATTCTGGATGTGTTGGGTTAGGTTGTCTAAGTATGGAATCAATCACATTCAGCTTGTGTGTTGGGTTGATGTTCATAGGAGGTGTAACGAAAAATGTATTGAGATCATCCAAACTGAACCGAGGATCAAGTTGTTTAGTCGAAGATTCCACATTAATACCTAGGCTTCTTAAAAATTGCCAAAGTGATTTTTCATCACGACAAGATGCAATCCCCTCAGATATATAAATCTCTCGTGCATCACGAACAGATCGAGTACAGCGATTCCGTAATATTTTAAATTTATCAAAATGATATTGAGAACGAGAATGCTTGTACTTGGTAAAAGCGCGATCTCTTTGCTTCATGAGCTTCAATATCTGAGGAGTAAGCCATTGTGTAGGTGGGTATTTAACTTTGGCATTTTTGAGCGGAGCATGCTTATTAAGAAGACTAGTTATCATATTAGTAAACATCTCGACTTTGGCATCGATATCATTCAGTTCAGTTAAACGATCCCAGTTAGACCTCTCTACATCTCCAATCAGATTGTCAACATTCAAATTATGGAAGTCTCTGAACTTGATTTTTCGAAGAGAATATTTAACTCTGCCCAGTTGGTAAGCCATGAATATTAGATCATGGTGCGAAAAACCAGGTGCAGAAACTTGCTCATAATATTGAACTTTATTAGGTGACCTAACAATTGCCAGATCTAGCAAACTATGATAGTTATCTTGATAAAAAGTAGGCTTAGAAGGTAAAATAGATAAACTAACAGATTTTACTAAGTCTTTAAATCTTTTGGATAGAATATTATCTACCTCCAGATTACAATTGAAATCACCCATAATTATGACATCATCATAGAAAGGTAGATAAGTGGTAAAGAGAGACTGTAGGTCATCAGAGTAAGCAACCCTGGGAGGCCTGTAAACAACAACCAACATGAGCTTCTTGTGACAGTAGTGAACCTCCAATAGAATATATTCTATGGTGTTCTTAATCTTCGGATCAGAACATTGAATGATAGAATATTCAATGCCGTTACGAAGGTAGATTCCCACACCACCACATCCCGAATGAAGTCTATCGTTTCTTATCAACTGATAGCCAGGGATATCAGCAACTACATCTGGCAATGAAGGCTTCAAGAAAGTCTCTGAAACAAGAATTGCATGAAAACATTTATTATTAAACGTAGATAAGAGGTCAGCATGATGCCCCACCAGAGACTGAGCATTAATATGGGCAACTCTAAAAGAGGCGTTGAATGGGGTCAAGTGTTGTAGTAACGCTGCTGATAGTGGAAGAGATTGACCTGACGACTGAGAACTCTGAGAATCGCTGACATTGGAACTGGACGAATAAACATTTCCTGGAAAAACAAAAGAATCATTAAAATTTGACATAAAATATGACAAAAAATGAATAAATAAAAATAAAGTATGAAAAGAGCAACAGAAAAACAATAATAAGTAAGTGACCTTGTAATTAGTTGAAAATATTAATTAAACAGCTACCAAATTTATCGCCTGAAGAAAAAAAAAAAAAATATATATATATATATATATATATTATATATATATAAATAAAGGAAAGAAAAAAAAAAAAAAAAAAAGAAAAAGAAAAAGGCGATTGTATAATTATTAATAAGTGAAAATAAATTTAAAAAAAAAAAAAAATTCCGATGTACATTGAAGTGTTTGGATTAGTTCCATTTTCTAGCGTGACGCCTTTTCATTTTCTTTGGAGTTGAAGATTTAGTCTTTGATCTTGAATTTCGTTTATGATCAGAAGGCAGATTGGGCGGAGTCTTCATTTCTGCAGCAGCAGCACTATCAACAGCCATGTTCGAGCAGGACGCGGGTTGTTCAGTAGCAGCAGAAGCAGTTGCAGGTCCTTGTACATTTCTGGATGTATATTCAGTATGAGACATATGCAGGGATTGAAGATCTCGAAAAGATTTTACTACAAACTTCCTTGTACCTAGGTTTACCATGATTCTGCCATCCGCAGACCATACATTTTCCTTTTCAAATAATCGTTTTGCTTCAGATAATATTTGAAAGTTAGTTCTTGTCAATGATTCCGAAATATAAAGGCCACTGTCCTTCAACATTTTTTTATTTAAGAAAACCAGTCTACGGTGATGGTAAGATATGAATTTCACGATGATGGCTCTACTTTTATCTCCTTGTTTTTTATTTGGTCCTAGTCTGTGACATCGATCAATATTTTGTTCCGTGATATTCAATTTCATTTTATTCCGAAATAGGGTCAGTAGAGTAGTAACGCAATCCACTTCATTCTGGGAATTTTCGTTTTCTTTCATACCATGAATGAGAAGGCAATTACGCCTAGAGTATTGTTCCATATCGTTCATTCTAGAATGGCAGGCATCTATTTCAGATCTTATTTGTATGAATGTTTGTTGAACTTCATTTTTGAATGACTGAAAAGCCTCTTGCAGAGCAGAGACGTCTGATAGCACAGGTTGAGGAACAGAGGACTTTATTCGCTCAAGTTCATTTTCAAAAATTAACATTCGAGATGAAAACTTGTCATTCACATTAGTTAGATTTACATCTGATGAACTAGACATCATAAAATAAAATAAAGTAGATAATAATTAAATAGGAAAATGGTCAGTGTTTTTAATTAGTATAGAAACATGTTAACATAAACTAATTAAGTTCCAACTGTTACAAGGTCATAATTAAATTAAGTTAAAAATGTCTCAGTGGAACTGAGTCTAAAGTGTTTCATTGATATATTATTACTGGTTAAAATTTGATAATGATATTAATCTTACTTTTAATAGTGTAAAATAACCAGACCGTTTGAAACGGCTTGGCGTTTGATTTGTTATCACTGGCTAGAATTTGATAATGATATTAATCTTAGTTTCAAAATTTAAATGACCCGACCGTGTGGAACGGCTTGGCGTTACCTTGGTAACGAAGATTGTTATTTGGAAAAATATTTATCTTTGACACTTAAAAAAGCTTATAACTGTTCTTAGATTCACTTTGTAAGAAAATCAGCACGACACAATGATAGTCCGAAAAAAGCACTTTAATTTGATATAAAATATAACGAATTTGGTCGAAAATTAAATATTTTCTATGAAAATTTCACGGGAGCTACAGTTTTCGATGTTGCGATGTTGATAGAAAATGTTTTGACTAAAGAGCATTACTTTTATTGACTACCAAAAGTCTGCTTCAACCGGGGATCGAACTCGGGATCTCTCAACTACGGGCAGTAGTCACAACCATTACGCCACGGTGGCATGCACGGCCTATACGTTAAAAAACTAGTTAAGTTATTTAGGATTTTAGTTTTTTTTTTTTTAAATAGTTTTTAATAAATAATGTTAAAGTAAAAATGTATAATGGAACCCCCGATCATGTATCTTGTTTTCTATTATCTTTACTCTCTAATTGTTATTTTATGTACATTGTATTTATACTCAAATAAATAAAGAGGTGCTTTGTTAAACTGTTGGCATAATGGGACTACCTGTCTTGCGCTGACAGTCTAAAGTCTAAATAAAGCACTACTTACACTTATACTTTTATTGACTACCAAAAGCCTGCTTCAACCGGGGATCGAACTCGGGATCTCTGGACTACGGGCAGTAGTCACAACCATTGCGCCACGGAGGGATGCCACGGCCTATACATTTAAATGAATATATGAATGAAATACCTATCGCCAGATCTCCGCTGGACTTGTTACTTTGGTTTAGAGGACGCACCGCTTGTTGGATTATCACAGAGGGGACAGAGCCGGGGGACAGGGGGGGGTGCCGGCTGCAAGCAGAGATAATGTAGGGGGGGTGTTAGGTGAGGTCATTCACTTTGCATGGAATCAACAACATAGTGGAAGAAAGGGTTGGGTGGAAGAGATTGCCACAGGCAATAACCCCGCCCTTCAGTTAGGACATAGGTATATATTTTGTTTATTTTTTTATTTTCTCCTTGTTTATATTATTAATATTGTCAATTTATATTTAATTTTTACCATCAATCAATATATGTAAATAAATAAATAAAAAATTTATATATGTTTATTTATTTAGAAACTCTTTATTAGCAGAACATATATACAGACAAACAATGGTAAAAATAAAATATAAAATTGACAGTATTAATAATATAAACAAGAAGAAAAAAAAAAAATATATATATATACAGGGTGTATGAAAAAAAAGGAGCCAGTCAAAATATCTCGTCTATGGAAGCAATTTTCAAAAAAAACCGTAAACACGTGGTTCATTATAAGGAGGGGGCAACTTTTTCAGGGGGTTTAATTTTTCATACTCTTAACAGGGGCGGCCCCAGGGGGGTCAACTTTGGAATCTTAAATGGAACCACCCTATTTGTAATACATTTCTGAAAAGTAGTTGACAATAAAAGTATTTTAAGACTAGTTTAAGATTTTTAATCAAAACAGGGCCGGAGATATCGTACATTTCATTTCACAGGTTTCAGTTATTTTTTATAAGTAATTTATGGTATTTTTGTAAAAATTGTTAAACACATGTATTTCTATCTGAAATAATTAAATTTTCATGCCTTTTTTATATCATTTGCTTTACCAGGGAAGATTTCAAGTGGTCAACTTTTTTTTATAATGTAAAAACCATCCTTTTTCGAGTAAATTTTGTGAGAAATAAATGCAATGATCCATGTTGTTCAATTTAAAATAAAACAAGGCCCGATTTATTTCAAATGAATGTGAAAAAATCTAAAACTCGCGTGCAGTACTAGTCACCGGCCCTGTTTTCAATTGTATCTTAAATTCAGATTAAACAACAACACTCAGTGCATTTATTTAGCTTAGACTATACTAAAAAAAGATTAGTTTTTACACAATGTAAAAAAAGATGACCCCTTGACACCTCCCCTGGTAAAGCAAATGATATGAAAAAGGCATGAAAATTTAATTATTTCAGATAGAAAGACATGTGTTTAACAATTTTTACAAAAATACCATAAAATACTTATAAAAAATAACTGAAAACTGTGAAATGAAATGTACGATATCTCCGGCCCTGTTTTGATTAAAAATTTCAAACTAGTCTTAAAATACTTTTAATGTCAACTACTTTTCAGAAATGTATTACAAATACAAAATGAACAACTTCTCACTTTTCTGTTTATACTGATTAAAATAGAGAGGTTAGTTTATGACATGGATATTCAGAGCTATTACCTGCTGATGAGAGTAAATAAGCTCGAAACAGCTGTCCAGGTATGTTCTGATATTCATGTACATCTAGTACAACTTCTCACTTTTCTGTTTATACTGATTATACTGATATACTGAATAGGGTGGTTCTATTTAAGATTCCAAAGTTGACCCCCCTTGGAGCCGCCCCTGTTAAGAGTATGAAAAATTAAACCCCGTGAAAAAGTTGCCCCCTCATTATAATGAGCCTCGTGTTTACGGGTTTTTTGAAAATTGCTTCCATAGACGAGATATTTTGACTGGCTCCTTTTTTTTCATACACCCTGTATATACATATGTCCTAACTAAAGGGCGGTATTTTTTTTTTTTTTTTTTTTTTTAGAATCTCTACAAGTAAAGAGATTCTAAATAAATAAAATAAACATACATGTCAAATTCCTTAGACGCCCACATTTTTTGTATTAGCTCAGGGAAAGTGTTGTTTTGTAAACTGTATGTATATTAATTCTCAATAAAACAATATATCTTATCTTATGTAACAACATAGTCAGAATACCACCGAGTGAAAAAATAATTAATAATAAATTGAGGATATTTGACCCAAACTCAATTAATATATGTAAATAAATAAAAAATATGTAGTTCATTTATTTAGCTTCTTTATTTATTTTATTTATTTACACTTTTTTTTTACAAAACAATCATCAACAACAACAAAAAATATAACAATAAATTTTAAAAAAAACTTAGAAATATGTACAAAAAGAAATATTAATTTTTATTACAATTGTTTTGTAATCCGGGGCGAAGTTAATGCCTTAGGCATTCTCTGCCACTTAACCCCGAATCTAAAAAAAAATATATGTTACAATTCAGTCTTAAAAGAATGTTTTAATTACGGAATATTTGACCCAAACTCAACCGATTTTGTCCATTTATTAGGCTTCTTTTAGAATCTTCATGCATGATTGGCCAGCTACATGTGTCATTCAATCTTGCAAGTAGCCCACTTTTCCTAGAAGCTTTTCTAAGCTTAGGAGATGTAAAATGGTGTTAACGTTTATTAAAATAAAATAATAACTTATTAAATTTAAAAAAAAGTATAAGTAATAGTGACGGATCTGGCTGGGGACTATAAACAGGGAGTAGACCAGCATTGGCTTGGTTCTGGGGGCCCTTGTCAATTATTAGCCTCCTTGTAAAGACAGTGGTAGAAGTGCTGGGTCATTCCTGCACTGTCTGGCAACCATCGTTCACGATGACGCCACCCTATGATAATAGAATAATAATAATTCCGTGTCCGTGAGATAGGTATTGATACCTTCAATCACGGTGGTGAGAGGATTATATGGAACGCCCAGATCCTATGTCTAGACTCCTTTCATGTCCATTGATTCTATTTGGTTTTAACGTAGAAACTTGACGTAGACAGGATGGGGGTGTTTCCCTCCATTCGCTGGGAATCGTATCAGCTACCCACATTAACCTCACCCAGCCTGGCTAGGGCCGGAATGGCCAGCCTCACATGTTCGGAGGGAACAGAATTTTTTTGTGCGAAAAGTTTGCTCCAACCGGGAATCGAACTCGGGATCTTTAAGCTAAGGGCAGTAGTCACAACCGTTACGCCACAGAGGCTGGCGCCACCCTATGATGATGAATAGTGTTGGGTTGAAAAATAAGTAAAATAGTAAAATAAGGGTTGGGTGGAAGAGAATGCCACAGGCAATAACCTCGCCCTTATTAAACATGTTGGATCAAGTTTTATTTACAAATGACATAGAATATATCTGTGAAAAGATGGCTAAACATGGTAACCCGCAATTTTCAAATTTTTCAGGAGGGTGTTTTTTCGTTTTTTTTTTATACAAAAATAATTTTATATTTTTTGTATTAAAACTTTAAAGCTTCATTTTTGGAACATAAGGCAGAATGTTCACGAGCTTTATAGTGATAGATCTATTTTAAAAAAATATTGAGTAGGAATCAAAATATTTAACTTTTTCTTCCTGCTAACATGTTTTGCCATCTTACAGATACTGTGAAAAAGACGTTTTCGAAAGTGTAAATTATGATAAGTCCCTTGCTTTTTCTGCCATCTTTCATATCAAATGAAAGCAGTCTTTACAAACTAGACAAACAAGGATATTTTACATGTCTTATTTTGCCATCGTGTACAATGAGTGAAAGAGTCGTTTTTATGAGGGCAATTTATGTTAAACGTACTAATTAGGTAGTACGTTTACTTTACTTTATTAGTCTGAGTAGTCACGGTTGCCGAGTGTTATCATGCTCGGCTTTGCACGCAGGTGATCCGGGTTCGAATCCCGGCGGGGTCGGAATTTTTCCGCTCTGTACTTTAGCTGTCGGGGTTGACTCATACCTCGTGAGGACAAATGAGGAGCTACTTTGATAGGAGTAGCGACCAGTGGCGGCATTACAAGTACCAATTTAATTTAGTATAATAATGACGAGCGATGAAAATCTTGTAATGCTGATGATACCCACAAAATTGTGAAGTGGTTCTCGGCACCTCATCGTGTTGTACGGATGGCGCCAAAGCATGTCTAGAGCATTTATCATCATATGCCGCTTTCAAAGTTTACAAATGTAGCAAGTACAAAAGATGGTAGGACTTGATAAATGATTTTCCTATTCTGCCATCTTGTAATTCTTGAGAAAGTAAAATTTTTGTGCGATACCAAATTCTGATAACGTCCTTTATCATATTTTGCCCAGTTCATTATACTGCAATAATACGATTTCGTCAGACGGCAAAATATGACACTGGACTTGATCAAGTTTATCCATCTTATGAAAGATAGAATTTGTTGAAAAGTAAAAGATTTTTTCTTGTTAAGATACTTGAACATGCTTTACCACCTTTTGAACTTTCGAAAATGTCACTTATCACGTTTTTTCAAAATTATTATCCAAGAAACTATACATCGTAGCGAAATTCTGATGCTACCAGTAGATAGAGCTCGTCGAGTACATTAGGAATCTGTTAATAACTCAATTTCGAAAAAAATGCGGGTTACCATGTTTAGCCATCTTTTTACAGATATACAATATACATACTTACATAGAAATTAAAATTGACAAAACAAAACTTGATCAAGCGCCCTTTAGGTAGGACATTATTTATTTTCTTTTTTACTTATTTATTTTGTCATTTGTTTGTTCGTATTTTCCTAATTTTATACTGTTACCATTGTACTGTGTCCTCCTAATAAAGCTTAAAAAAAAAAAAAAAAAAAAAATAGTGACGGGCCCCGGGATCGAACCCTCGCTCACCTGCTCGACATGCTATGACTCCGCACCACGGAGGAGGAGCCGGTGCCACCGCCGCCACTGCTGCTGTAGTCGAGACAGGTGGGGGCGGCGGCGGCGGGGGGCGGAGGGGGGAGAGCACCCCCGCCGAGTGGCAGCGGTAGGGGGGAGGGGGGGAGTCGCCCCCGTCGAATATCGTGCGGTTCGGGGGCGCCCGGACGCACTTCTGATAGATCTCGCTTTCCTGGGGGGGGACAGAGGAGAGGATTATTAGTACGTGCTACATAGAAATAGATAAGACATACTAATATATACTCGAATATCTCCCTTGCCTTTATCCCATATCAGCATATGTTGCTTTTGGAGTCGGCATTGTGGATTACACCTGTTCCGAGTCTCGGATGTAGTACCCACCTGTTCCGAGTCTCGGATGTGTTGTACCCACCTGTTCCGACTCTCGGATGTACACAGAGTCTCGGATGTAGTACCCACCTGTTCCGAGTCTCGGATGTGTTGTACCCACCTGTTCCGAGTCTCGGATGTGTTGTACCCACCTGTTCCGAGTCTCGGATGTACCCACCTGTTCCGAGTCTCGGATGTACCCAGAGTCTCGGATGTAGTACCCACCTGTTCCGACTCTCGGATGTACCCAGAGTCTCGGATGTAGTACCCACCTGTTCCAAGTCTCGGATGTGTTGTACCCACCTGTTCCGAGTCTCGGATGTGTTGTACCCACCTGTTCCGAGTCTCGGATGTGTTGTACCCACCTGTTCCGAGTCTCGGATGTGTTGTACCCACCTGTTCCGAGTCTCGGATGTGTTATACCCACCTGTTCCGAGTCTCGGATGTGTTGTACCCACCTGTTCCGAGTCTCGGATGTGTTATACCCACCTGTTCCCAGTCTCGGATGTGTTATACCCACCTGTTCCGAGTCTCGGATGTGTTGTACCCACCTGTTCCGAGTCTCGGATGTGTTGTACCCACCTGTTCCGAGTCTCGGATGTGTTATACCCACCTGTTCCGAGTCTCGGATGTGTTGTACCCACCTGTTCCGAGTCTCGGATGTGCAGCCGGACGGCCGAGCCGTAGGGAATCTCCTCGCCGTCCGGCAGAGGGATGGAGGGGGGCAGATCGAGGGCGAGGTCCGTCATGACCGAGGCCAGACGAGTCTGCCGGTCCCTGGCCGCGCCTAGCTGACGAGACATCATGCCCGTCGAGCCTCCCGACGGCAGGGTCAACATCTGGGGGGGGGGAGAGATTATTTAGTATTTTTTTTTTACTGTCTGGCTACCATCGTTCACGATGACGCTACCCTATGATGATATGATTGTCACTCAGACTCTACCTCATATCATATCATATGTTAGTATATTTTTTTTATTATTATTACAGATAGTATATTTCTGCCATTTGCAGTCCAGAGGGCAAAGTACTCAGAATACTTGAGCAATTTCCTCTCTGGATTACAAGTGACATTTTTTTGAAAAGGTATGCTCGTGCCTATTAGTCTGGTTTTACTATATATTAGTCTGGTATACTGGGTGAGGTTCATGTGGGTAGCTGGTACGATTCCCAGCGACGAATGGAGGGTAAAACCCCCTCGTCCTAATACTAATACAGGACGTTAAATCAAATAGAATCGTTTTTTTTTTTTTTTTTTTTTTTTTAAGTGGGGTTTAACGTCGCTTTCAACTGCCATGGTCATATCACGACGGGGGTTTTACCCTCCATTCGCAGGAAACTCACAAACCTGCTACTCACATTGACCTCACCCAGCCTGAGTGGGGCCGGGAAAAGCCAGCGTCACGAGAATTAGAATTTGAATGGTCACCCATCCAAGTCTTAACCTCGCTGGATGTCGCTTAACTTCGGTGTTCTGAAGGGAACCGGTGTATTCAACATGCCATCGACGCTGGCTAAATATAATCGTTTATTCATTTATTTAGAAACTCTTTATTGGTTGAACATATTTATACAGACAAATAGTGGTAAAAATTAAATATAAAAATTGACAATATTAATAATATAAACAAGAAAAGAAAAAACAAAAACAAAATATATGCATATGTCCTAGCTAAAGGGCGGGTTTATTGCCTATGGCAATCTTTTCTACCCAACCCTTGGGTGGCAGAGATTGCCATAGGCAATAACTCTTCACATTCACACTCTTCCACCGACTAATTATATATTAGTCTGATATACGTGCACTGGTAGTCAAGTGGTTAACGTGTTAGTCTGGTAATCCAGGTAGCGTAGGGGTCCGTTGGTTCGAATCCCACCCAGTGCACGAATTTTTCCTCAATAATTTGAGTTTGTGACCACAATAATAATTAGACTCTGAAGGTTAGGTGGTAGAAAATGCTTTGAGCATTAACCTCGCCTGGTGGTTAACTTCCACTAAAGAGTGTTATTATTATTATAGTCATCATTGAGTAGAAACAGGCTTTATACTTTAAGTATGCTCTATTACACCATCAGCTCAGGTGGGCTAGTGACGTGGAGATGCCAGTCTCCAAATACAAGTTTACAATATCCTGTTTATCATATACTGCAACCGTATTGTATTAAACACAATAATCAGCGCATTACAAGCTTGTACCCCGTCGGAATAGACATAAAATTAGTATAAACATAAAATATTTTAAATCCCTCAAAGAAAAGAGAGGGAAACATTATTGGGATTTTTTTTTATAGAAATAATATACATAAATATGTAAATACATAATATAATGTGAAAAAATAGATATAAACGTATTATAATGCATAATTATGTTTTCAATCTCTTCCACCCAACCCCTAATCAGAGACGGAGAGAAGAAGAGAGAGACCCTTCTTTCTGTCTAGAGAGTGAAAAGTAGAGTGAGATAGAGAGAATGAAAAGTAGAGAGGAGTTAGAGTGTGTGTGAGAGAGAGAGAGAGAGAAAGAGACGGAGAGATGAAGAGACAGAAAGAAAGGGAGAAGGAGGGAGAAAAGAGAGGAGTGGGAGAGAGAGAGAGAGAGAGTAGTTAGAGGGAGAGATAAAGAAAGAGGGGGAGAAAAGAGAATGATAGGGGGGGACTAGAATATTGATCTTCCTCTAAATTCGCAACTAGGAAAAGAAGGAAGGGGTGGGGGCAGATATATATTCGAAAGTCCTTTCACTTTTCATGAACAGAAAAAAATACCATTTTTTTGTAAATAGACAGAAATCTCTATATTTTAGCATTTTTTTTTGCTGGCATAAATATGTCATTGAAGTGATCATATTCTCAAACTCGAGCGTTGGGTGGGATTCGAACAAACGTCTTAACCTTTACCAGTCGTGTCTGTACCACCAAATGAAAAAAAAAAAAAAAAATCCGACCACACTCTTAAATCAGTTTTAAATTAAATTTAATCACCTCGCGAAGTAAGCGAAAATGGCTAGTTCTGGAAATCTGCCGGTTGTTTGATTCACTGATGATTTTGTAAGCTGGATAATCACTATAATAATAATAACACTCTTTAGTGGAAGGTAACCACCAGGCGAGGTTAATGCTCAAAGCATTTTCTACCACCTAACCCTTAGAGTTATTATTATGTGGTCACGATCTCGAATTAATGAGGAAAAATTCATGCACTCGCTGGGATCCGAACCAACGGATGCCTACGCTACCTGGATTACCAGACTAGCGCGTTTACCACTTGACTACCAGTCTAATCAATCTAGCTCTAGTACCGATTTTTTTATACGAGCATTATAGTGTTGAGAGTAAGAAAATTTAACCCCGTTCACTTCACTGCATACTAGCTTCAGGGTGGAGCGAAAGGTCCATCTTTTAGGTATCTAGTCATTCAAAAGGGAAAAGAGGAAGAGGAAGGAGAGAGAAAGAGAGAGAGAAAAAAAGAGAGAGAGAGAAAGAGAGAGAGAGAGAGAGAGAGAAAGAGAGAGCGAGAAAAAGAGAAGGAGAAAGAGATATAATGGAGGGATGAAGAGATAGATGCATCACTTCAAAACATATCATGGACAGACAAGAAGTATGGTCCGTAATCTTAAATCTTAATATATAAATGTCAAAGTCACTGACTGATCACTCACTGATCATCGCTCTACAGCCCAAACCGTAAGTCCTAGGAAGCTGAAATTTGGTAGGTAGCTTTGTCTTATAGTCTAGATGTGCAATAAGACGGGATTTTTCGAAATTCCCACTACAACACCTGCCATTGGCGAAAAAGGATTTTTTGCTTTCACGGCCATGCCTTGGCCCGCAAAGCGGGCGACAGTCCACTTGTACTTATATATAATTAGCATCGGCATCGGGTGCTGAGTGCTAATCTGCATACAGTCTGGAAAACACTATACTTCCAGCTGTGAGTGAGCTGACTATAGTGCACCATAATTAGCATCGGGTGCTGAGTGCTAATCTGCATACAGTCTGGAAAACACTATACCTCCAGCTGTGAGTGAGCTGACTATAGTGCACCATAATTAGCATCGGGTGCTGAGTGCTAATCTGCATACAGTCTGGAAAACACTATACCTCTAGCAGTGAGTGAGCTCACTATAGTGCACCATAATTAGCATCGGGTGCTGAGTGCTAGTCTGCATACAGTCTGGAAAACACTATACCTCCAGCCCTGAGTGAGCTGACTATAGTGCACCATAATTAGCATCGGGTGCTGAGTGCTAATCTGCATACAGTCTGGAAAACACTATACTTCCAGCTGTGAGTGAGCTGACTATAGTGCACCATAATTAGCATCGGGTGCTGAGTGCTAATCTGCATACAGTCTGGAAAACACTATACTTCAGCTGTGAGTGAGCTGACTATAGTGCACCATAATTAGCATCGGGTGCTGAGTGCTAATCTGCATACAGTCTGGAAAACACTATACTTCAAGCTGTGAGTGAGCTGACTATAGTGAAACCATAATTAGCATCGGGTGCTGAGTGCTAATCTGCATACAGTCTGGAAAACACTATACCTCTAGCAGTGAGTGAGCTCACTATAGTGCACCATAATTAGCATCGGTGCTGAGTGCTAGTCTGCATACAGTCTGGAAAACACTATACCTCCAGCCCTGAGTGAGCCGACTATAGTGCAAAATAATTAGCATCGGGTGCTGAGTGCTAATCTGCGCCTGGAAAACACTATACCTCCAGCAGTGAGTGAGTCGACTATAGTGCACCATAATTAGCATCGGATGCTGAGTGCTAATCTGCATACAGTCTGGAAAACACTATACCTCAGCCGTGAGTGAGCTGACTATAGTGCACCATAATTAGCATCGGGTGCTGAGTGCTAATCTGCATACAGTCTGGAAAACACTATACCTCCAGCCGTGAGTGAGCTGACTATAGTGCACCATAATTAGCATCGGGTACTGACTGCTAGCCTGCATACAGTCTGACTTGCCCGCTGCTTATGTCTAGACGGGACGGGATGTACTCAACCTATGATCCCTGGTAAATAATCAGACGCGCTGTCCTGCCGGGCAATGAGGCGAATATCCGGACGGGTACTCGACAGGGCGTGGGTTCAATATCCGACTGACGCAGAGTTTTCGCGGTTTGGACAGTAGAGGAAAGGATCCGTTACGCGTCATGGGGGTGGGCAGGCATGCAGATTATAAAATTCCATGTTTTTAGTGTCTCGTGAATATGATTCAAGTCTGTCTGGAGGACTTTAAACAGGGAGTAGACCAGTAGTCTGGCTGGGAGACTATAAACAGGGAGTAGACCAGCAGTCTGGCTGGGGGACTATAAACAGGGAGTAGACCAGCCGTCTGGCTAGGGGACTTTAAACAGGGAGTAGATCAGCAGTCTGACTGAGGGACTATAAACAAGGAGTAGACCAGCATTGGCTTGGTTTTGGGGGCCCTTGTCAATTATTAGGCTCCTTGTATAGACAGTGGTAGAAGTGCTGAGTTATTACTCCACTGTCTGGCTATCATCGTTCACGATGACGCCACCCTATGATGATGATGAATATTATTTACATGTATTGGTAGTCGAGTGGTTACGGCCCTGGGCTTGTAATCCTAGTAGTGCATGTAGGTATCCTTGGTTCGAATCTCACCCGATGCATGATTTTTTTCTCAATTAGAAAGCACTCTCGAGGATAGAAAATGCTTCAGCATTAACCTCGCCTATTAGTTAACTTCCTCTAAAAGGTCGATTTTGCTAATTTGATTTAGGTAATATTCTACACACATATTTTTTTTTTATTGACAAATGGTCTTGACATATAATTATTATGAATATAATCTAATCTGTATACTTCGATTTTTCCTCATTTATTTGAGTATATGACCACATATAAAGTTTTCTTCCACTAAAGAGAATTATTATTATTATAATAATAGATGTAATAATTATAGTACCTTATTTTATAGGTCATTAGGAGAGAAAAGGTCAACCTTCTTTTTGAAACAGAGGATTTTTCCGTGTAACCACAGAGAAAATGCGGCAGCTGTGATGGGCACAGTGCCTCGTTCCTCAGACTTGGAAGGCATTTTTTATATTTTATAAATAGCTAAAAACATTTTTTTGTAAAAGAATTAAAAAATGATTCGGTTAGCAATAAAATCCTCGGTTTATTAGGCACAGCCTATAGAATTATAATAATTATTTGTACTCTATATATGTCTCTTTATATCTAATAAGAATGATGGGGGATGAGGAAGAAAGTGCGGGGTGTTGAATGTGAAGATGGGGCGGGAATGTTAGTAATTGAAAGATGTTAAACGTTGAAAAAAAAAATATATATATAAAAAAATAATAATAATAATATCATGTGGTCAATCAGACTGCCAAATGGCAGGACAACGTGTCATGTCTCGGATGGGTTTCAAGCCCGAGACCTTTGGATTGTGATTGTGCTCATACTCACAGGAAAGGAGGTGTTGGTGGAGGTGATGGGCGGATACCAGGGGGTGGAGCGAAAGTGCGTCACCACGCACGTGACCACGCCCAGAGTGGTGAGGAGAGCTGCGAGCACGATTATCACTGCCGCCACTGAAACAGAGAGGCGGGGGGGCGGTGGTCACTAGGGGGGCGGAGATTTGGGGAAAGGATCTTTTTCTCTATATTGTTTGTATCTAAGAAAAAGAAGAAGAAGAGTTGAATAATAATAAAATAACGTATGAAACAAGTCTGTCCCGGTAGCTCAATGGTAAAGGCGGCTCTCTGTGAATCCAGAGATTCCAGACAAATTATCATCCCATTTGGGATTTTTACCAGATAATAATATGTCTTGGGCTTACTGCTGGAATAATGGGACTTTAATAGTCTTAATCGGGCAGTATAAATAACGCGATATTATTTTAAAAAAAACTTCCATTCCAGAAACACTGTCCACTCTCATAATGTCTGTTTCAACCTCACAAGTATTCCTTAGTGAGAGCCACAAAAATTGTAAAAAAATTAAAATAAATATACATTATTTATTTTTACATTTAAAAAAAACCGTCACACAAAGCACTCTGATTGTTTATGGCGTTCAAATTAATAACCAATCAGAGTGCGTTGTTAAACAGTTGAAAGGGAGATTTGGAGATTATGAGAGTGTTTCTGGAACTACAGGTGTATATTAACGGGGCAAGCCATATATATAAAAAAGATATCATATTTGTGTGAATCACTTTCGTGATATCACAACTACTCAAACTCGCTTTACTAAATCTACGCTGAATCCGGGACTTGAACTGACGACCTCCAGGTTAGAAGTCCGCCACCTTATCGATCAAGCTACTAAAGTTAACGGGGCAAGTCCTATAAATATACATATAATATAACAAGAATACAAATACAAAATATAAATAAGGTTTAAATTTATAGTTTATACCTACTACCGACAAACTGTTGAACTACACGGCTAATAGCTAAACCGTGCATTGGTAGTCAAGTGGTTAAGGTGCTAGTCTGGTTATTTGGGTATCGTAGGAATCCGTTGGTCCATTTTTTTTCCCTCGGAAGTAAAAAGAAGAAAAATAAAAAAAAAATCAAGAACAATACTAACAAATAATATGTATTATGCATAACTTTACTTTCACAACCTTCTGCAAAATAAAATGGACTGAGGTGTGTGTGTGTGTACTGTGTGTGTGTGTGTGGGAGAGAGGGGAGAGAGAGAGAGAGAGAGAGAGAGAGAGAGAGAGAGAGAGAGAGAAAGAGAGAGAGAGAGAGAGAGAGAGAGAGAGAGAGAGAGAGGAGAGAGAGAGGTCGATGCTATTTGTTTTTCGAGTTTGCTCAGGTGTGCTGTATACATGTTTTCGATTGACCTGGTCAGGCGAAAAATAAGGGGCTCAGATTGTTTCACAATAAATGGAGGATTTTGAAATGTTTTTCCAGTGACTGGAGAGCTTGTTGCTATCTGACGCCTATGCTGGCCAGGGGGAGAAAGGATTGAGAGGATACAAAATAAACAAACAAAATACGAAATAAGATTATAACAATGTACATCAGAAGGTGAATAAATCCTACACAAAGCAAACATTTAAGAAATACAGGCATAGAGAGGGAGGGAGAGAGAGAGAGAGAGAGAGAGGGAGGGATAGTTAAAGAAAACTCTAATCTGACAGGGTTTTGCCTTTGTTAGAAGAAAAAAGAAGAGGTAATGCTAAACATATTGAAGAGGAGGAGAGAGACAGTGATAGGCAAACATGTACTCTACGCTTAGGAGACTAGAGGGCAGTACGGATTAAAATTTCAGAAATAAATTTAAGAATATTCAACAAACACTAGAAGATTGGTTGGGTGGAAGAGCTCACTTCAGAAGTCTTAGTGTGACTCTTAGTGTGACTCACTCTTAGTGTGACAAGTCTGTGTAAAACATACAGTTTCACTTTAATATTTCTTTTCCTATGTGCTATATCTTATATGTAACTATGTAATGTAAAAGAAATGTACAATAAAACACATTATTATTATATTATTATATTATTATAAGAAGAGAAAGCCTAAAAAAAAGGATAGTAGGAATTTAACCAGAACCAGACAACAAATAATAGATCTAATAGAGGTATGTGTTAAAAAGTTACCATATTTGTGTTACTACGTGATATATCACAATTATCACAACTACTCATACTCGCTTTACTAAATTTACGCTGAAACCAGGACTTGAACCACCGACCTACAGGTTACAAGTCCGCCGCCATATCGATCAACCTACTGAGGTCGGTCTAATAGAGGTCTGTGTGACAGCTCTAATTTCTTATGGGACTCTAATAAGCTTACAATTATGTATAACGAGAGTTGATTTGTCCTATAAGTATAAGTTGACTGTCAGCGCAAAACAGGTAGTCCCATTATGCCAACAGTTTAACAAAGCACCCTATTTGAGTATAGATACGATCCTATGTGTTATTAAAAAATACAAAAAAAAGGTCACCGCGATGGGTTTTAAGTTTCAAGTTCCAGGGCAAAGACGGTCTTATAATCGGACCCTTCCTCGAGGCAATACTTGAGGAAGGTCATAACTCCCGGACGGTTGCTAATTTAAGACTTTTGAAAGTTTCCCGATATCGTAAGGCAATTTTATTAGGGGTTATCACTCATCAAATTTTTGCTGTCTCTTACCATTTCGCCTAGAAAATTCGGACGCGCAAAGATACATACATAAAAAGTCCTCCCATATTTCTCAATTATACATTATTAGGATAAAGAAAGGGATACTTACAAAATTACTAACCGATATACATAATATATGACTTAGGGGGATTAATCTATTTGAGCACTTAATATGATTAGCTCATGGATCAGAAGGAAGAAAGGGGTCAAAGGGGGAGGGGGAGAGATAGGGGTCAAAAGAGGAGGGGAGAGAGATGGTGGTCAAAAGGGAACGGGGGAGAGAAGGGTGTCAAAGGGGGAGGGGGAGAGATGGGGGGTCAAAGGTGGAGGGTGGAGATGGGGGTCAACCGGTCCACTACAGAATTAACGGCGTGATTTGTGCAAGAGTGACGACATGTCATTATTATTATTATTATATTACGCTTTATTAGGTAAGGACAAAGTACAATATTGACAGAACCATAAAATAAAAATAAGGAGAAAAAAAAAAAAAAATAGATCGAATAAAGAAATAAGAAAAAAAAAGAGAATAAAGCTAATGTCCTACCTAAAGGGCGGAGTTATAGCCTGTGGCAATCTCTTGTCATCAGCCTGGGTAAACAAGGGAATTAGTGACAGCAATGCATAGTAAGATGACGTAATTTTATTCTGATAGAATCGAACCTGGATAATGAGGACTTGTGTAAGCAGGAATCCTGGAAAAATTGGAAAAAAAACCTCAAGCAAAAAAAAGACAACTTGCTGTAACTAGAGCATTTCTTATGTATCTCAACACCAGGGCAGGAGTTTTGTTATTTTTATAGACGGGTTGTTGTTCCTCAAGAAAAGCACCAATTATTATCACACCGACATCTATTTAGATCTATTGTCACCAAAATTCCAGGATTGCAGGAGTTGCAGTAAACAGATTTCCACTGTTCTGCATCAGAGACAACTATATAACTAGTATTTCTTATCCATCTCAACATCAGTGGCGGAGTTATTATTCAACAATTTTGATCAATCTTTATTTACAATTTTTTATATACAGGTTCAGTGAAAAGGTATGATTAATGAAGGGTAAACAAACTTTGATCAAGGGTGGTGATAATGCCTTTGGCATTCTCTTCATGGAGTACAGTCAACTTTATACATCTTTTCCACTGTCGCGTTGATACTGAAGATAACCCAGACACATAGAGCCCAGGACAGAGTCTCGGATTCGACACTGAAGATAACCCAGACACATAGAGCCCAGGACACAGTCTCGGATTCGACACTGAAGATAACCCAGACACATAGAGCCCAGGACACCAGCTTGGAGTCGACACTGAAGATAACCCAGACACATAGAGCCCAGGACACAGTCTCGGAGTCGACACTGAAGATAACCCAGACACACAGAGCCCAGGACACAGTCTCGGATTCGACACTGAAGATAACCCAGACACATAGAGCCCAGGACACAGTCTCGGATTCGACACTGAAGATAACCCAGACACATGGTAGAGCATTATGCAAAGAGAAGAAAACTGCAGTGGTATTTGACCTAGTCTAGACTTTGCCAGACACATGAACTGGGTGGACTACATTTCTATGGTAAGCGACTTCCACTAACTAGACTGGCCAAGTCAGCAAGACCACGAACATTGTGAAAATATACTTCCAAAACGAAAAATTATATACAGTAGAATTAAAAGTTTTATTTGTTAAACTAAGAGAGGCAGGGAGGGAGAAAGAGGGAGAGAGAGGGAGGGAGGGAGGGAGAGAGAGAGAGAGAGAGAGAGACAGAGAGAGCTCTAAAGAGATCTTTCAAAAGCAAATTAAATTATTTTTAAAAAAAACCAATTTATTCTAAGAAGCTCAAATTATGAAAATAAATATAATAAAACAGTCAGAAATACCTATATGTACATAAAACGGTCTGTAGAATGTCATATGTATAAACCTTCCCTTTGGTGCCGGGTAAGGATACCGATTGCTTATTGCGATGACCCGGGGAGTTTCTTTTTTGTAAATCGAGAGTCACCGCAAATTTTCCCTCTTTGGTATCCTTACTCGGCGCCCCTGGAGAGGTTTATATATGACATTTTACATCTCATTACCTGCACATAGTGTACAATTGTACATACTACATCTTGTAAATCCACTTATCCAAATTGATATCCCGAGAAGACCAATTCCACGTAGCTCAATAACAAAAAACCTTCCTCGTTCACGTAAATTGCAGTTCAATTAGCAAATGACAACAAAAAAAAAAAATCCAATCATAAAGGCCATCCTAGTGTTAGCACCAGCAATATTAGCATGGCCATTGGCTAGTCTCCTTGCCATTCTAGAACAGAATTGCTCGTATGGGTATGATCAAGGTTAATTCTAGCAACGTCCCAGGCTAAAATTAGTATTTTAATCATAGCTCTCAAGTATATTAGTTAGGTAGGGATGTGACACACAGTAAAATAGATATTATACTCTCAATAATATGATGATGAACAGGCGCGGATGGTGCTAAGGAGCTGCGGAACTGCAGCACCCCCAGACGAAAAAGAGAGAATTTGCTCATGTCCTACCTCGTACACAATGGAATTCTATATTAATTAATCCATAATATAACCGACCTCAGTAGTTTGATCGACAAGGCGGCGGACTCGTAACCTGGAGGTCGGTGGTTCAAGTCCCGGTTTCAGCGTAGATTTAGTAGAGCGAGTTAAGTTAGAGTAGTTGTGACATCACGAAAGTGATAAACACAAATTTGATAACTTTTAAACTTTTAACTTTAATCCATAATATAATTATTATGATTTGTATGGTAAAAAAGACTGGCTCGGGGACTATAAACAGGGAGTAGACCAGCATTGGCTTGGTTCTGGGGGCCCTTGTGCATTATTAGCCTCCTGAAGGTAGGAGAACTATAATTTGTCATGATTTTTTTTTTTTTTTTTTAATTCAAATAATATAATATATTTCATTAAAAACGTCTTTTTTCTTCAGTGTGCTCATTACGGATGCCACATTTCCCCTTTAGCCTCCTTGTATAGACAGTGGTAGAAGTGCTAGGTCATTACTCCACTGTCTGGCTACCATCGTTCACGATGACGCCACCCTATGATGATGGTAAACAAACTCAAACTCTTTAGATACTGAAAGAGCGACTCTATAAATACAATTTCAGTCGAGTTTATGTGGCAGCACCCCCCGAATCATATTCTCGCCTGTCGCGTCTGATCATGAAAATTAATATCATTATAACTATGACTAGGACTAGGACGTAAGTGGCAAAGTGACATGCACAGTATTGCACAGAGTGGTAACTGCGACCTGCAAATTGTGTACTGGGTCCAACAGTGGGAACTGTGACCTGCGAATTGTGTACTGGGTCCAACAGTGGTAACTGTGACCTGCAAATTGTGTACTGGGTCCAACAATGGTAACTGCAACTTGCAAATTGTGTGCTGTGGGTCCAACAAGAGATAAAGCACCAGTAGAAAGTTCTGACTGCTGATGAATATCAAGTAAAGGTTTTTCTAAATCAAGGAGAGATGACACGTAACTATCAGGAAGTACAATGAATTGCATTTCATATGTACTTTTTACATGGTCAGATATATGCACTGTCTTCCTTTCAATCCTGTATATTCAAGAAAATAATAAAAAAAATTGTAAAATTTTAAATATATGTATAAAAGAAAGAAATTATCTTGCAAGACAAAAATTACACTTGAAATTCATCTCATACATTGCATTTCATAAGTACTTGTCATATATGGACAACTATTTTCATTCTTGCAAGGCAAACTTACACTTGTAATTCATCTTATACATTGCATTTCATAAGTACTTGTCATACATGGATAGCTATTTGCACTGTCTTGCTGTCTTCCGTTCAACCCTGTATATGGCAGATAAGATACCTACACATGTAATTCTGTAATACAGTCTAGGACACGTTAACTATCTTGCCAGGCAGGAATTACACTTGAATTACATCTCATACATTGCATTTCAAATGTACCTGTTATACATGGACAGCTATTTGCACCACGAGCGCTGGAGACGATTGCAATTATTATAGAGAGAAAATAATAATAACACTCTTTAGTGGAAAGGTACCACCAGGCGAGGTTAATGCTTCAGGCATTTTCTACCACCTAACCCTCAGAGTCTTATTATTATGTGGTTAATACTAATACCCCAATAGTCTAATTAGTATAAAGTTCATTTAACGTTTAATTTTAATATTTTTTGTTATTGATTCTTTTAAATTGTATTTTTGATAGCTTAAATTAGGGTTTTATTTGTATAATGGGTAGTAGCTCCCGTCAATTTACTAAATAAATAAATTAATGAGGAAAAGTTCATGTACTGGGTGGGATTCGAACCAACGCGCAACGGATCCGTACGCTACCTGGATTACCAGACTAGCGCTTTAACCACTTGACAACCAATACACCAAGACTACGAGAGAGAAAAAAGTGAGAACTAAACTCGGCTAGGGCCAAGAGTGCAATGAACATGCTGATTTTGATACTGAGATTTTCAGAATAATTTGCTACTCAGCGGGGTACGAACTCTGATACCGAGGCACTCTGATAGACGCCTTGTGAACAACAACCCACACATCAAAAAAAACTTCCGATTTTACTTTTCTTATCCTATTATAAGGAAAGTCACGATTTTAGTGGGTAGCGCAGAACCATAGGACTTTTACAAAAAGATAATAGTGCGGTATCCCAGAGAATATGGACGAAGAAGAGGTAGACCAAAGGATAAATGGGATAAGGAAATGAGTTTAGTTTGTGGAGGAGTAACATGGAGGAGAGTAGCAGAGGAGGGGAAGAGAATGGGTCTCTTACACCCAGAACCACTTGTACGAATTTAATTAATTTAAAATGGAACCATCTACAGAACGTCTCCTATATGTGGAACAATAGGCGGCTTGTGTCTATAGTCCATTGTAATAAATGGAATGATTTTAATACAAATGCAAACTCCTACACAGATGCAATAACAGAAATAATGTGTGCAAAATTTTATCAAAATCCGTTGGATAGTTTCCGAGATTTGCGCGTTACAAGGAATATTTTGAACAGACCGACACCGACACAAAACCAAAGTTGCTCAGGAGGTTATGAAACATCCAAAAATATGAAAAAAATCGGAGCACAAAAATATTTTTTTTTTACAAAAACAAACACAATACTTCCGATTTCTAATATTAGAAATTTCTTGGAAGTAAAATGACGGACAGACAACAAATGTTGAGTCCCTTTTTGTGTTACCAAGTGTAGATTTACTCCTTATATTACATCTTAATATATAAATGTCAAAGTCACTGACTGACTGACCACTCACTGACTGATCATCGCTCTACAGCCCAAACCGTAAGTCCTAGGAAGCTGAAATTTGGTAGGTAGCTTTGTCTTTTATTTTATTTATTTATTTATTTATATTACAATTTACGGCATTACAATAAATTACAATCTGCCATTAACATGGTGGCAATCATGAAAAATAACATGATTACCATCATGTTTATACACTTAAAATTAATAAGTAAAATTAAAATTAAAAATCCATATAAATGAAAGGTAATTCTTTAAGAGAAATGTATGATTCAGATAATAAAATATTAATATTAATTCATGTTATAGGTTGCCAAAGCATAACGAAATTTGGTTTTTAAATGTACTCAAGGACAGGAAGAATATATCGATGCTAGGATTATTTTTGGTTGTTGTGTTGCAAATATCAATCATGCGATTTAAAGTGGAGAATTTGGAAAAATTAGTTTTTGTTTGTCTTTTTTGAAATAAATCGCAATTCCTAGTGTTTTTAATATTGATTCTGATATTGACATCTTCTAGTAATTCAGGCAGGTCTATTAAATTATTCATTATTTTATAAAAGTAAATTGCATCGTATATCTTCCTCCTGTCCTCAAGGGTTTGTATGTTACATTTTACAAGAATGGGTTTATAATTAAAATAGTATTTGTGTTCTTGTTGTATTCCTACTTTGAAGGCATAAGATCTTAGGAATCTGCGCTGCACATACTCTAAGTCTGCTGTATTTATCTTATAGTGTGGTGACCATACCTGTGAGGCATATTCTAGGATGGGCCTCACAAGTGTCATGTATAAGATTTTGTAGGTGTTCGGATTTTTAAAATCTTTCGATTCTCGGTTAACGAACCCCAATACCCTCAAAGTTTTATTTTTTATATTACTGTAGTGAGTTGTAAATTTGAGATCAGATTGAAATGTTACTCCGAGGTCCCGGGTTTCGTTAACTCTGATAAGTGGTATGTTATTTATTTTATAATTATAAATGGAAGGGTTCTTGGTGTGGTGGTAGGTGATCACTTTGCATTTATTAATGTTGAGTTCGAGTTTATTAGTTAGACACCATTCATACATTTTGTCAAGGGTATTTTGTAGAAGAGTATGGTCAGCGCAAGATTTGATAGCAATACCTATGCGTTTGTCGTCAGCATATAACCAGTAATTGATCTTATTTCCGTCTATGTGTATACTATTTAGCACCTCAGATACATCGTTTATGTATAGGTTAAAGAGAAGTCCTGATGTATGACCACCCTGTATACATCCCGACATAGCTTCAAATTGGTCTGAAAAAGCATATGCGCCAGATAATTTATTTTTTAGTCTCACAGTTTGACGTCTGTTCGACAGGCAGTGGTAAAACCAGGACAGCAAAGGGTCCGAGATACCATAAGCCTCAAGCTTTGCGCAAAGAATATTTATTATAATTTTATCGAACGCCTTGCTATAGTCCGTCGCGCAGCAGTCAAACTGTAGACCCTGTTCAAGTACTGAGTTTACTCTGTGCGTAAATGATAACAGGTTAGAGGTTGTAGATTTATTTTTGGTAAACCCGTGCTGATTGTTAATTATAAGAGGTGACAAGATAGGGAAAATTTTGTTGTAAATAATGTTATCTAAAACTTTGGGTATTGTAGATATTTTAGATATTGGTCTATAGTTCTCTATTTTTGATTTGTCTCCTCCTTTTGGAATGGGTATAACAAATGAATTTTTCCATATTGTTGGATAAATTCCTTCGGATAGTGATTGGTTGAAGATTAAGTGTAGGGGGTATGATAAAGCTTGAGCGCAATTCTTAAGTAATATGGGCGGGACATCATCCGGACCAGACGAGGAATCTGGTTTTAGTTTCTTCAGTATGTTTATGATTTCGCCTCTTTCTATAATTATGTTTGACAAGTGACTGATGCGTCCGTCAGCGTAAAAAAATTGTGGTGAAGCTAATTTTTCTGTTGAATAGACATTGGCGAAATTGTGTGCGAACATGTTGGCTATTTCTTTTGGGTTTTCAGATGATTTATTTTTATAAGACATGTTCTGTGATACTGTTTTATCTTTGCGCGATTGTAATGTGTGGGACCAGAAGTATTTAGGGTTTCTTTGAAGATATTTTTCTGTTTTTTGTATGTGATTTTTGTAGTCTGCTAGCGACTTTTTTTTACATTGCTTTCTAAGAAAACTGAACCTATTCTTAAATTTTTTCGAGTTGTTTATTTTATATAATTTATGGGCTATCTTTTTATCGAATATTAAATTTTTTAGTTCTGGGCTCACCCACGGTGCAAATTTGCTAATTTTGTGTTCTCTTATGGGTATATTTTTGTTGATTATTTCATCAAGTTTTTGGTAGAAAAACTTAACTGTTTCGTCGACAGATTTTTCTTTGTTGAATTCACTTTTCCAGTCTATATTATTTAGCTGGTTGGATATTTGTAAGTAGTTTGCTTTTTTGTAATTTCTGGAGTAAGATAGAGAGTCATTATTTTGGAAATTTCGTTTTACTCTCCGTTGAGTGCATTGTAAATTTATAGAGAGTGGCGGGTGATAATCGTCTGGTTTAATATAAAGAGTGTCACAAGCTTTACCCAGTGAAATGTTTTGCGGACTTATATTTGTAAAACATAGGTCTAAAAGATTTTCTTTGTCACTATAATTAAAGTTAAGTTGTTTTAGATTGTTGAGGGAACTGAGGGTCGAGAGAAACTTATCTTCTTTACCCTGTAAAACTCCTGACGGTTGAACTGAATTGGTGTGTTTTTTCCACTTAATACTTGGTAGGTTGAAATCTCCAGTGATAATAATATTTTTTTTTGTGTCGTGATATCTGTTTGTAACTTCCTCAATGGAATCACAGAAATCAATGTATAGTTTTTCATTAGTGCGCGGTGGTATGTACGTGCAATTTATAATGTACTCCTGACCTTTAATTTTTATTTCAACAAAAATTGTCTCAATGTGGTTTTTGGTTATTGTAAGTAGTTTGGACGGTATTGAGTGTCTAATTGCAATACAAACCCCTCCACCTAATTTATTTGTAGATGTATTCTTATTACGGTCACATCTGTACAGGGTGTAGTTATGGAAGCCTAATTCTAAGTCTGATATACTGTCGTGTAACCATGTTTCACTGAGAAGATAAATGTCATAATCAAGAGTTGCAATACTACAGGATAGTTGTTTTAGTTTTGTACGGAGTCCGCGAACATTCTGGTAGTAGCATTTTATATTTAAAAAATTGTTTTGTTTGTTGTTATTTTTTACAGGGTTGAGGTGGTTGTTCTTATTTACCTCTGTCATTTCGTAAAAACCGATTTCATTTACTGGTCGGTTACTTTCAGTGAGAGTTATCAGTTTACTTCTAGGGTAAAAGGATTTAGCAGTTGGGTTTAGTCTTTTACTTTTGATTGGTCTGTTTTTTGAACCAACATTTTTGATTAAATATAAGTTTTTGTTATTATTGACATTTGTTTCAGTGAAACATGGTTGTATTTTATTAGAGTTTAATAGTTTACTATAGGGGGTAGTCTTGGGTACATGGGGTACAGATAGTCTAGATGTGCAATAAGACGGGATTTTTCGAAATTCCCACTACAACACCTGCCATTGGCGAAAAAGGACTTTTTGCTTTCACGGCCATGCCTCGTCCCGCAAAGCGGGCGACAGCCCGCTAGTTTATTACATACAGGTGTCCTTCCCGAGAGACATTTTTTGTGTCCTCCAGTATATGTGTTCTATACTTCACAAGTAGGTACGTCACATAGAAGTGGATATATATGTACGTGAAAAATAAAGAGACAGAGAGACTGTCACACTCCGACAAAACGTATTTTCACACAAACTATATGAACAATAAAAAAATGACTCCAAAACACACATTCCGAAGCAACACTGTTGCACGAAATGAAGACATGTTGCCTCTCATTATACCCGCCTGGGGACAATCACTTACGCGTTGAGAAGATTGGGAGCGCGTGCAAGAATAACATTGCAGTGGATGGAATAATTTTAATAGATATGCAAACTCCTACACAGATGCAATAGTGTCTCTCAAAAATGTATCTGTGTATCTTGGGAATAATATGCTATTATTCTTGGAATGATTTGAGAATTGGGAGGCTGATGTCTCTTTTTATTTATTTATTTACACTTTCATAATAGGACATATTATATACAATACAAATAATTACAAATTAAAATACAATAGAATAGAAGAAAATAATAAAGAAAAAATAAATAAATATATACATAATACATGTATGTCCTAACTAAAGGACGGGGTTATTGCCTTAGGCAATCTCTTCCACCCAACCCTTTGGTCTATCGTCCATTACAGTGGATGGAATAATTTTAATAGATATGCAAACTCCTACACAGATGCAATAATGTCTCTCATATGTATCTGTGTATCTTGGGAGTAATATGCAATTATTCTTGGAATAATTTGAGAATTGGGAGGCTTGAGTCTATCTTCCATTGCAGTGGATGGAATAATTTTAATAGATATGCAAACTCCTACACAGATGCAATGGTGTATCTGTGTATCTTGGGAATAATATGCAATCATTCTTGGAATGATTTGAGAATTGGGAGGCTTGAGTCTATCGTCCATTGCAACAAATGGAATAATTTGAATAGATATGCAAACTCCTACACAGATGCAATGGTGTATCTGTGTATCTTGGGAATAATATGCAATCATTCTTGGAATGATTTGAGAATTTGGAGGCTTGAGTCTATCTTCCATTGCAGTGGATGGAATAATTTGAATAGATATGCAAACTCCTACACAGATGCAATAATGTCTCTCAAAAATGTATCTGTGTATCTTGGGAATAATATGCAATTATTCTTGGAACGATTTGAGGCTTGAGTCTATCTTCCATTGCAGTGGATGGAATAATCTGAATAAATATGCAAACTCCTACACAGATGCAATAATGTCTCTCATATGTATCTGTGTATCTTGGGAATAATATGCAATTATTCTTGGAACGATTTGAGCATGAGCTTGAGTCTATCTTCCATTGCAGTAGATGGAATAATCTGAATAAATATGCAAACTCCTACACAGATGCAATAATGTCTCTCATATGTATCTGTGTATCTTGGGAATAATATGCAATTATTCTTGGAATGATTTGAGCATTGGGAGGCTTGTGTCTATAGTCCATAGCAACAAATGGAATAATTTGAATAGATATGCAAACTTGCAAACTCCTACACAGATGTAATAATGTCTCTCATATGTATCTGTGTTTCTTGGGAATAATATGCAATTATTCTTGGAACGATAGGAGGCTCATGTATTAGTCTATTGTAACAGATGGAATAATTTAAATAGATATGCAAACTCCTACACAGATGCAATGGTGTATCTGTGTATTTTGGGAATAATATGCAATTATTCTTGGAACGATAGGAGGCTTGTGTCTATGGTCCATTGCAACAAATGGAATAATTTGAATAGATATGCAAACTCCTACACAGATGTAAGTAATGGTGTATCTTGGGAATAATATGCAATTATTCTTGGTACAATAGGAGACTCGTGTTTATAGTCCATTGCAACAAATGGAATAATTTGAATAGATATGCAAACTCCTACACAGATGCAATGGTGTATCTGTGTATCTTGGGAATAATATGCAATTATTCTTGGAATGATTTGAGAATTGGGAGGCTTGAGTCTATCTTCCATTGCAGTGGATAGAATAATTTTAATAGATATGCAAACTCGTACACAGATGTAATAATGTCTCTCAGATGTATCTGTGTATCTTGGGAATATTATGCAATTATTTTTGGAACGATAGGCCATCAGAGGCTTTGTGTCTATGGAATAATTTAAACAACAAATGGAATAATTTTAATAGATATGCAAACTCCTACACAGATAGAATAATGTTTCTCATTGGTATTTTTCAACACATAATTCACCACGAATACCCCGATAACGATTTCCACAAGTGGTGATTATGAAATGCCACCGTAATACATATGCAATTTTCTTGTGTTACCATATCACAAATTTAGAGGGTAGCTCAGCATCGCAAGACACGGACTAGGCGCTGCCGATACTAAGGAGCTGCGAAACTACAGCACTCCCAGACGAAAAAGCTCGTCCTAGAAAGTCCTAGCTAGGCTTTTTGGACCGGCTCCAAAAATGAATGGACCGGCTCCTTGATGGAGTCAGTTATTCTACTTGCTTATCTAGAACTTGCTTACTTATTGAACTGAAAAGAATAATTTCTATGTGATGAGAAATAAACTTTAGAATGACTTTATTGAGAACAAATTGATGGTACATGTGAAAAGCCTAAATTTGAACTGGACTAGCTCAACACAGAGAAAATCATTATTTTTCAAGAATAACTAAATTATAGAGATTGCCATATGGTAGGTACACTCAAACTTGATAGGTAATAAGAGAGCGACTCTATAATCCCATTTAGGCCGGTTTATTTGGCAGCACCCCCAAAACATTTTCACAGCGGCCTCTCGAGACCCCTACTGAAATTTACAAAATCATCTGCCCTAGAACCACATTGCTTTCCCATAATACCGCCACTGATCGCAACTCAAAAAAAAAGTAGCTGCTCATTTTTCCTCACGAGGTATGAGTCACCCCGGACACAAAAGGAGAAAGCCGAAATCCTTATCTTGTAGGGATTCGATCTCAGGTCACTCGGTATGCACGCTTAGAATTATAAAACAGGATTAGTAGTCACCGTGGCAGAGTGAGTTAGCGCGCTAGACATTGCACTCATGGTGACCTGGGTTCGATTCCCAGCAGGGCAGGAATTCTTCTGCTCTGTACTGAGATGTTCGGGGCCCACTCATACCTCGTGAGGAAAAATGAATAGTTACTTGTATGAGTAACGACCAGTGGCGACAATACCAGAGTTAAAAGAAATTTATGAGAATAATTCGAAAAAGTGATGGAGGCTCTTAGTAATGCTGCGCTACCCACAAAAATTGTGAAGAGGTTTTGTGCTTCACCTCAAATAAAACCATACATACATACATTATAAAACAGGATCAGATTTAATCCAAGCGAACACTATCCCTTAACTCGAGCTAAAGCGAGCTGTGATTGGTTGAAACTCCGACTGAGGGTGTGTCCGGATTATAGCTCCACTTCTTGTTTTAATGTGGCCCTTTAGTGTTTCATAATGTGGCCCTTAGTGTTTCATAATGTGGCCTTTAGTGTTTCATAATGTGGCCTTTAGTGTTTCATAATATCGTGGTTAGTGTTTTATAAAGTGGCCAAGCAAGGTGAACAATGAAAAGGTTTGTCCAACCAAGTTGTATCTCACAAAATTGGGCTTGTCCCTAAAAAATTGTGTGGTGACAGTGGTGACATCCATTAGCAGGTCTATGAGGCAATGACCATTTCATCATCATAGGGTGGCGTCATGGTGAACGATGGTAGCCAGAGAGTGGAGGAATGACTCAGCACTTCTACCACTGTCTTTACAAGGAGGCAATTGGTAAGGATTGGTAAGAATAATTGGTAAGGACTCCCAGAAGCAAGGCACTGTTGGTCTACTCCCTGTTTATTTGTAATAATAATAATAAAAATGAGGCACACTGTATAGTACATTATAGACGACCTTGAACTGGATGCAGTCTACTAGCTAGATGATATGCATATGAGCTGTCTGCTGTCTGGGTAATATTTTACATGCAACATTTATGTACACAATGGACATAAGTTTTCAGTTTTCTTTGTAGCTATCATGAAACAGCAGCTACTGTAGACGCTTGGGGTCAGTGTTGTAGCTTGCCCATACCGTAGTAAGCCCGTTTGATGGGCGAGAAGTGTCACAAAATTTTCCGTTTCAGTAGAAAATATCAATGCACTTTTTCACGAGATTTCCTGAATATATCATGTGAAAGTTTCACCTGCACAAGAGACAGATGGAGTACATGGGTGGGAGAGAGAAAGAGACACACATTTGAAGAGAAAAGAGAGATGGGAGATGGCAATCAGATTGTGTTCACATTAATTCTGCGCATAATTTACTGCAATTTCTCGTGATCGTATTTTTTGCAGTCTCTCTCCTCTCTCTTTTTTCCTTTCACTCTCTCTCTCTCTCTCTCTCTTTCTTCTCTCTCTCTCCTCTCTCTTCTTCTCTCTCTCTCTCTCTCTCTTCTCTTCTCTCTTCTCTCTCTCTCTCTTTCTCTCTCCTCTCTTTCTCTCTCTCTCTCTTCTCTCCTCTCTCCTCATCCTCTCCCCCCATCCCTCACACACACACACACACACACACACACACACACACACACACCCCACACACACACACACACTCCTGTCATACCATTGAGTTGGGAGGGATTCTCAAACCTGACTTACTTAACAAAAGGTCATTGGCCTTCGAAACCTGTGGTCCACTTTCATTACTGACCCATGGATGTCCTGTTTACACAACATACGTGGCCTACATTTTCCTATACCACTTGCATTTCTGGCGTTAAAGGTAAACAAAACAACAATATTCAACAAGCGGTTAAGTTTTCGCTGACATTTATGATTTTGTTAGGCAGAATATCATAATAATTATGGCACAGAACCTGGCCTGTCCTAGATAAATAAATGTAAAACAAACTTGTATGAAAAGACCCAAATATAACAAATGTTGGCCCGCAAAGTAACTGAGCCCCGTAGTGAACTTAGATACACAAAAAACTAACAGAATTTCCAGCAAGGTGAAAAAATTGGCGGGTGACCCTCCAGGTTCGAAACTTCGACGGTAGTATTCCCGACCCAGCCTAGGCTGGGTAGGGTGACTCTGCATAGCTTCCATATTTATTTCTTCAGAGGTATCTTCTGTATTTGTAGTGTGAATCTCAATAGTCGTATCACACTTACTCAGAATCGTCTTATTAAATTGTTGCCTTACTTGGGACTCGAACCACCGACCTCCAGGTTACGAGTTCGCATTATTACTTATGGCTGTCGCGTCAAAGTACTGATCTATTTCGGATAGTGGTAAGATTCTTCTAAATATTTTTCGAGAGGTTGTCATTACTTTTAGATACATTTTTTTATTTTTATTTCAGTAGGTATGTTTATTAGTTTATTTTTTCTTCTCTCTCTTATTTCTCTCTCTCTTTCTCTCTCTCTTTCTTTCTTTCTCTCTCTCTCTTTCTTTCTCTCTTTCTTTCTTTCTCTCTTTCTTTCTCTCTCTCTCTCTTTTCTTTTCTCTCTCTCTTTCTTTCTCTCTCTCTCTTTCTTTCTCTCTCTCTTTCTTTTTTTCTCTCTCTCCACTCTCTCTCTCTCCTCTCCTCTCTCTCTCTCTTTTCTCCTCTCTCTCTCTTCTCCTCTCTCTCTTCTCTCTCTCCTCTCTCTCTCTCTCTCTCTCTCTCTCTCTCTCTCTCTCTCTCTCTCTCTCTCTCTCTCTCTCCTCTCTCTCTCTCTCCTCTCTCTCTCTCTCTCTCTCTCTCTCTCTCCTCTCTCTCTCTCTCCTCTCCCGCATTTTACGTAAACATTCTCTACGCTCCAAACACAAAACGACATACATTACATACATAGTTTACTTACTATGTACATAGCTTACATAGTTGTTGTTACGTGGATGACACTGCAAGCAGGCCAGTATAGGATGCACTCTCATCTATACAACCCGAGATCATTACTACCATGGTATTACACCGCAACTTAACCAAGGGTTCACGCGTGGTACAACTGACCCCTTAGCATTAAAACGGCCAACTTTAACCCACAGAGTCACGTGTGGGTACAAAATGACCCCTTAGCATTAAAAACGGCCAACTTTAACCCACAGAGTCACGTGTGGATTCAAAATGACCCGCTCTAGAGCAATGTAACTTCACTCAAAGGCCTTAGTGCAAAGGCAAAGGTTAATCGGAGTGTTAACTAGAGTTCCTTTAGGTCTAAGGAACAAATTAACTGTTTATTCCAGTGCATAGAGTAATGAGAGCTTTCTATTTGGTTAGAAAATGACCCGCTCAAAAGCATTCCCCCAAGCTTTACAAAACACAGCCAACTTTCATCCACACAGTAATCCATCTGACCGACAAAGAGAGTTACAGAAAAGATCGCTTGTTCTACTTACCACTCTAGAGTTGCCTAGGCCAAATTGTATACTGTTGTATTGGTATAAGTTTTATTATTCATAACATCAGCCTCACCTGTAACAGAGATAATTAAGAAGAAAAATTCAGTGCAAAGGCGATATTTCTGTAAACTGTAAACCCCTGAGACTCCATATTAACCTTTAAAAAATTAAATACATAAAAAACAGATCAAAAGGAAAACCAACAAGTCTGATATCTACCTATAAATATACGTTCAGTCAAACTGGATATAAGAGAAGAATTTCCAAAGCCCAATTTACCTCTCTATATGAGAAAATAACCTCTTGAAACCTTGAAATAATAAGAGAAAGTGTTCCGGTCCCCTGAGTTCTCTTATATTCAGCTTTTTCCGTAATCGGAAGTAAAAAATAATCAACGAGTTATAAGCACCAAGAAGGAATATTTTGAAACACTTCTATATAATATAGCTATCTAAGATTCACCGACCTCAGTAGCTTGATCGGTAAGGCGGAGGAATTGTAATCTGAAGGTCGATGGTTCAAGTCCCGGTTTCAGCGAAGATTTAGTAAAGCTAGTTTGAGTTATAGTTGTGATATCAGTCATATTATTATTATTATTAGACGACACATTTAAAAAAAAAAAAAAAAAAAACACCAAGAAGGAAACTAGAGTACAACTCGTGAACCACTTCCTATCAGACGCAAACTTTCTGGTTCCGGCAGAAAGTAAAATCGGCCTGGAAAGTCTGGAATCCCTAAGATGGACACGGCCGGTGCGAACTGGTTCTGACGCATGGAGAGTAGAGCAAGTTCGTAAAAAGCAAGTTGGTAAATTGGAGCAGAACCGAGTCACTAATAAGGACAGAAAAATGGCGATAGAGAAACAAATAATAATTTGGTTGTTCCATATGGAACAGGTACAAAAAAAGTTCCTCATTTTTCTATCTTAATACAAACCAAGTTATCCAAGGTCCAGCAAAGCTAGGACTTGGATGGGTGACCATTTAAAGTCGAAACCTCGTGATGCTGGCAATTCACGGCCTCACTCGTGCTGGGTGAGGTTAATTTGAGTAGCTGGTTTGTAAGTTTTCAGCGGATGGAGGGTGATATGACCCATGACCATGCAGTGGAAAGCGACGGTAATCTCAAATATAAAAAGGCGATAAAACAACACTATTTTCAGTTAAAACCTAGAATACAGCATCAATTACTAAAATTTTAGACCCTTATATGCGCAAACAAATAAGTGATAATGATAATAAAAGACTATTTAGGAATAGAATTGAAATGAATTCACATCTTCTCCATGATCGATGTTGCTGAAATTTAACGCTGTAAGGTCAACATGCGATCTCTGTCAAGGTCTTTGATCATTATTTTGATGTTAAAAAACCTCATTTCAATCCCAGAATCAAAATCATCATCATAGGGTGGCGTCATCGTGAACGATGGTAGACAGACAGTGGAGTAATGACTCAGCACTTCTACCACTGTCTATACAAGGAGGCTAATAATTGAGAAGGGCCCCCAGAACCAAGCCAATGCTGGTTTACTCCCTGTTTTTAGTCCCCCAGCCAGAATCAAGATATGAATGAAAAATATCGTCAGGTTGTCTATACCCAATTAGCACTAATGGGCTAAGCACGGATGGACGATGAGATTTATTTTTGTTTTTATTTTTTTTTTTTTTAAACATGGTATTGCTTTATTTTATATTGATACATGTACATATAAGTAATAGAGCTTGTGCCTAGAATAAAAAATAAATTTAATTCTTTTTACCAAGCATACTCAGGTCTGAATGGTCAAAAGTAAGATTTAAAAACCTTGGTGAAGGTTTTGCAAATTATATCTAAACAGGGTAAAAATTTCTTTAAAAATCCCTAAAACAATAAGATGAAAACATGTTTCACATGACTAATTGATGTTTTTTTTTTTTTTTTTTTTTTTTTTTTTTTCTAAAACATAAAGTGTTTCACCCTACGGTATTTTATCTTTTTGTATTTCACATTACAATCAGCAAGTGAGCTTGAGTTCAGCTCGCGTAAAGCTGTATTTTCATTTTTTTCAAGATTAGTAAAAAATTGTACAGAGATTCTTCTGATAAAAGAATCTAGATATTCTATGCCTAGCTCATGGTGCATTAGAGAGATCCTAGTAGATCTATCATAGCCCCCAATGATCCTTAGAGCTATATTTTGTAGAATTTGTAACTTGTTTAGGTTTGTTTGCGACATTATGTTAAACAATGGACAGGCATAGGTTATAAGAGGTCTTAAGCAAGATTTATAGAGAGTTAGCTTGTTTGTTGCGTTTAAGGGTGCTTTTTTATTGAATATAGGATAGATAGTTTTTAGAGCAATGAAAAATTTGTCTCTTAGTATACTTGCGTTATACCCTAATAAAAGTTTACTGTCTAGATGGACACCCAGGTATTTTACATGATTACTAAATGGTACCTCGTAGCCGCTTAGCATTAAGGTTTGGGGTAATATTGGACGACGGCGTGTGAAAAATATTAATTCTGTCTTATTTGTATTTATTTTTATTTTCCATTTTTTGAAATATTTTTCAAGTTGATGAAAAGCACGTGTTAAACCATTGAGTATCGTGTCAATTCGCCATGAAGTTATATATAGCGCGGTGTCATCCGCGTAAATGGCGCGTTGTATGGATTTAAATTTTGGCATATCATGAAGGTAGAATATAAACAGGACAGGCCCATTTAAACTCCCCTGGGGTACCCCTGAGGCTACATATTTTCGACCTGAGTAAGCTTGGTTTACACATACTTGAAGAAATCTATTTTCCAGGTATGACATAACAATAAAAATCAAATAAGCAGGAAAACCAACTTTTATCATTTTGAATACAAGTCCAGTGTGCCAGACGTAGTCAAAACTTTTCTCCAAGTCTAATGTTATCATGCCTGTGTGTTTTTTAAGGTTAAAACCATCAATGATTGAGTCGGCAACTCGCGCGATCTGCCCAGTTGTGGAGTGAGATTTGCGAAATCCAAATTGTTCAGGCATGATAACCCCGGACGAGGTTAAAAAGTTTTGAATGCGACTCAAGATAATTTTCTCAGCTACTTTGCTAAGACTGCTAAGTAAGCTGATTGGTCTATAACTTGTAGGTAAGTTAGAAGCTTTCCCAGGCTTGTGGATAGCAACCACTTTCGCACACTTCCAAGGGTCTGGAAAGTATTTACATAAGAACATATTGTTAATAAGTAGTGCTAAGAATTCAAGCGATCGTAGATTTAATTTTTTAAGAGCAAGGTTAAAAAACCCCATCCATACCAGAGCTTTTTTGCACTTGGTTTTTAAAATAACTCGACACAATCCAAGCTATCACATGATCGAACTCTTTTCATTAAATGTTTGTTTTGGATAAATCTCAAACCCTGTTTCAATAAGACCTGAAATGGGGGCAATGAAATAGCATATGGATCTGCACACTTTGAAAAGATTTGTAGTAGTTCGTTTATCACTTCAGTGAACAGTTCACCCGACTGGATTTTAATGCGGGAAATAGTAGCAATTATTTAACATCGCTTTTACCCTTCCAGAGACTTTTTGGGTCCCCGAACTTTTTTCAACTTTTTACTCCAAGAAAAATTTCTGAGTGCAAATAAACCTTGTGCAAAAATTTTGTAAAATATATTTAACAGTTTTTTTAAAAATAAGAAATCTTGTCCTCTAAAAATTTCCTACGGTAGTGGTTTTTAATTCTTAAGATTAATGTCAAAACTTCGAGTCAAATTCGGGAGAACTACTTAGAATCTCCGGGGTCTAAATCTTTTAGGGCCGATGTTATAACTTTCGAAAGGGTGAGTTGTTGCATGATCAATGTCATGTCCCCTTTTTCATTGGCATTTTTGGGTCAACGTTGCAGTCCAAATAATCATTGAAGTCCTGCCATTTTTTTTTTTGAAAAGCCCAGGACTTCTTTTACACTATTACTTTTTTGGGAGAAAAATTTAAATTGGTGATAACGGGATTATGGTCAGGTTCATAATTGAGAGAACTTCTGTCCCTAGTATTACATTTCTTAGTTAACAATAAATCAAAGTACTAGTTTAACCTGGGTTTGAAGGTGAAGGGTTTCGGCTCATTAGGTCATAATAGTACATTTTTGTGTGAAAATTCATTAGAAATTTACCTGCAGGTGGTGCTACTACAGGCCAGACCTATTCTAGCTTAAATCTCCAAATACATACACATCTCATACCTTTATCAAGTTTTTTAAATCTTTATCGTTAATTTCAAATGAGGAGGTTAATAAGATACAATAGTTAGGGCCCCACGCAGTTTGCGACCAATGCCAATACTTTAAAAAACAAGGTTTTAGGTAAATCAAAAGTTGATGATCTATTTTCTTGATCACAATACCAACACCACCCCCGGGGCCTGTTTCGACAGCCTAAGAATTTATATCCTGGGATTTTGTATTGGGTGGCATTACCAACTTAGTTTTTTCACAGAGGCAAACATATCAATTGAAAATTTTTAAAAACAGTTTTAAAAAATTTTTCTATCGGAATAGAATCATCAGGATCTCTGGACAACGGACAGTAGTTACAACCAGTTACGCCACTTGAGGCTACGTTAGATATTAATCTATTGTATATTACCTACGAACTAAGAGTATTATTATATAGAATAGAAAAGAAATATACATTGTTTATCATACTGCCGAGGTAAGACTTGAAAAGGCCCTTTACACCCAGCAGTCAAAAGGTGTATATATTTTATGGGATAAAAATTTGTCATATAAAATTGTAATAATATGTATTTAATGTGCAAAGTGCGATCCAATTTTGCCGCCTACTTGATAAGGTGTGATAAGACAGGATAACTTGAAAAAAATATGAATGATTTTCGTTGAATTAATATAATTTCTTAACGAAAATGCTTTGAGCATTACCTACCTAACCTTCGCCTTGTGGTTACCATTCCCTAGAGTATAATATTATTAATATCTAGTAACTCTTAATAAATAGGTTATTTTCCCTTAAAGGGAAGGTAATTTTGGACCTGAAAATTGTTTTTCTTGTCTTACAGGAATCCTTTACATCTAGTTCATAATTTACAAGTGTAACTGTCAATTCGCCATGAAGTTATATATAGCGCGGTGTCATCCGCGTAAATGGCGCGTTGTATGGATTTAAATTTTGGCATATCATGAAGGTAGAATATAAACAGGACAGGCCCATTTAAACTCCCCTGGGGTACCCCTGAGGCTACATATTTTCGACCTGAGTAAGCTTGGTTTACACATACTTGAAGAAATCTATTTTCCAGGTATGACATAACAATAAAAATCAAATAAGCAGGAAAACCAACTTTTATCATTTTGAATACAAGTCCAGTGTGCCAGACGTAGTCAAAACTTTTCTCCAAGTCTAATGTTATCATGCCTGTGTGTTTTTTAAGGTTAAAACCATCAATGATTGAGTCGGCAACTCGCGCGATCTGCCCAGTTGTGGAGTGAGATTTGCGAAATCCAAATTGTTCAGGCATGATAACCCCGGACGAGGTTAAAAAGTTTTGAATGCGACTCAAGATAATTTTCTCAGCTACTTTGCTAAGACTGCTAAGTAAGCTGATTGGTCTATAACTTGTAGGTAAGTTAGAAGCTTTCCCAGGCTTGTGGATAGCAACCACTTTCGCACACTTCCAAGGGTCTGGAAAGTATTTACATAAGAACATATTGTTAATAAGTAGTGCTAAGAATTCAAGCGATCGTAGATTTAATTTTTTAAGAGCAAGGTTAGAAACGCCATCCATACCAGGAGCTTTTTTGCACTTGAGTCTTTTAATAACTCGACACAATTCCAAGCTATCACATGGATCGAACTCATTTTCATTAAATGTTGTGTTTTGGATAAAGTCTCGAACCCTGTTCTCAATAATGACCTGAAATCGGGGCAATGAATGAGCATTATTGGACTCATGCACACTTTGAAAATGATTTGCTAGTAGTTCTGCTTTATCACTATCAGTGTAAGCTAGTTCACCCGACTGAGATTTTAATGCTGGAATAGTAGCAGACTTATTTAACATACGCTTTATCTTCCAGAGACTGTTCGGTCCCCGAACTTTTTTCAACTTTTTACTCCAAGATAAATTTCTGAGTGCAAATATAACCTTGTGCACAAGTTTTGTGAATATATTTAACAGTTTTTTAAAAATAAGCAATCTTGTCCTCTGAAATTTCCTACGGTAGTGGTTTTTAATTCTTAAGATTAATGTCAAAACTTCAGAGTCTAAATAGTCGGGAGAACTACTTATGAATCTCCTGGGTGCTAAATCTTTTAGGGCCGATGTTATAACATTCGTAAGGTGAGTTGTTGCATGATCAATGTCATGTGCCGATTTCATTGGCATATTAAGGTCAACGTTGCAGTCCAAATACTCATTGAAGTCCTGCCAGTTTATTTTTGAAAAGTCCAGGACTTCTTTTACACTATTATCATAGGTGGGAGAAAAATTTAAATTGGTGATAACAGGATTATGGTCAGAGTTCATAATTGAGAGAACTTCTGTGCTCTCGTAGTATTTACAGTTCTTAGTTAACAATAAATCAATAGTACTAGGTTTGAACCTGGGGTTTGAAGAGTAGAAGGTCGGCTCATTAGGTGCAATAATACGTACATTTTTGTGTAGACAAAATTCATGTAGAAATTTACCTGCAGGTGTGGTGCTACTACAGTGCCAGACTCTATGTCTAGCATTGAAGTCTCCGAATACATACACATCTCTATACCTTATCAATGTATTTAAATCTTTATCGTTGAATTTCAAATGAGGAGGTTTATATATTGATACAATAGTTAGGGTCCCCACGCATGATGCGACTCTAATGCCAATACTTTCAAAACAAGAAGTATTAGGTAAATCTAGAAGTTGATGATCTATTGTGTCTCTGATCACAATACCAACACCACCCCCGTGCCTGTTTCGATCTAGCCTATAGAATTTATATCCTGGGATTTTGATATGGATGGCATTACTCAACTTAGTTTCACAGAGGCAAACTATATCAATTGAATATTTTTTAAGAACATGTTTAAATTCTTCTATCTTACTGATAATGGAGTTTGAATTCCATTGCATAATTTTTAACATTTTTTATTTTTGTTTTTACTTTCCTTATTCTATAATAGGAAAAAATTGTATTTCATTATTTAATTAGGCCAAGAGTTAACCATGTGTTAGTAGGTTAACAAAGTTATCATGGATTAGTCGTCAAGTGGTTTACAGCAAGCAAACAGGCGTTTCTGAGTTCAATTCCTGCTAAAATTATGAATTTTTCCTTGTAATACTATTCAGAACAATAATAATGAAAGTTGGTCAGAGGTAATCGTGAGATTGCTTGAGGCCAAAAATTAAGAACTGACATCGCCTTATTTATCCTAATACTCGATTATTATAATTACTATTGAGTCCCATTAATTCAGCAGTAAAATTTCTTGTTTATATTATTAATATTGTCAATTTTTGTATTTATTTTTTACCATTATATTGTCTGTACATAATTATGTTCTACTAATAAAGAGTTTCTGAATAAATAAATAAATAAAATAAAATAATGGTTAAAATAAAAGCATTTCAGTTATTGCTGAGTTTCGAACCATTTAAGGTCGAAACACAGTGTTGAAATTAAAATAATAAAAAAAGATTATTATGTGGTCAACATCCCAAGTGGGAGGATAACCGGCTGGGTTTCGAACCCACGACCTCTACATTACCAGACGACGCGACGCCTTGACCACTATTCACTCCCATGTTCCAGCCTCACATGTACGGAGGGAACAGAATTCTCTGTGCGAAAAGTCTGCTCCAACCGGGAATCGAACTCAGGATTTCTGGGCAACTGACAATAGTTACAACCGTTACGCCACGGAGGCTGACGTGAGTATTATTATTATTATATTGTATATTACCTACGACTAAAGAGTATTATTATATAGAATAGAATTTATACTATATAATAATACTCTTATAGTATATCTTTATACTGCCGAGGTAAGACTGAAAAGGCCCTTTACTCCAGCAGTCAAACAGGTCTTATATATTTTATGGGATAAAATTTTGTCTTATTATATTGTATATTATGTATTTATTGTGCAATGTGCGATTCCAATTTTGCCGCTACTGATAAGGGTGATAACACTGATAACTTGATAAGAAATATGAATGATTTTGCTTTAATTACATAATTTCTTACGAAAATGCTTTGAGCATTACCTAACTTCGCCTGGTGGTTACCCTCCACTAGAGTATTATTATTATTAATATCTAGGTTTCTCTTATAAATAGGTTATTTTCCCTTTAGGGAAGGTAATTTTGACCTGCAAATTGTTTTCTTGTCTTCAGGATTCCTTTATATCTAGTTCTCTAATTTACAAGTGTAACTGCAATAACTAATAATCGACCTCAATAGCTTGATCGATAAGGCGGCGGACTTGTAACCCGGAGGTCGGTGGTTCAAGTCCCGGTTTCAGCGTAGATTTAGTACAGCGAACTTGAGTAGTTGTGTAAGCACGAAAAATGGTTAACACAAATGTGATAACAAAAAAAAAGAAGTTTAACTGTAATATGTACATAATAATAATAATTATCGGCCCACTTGTGGGATAAAACTATATTAAAACAATGGGGAACAGCACAATGCTCCACAAAATCGCAGTCAGAATACATTCATAGTACTTTTTCCTTCTACTGACATGCTTACTTAATACTTACCTATACTATACAATACTATAAAGAGTATAAAGTCATTAATATAGATTTTATATATTCTTAAGTATACAGATACAGTCATAGATAGTTTTTAAAGTCAGAGTTTTTATATAGGTCTAATAATAAGATTTTTTTTCACAAATAATTTATCTATTATTTTAGTTTTAGTTTTATATTCATACAAAACACATCATGTAAATAGACCCTATAATAAGACTCTATCTTTTCAATAAATAAAAAATAAATACCTAATACCTCAGTGGCCTTCACGGGTTAAGACCGAGTTGAGCAATGAGAATGAGGAAAAAAAGTGAATTCTTTTTTTATTCCCAGTCAATATATGAAAGCAGCCATGTCTGTAATGCGCTAATGCACTGATAATGTGATATCAACACGGCGGTACAAAAAAACGAGTACACTTCTATATTGAACACAATTTTCTTGTTAGTTGGCTTCACGTTGCTTCAGTGGCTTACTTGTACATCCAGGTCATTCGTCACGGAGGTTTTACCCTCCATTCGCTGGGAACTCACAAACCAGCCACCCACATGAACCTCACCCAGCCTCGGGTGGGCCGGGAATAGCCACCACCTCGAGGGTTCGAATTCGAGCGGTCATCCTCCAAGTCCTGACCTCAATGGACGTTCTCTCTAACTTCTATGACTTCACGAAATATATAACGTTTCATCAACAATTTCATCTATTATTATTTTTTTTTTTTTTCATAATAATAATAGATAATTTATTGTTTTCTTCACATCTGTTGAGAATTTTTCACATCTGTTGACAATTTTTCACATCTGTTGACAAAGCTTCAACGTGAGTGTGAAGCTGTCTTGTTCACACATTGCTCGTGGAGGAACCGACCACAGTAGCTTGATCGATAAAGCGGCGGACCTGTAATCTGGAGGTCGGTAGTTCAAGCCCTAAGTTGAGCAAAAATTTATAGTAAAGCGAGTTTGAAAATTTGTGACATAGCGAAAGTGATGAGCACAAATATGATAACCTAACTAACCAACATTGCTAGAGGACAGTGTATTCTGATATTGCTAGAGGACAGTGTATTCTGATATTGCTAGAGGACAGTGTATTCTGATATTGCTAGAGGACTGTGTATTCTGATATTGCTAGAGGACTGTGTATTCTGATATTGCTAGAGGACTGTGTATTGCGATGGCGTTCTTCGGTTCGGAGTGATCTGGACAGTCTCTAACTGACCAGTCCCATCTGAACAACTGCTGGGATGGTTGATGGCGCTCAGAAAATCAGAGATTTAAAAGGCCACATTATGAAACAGTATGTTTCAACCAATCAGAGCGCACTATAGTCCGAGTTAAGAGACAGTGTCCACTTAAATTAAATCTACTCCTGATTTAAAATTCGGATTTTGGACTCGAGTCCCGTTACTCCAGCAGTAGGCCCAAAAATATTACAAAGGTCAAAATCACAAATGGGAGGATAACTTGTCATGGCCCGAATTGATGAACAGTCATGACTTCAATCCTATTTTGATATTCGTTCATTTTCCTTATTTTTATTTAAAGATGAGTGTTTCACAGCTGTTTTTATTTCGTAACCATGAAACAGGAGCTACTGTAGACGCTTGAGGTCAGTGTTGTAGCCTGCCCATCCCGTAGTATGACTCCCCTTCTGATGGGCGAGAAGTGACACAATACTTCCCATTTAGGTGCTGGGTCAACACGAGCGCACCGGAAGGTATCCCTTACAAACAACTGTAACCAAATTTTGAATACAAATTTTTGTCGGCGCGGGGGTTCGAACCCGGGACCTTCCGCTTGGCAAGCGAGTGCTTCACCACTGAGCTATTCGTGCGCTCAAATTATCATAAAGGCACAGACAACTAGTAACTTCATATCTTGTCTTTAACTTTCTTCCAACCCTATGTCTATATTTCCGAAACACAGTGTCCTGATGGAAACTTGAACTCACGCTGAGAGGTATAACTACTGAGAGACATCGCACATACATACATGTACAATGTACAAACCTACATATACAGTATATACACTATACACACATATTACCAACCGTTCTAGAACAACATCAGCAACAATTCCGGGCTGATACCTATCTTCAAGGAGTTCAAAGGCTGCAGAGTTGTTGAACGGTCACCATCACCACAGTCCCTACCTACACTACCATCATGAACCCAGTGTATCTGTATAGTCACCGTGGCAGAGAGGAGTAATGCACTGGCTTGCACGCAAGGTGAGCTGGGTTCGATCCCCAGCAGCGCATAAATTTTGTAACTTGTACTCAGACGTCCGTGATCCACTCATACTTTGTGAGAAAAATGGTTGACATCCTTGTTAGGATTGCAACCATAGGCTATCCTAACAAATTTTCTACTTCTACTAGATCTCAAGAGAGAAAATAAGCTCGAAACAGCTGTCCAGGTATGTTCTGATATTCATGTACAATAAATTGTACATCTATAGTACAACTTCTGACTTTTCCCTCCCCACTCTATTCTATCCCACTTTCCCCTCTCTCCTTGCTCTATACCTCCCCTACTCTCATCAACATTCCATCCCCACTCTATTCTATCCGACTTTCCCCTCTCTCCTTGCTCTAAACCTCCCCTACTCTCATCAACATTCCATCCTTACTCTATTCTATCCCACTTTCCCCTCTCTCCTTGCTCTATACCTCCCCTACTCTCATCAACATTCCATCCCCACTCTATTCTATCCCACTTTCCCCTCTCTCCTTGCTCTATACCTCCCCTACTCTCATATACATTCCATCCCCACTCTATTCTATCCCACTTTCCCCTCTCTCCTTGCTCTATACCTCCCCTACTCTCATATACATTCCATCCCCACTCTATTCTATCCCACTTTCCCCTCTCTCCTTGCTCTATACCTCCCCTACTCTCATATACATTCCATCCCCACTCTATTCTATCCCACTTTCCCCTCTCTCCTTGCTCTATACCTCCCCTACTCTCATATACATTCCATCCCCACTCTATTCTATCCCACTTTCCCCTCTCTCCTTGCTCTATACCTCCCCTACTCTCATCTACATTCCATCCCCACTCTATTCTATCCCACTTTCCCCTATCTCCTTGCTCTATACCTCCCCTATTCTCATCTACATTCCATCCCCACTCTATTCTATCCCACTTTCCCCTCTCTCCTTGCTCTATATCTCCCCTACTCTCAGCTACATTCCATCCCCACTCTATTCACCCCGACTTTCCCCTCTCTCTTTGATATATACCTCCCCTACTCTCATCTACATTCCATCCTCACTCTATTCTATCCCACTTTCCCCTCTCTCCTTGCTATCTACCTCACTTACTCTCATATACATTCCATCCCCACTCTATTCTATCCCACTTTCCTCTCTCTCCTTGCTATCTACCTCACTTACTCTCATATACATTCCATCCCCACTCTATTCTATCCCACTTTCCTCTCTCTCCTTGCTATCTACCTCCCCTACTCTCATTTACATTCCATCCCCAATCTATTCTATCCCACTTTCCCCTCTCTCCTTGCTCTATACCTCCCCTACTCTTATCTACATTCCATCCCCACTCTATTCACCCCGACTTTCCCCTCTCTCCTTGCTCTATACCTCCCCTACTCTCATCTACATTCCATCCCCACTCTATTCTATCCCACTTTCCCCTCTCTCCTTGCTCTATACCTCCCCTACTCTTATCTACATTCCATCCCCACTCTATTCACCCCGACTTTCCCCTCTCTCCTTGCTCTATACCTCCCCTACTCTCATCTACATTCTATCTCCACTCTATTCTATCCCACTTTCCCCTCTCTCCTTGCTCTATACCTCCCCTACTCTCATCTACATTCCATCCCCACTCTATTCTATCCCACTTTCCCCTATCTCCTTGCTCTATACCTCCCCTATTCTCATCTACATTCCATCCCCACTCTATTCTATCCCACTTTCCCCTCTCTCCTTGCTCTATATCTCCCCTACTCTCAGCTACATTCCATCCCCACTCTATTCACCCCGACTTTCCCCTCTCTCTTTGATATATACCTCCCCTACTCTCAGCTGCGTTCTCTTCCCACTCGACATTCTCCCCCTCTCTTCCTCTTCTTTAAACTACATTATTGATTGACCTGTTTTGGATTACCTACCAGTCTAGACTTCGCTGTAAATGCTCGCTTGTCGGATTGTCTGCTTACTATTACACCTGTTTCGCCCTCCTCCGCTTCCCTCTCCCTTCCTCCTCTTTCTTTGGCCTGAGCGGACATTTGACACAGTTTTTCTTTTGTTTTTCGAACAATTCTCAAGTTCTTAGTCTTGGGGATTAGTTTAAAATTTCTCCAGCTTCTCAAAATTGTTTTAGTTCGTGCAAAACTGTAGTAGGGAAACCATCTATCAAATAATGATAGACTGGTTGACTCATTTTTCTGCGCAACCAGCAAAGTCAGGCTTCCAGAAGGATCATCACAAGAGTTGGGAGGAATAGATTGCCATAGGCAATAACCCCGCCCTTTAGTTAGGGACACATGCATATATTTTGTTTATTTTTTTTCTAGTTTCTATTATTAATATTGTTAGTTTTTACCATTATTTGTCTGTACATATGTTCTACTTATAAAGAGTTCCTCAATAAATAAATCACAAGGGGAGTTGTCCACTACAACCTTCAACTGGTCTCTCTACTAAAGTCTTCAAAACTGAACTGTTTAGTAGTCTGAAATCGAAAGTGGACTTGAATGGAAAGGCCATCTACTCAACACCTGATGTCAATACAAAATGCAGACACTCTACAAGTCTACATTGTAGAGTCTACAACAAGGAAAAGACAACAACAACACAACAACAAAAGAAGAAGGAACGGCAATATTTTTAAGACAATTTGTCGACTGTGTCATTCTGTCAATTGCCGTAATGAAATACGCGACACTTAATATAAGCCTCTGTGACTTGGCGGCCTCTTCCGATGATGACCAATTAAAAGACGGCGAATTTGTATTTTTTTTTTTTTATTAATTGCAACTAAATTAGAAAACATAGAAAAAACTGCATGGGGTCCTTCAGACAGAGAGGTCGCCCGCCATTCGCGTAGAAACCGTAAATTAATTAATTTGTGACCAAAAAAGAAAACAGGGGTTAAGATTTAACCCGTTGATTTGTAACATGAGGGGGAGAGAGAGAGGAGAGAGAGAGAGAGAGAGAGAGGAGAGAAGAAGAGAAAGAGAGGAAAGAGAGAGAAGAGAGAAGAAGAGAAGGAGAAGAGAGAGAGAGAAAGAGAGAGAGAGAGAGAAAGAGGGAGAGAGAGAGAAAGAGGGAGAGAGAGAGAGAGAAAGAGGGGAGAGAGAGAGAAAGAGGGAGAGAGAGAGAAAGAGGGAGAGAGAGAGAAAGAGGGAGAGAGAGGAGAGAGAGAGAGAGAAAGAGAGAGAGAGAGAAAGAGGAGAGAGAGAGAGAAAGAGGGAGAGAGAGAGAGAAAGAGGAGAGAGAGAGAGAAAGAGGAGAGGAAGAGAGAGAAAGAGGGAGAGAGAGAGAGAAAGAGAGAAGAGAGAGAAAAAGAGAGAGAGAGAAAGAGAGAGAGAGAAAGAGAGAGAGAGAAAGAGAGAGAGAGAAAGAGAGAGAGAAGAGAGAAGAGAGGAGAAAGAGGAGAGAGAAAAGAGGGAGAGAGGGAGAGAGAGAGAGAAAGAGGGAGGGAGAGAGAGAGAGAGAAAGAGGGAGGGAGAGAGAGAGAGCCCATAAAATTTAATTACAAGTTTAAAGTTTTTCATTCATGTACTCAGAATCACACACACGGCGTCTTGGCGGCTGACGCGAAGAGATGTCACCAAGACGCGTAATTGGTCACCAAGGTCAATGCGAATTAACACATGGTTTGCACGCAAGGTTGAGGACATTAAGACCTTAAATTCAAGGTGGGTTTCAAAAGCAAATAATAACCCACTTTTAGAACCATCAAGAGTCCTCTTTAACACATCTCGCCTGACAGACAGTTTTCCAAAAAAGTTACTGTCAGTTGAAAAGGCCTGACACGTTGTTGCTCAATTTTAATCAGTGTCAGGCTCTTCCAACGTTGACACTACAACATATTTTAGTATGTTGTTTAAATTCTGGGGCCTATGGGGATTTTTTGCAATTTAGATCATTGAAATATATTGAAAACTTAAGATTTTAGTTTATCTCATACGGCCCCGTCAGTTAGTAAACGCCTGACATCGGGAGAAATTTGGGCCTCAGGCGAAACACAGAGAAATACCTTTGGCACGAGATGGTTCTAAAAGTGGGTTATTATTTGCTTTTGAAACCCACCTTGAATTAAAGGTCTTGATGTCCTTAAGCTTGATATAACATCTTTAATTCGATTGGAGAATCTGAGAGAAGTCTACAGTTCACAGAACGACTTTTCAATCCTGGTAGCTCAGTGGTCAAGGTGGCGTTCAGGTAATCCAGAGGTCGCAGGTTCGAAACCCAGCCGATAAATGACAAGTTATCCACCCAGCATTTGGGATTTTGACCACTTGATAATAATTGGAGTAATGGGACTCATAAGTCATTTAGTCCTAGTCGGACAGTGTAAATTAGGCGATATTATTATTATTATTAAGTTTACGTTATGTTATTTTTGGTTTTTTACAACGGTTTTTTCGGTTTTTACGACCAACGTATATATAAGTGGGTAGCAGCACTGCAGGGATCTGCACGCAAGCCACTGGCTAAGACTTATCTGAACATATTCCTAAAACCAATAAGGAAAAACGCAGGCAGAATTATCTCGACCCAGAACTGGAATATCTGATACGGGGATTGTGTTCAGAATTCTCAGATCCGGTAAGGAAAAATTCAAGCAAAATTGTCTGGTTTCAGACACAGATGCATACCAACTTCTCAGAGGATATTCCGTTTTAAGCTAATTTGAAATCCTGTTTTAGGATTTGACCTTTAGAGCTCGAGTCTTTTTACACTTGACCCAGCACCTAAATGGGAATTGTCACTTCTCTTATATCAGAAGCATACATACTATGGGATGGGCAGGCTACAACTCAGCCCATAATCTACAAAAGCTCCTGTTTCATTGCTGTGGAACAAAAAAAGGCTGTGTCATAATTGTGATTTGAGAGAGATAATTATAATACGAGTATGTTTCTTTGTGTTATTATATCACAATTTTAGTGGGTAGCGCAGAATTATAGGACTTTTCCGTATATCTTTAATATCCTCATATGTTATTTTTGCCTATAATTCCGCCACTGGTCGCTGCTAACATTCAACCATCTACTCAATTTTTTCTCACGAGGTATGAGTGTACCCCGAACACCCAAGTATACAGAGCAGAAAAAATCCTACCCCGACTGGGGATCGAACCCAGGTCACCGTGCATCCAATGTCTCGCGCGCTATTTCACTCTGCCACAGTGACTGCTAATTCGACACAAATATGAGAATAAGAGAGAATCGAACCCAGGACCTTCCAGGCAGTGAAGCTGCCCACAGACCCAACCAGACTGCCAATTCATTGCAACCTGTCTGCTAAGTCAGATTAGGTCTCACTCAAGTGTAGCTGAGGCCTTAGTCACAGTTGCAGGCTGTGAAGATGTGAACAGACCCACAGACTTCACAGACCCTACGAGACTGCCAATTCATTGCAACCCGTCTGCTAAGTCAGATTAGGTTTCACTCAAGTGTAGTTGAGGCCTTAGTCACAGTTGCAGGCTGTGAAAATGTGAACAGACCCACAGACTTCACAGACCCTACGAGACTGCCAATTCATTGCAACCCGTCTGCCAAGTTAGATAGGTCTCACATAAGTGCAGCTGAGGCCTTAGTCACAGTGTCAGACTGTGAAGTTGTGAACAGACCCACAGATACTACCAGACTGCCAATTCAGGAAAAACCCGTCTGCTCAGTCAGATAGGTCTCATAATTCAAATCGTGGATAAAATCTCAAGAAGAGATAGGTGCCATAGTTTATTTTTGACGCGGGATGAAAGTATCCCATTAAATATCAGTACACTGTCTGTCCCGGTAGCGCAGTGGTAAAGGCGGCACTCTGTGAATCCAGAGATTCCAGAGGTCGTGGGATCGAAACCCGGCCGGGACATGACAAGTTATCCTCCCGTTTGGGATTTTTACCACATAATAATGTGTCTTGGGCTTACTGCTGGAATAATGGGACTTTAGTAGTCTTAATCGGGCAGTATAAATAAGGCGATATTATTATTATTATTATTATTATTACACTACCTAGGAAAAAAAATCTGGTGTAAACATCACACGACTTTCCTTATCATAATTATAAGGAATTGGAACAGGACCAAAAGCCACTGGTGACTCAAAGGTAACATTTAGCTAAAAATCAATATCAAATTCGTAATCAGCACCTCAAAATCATTGGATTTGATATGTCACAACCCCCATCTACGATAAATAATAAAAAAGTTAAACAAAACGGGTCCCCCCCAAAATACCGGTAAATTCGGGCCGAGGTCCAAAAAGTTCAAGATATCAAAAAAATTATTAGAATAGACCCCTATTATTTTTTTAATCTAAGACATAGTTGTTCTCTAACTTTTTTTGTATCTTTAACCAATTCAAAGAAGCGGCGCTTGCGGCTAATATGTGCGGCTCTGCGGCCGTAGAATGCGGCCGATTTCAACCAAAAGTTTCGTGGTTCGTCTGGTGTATAAAATTAGTTTCCATACCAAATTTCAAGTCTCTAGCTCTTACCGTTCTTCAGATATCCTGTTCACACACACACAGACACACAGACACACACACAGACACACACACAGACACACACACAGACAGACGCACGGACCAATGGCTGAAAACAACTTTTTTGGTATCCTGAGGCTATGATTCGTCCAGAAATGTGAAAAGCTGGGTAGGTCAAATTTTCGACGAATACAATACTTTCCTTATTATAGATAAGGAAAGTAAAAAAAGATAGGTCTCACTCAAGCCTGAGTCACAATCGCGGGCCCGTGTGAAGTTGTGAACGTGACCTGCAATATCGTATTTATTATTCCTGATAACAGGAGTCGAGAGAGGGAGGGCGAGGGGGGATAGGGGAAAGCGTCTAGACATGCAAGTGAGAGAGGGGAGGGCGCTCTAGATTGCTTCGCCATCAGGGATTGTGCACATACCGGGTGGTGGAGGCGATGATAGTCGGGGATCCTGGGTTCGAAACCGAGGAGGGTTGCGGATTTAATTTTTGGCAGATTTGTATCAGTAAGTACAGTCCGTGTAAACAGAGGTGAGAATATTTTTATTATTATTATTAATGTCGCTTTCAACTGCATGGTCAATATGGTCATATCACGACGGGAATACATTATGTTGAACATGGGATTTTTTTAAGAATTTATTTTAGTGTGTCATTTTATTGTAATACATTTTATTGTAATTTTATGTAGGTACACTATAAATTAAAAAAAAAAAATTCAATCCAGTTTTGGTCAGGAAAGTGAAAATTGCACTTATATTTTCAGTTAAGCAAGGTAGTAGATTACTTGGATCTCTAAACGTTAGGTATTTATTACAATCTCTTAGGATGTGTTTGATGGTTAGTTTACAATGTTTACATGAACACTCATCCTCATCACATTCAGGGTGGTTTTCTATTTTAATTAAATAACAATGAGTTAGATTGGTATGACCAATCCGAAGGCGAGTAATGGACACTTGTTCACGCCTATTCATATAGAAGTGTAGTTGCCATGGTTTATTATCAAGTTTGATTTGGCGAAGATTGTTTTCGCTCAGATTGAGCCAATCATTATTCCAGATAGAAATAATTTTTTTCCGTAGAAAATCTTTGAGTTCATGGAGCGGAATTTCATTTATTAGGGGAGTGTTATTGGTTAAAGCTTCTTTGGCGAGACAATCTGCAGCCTCATTTCCAGGTATACCTACGTGAGAAGGGACCCATAGAAAATCTAGCAGGATTTTAATTTGAATGGGTTTACTTTATTTTACATAATAGGTATATACATAATACACCACCTCAGCTAATGAAGCACTCACACGATTGCCATAGAACCTGCCATACGTCTATGGCACCATAGAAAAAACTTGTCGCCATAGACCCAAATAGTTCTATGGTCAGGTCATGTTAACAAAGACCGATCACACGCTATGGCAAGGGAGTTTGCCATATTATAATTATGTCGCTCTGCCATATCGTGTGATCCTACTTTAACAAGTAACTAGTAACTTGTGATCCTACCTAAACAAAGGTATTAATGTTATCATTAACCATTGTCCTTATCTCGTGAGCTATAGGATTTGTAGAAAATATATTTTGCATGGACTGAAGACTGAAGTACACTCAGAGAATCAGAACTAAGTAGAAATTTTGGAGAGAGAGTATTTGTTTGGGAATAGGAAGAAGAAGAAGAAACTACGAAGTACATAGCATAAAGAATGACTGTGAGCTCAGCATTGCTGATACATGAGAGGGAACTTAACTTAGTGCTGAATTTGATGTTTTCAGAACAGAATGCAGCTGAGACACTAGTTTCATTTTCAGATGCATCAGTAAAAACTAATTTATGGGCTGGGAATTATTGTGAGGATGTGAGGTATCATATTATGAATGTAACATCTCTTGAGGGAAAGAGTTTAGCTTGCTATGTTTCCTCAGATCATAGTGGACCACAGGTATCGAGTCTCATCAAGATGCGGAAAGGGGAGGAGGACTTGAAAGGGTTGGGTGGAAGAGATTGCCACAGGCAATAACCCCGCCCTTTAGGTAGAACATTAGTGTTATTTTCTTTCTTTTTTTACTTATTTATTTTGTGATTTGTTTTTTCTTAATATTATACTGTTAACATTGAACTTTGTCCTCCTAATAAAGCATAACTATAATAATACTATGAGAGACTTCAAGTCGACATTGTATTTTTCCTGAAGATTGTTCCTCGAATTCTAAGATTGGTTCCTCGACGTGTAAACATTCACAGTAGGCGTGTCTTTAATAAGGGAGAAATGCAGGTGATTCGGGTCTCTCTGGATATTTAAAATATAATTGCAACATAGGATCTGGCGTCGAAATGAGAGGGAAGGTTCGGCGGGCTCAGACAAAATGCTTTTGATGGGAGAACTTTTGAAAGCTGCCAGGGCCAAACGAACACCTTGATGATGGACGGTATCTCGTATTTTTAAAGATGATTCTGAAGCTGAGCTGTAAACAACCGAAGCGTAGTCAAGCTTAGACCTAATAAAGCTACGATAAAGTTGTAGAAGAGTTTAGTAGTCTGCGCCCCACTTAATATTACAGAAAATTTTCATTAGGTTAATACGTTTAAAACAGATTGATTTGAGTTAAATCAAGTGAAACTTGAAGGTCAATTTCTTATCAAAATTGAGTCCAAGGAGTTTAATATTATCAACAAAAGTGAATGGATGATTGGAGATTGATAGGTAGGTGCATTTGTTTTGTTCTGTTCTTTTTTTTAGCTGTAATTTTTTTTATGTATAGATTTAAGTGTATTTGTATTAATGGGGACTCCTCCTCGTCAATTCATAAAATAAATAAATAAAATAGTCCAAATTTTGTGCTTCCATGAGTGGTGGCGCATTTATATGGAGGAATTATTTCCTTGCGGATGATGAGCCACCCAGGAATGTTCAAGGTTTCCGGAATTCTCCTCCCCAGATGCAAAAACACGAGCAAGTGTAACTTACTTGGAGGGGGGAGGTGGGAGGAGGAGGGGAGGTGAGAGGAGGAGGAGAGGGGGGGGGTGTCCTGCCCTATGCCCTCAGAAGGGACACTTTCCTAGAGAAAGTCCTCAAAGACGAAATTTTCTAGAAGCTATCGAAATTTTCGATACAATGGGTTATGATTGATGCATGGGTATTGATTAATTGGTACTGTGTTTACGAGGTATTGGGTATGCAATTATAATATGCATGTGGTACCTAGTTTTGGGGTGCTGCCACATAGGGCTGGCGGGAAAATGTTTTGGGGGTGCTGCCACATAAACTGGACTATGTCCTAACTAAAGGGCGGGGTTATCGCCTATCGCAATCTCTTCCACCCAACCATTATGATAAACACAATCAAGACAACTTAAATAAAATCTCGACTCGACTTGATTATTCCAGGACCTCCACGTTGCCCAGTCTTCTGACTTAACAACCTAACTATAGTAGCCACCGAGGTCTGTGGTGCTCTGGTGGTATTTCAATAATCGACCACCACTACTTTTACAAAAGGTACATGTATCCACGACCCCCCATTCATTGGAGGTGCAGGTGAAGCGGTTCCAGCGCTTGTGATCCAGCCAGTGAGGGGATCCGTGGGTTCGAGTCCCACCTCACGCAGGGATTTTTAGAGAAACTTTGGCACAAGTTTCCAAAATGCAGAACTGTCGGAAAAATCTCTTCCATCAGAGGGAAGGCATACTACGTTATGGGCAGGCTACAACACAGACCACCAGCGTCTACAGTAGCTCCTGTTTCATGGCTACGAAATAAAAAAGGCTGTGAAACACTCATCTTTAAAATAAAAATAAAAAAATATTTTTTCATGTTCATTATTAAAATTATCAGTTAAGTATATTTGTGGTGGTATTAGAGAGGAGGTTTTTTTTAGTAGGTATAGCGCACTGTTATAAGTACTTAAACCCTACACTCCGTCTTGAATGGTAAGAAGACTTTACTCCTCTCTAAGTAAAAAAAAGAAGTTAAGTAGCTTGAACGATTAGGCGGAGGCTGATGGTTCGAGTCCCAGGTTCAGCAAAGATTTTGTAAAACGAGTTGTAGTAATAGTACCATCATATCGCATCGTAATTAACACGAATATGATAACTTTGAGGAAATCATTACCTACTATGCTATTCTTGTGATAATTTCTATCTTAATTTATCTTATTATCACTATTATATGCTATTCTTGTGATCATTTCTATCATAATATATCTTTTTATTATCTTGTACACTTTTATCATCAACGGTTTTTTCTTACTTCAATTTTTTATTTCTCGACATACACATGAAGTGTAATTTAAAATTAAGTGAGTTTACTTTGAGTGCTCGTTGTGGGAGCAAAGCGTCGTACACCAGGGTTTGGATATTTTTAGGTCAAGTTCGGCATTACATACTGTCTAAGTAAGGGTGTCTTGTATTTTTTGGGTTTAAAATCTATTGAACCCGAATGGTGGGTGTACATTATCATGGTACATTTTTCATGTAACTATGTCACCAACATGAAAACTAAAAAAAAGGTTTTGCAAGGAAGAATTGGCAAAAGGAACATAAAAACCCAACAACGAAAACTTGATAAATATTTAGCTATAAGGTTTTGCGCTAAAGAATTTAAAAAAGGAAAATAAACTCTAAGGCAAAAACAGCTTCCACTTGATAAATAATTAGCTTTTGGTTATAGGTATGGAGTCATAAAATAATAATAATGATGGTAAATAAATCATTTTTTTGTATACAGAGGACCCATTCTAAGCCATTCTTATTTGGCTTTTAAGATAAAAATGTAAATTTGGCTATGTCATAAACATTTAATGATTTTAGAGCAATGTAAGACTATGATATCAATGAATTATGTGAGCAGTCCATTGTGGTAATCGAGCATTATAATATTGTCTAGACCAGCGGTTCCCAACCTTTTTTTGCATGGGGGCCCAATAATATTTTTTAAACAATTTTGCGGCCCACCCCGTACTTATTTTGCACGATGTTAATATTATTTCTTTAATTTCGGCCGCAACCCGCAAGTGGGCCGCGGCCCACCGGTGGGGAACCGCTGGTCTAGACTCTAGATAAATGATAAAAAAAAAAACAACTTTAAATATATCCCAGTTGGTATATTAAGTTTTTTTTTTGGCATTGGGCAAAAACAACCTATACAGCCAAAGGCATAAAAATTTAATTTGGTACTTTTTTAATTTCCATGTCTAATGTGATGGTTGGGTGGAAGAGCTATGGTTGGGTGGATAAGCTCACTCCACTGAGAATCCTGCCATAAAAAAAGAAAGCCTATAAAAAAAAACCAATCAAAATCAAACAACCCAATGAAAAAAAAAAAATCAAAAAAAAAAAAAAAAAAAACAATCCATTTTCGATGTCGGATACGTGATTTGGCCCCCGCAGCGAGCATCCCGTCACCCGGCTACAATGTTGCAAGATCTTGACGTTCACGCTCCGCTGATTCTGTCTCTTTTCGTTGTGCCGTCAGCATTAGTCCACTTGAGTCCGCGGACCGCATAGGTCGACCCGTTTTCTGTCTCTTTTCACTGTTCCGTCAGCATTATTGTTTACTTGGGTTCGCGAACCACATGGGCGACTCGTTTTCTGTCTCTTCTCGCTGTTCCGTCAGCATTTTAGTCCACTTGGGTCCGCGAACCGCATAGGTCGACCTGTTTTCTGTCTCTTTTCACTGTTCCGTCAGCATTTTAGTCCACTTGAGTCCGCGGACCGCATAGGTCGACCCGTTTTCTGTCTCTTTTCACTGTTCCGTCAGCATTTTTGTCTACTTGGGTTCGTGAACCACATGGGGCGACTCGCTTTCTGTCTTTTCACGATGCACAGTCAGCATTAGTCAGTCCACTTGTGTCCGCGAGCCGACTGAGTCAACACATTTTTGGAACCTTTATGGTGTCGTTAACAGTCCAGTTGTATCCATGGACCGTAGAGATCGACCCGTTTTCTGTCTCTTTATTGTTCCGTCAGCATTTTAGTCCACTTGGGTCCGCGGACCATTTCTTATCGCCGTCAGCATTTTAATCCAGTTACGTCCATTTCTTATCGCTTCTCGTTGTACAGTCAGCATTATTCCACATTTTATGAATCTTGTAACCTCAGTATCCTGTTATCTATTATGATTTTCAATTGATCATGTGTTATGTTGTTAACACAAAATACCGACCTCAGTAGCTTGATCGATAAGGCGGCAGACTTGACCTCCTTGAGCTCGGTGGTTCAAGTCCCGGTTTCAGCGTAGATTTAGTAAAGCGAGTTGGAGTAGTTGTGATATCACAAAAGTGATTCACACAAATATAATAACTTTTTAACTTTTATTAACACAAAATTTAGCATTGTAATCTTTTCTTGTTATTCTTAATTTGTCTACATTTGCCAATCCTGTTTTTATTACTGTTCTTAATTTGTCATGTTATTTATACATGCTGATTCCACATTGTATCAATCCTGTAACCTGTTATCTATTATGATTTTCAAATTGTCATGTTCTGCTATTTACACAATTATTTAGCATTGTGATGTTGTATTTTAATTTGTCATGTTATTTCTACATGCTGATTCCACATGTTATTAGTCTTGTGAAAACAAGAGGAGACGCCATTAGCGTGTCTCTCTAGACGCTTTCAACAATTAAATAACATGAATAACTTACATTGTGAGCGAGGCATTGCTTCTCGCATTTATACTTTGTATTCCCCCAGTAATTCATTCTACTCATTACTCTAACTCGCCCTGAAAATTAATGTAGATATATACACGTGTATCTTCTTTTACTCTGTCTTATCCCGCTCAAGCAGGGTCGACGTTGTTCAACCTCATGGTTGAGGTTGATTGGATTTGGCACATTTTTTTTTTTTACGGCTGGATGCCCTTCCTAACGCCAACGAGACTATTTGATTTAACGTCCTGGATTAGGACGGGGGTTTTAACCTCCATTCGTTGGGAATCGTACCAGCTACCCACATTAACCTCACCCAGCCTGGGTAGGGCCGGAAATGCCAGCCTCACGTGTTTGGATGGAACAGAATTTTCTTCGAAAAGTTTGCCCCAGCCGGGAGTTGAACTCGGGAACTCTGGACTACGGGCAGTAGTCACAACCATTACGCCACGGAGGCTGTTATATACTCGTGTATATGTTGCTTTGTATCACATATAAAATAATATATGTGCTAATAAAAGATGATAATTATAATAATAATACTCTTTAGTGGAAGTTAACCACCAGGCAAGGTTAATGCTTAAAGCATTTTCTACCACCTAACCCTCAAGAGTCTTATTATCATGTGGTCACAAACTCAAATTAATGAGGAAAAATTAGTGCACTGGGTGGGATTCGAACCAACGGATCCCTACCCTACCTGGATTACCAGACTAGCGCGTTATCTTTTTATGCTGATGATAAATACTTAAGTTGATGGTGGATTCCATTATGGTGGGGCTGAAGGTCCAAGGTGTTCTTGGTAGTGCAGCTATTGTGGTGATGTTGATAAGGGTTGGGTGGAAGAGACTGCCACAGGGATAGGGAGGGAGGGAGAGAGAGAGAGAGGAAGGGATAGAGAAAGAAAGAGAGGGAGGGAGGGAGAGAAGGTAAGAGAGGGAGAGAGAGAGAGAGAAAATGGAATTGAATTGAATACTTTTATTTATTTCTACAAGATTATTATAAACAATACATCTCCTATAAGCTAAGTCTATCTTCTGAGGAGAGAGAGAGAGAGGAAGAAAGGGGGAGAGATAAAAAGAGAGAGAGAGAGAGAAAGGGGAGAGAGGGAAGAGAGAGAGAAAGGGGAGAGAGGGAAGAGAGAGAGAAAGAGGAAGAGGAAGAGAGGAAAAAGAGAGAGAGAGAGAGGGGGGGAGAGAGAGAGGACGACGAAAGGGGGAGAGATAGAGAGAGAGAGAGAAAGGGGAGAGAGGGGGAGAGAGGGAAGAGAGAGAGAAAGAGAGAGAGAGAGAGAGAGAGAGAGAGCTTCCTATAACTCGCCAGACAAGTTGTCTAGACTTGGGAACAGGGAGGAGCTTTTTATTTCCAGCCATTCCAGTTCTGGGGAGCGTACGTAGAGTTTTAACGACCTTAAAACAATAAAACACCATCGTAACTATCGTCTGTATAGAAACTGTAATAGGGACAGAATACGTACAACTATGTATTTAGAAGCAAGCTACTTTAATGTTGATAGAAAAAGAGAAGAGAAAAATAAAGAGATAGAAGGAAAAAAGATAAAGAAGGAATAAAAGAATAAAACTTAAAGGAGAACGAAAAATAGAAAGAAAGAGAGAAAAAGAGCAGGAGAAAGAAAAAAAAAACGTACACAATACTTCCGATTTCTAATATAAGAAATTTCTCGCAAGTAAAAAGAGGAATAAAAAAGTAAAGAAAAAAAATGGAGGCATAATTTTCAAGTTATGCAAAATCAAACTTCTTAATATCTCAGAATGCTGGGGAATCAAACCAGCGACCTCCAGGTTACGACTGTTACGAGTCCGTCGACTGAAAAGGACATTCGATATTTCTATGTATATTGCTGCAAGTGCACTTGTCAGACAGACAAGAGGATGAGAGAGATAAGAGAGAGCTAAAGAGGGAGGAAGAGGGAGTAGTGACAAGAAAAAGTGGGAGAGAGAGTGACGGGGGGGGGGGGGGGGGGGAACACGCGATACTTGTGAATAATATTCAGGTCACAGGAGCATTATCAGAGAAAGAGAGAGAGAGAATTGAAAATAAAGAAACAAAGAGATAAGTGTGAAAAGAAAGAAAAAGAGAGATGAGTAAAAAGAAAGAGGGAGATAGAGGTGAGTAAAAAGAATTAGAGAGGGAGGGAGAGAGAGAAATGGAGGAGTGAAGAGAGAGACAGAGAGAAAGAGAGAGAGAGGGAGAGAGAGGTGAGTGAAAAGAAAGAGAGAGAGAGAGAGAGAGAGAGAGAGATACAGGAGTGAATAGAGAAAGAAGTATAAAAGACGTGAAGGGAAGGAATAAGAATAATAAATATGAGAATGGATTTATAAAATGCTGATGTAAATGGAAGAGCTCTAGAAATTATAAATGTAGGTATCTAGTTCATACCCATCTGTTCATGTGCCCCTTTCTCTTTCACCCTCTCCCTCTCTCTCCCTCTCTCTCTCTCTCTCTCTCTCTCTCTCTCTCTCTCTCTCTCTCTCTTTCTCTCTCACAAGTTTAGTGTGAGTCGACTCTCTCTCTCTCACACTCAAGTTTAGTGTGAGTCGACTCCCTTACGCATGACTCCTCAGTGCCCACTCAAACTTTAAGATTCTCAAGATTATTAGTATTATTACTAGTGGTTCTGTGAACTGTAAACCTCACTCAGATTCAACTATCGCATTATAAATTACAACTATCGCATTCAATTGAGAATGAGGACATCGAGACATTTCATTCAATACCCCACTCGATAGATTTTCATTAAAAATATCAACTGGCCCTTTTTTTGGCCCATGGTAAAACCCTTTTTATGGTAAAACATCGAAAAACGATGTTTTACCATACTGCGGCCTCCTTCGCTTTCACAAAAGATCTCACACACGATATATTTGAGTTCAGTAGTGAACTCAAATATATCGTTCACAAAAAAAAAATTATAGAAACGGTTTTTCGTGTTTTTTTTTTTTTTTTTTTTTTTTTCTTCTTTTTTTTTTTCTTTATTTTGAGCCGTTTTTGAGATACGGTGGGACTTTATGGACACCCTGTATATGTATATTTGTATAAGTGGTGTGCGTGTCACCTTTCGTAAGCCTGTCCTCACGTGTGGAAAATAATTCACAAGATCCCTCATTTTCGAGTTAAATTCTAAAATAACGCTAAAAGCAAATTATTTGTTACACTAAAAAATAAAGATAATAGGCTGTCGTAAAGTAAAATTTATGGCACGAATTTTTTATATTTTTACCACACACAATTATTATTATTAAATTAGTATATAAAAAATATAAATATGTACAGTTTAAATAATAAACAATAAAAGAGAAAAAATATTGATTAATATATATGTATGTAAACAGTATACAATGTCCTAACTACAAGGCTGGATTATTTCCTATGGCAATCTCTTCCACCCAACCCTTTGTGCTAAACACAAAATTTGAAAAAGAGGCTCTGCTACACCACATATACTCCACACCTATATTTAATTCATAGTGTAATATTTATGCCAACCCCAAGTATGTTCTGGAAAAGACAAAGTGAAGCCTCCAGCCAACATTAAAACAAAGTTGGCTGGAGACCATCACTCCTCACTCCAGCTGTAGCAAAGATGACTACAACAACAACAACAACACCACCACCAACAACAAAATTATCAACAAGAAGAATTCGTAGCGTAATGATTAAGTTGCCAACCTCAGTAGTTAGATAGATCAGATAAGGCGGTGGACTCGTAAACTGGAGGTCGGTAGTTCGAGTCCCAAGTATGGCACAGATTAAGAAAGGCGAGTTTGAGTATTTGTGACATCTTGCTTGATCTTTAAACTTTTTCGTCCTCTCAGAAATTCAATTCTTTTTGATCGAAATATGATTCTTTCTCCTCCTTGAGGGGGAAACCTAAACATTTTTAAAAAATAAACTGATAAAAAAAACCTTTATAAGAATTATAGAATTATCATCATCACAGGGTGGCGTTATAGTGAACGATGGTAGCCAGACGGTGAAGAAATGACTCAGCACTTCTACCACTGTCTTTACAAGGAACCTAATAATTGACAAGGGCCCTCAGAACCAAACCTACTCTGGACTACTCCCTGTTTACAGTCCTACAGCCAGACTGCTGGTCTACTCCCTGTTTATAGTACCCCAGCCACACTGCTAGTCTCCTCGCTGTTTATAGTCCCCCAGCCAGACTGCTGGTCTCCTCCCTGTTTATAGTCCCTCAGCCAGACTGCTGGTCTCCTCCGTGTTTATAGTCCCCCAGCCATACCACAAACAAAAACCAAAACCTGAAAGACTCCATAACACCGACGTCATTGAAGACAGTCAAATTACCTTCCAAACTTACAAAGAACCGAAATTTAGATTGCGTAGAGGTTAAATTTATTATTCCGTCTGTCAAACTCTAAGGCCCGTTAAACGTTCAAACGGTTCACAGTGAATTATTGATAAGAATCGATTGCGCTACCTTAAAATGAAAGCCATGAAACGTCGGAAATCATCAAAGACAACAAAAGTTCGATTTCAAATTTCGTCAGTTGGGGTTGAAGGACTAGAAAAAATGGGATTTTTTAAAAATATTTTATAAAGTTTTTTTATAATAATAATAATTTAATATTTTTTTCTTCGTTTGCGTCGTTCGGCACTTCAAAATAGGCGATTGATCTCTAGTTTTTTTTTAACAATGACATAGCAGAAATTCTATTGAAAATGCATGGCAACTAATATTGTTCCCTCTTTCCAGCCAAACTCGTTTGAGGAAAAAAAATCCATCCATCACAAAAAGGACTAGACCGCTCTTTCCATACAACCCCGCCCCCCATCTTTTCCCAAACACAACCCCCCCCTCGCTTTCTAGAAATACACGCGTCATCCTTTATACATGTCAAAAGTTAACCCTTTGAGTGCCCGTCTAGGCCTAGTGAGGGATCAAGGTTACAAGCTCGAGGTTGAGGGGTGTTGGTGAGATTTTTTGATGGTATTGGCTGTCGAGGAGATGTGGAGATGGGCAATTACGCCCTTTGTCGATACAGAGTTATTAGAATCGAACGTGCATAATATGCACTCTTATATGCATAGAATCTCTTATATTATAAGAGAAAACTCGATAAAAGAGAACAATTTCCAGGTCCTATTTACCTCTCTCTATTATGGCTGTATGGAATGGTCTTGCCTACCAATGCCAAAAAAAAAAGAAGAAAAACAAAACAAAACAAAACAAAAAAAAAAAGATACCTATGTATGTCTAAGAGAAAGCAAACCTATGTATGTCTGAGAGAATACTGGATATAATCTCATTGACAAGTTGCTGTTAATCGAACGAACTGAGTGTTTCAACAAAATATTTTGCAGATTTTGTCTGTCTGTCTGTTTTTTGTTTGTGACGCTATAACTCTTTAACGAATGATTAGGTCAACCTAGGTGAATTCAAAAGTTGAACAGTTAGTGTTTTCATGATGAAAAACGTCGCTTTTAACGGCATGGTCATATCACAACGGGGATGTTACCCACTATTTGCAGGAAACATACAAAACTTCTACCCACATTAACCTCACCCAGCCTGGGTTGGGCGGGCATGCCAACATCACGAAATCTTCACTCCGGTGATCCTATAAGAACCGGTACATTGAAATTGAGAACTACTTTTTCTGCATTTTCCCGCTCAATAATAGAATCGACAAAGAAACACGTACGGTGAAAAACTCGGATAGCTTAAACGACCCTCCCCGTCTGCAACGGGTTAAAACGATGGATGATGAGTTTAATTTTGGACTGACAGACAGACAGATAGACGGATTTTCTCTTCTTTTTATTTTTTTGTTGAAAAAATAATGAAAAAGTGAGAAATTAAAGAAACAAAATTTCTTCTCCCGTCGTGAATAGTTTGATGAGTTTAGACTAGACACGGGTAGGATTGGGGGAGGAGGGGGAGAGAGGCCTATTAATAGGCAACTATTCCGAATTTAATACAAATGCGAGCCGTAGTTCGGTTTGTATGTATAAAAAATAATTATAATTAGGTATGTTTAGAGAATATTCGGTTAGAGTGTGTGTGTGTTTGTGTGCTGAGATGATGATGAATTCTGAGAGAGTATATAAATCGAACATAACTTTATGACAACAGGGTGAGCTGGAAGCAGAGGTCTGAATATACAGGGTGGCCTCAAGATACGAGAGTCACTTATTATACAAATTCGATCAAGTTTTATTTACAGTAAGATAATAATAATAATATCGCCTTATTTATACTACCCGATTAGGACTATTAAAGTCCCATTACTCCAGCAGTAAGCCCAAGACACATTATTATATGGTAAAAATCCAAAATGGGAGGATAACTTGTCATGTCCCGGTTGGGTGTCGAACCCACGACCTCTGAAGTTTCTGGATTCACATTAGGTAATGAGTTTCCCTTATTCTTACTTCACTTACCATTACCAATTCATGTTGCATCAAATCCATGGATTCAACAGGCAGGATTATGTATGGCTCTTTGCAAGTAAACTTCAAGTCTTACCTGAGAACAGAAGATAAGGGAGACATTTTTCAATTAAATAAACTTATTTTCTTTATTCCCGGCCCAACCAAGGCAGGGCGAGGTTAATGTGGTGGGTAGCTGGTATAGCTGGTTTATAATTTATCAGAGAGAAGGTTGAAACCTCCATATCAGATCAATTTTAAGAAAAAAATTAAAAAAATGAAGGACAACCCCAGAGTTTCGAAAAAATAGTAAGTGAATAAAAAAAACATTCGTATGTACACACCACATTCCATAGTTTCATTTAAGTAAGTTATCATAATTGTGTTAATCCAGGACGTTAAATCAAATAGAATCGGTGGCGTTAGGAAGGGCATCCAGCCGTAAAAATGTGCCAAAACCAACCAACCTCAACCATGAGGTTGAACAAAGTCGACCCTGCTCAAGCGGGATAAGACAGAGTAAAAGAAGAAGAAGAAGAAGAAAAATCATAATTGTATTAATCACTAGCGTGATATCACAACTACTCAAACTACCTGCACTAAATCTATGCTGAAACCGCGACTTGAACCACCGACCTCCAGGTTACAAGTCCGCCGCCTTATCGATCAAACCACTGAGGTCAGTAATTTTATTTTCGTACATACACAACATACATAAAAAAATAATCTATCCATTTCCCCGCGGTGCAAATCTGAGTGACCTCAAAATTCAAAGAAATTCTGGTTTTATTTTGAAACATCAACAATTCAACAATGATTGTTACGGAGACACAGAGTTCATACACTCAAGGATTTCAGAGTCCATTCACCGCGCCCACAGATAGTCCACGTGTGGACCATCATCTCCTGTGCAGAGACGCTGATGCAACTGAGTGGTCGCCAGACTTGCACGCACAGTGACCTGGGTTCGAATCCCGGCAAGGAACTACTTGGGCCTATGTTGTTACTAGGCAGGCGCGCGACCGGCGTGAATAAGGTTTCGGGGTGCTGCCATATTATTATTATGATGATGAAACTCTTTATTAGAAGAACATACTCGTACATATACAGGGCATCCATAACCCAGGCCTGGGTTTCACGAAAACGACTTAAAATAACAAAAAACACAAATACCCATATTCCTTTATTTTTAGGGGGATTAATTATTTTCAGCCATTTTTTTTTTTGCCTACATGGCCCCAGTCAGGCTGGACATGGACCAACTTTGAAATCCTAAATAGAATGGTATGTCTTGTGACATATTGTTTTAAAGGTCTTATTGAGAGAAGTTCATTACAGCAAATTTAAGTGAGCTACGACTTACCGTTCTCGAGATACAGGGTCGGACGTCCTGCGTAATATCCATATATTTTGACCTATAACTCGTTAAATGTACATTACGGAGAAAAAATTTCTTGTTAATAATAACTCCTTATGGCAAGACCTTTCGAACAAGTTAAAACTTGATTTGTTTTTTCGTTAAATTTTTTTCGACTGTTCGTCCGGCTGGCTGATGAAACCGACCAGAAACTAACATCAACAGAGTATGTCGAGTTATTACTTGTTCGAAAGGTCTTGCCATAAGGAGTTATTATTAACAAGAAAAATGTTCTCCATGATTTACGGTTAACGAGTTATAGGTCAAAATATATGGATATTACGGAGGACGTCCGACCCTGTATCTCGAGAACGGTAAGTTGCAGCTCACTTAAAATTTGTTGTTATGAACTTCTCCCAATAAGACCTTTAAAACAATATGCCACAAGGCATACCATTCTATTTAAGATTTCAAAGTTGGTCCATGCCCAGATTGCCCAGCCTGACTGGGACCTTGTAGGCAAAAAATTTTTGGCTGAAAATTAATCCCCCTAAAAATAAAGGAATACGGGTTTTTGCGTTTAATGATATTTTGAGTCGTTTTCGAGAAACCCATGCCTGGGTGAGACTTTATGGAGGCACTGTATATGCGAACAAATAATGGTAAAAATTGAAGTACAAAATTGACAATATTAAAATAAACAGGAAAAAATAAATAAAATATTATTATAGGATAAGGAAAGTAAAAAAGACGAGTGTTTTGTTTTTCATTGTTCGTAGCCATGAAACAGCAGCTACTGTTGTAGACGCTTGTCCATACCACAGCTTCCCCACTAATGGGAGAAGTGACAAAATCTTTTCTATAAAGAGTTGGGTGGAAGAGATAAGGGTTGGTGGAAGATTTTGCCAAAGGCAATAACCTCGCCCTTTAGTTAGGACATATATTATGTATTGAATATGTACCTATATTTATTTATTTTTTCTTCTCTTATATTGTATATCAATTTTCAATTATCTGTGTTGTACATTATATGTCTAATTAATAAAGTGTTAATAAATAAATAACTAAAGGTAGGTGCTGAGTCATGAATCGCCTTCCCATCCCGTGGAATGCCTCTTCTCTGATGAAGTGACTCAATAGTCTCAATACTTCCCAATGATAAGACTCGGTTGTCGTCCGAACTCAGACCACTGAGTTACGGCAACGTTTAGCAAGGTTAGGATGCTGGATCAGCCCAAGCCAGGCTGGGGTGAGGTTTATGTGGGTACCTAGATTGTGAGTTTCCAGCGAATGGAGGGTAAAACTCCCGTTTTGAATGACCTAGATTTTCAAGAGTAGTGCACCTACAAATGAATAGGTAATAGGTAATTAAGAGTAATTAACGAGTGTGCGTTGATATGTATAATTATGAATAATGTAGTTATGAGTACATATTGTGATGATTGATGATCCACAAACACGTAAGTCGGAAGGCTGAGTTGACTCACAAGGCTGAGTCAACTGAGAAGGACACTAGACACCTGTGTCTTCGTCAGGACAACATACAGACATTGTCTTACCGAAAAAGGAATAGTTAATCTTAGTGAACACTACCCCTTAACTTTCACCTTGACAACAGCTGTAGAGGTGGTCATATAACATATTGGCGGAAAACCTTGTTTTAAAATATACCTATAGTCAGCTGATAAAAACTATGGGTCGGCTTGGATTTATTAATCCTGTTTCATAATACGGTCCTTTTTGTTGTTCAAAATTGTCTCGGAAAATAGGGCGCACAGCGCACATCGACCTGTGTCTGAGAAGAGGTTAATATATTTACATCAATACACAATATATAACGGCTAGACCAAATGAGGAACCACCGACCTCCAGGTTACGAGACTATAGGCAATAAGACCGCCCCTTAGTTAGAACATATGTATATATTTTATTTATTATTTTTTGGTTTATTTTATTTTTACTGTCAATTTTTATATTTAAATTTTACCATTATTTGTCTGTATATAATTATGTTCTGCTAATAAAGAGTTTCTAAATAAATAAATTGTGAGAGCTACTGAGGACGGTCACTGAGGAATCAGTTTAACCATACCTCAGTGGTCGACATATTCATTTATACTTTTCTTCCATCTACGTCACCGAGGGAACTAGATTATCACAAAACAAGGTACCTGCTTCCCCAGGTATACCTTAGTGTGATACTAAGGGCATACTCATATTATTTTATTTTATTAATTTTAAGTACTTATATATTTATTATGTGTTTATAATGGAGGAAAAGTTCCCTCTATACTGTTATTAAATCGAATTGTATTAAATCTTCTCTGTAATAAATCGATTATTCTAAACCTTGTAATGAAACGATGTACAAATAAAGCACAAATCTTGTAAAAAAAAAAAAAAAAAAAAAAATGGAGGAAAAGTTCCCTCTCAACTGTTATGAAGTTACAAAAAAAGTTATCATATAAATTTGTGTTAATCACTTTCGTGATATTAAAACTACTTAAACTCGCTTTACTAAATTTACGCTGAAACCGGGACTTGAACCACCGACCTTCAGGTTACAAGTCCGCCGCCTTATCGATGATCAAGCTACTGAAGTCGGTTTCTACTGTTATTTTTTTTATGATTCAAACAATATACTTTTATTTAGTTTTATTAAATATAAAAAACTTGTCCCAGGGACCGTCCTTCCGGAAGGGAACCGAGGATGCAAGAAGCATTCAATTTCTTATTATAAATCTACTGTTATTAAATCGAATTGTATTCAATCTTCTCTGTATCAAATCGATTCCAGGTCACCCTGCGTGCAATGCGTAGCGCGCCAACTCACTCGGCGGCCACGGTGACTATACGCCAACTCTTCTCTGTATTGCGCGAGGAAACCCCCAGAGAGACTTTACACCAGACATGCAGGCAGACAAGACGACTGACTCATCTGTTGGTTCTTTCCCACCAGACGAGAGGGCGCCGAGTTCCCCACCAATAACAAGGCACATCCTGGCCACATGACATGGGAAGTGCCTCAGTCATCAATTTGCGTACAACCACCAGAGCGTCATCCGTTACCTCAAAGTTCATGTCCATGCCCGCGTCAAACACAACACGCACATCCAGTTCCAACAATGGACAGAGAACATGTACATGCCCCCCATTGAAAATAAACGACCACTGAACAAGTATAAACAACATATAAGTGCATTTAACCCATTAACGCCTGCGATGGCAACGATGGAGGCAGTGCAAGTTTCTGACCTGTTCAATACAGTACATGTTACCACTTTAAAACATTATAGTTCTCATTGTTGACAGTATTTGCAACCTTCTGAATTTTACTGGACTGGATAAAGTGGATAAAGTGTCTGGATAAAGGTGAATTCACCTGACATGATCATCTCGTACGGCCCCGTCAGGTGAATTCATTGGAGTGTCATTAGAGCCTCGGAGGAAATGTAACTCTATAGCGTTGGCGATCAACGTGTTAACTTTTAGACCCACCCCCCCCCCACCTTAAAAAAAAATCCTGAATACGTCCTTGATAATATATGTACATCGAAAAAAAACACTATCTGTCCATCACAATATATCCTTCACGGCTTACACGCCAAGGAAGTTGTACATCTCACATGCGTTCCCAGTCCAGCGGATGGAATTACCGTACGCTTACATTTCCGTTACGGGCGGTCGGCGTACGGACGGTACCAGGCGCGGCCGGTGCTAAGGAGCTGCTGAACTGCAGCACCCCCAGACAAAAGAAAACATGAGAGGATTTTCTCAAGTCCTAACACATTTCTAGAATAATTAATACACAACTATAATGATTAGCATGGTAAACAAACTCAAACTTTTTAGATACCGAAAGAATGACGAAATAAATCCCATTTTCGCCTGTTTTATGGGTTTATGTGGCTGCACCCCCAAAAAAAATTTCCACCGGCCGCGCCTGAACGGTACATATCCGGGACACCTCGAGTCACCCGGGTCTCTGTACGACCATTATCTCAGCTATTTCCTGGTCACCACCGGGAGATGCGATCCTAATCTGATGTACGGGAAATTCTCATGTAGTTTAGCGTATGGTAATGTGGACGATGAGAAGTTAATGGCCCTGGCTGGGCTAGCGTGATTGATAGTATTAGGGATACTACTAATGCACTTCTGTGATTCTCGCTACTTGATGGGCGGCATTCGACCGTTGCAGGAAAACTGATCCCACCAAGAATTACCACCGGTGAAGATAAGCCAGGATTTCTACTGAACACATCAGTGAGGTTCTGTTTTAACTAGACGATTTGGCTTTTGTTTGTCTGTCTGTATGTATGTATGTTTGCATGTCTGTCTGCAGTGGCGTAGCTAGACCTACATTTCGGGGGGGTTTTGAGGGTATTTCGGGGGGGGGGGGGGGGGGTTCAGAAATCTAGCTTAACGTATATTCCATCTTTGGTGGGGTTTCTTTGAATTTTTTTGGGGGAAGGGGGTTGTCCCCAACCCCCCCCCCCTGGCTACGCCACTGTCTGTCTGTTCCGCGATAACTCCCGACCGGATTCTTCAAAATTGATAATTGGGATCCTAGAATTTACCAACAGTTTTTGGGCCAAATTAGGCCACTCAAGACCAAATTGGGGCCGTTTTGGTGAAAATTGAAAACGACTTTTCTATTTTGATTGTAACAAGCAAGGCTCTTGAAAATTTTGTAGAGTCGTTGAGACAATACATTTGAAATCAATAGTAATCGTGTTCATGAAAGCTAAGTTGGCCGTACTGTGGTAAAAAAATCGAAAAAGGGCCAAAAAAATGGATCAGTTAATATTTTTTAATTAAAACCTATCAAGTGGGGTATTGAATGCCGACCCTAAGTAGGTTTGGGAAAAGGCAAAGTGAAAGAAGAAGAAGAGTATTGAATGAAAGGTCTCGATTTTCTCATACTTGATTGAACATTTATAATGCAATAGTTTACAGAACCACTAGTTATTACTCTTCTGGTAATATTACTCAGTATACACTAGGGTTGCCAGATCATTTCCAGCCCAAAACGGGACAAGAGACCTAAAACGTCAAAAAAAAACGGGATTTTGGATGAAAATACGGGACAAGCCCTTTATAACAACCCCCCCCCCCCCCCCCCCCCCCCCCACATCCTGCAATGTTCGGAAGAAAGAAAAAAGCTTTATTTTTAAAAACAACTTTTTACTATTCAGATTTATTTATTACTTCTCATATTTTTGATTAGACTGTATTTTTTTGACAAAATCTTTTTTACCATTGAGATATTGGTAAAGTTCTCCATCCTCTCTCTCTCTCTCTCACTCTCCTGTCTGTACTCTGATTTTAGTATGATATACATACCTACTGTATTGTATCAATTTATTATCACCTAAATTACCAGAGGAGATGGTGAAACTGGGGAAAATACGGGACACGCGTGTCCCGTACGGGACATTTTGAAAAGTGCCCAAAATACGGGACGTCCCGGGAAATACGGGACGTCTGGCAACCCTAGTATACACAGAAAAGTGAGAAGTTGTACTAGATGTACATGAATATCAGAACATACCTGGACAGCTGTTTCGAGCTTATTTGCTCTCATCAGCAGGTAATAATTCTGAATATCCAAGTCATCAAATAACCTCTCTATTTTAATCAGTATACACAGAAAAGTGAGAAGTTGTACTAGATTACTATTCTGGTACTTACTTCAACCTGTTGAAAACTGACCAATGTTTCTAGAACTTGGCGGCCCACACCACCACCACCACGCTGGATGCGGTTTCCGTTCAACGAACATGAAAAGTTACTTCGCGTTTACTTCTATACAGCCCGATAACATCTTACCTGGTCTGCTGGTGTTTTATGCATATGGAAGTCTCATGTTATGAAGTTTTAATCTGTGGGTAATATGTTACGAACATGGAATTCGTATGTTCCCCAGTGTATATCATGTGTAATTTCTGTGAAATATAATAATTATACATTTCATTCCGTCTGCACAGCGAAGTGTTGTGGACGTATGGTATGAAATTCTAATCGTGGTTTAATGTGAAAGAGCACGATTGTGCTTAATCTCCGGTTAATCCGTCTTGTTAGTTGTAGTACGGTGAGTGAAGAATAAATTATTTTTATAATGGACGGCTACAGGAGAGTGCAACATGCTGTACACTATATATCATTATGTTATATATATATATATATATACGGCACATACATAAATGCCGCAGTACGACCGAGAATGGTGATAACAGAAAATTACACTTATATATGGCAATATGTCTTCCATATTGACATTAATCGCAGTCGTGACTTTAGGGCTATAAATGTCATTTATAATCGACACTCTGGGTCAATTTGAACATTTCTCGACAAGACTGTAAAAAAAAATGCACAACGGTATTTGCGTCTTCATTGCCATTCGTTATATGAGTGAGACCAAAGCGCAAGGTCCTCAGTTATGTGTGACATCAGAATTGTGATTAATGGAGGGGGTAGAGGCATTAGGAGAGTTGTGTGAGCATTGATAGAGAGGGGAGAGAAAGAAAAGAGAGGTGAGCAAGCATTGATAGAGAGAGGAGAGAAATTAAGAGAGGTGAGCAAGCATTGATAGAGAGAGGAGAAAAATTAAGAGAGGTGAGCAAGCATTGATAGAGGGAATAGGGATTAAAAGAGGTGAGCAAGCATTGATAGAGTGGGGAGAGAAATTAAGAGAGGTGAGCAAGCATTGATAGAGAAAGGAGAGAAATTAAGAGAGGTGGGCAAGCATTGATAGAGAGAGGAGAGAAATTAAGAGAGGTGAGCAAGCATTGATAGAGAGGGGAGAGAAATTAAGAGAGGTGAGCAAGCATTGATAGAGAGAGGAGAGAAATTAAGAGAGGTGTACAAGCATTGATAGAGAGAGGAGAGAAATTAAGAGAGGTGAGCAAGCATTGATAGAGAGAGGAGAGAAATTAAGAGAGGTGAGCAAGCATTGATAGAGAGGGGAGAGAAATTAAGAGAGGTGAGCAAGCATTGATAGAGAGAATAGGGATTAAAAGAGGTGAGCAAGCATTGATAGAGGGGGGATACAAATTAAGAGAGGTGTACAAGCATTGATAAGGGGGAATAGGGATTAAGAGAGGTGTACAATACAAGCATTGATAGAAGGGGAATAGGGATTAAGAGAGGTGTACAATACAAGCATTGATAGAGGGGGAATAGGGATTAAGAGAGGTGTACAAGCATTGATAGAGGGGGAATAGGGATTAAGAGAGGTCTGCAAGCATTGATAGAAGGGGAATAGGGATTAAGAAAGGTGTACAAGCACTGATAGAAGAGGAATAGGTATTAAGAAAGGTGTACAAGCATTGATAGAGGGGGAATAGGGATTAAGAAAGGGGTAGAGTCATTCAGAGAGTCGGTAAATCCGGTAGATGCATTAAAAGAAGGGTATAAACATTGATAGAGGGGGATGAAGCATTGATAGAGGGAGAAGAGGCATTAAGAGAGGGGGTAGATTCATTAAGAGAGGGGGTAGATGCATTCAGAGAGGGGGTAGAAGCATTAAGAGAGGTATAAACACTGATAGAGGGGAAAGAAGCATTGATAGAAGGGGAAAGAGGCATTAAGAGACATTCAGGTGCCTCCGTAGCCTATTCGCGATGCAATTTGGCAGTGGCAACTGCATAGCCAACGCATTCGACATTGCATAGCACGCCGGGAGATGGCCCATCAGTGGGGGACACAACAAGAGGGGAGACCACATCGACACCACATTGATTGGGTGATACAGTGGACCTTGGACATATAGGATAACTCAAATGTCTGTCCCGGTAGCTCAGTGGTAAAGACGGCACTCTGTTAGTCCAGAGATTCCAGAAGTCGCCGGTTCGAAACCCAGCCGGAACAAGACAAGTTATCCTCCCATTTGGAATTTTTACCACTTATTAATATGTCTTGGGCTTACTGCTGGAGTAATGGCACTTTAACAGTCCTAATCTGATAGTATAAATAAGGCGATATTATTTTTATTTTTTTCTTCTTATGAAGAGGATATTTTCCTAATATCAAGGTATATTTGACCTGAAAATTGTTCTCTTATATTCAAGTTTGACTGTATTACACAGTATAAGAAAAAAAAAAAAAAGTTATCATATTTGTGTTATTCACTTTCGTGATATCACAACTACTCAAACTCGCTTTTAAATCTACGCTGAAACCGGGACTTGAACCACCGACCTCCAGGTTACAAGTCCGCTGCCTTATCGATCAAGCCACTGAGGTCGGCTACACAGTATAAGAGTTATCATACTACTCGGCCATTCCACGAAAAAGAGGAATTCAAAAGTGAAAAATAAATGTTATGACTGTGTATCCTAATTGCTGTCAGAAGATAGTAAATATTTTATAATTAATAAATCCGTTTTGATTTTTCGATTTTTTTATTTTTTTAACAAAAATTCAGTAACTTTTTGAGAGGTCGGAAAAGAAAATTTTTGGTTGGCATTCTGGAGCTAATTTAGAGAAGTCAAATGAGCTGTTTTTATGGATGGGACATAAACAGCTGTTATAACTTCAAAATAAACATGCTTTCAATTTATTATCCTTTTCAGATTTTTTCCTTAGAAGTAAACTGTTTTCATGAAATTGAAGGATGAAAAATTGAAAAGTTAATGTAGTGTCCGTTACAAAATTTATAGTTTTTTTAAGGTTAAAAAAGCAGTGAAATAAATTTTGATAAACCATTTCGGCTAAAGTAAAACCAAAGGTTTCAGGTGAGTGAAATACATTTTCTTGTTTTTTTCATTATTCTCTTCATAGGTTTTTTTAGTGTTGCGGACACTACTGTTACGGACACTACTATAGTATATGTAGTGTCCATACATCCTGTATTTGCCAGTTTGAAGAGTATAAGTCAACCTACTACTAAATATGTAGTAGATATGTTGTTTTATTATTCAGTACGATCTATTCATCAATCAACAATCTAAAACTAGAACTGAAGAATTTCATGCAATTTGTCAGAAGGCGAACTTCAAGTTATGTTTTTAAAGAAAGCTAATAATCTCTACATTGCCGATGCCATAGATGAGAAGTATGTCTCATTTGATCAAGTGATAAGAGTATTACCTGCTCCTGACATGATTAAGAAGGGGGGTAGAATATTCTACAAATTCTAAGCAATATGTACTAGGCATAACTACCTATATGTCACAATTCACAAGTAGGTATACCTGTCTGGTTAACATTCTTTACCCATAATTAGGTATTCATGTTTAATTTTGTTACTTTTCATGTTTCATTTTAAAAGATTAAAGTGAGAAAATTTATTTTATTTTAATTATGACTCCTATCCCAAAGTTTTTTCTTATATATACAAGTACTTGGTACGTACCTAATTGATCTCAAAGTTTTCATTTTTTCTAATAAAGTAATAAATATTTTTTGACCTAACATTTCTCATTTTGTTTTTATTGCTTTAGAGTACCTCTAGTTCATGTGTTTCCATCAAATAACTGCATAAGAGTGAAGATAATTACTATAGAACTTTTTGTAGAGTCCGCGATGTAGTGTCCGCAACATGACACATAATTTTTGGAAATGCAAAACTCAAAAATTACTTTACATAAAAAAATGAACAATACATTATTTTAAAGTAAATATTTTCCTCTTTAAAAAAAATACGGCACTTTGAAGGTATTTTTTCCATAGGGACTGAACTTTACATTTAATTATAAGGTTCTCAAAAAAATCAAATAGTAAGGTAGTGTCCGCAACGGCAACAAAAAGTGAAATAACAGCTAATCCAGGAATCTTTGAGAAAAAACCTACAACTAGTTTATAAACTATAAAAATAAAGAAATCATATGAGCAACAAAAAAAATTCTATCTCTTTTTATTGTTCCACAAAGTTTTGAAGAGTAAAAATGTAGTGTCCGCGACATATGGAATGGCCGTACTGCTGATATCACAATTACTCGAACTAGCTTCACTAAATCTTTGCTGAACATGGGATGCGATCAACTGACCTCCGGTTATACGCATTCAGATATCTTTTGAAAGAAGAGATTTTTGAACGCTTTTAATTGTATGTGTTTTGTATTACCAATAGCCATGCGAGAAATGAGGAGGTAAAAAATAACTGTCAAGGTCAATGTATTCCCTATAGCTAACTAGGGACCAACCTACAGTGAACCCTATAGGGATAAAAAAAAACGTCTCTGCATACCAGCCTTAACCTATCACGAACTATTATTATTATAGTATGCTTTATTAGGAGGACAAAGTACAATGTTAACAGTATAAAATTAAGCAAAAACAAACAAATAACAAAATAAATAAGTAAAAAAGAAAATACCACTAATGACCTAAATAAAGGGCGGGGTTATTGCCTGTGGCAATCTCTTCCACCCAACTATAGCCCGGGTTCAGGGATGGTGTCCACTTAACTTAAATCCAATCTGTTCTATAATTTCGGCCCTATTTCAGCATCGAACCCCCACTCTCCCCGCTGCACAGACACACCACTGCTCGCGTCAAGCTGACGTCACCCCTCTCATCACAGTATTTATACTCCAACGGTTCCGTACGTGTGCTGCTCGCCCAGACTTACTGTCTCCACAATATCCGAGCCTTAGGAATTTATAACATAGATTGCACTGTGTCTGGTTAGTTAGAGGATACACTACTAGCAGACTTACTGTCTCCACAATATCCGAGCCTTAGGAATTTATGACATAGATTGCACTGTGTCTGGTTAGTTAGAGGATACACTACTAGCAGACTTACTGTCTCCACAATATCCGAGCCTTAGGAATTTATAACATAGATTACACTGTGTCTGGTTAGTTAGAGGATACACTACTATCAGACTTACTGTCTCCACAATATCCTAGCCTTAGGAATTTTTAACATAGATTGCACTGTGTCTGGTTAGTTAGAGGATAAACTACTAGCAGACTTACTGTCTCCACAATATCCTAGCCTTAGGAATTTATAACATAGATTGCACTGTGTCTGGTTAGTTAGAGGATACACTACTAGCAGACTTACTGTCTCCACAATACCCGAGCCTTAGGAATTTATAACATAGATTGCACTGTGTCTAGTTAGTTAGAGGATAAACTACCAGTAGACTTACTGTTTCCACAATATCCGAGCTTTAGGAATGATATAAACTAGCAATATTGTCTGCTAAATAGTAGAACCAGGACCTGAAACCTCTTCGCACTCTCAATACTTTCATAATCTAAAAATCCCTAAAACCTATCAGAGAGCGTTGCATTGAAACGGAGATTCGGATATTTCGAAAGTAAAGAGGAATTCTGGATACCAGACAAGTTAGTGTCCACCCTGTATATACTAGAGTCAGTGGATGTACAAGACAGCAGAACAGATGTGAGTGACACCTGATGAATCAATGGTAGGACCACCCTGTATATACTAGAGTCAGTGGATGTACAAGACAGTAGAACAGATGTGAGTGACACCTGATGAATCAATGGTAGAACCACCCTGTATATACTAGAGTCAGTGGATGTACATTGTACAAGACAGTAGAACAGATGTGAGTGACACCTGATGAATCAATGGTAGGACCACCCTGTATATACTAGAGTCACTGAATGTACAAGACAGTAGAACAGATGTGAGTGACACCTGATGAATCAATGGTAGGACCTTCCTGTATATGGGTCATTTTCATTTATCTTGGGCAATTGGATTTTTTCAAGTCATGAACGTTACCTTTTTCCTAAACATTTTTTAGGCTCAGAAGACTAAGACAAATACCTTTGAGCAAAAGCTTTCATTTAGAATATTTCTAGCAGCTACCTCTTCACACAAAATTACAAAAACTTAACGTACTAGGTAACGTTCACGACCACGGGTAACGTTCATGACGGTAACGTTCATGAGTAACACGCCACTAAAACAATCTTTTCTCAATAAAAGAATATTCACTTTACAAAAAAAAATATTTGATTGGAAAGAGGACATGCAGAAGAATTAAAGAAATACATTATATATTAAAGAATCATTACAATTTATTTTAAAAACCGCGTAACGTTCTTGTCAAAAAAAATTAGACCCACCATTGTCCCTCACTGTACTGCATCCAACATCCAACTGACAGGAAATTTCAAAACAAAAACAATGTCATCTGTAAGAAGCAAAATGGCGGCAGCTGCTAGCTTCTCATTCTAAGGGTTTTTCAAAATAGTTTACATTTTTTTGGGGGTAACATTCATGACGGAGATTTTTTTTTCTTCGTAGGGACACAACTTTACACGTCTGTAGAATGAGGTGAACATTATTATTTTTATGAAAACTAATGGTCACATCCTAAATAAACTGTATTTTTCTCATTAATATTGGATTTTGGTTAAAATAATGGGGAGAAATGCATTTTTTTCTATCAGACACAGTAAAATCTTAGACTAAGGGACACCTAAAATATCATGAACGTTACTTACATAACTGGCAATTTTGAGTCTCCACATTAGTTTAAAAGACAATTTATTATTGTAATTTATAAAAAAAAATTGTTTCCTATGTGATCAAATAGATTTTAGTCATATATCCCTATTATTTTCACATTTATTAAAGGAGAAAGGTTGCGGACTTGATATGCCCAAGATAAATGAAAATGACCCATATACTAGAGTCAGTGGATGTACAAGACAGTAGAACAGATGTGAGTGACACCTGATGAATCAATGGTAGGACCACCCTGTATATACTAGAGTCAGTGGATGTACATTGTACAAGACAGTAGAACAGATGTGAGTGACACCTGATGAATCAATGGTAGGACCACCCTGTATATACTAGAGTCAGTGGATGTACAAGACAGTAGAACAGATGTGAGTGACACCTGATGAATCAATGGTAGGACCACCCTGTATATACTAGAGTCACTGAATGTACAAGACAGTAGAACAGATTTGAGTGACACCTGATGAATCAATGGTAGGACCACCCTGTATATACTAGAGTCAGTGGATGTACAAGACAGTAGAAAAGATGTGAGTGACACCTGATGAATCAATGGTAGAACCACCCTGTATATACTAGAGTCAGTGGATGTACATTGTACAAGACAGTAGAACAGATGTGAGTGACACCTGATGAATCAATGGTAGGACCACCCTGTATATACTAGAGTCACTGAATGTACAAGACAGTAGAACAGATGTGAGTGACACCTGATGAATCAATGGTAGGACCTTCCTGTATATACTAGAGTCAGTGGATGTACAAGACAGTAGAACAGATGTGAGTGACACCTGATGAATCAATGGTAGGACCACCCTGTATATACTAGAGTCAGTGGATGTACATTGTACAAGACAGTAGAACAGATGTGAGTGACACCTGATGAATCAATGGTAGGACCACCCTGTATATACTAGAGTCAGTGGATGTACAAGACAGTAGAACAGATGTGAGTGACATCTGATGAATCAATGGTAGGACCACCCTGTATATACTAGAGTCAGTGGATGTACAAGTCAGTAGAACAGATGTGAGTGACACCTGATGAATCAATGGTAGAACCACCCTGTATATACTAGAGTCAGTGGATGTACAAGACAGTAGAACAGATGTGAGTGACACCTGATGAATCAATGGTAGGACCACCCTGTATATACTAGAGTCAGTGGATGTACAAGACAGTAGAACAGATGTGAGTGACACCTGATGAATCAATGGTAGAACCAGATACCAGACAGCTCCAGACAAGGTAACCAATTTCATCAGGCAAGACAATGAACCTGGCTTGTGCAAACCTCGGCTAGACAGGCAGAATACATAATAATTATATATACCTAAATTCAATGTAAGCTTAGCGTTTCTCAAACTGCGTGCCACGGGCCAAGGAACGTCTTGCAGTGCAGACAATACCTGTCCAAACCCATTAGTATTATTAAACTCTTTATTAGAAGAAAATGTATACAGACAAATAATCGTAAAAATTAAAATACAAAATTGACAATATAAATATGAACAAGAAAAAAATAAACAAAATACTTACATACATCTTGACTTAAGGGCGGGGATTGCCTAGGGCAATTTCTTCTACCCAAACATAGACTTTTACTATAGGCAAAGTTTGGTTACCCATTTTTTTGCCAGAGAAGACTCGAAAATTTTAATGCATGTATTGTTGGTCGCTCTTTCTAAGCTCTGTAACAAATATATACCACAGCCAACAAACACACCAAGGGTTGGTTTAAAGGTGCTAAATAATAATAATATCGCCTTATTTATACTGCCCGATAAGGACTATTAAAGTTCCAATATTCTAGCAGTAAGCCCAAGACATATTATTATGTGGTAAAAATCCCAAATGGGAGGATAACTTGTCATGTCCCGGCTGGGTTTCGAACCCACGACCTCTGGAACCTGTGGATTCACAGAGTGCCTTTACCATCACTGAGCTACCGGGACAGACAGGTAGATAGAGTCGGTTTAAATGTGCTAAATGGTCGGGTGGAAGAGATTGCCATAGACAATAACCCCGCCCTTTAGGACATATGTTTTCAAATATTTTCTATTCTTTTTCATTTTTATTGTATATATTGTTTTTTTCATTTTTTCACTGTTATTATTATCTTTTATATGTACATAATGTCCTTTAGTATCTAATAAAGAATTGTATAATAATAATAATAAAAGGGTTGGTTTAAATGTTCTATTACCTAAATCTCTCTACGCGTCTAATGCAGCGTCATTGGCCGCGTCTAATACTGCCACTGGACACATAGAAAGCAATAAAGCTAGCGTCTCATAACGGATCACTTAAAATCACACCATCGAAAATACATTGAAGAAAATACATGCGGCCAGCCGCAGATAACTTCTTCAAGATCACCAACTCAAACGCACCTGAGAGAACCCTTACGGGGGAATATCGACTTTAGACCATCACTTTAGGGTTGACAGCAGCGTTTCCCAAACAAGGCGACGTACCACGGGCATCTGAATCAGGGACCTAAACGAGTCCACAGCCTGAGAACCACTCAGGTTTTGCAACATAACAAGTTTATCGCTCTCACGCTAACAGAACGCACGTGCTTGATCCTCACCTCTCCCTCCCATTGAGAAAAGCCTCCCTCCTACATCCCCTAGTCTCTTCCTATAGCCACATTCCTCCCTCCCTTAGTCTCATATTCTCCTCATACCACCCACTTTCTTCTCCCACTTTTTCTCCTCCCACTCCTTCCCAGACACGGCATGGGAGGAGACAGCTCATCATTGTAAATTTTTAACCTGACGATATTCCTCCTAGGATAAACGAAATTTTATTATTAATAATAACACTCTTTAGTGGAAGGTAACCAGGCGAGTTTAATGCTCAAAGTATTTTCTACCACCTAACCCTCAGCGTCTTAGTACTATGTGGTCAAAAACTGAAAATGACGAGTAAAAATTAATGCACTTGGTAGGATTCGAACCAACGGATCCCTACGCTACTTGGATTACAGACTAACGCATTAACCACTTGACTACCAGTGAACTTAGTTATTATTGTTCAATTCTGTGGATTTTCAGATTGGGTTTCAGGAGGATTTAGTCATACAGATTAGATACGGAATTATTCACCAGGACAGAGGTTTTACCCTCTATTAGCTGGAAATCCTATCACCTACACGCAATAACCTCACCCAGCTTGCGTTGGGAATGATAATCTCGCAAGTTCTATGTGTGGAAGATGGCAAATTTTCTTAAAGATTCGATCAAGAACGGTTTAGGCAAAATAGTACCCATGCCCAAAAACCTTACAAGCTGATTTTTAGTTAGAACAAAAAACTACACCATCTACGTTCTACTTACTTGTTAGTATATATTATCTTGAATAGCATTCTCCTCTTTTCATCAAGTTTCATTCATTCAACAAGTGGAACGAACAAAATTTGTAATCTTGTGCTTGGTCAAAATAATTATGGTCGTAAGCGCCTGCCGTTAAATCCAAAGAATACTTCCGATTTCTAATACATGTATGTATTATAAATTTCTCGAATTAAAAAGAAGAAAAAAATAGCACTAATCTGGATTTCTGAAATGAACCAATGGAAAGCTTCCATTTCTAATAACTCATGCGAAAGCTAGGAATCCCTTTGGTCGTGGCCCCAAGAACACGGGCCTAGTCGTTAACCTTTGAATCCTCAGTCGTAATTCACTTTTTTCATACCTAAACCTCCTCCTCCTTCTACTCTCCTCTTACCTCTCACTACCCCTTCTCTTTCTACTCTCTTTTGAGCTCTCACTGCCCCTTCTCTCTCCTTTTACCTCTCACTATCCCTTCTCCCCCTCCTTTTACTCTCCTCTTACCTCTCACTACCCCTTCTCCTTCTACTCTCCTTTTACCTCTCACTACTCCTTCTACTCTCCTTTTACCTCTCACTACCCCTCCTTCTCTTTCTTTTACTCTCCTCTTACCTCTCACTACCTATTCTCATTCTACTCTCCTTTTACCTCTCTCTACCCTTTCTCCTCCTAATCTCCTCTTACCTCTCACTACCCCTTCTCCTCCTCCTTTTACTCTCCTCTTACCTTTCACTACCCCTTCTCCTCCTCCTTTTACTCTCCTCTTACCTCTCACTACCCCTTCTCCTTCTACTCTCCTCTTACCTCTCACTACCCCTTCTCCTTCTACTCTCCTCTTACCTATCACTACCCCTTCTCCTTCTACTCTCCTTTTACCTCTCACTGCCCCTTCTCCTTCTACTCTCCTATTACCTCTCACTACCCCTCCTCCTTCTACTCTCCTTTTACCTCTCACTGCCCCTTCTCCTTCTACTCTCCTATTACCTCTCACTACCCCTTCTCCTACTCCTTCTACTCTCCTCTTACCTCTCACTAACCCTTCTCCTTCTACTCTCCTTATACATCTCACTACCCTTTCTCCTCCTCCTCCTTCTACTCTCCTCTTACCTCTCACTAACCCTTCTCCTTCTACTCTCCTTATACATCTCACTACCCTTTCTCCTCCTCCTCCTTCTACTCTCCGCTTACCTCTCACTACCCCTTCTCCTCCTGTTTCTACTCTCCTCTTACTTCTCACTACATCTTCTTCTTCTACTCTCCTTATACCTCTCACTACCTCTTCTCCTTCTACTCTTCTCTTACCTCTCACTATCCCTTCTCCTTCTACTCTTCTTTCACCTCTCACTACCCCTTCTCCTTCTACTCTCCTTTAACCTCTCTCTACCCCTTCTCCTTCTACTCTCCTATTACCTCTCACTACCCCTTCTCCTCCTCCTTCTACTCTCCTCTTACCTCTCACTACCCCTTCTCCTACTCCTTCTACTCTCCTCTTACCTCTCACTAACCCTTCTCCTTCTACTCTCCTTATACCTCTCACTACCCTTTCTCCTCCTCCTCCTTCTACTCTCCTCTTACCTCTCACTACCCCTTCTCCTTCTACTCTTCTTTCACCTCTCACTACCCCTTCTCCTTCTAATCTCCTTTTACCTCTCACTACCCCTTCTCCTTCTACTCTCCTATTACCTCTCACTACCCCTTCTCCTTCTACTCTCCTTTTACCTCTCACTACCCTTTCTCCTTCTACTCTCCTTTTACCTCTCACTACCCCTTCTTCTCCTACTCTCCTTTTACCTCTCACTACCCCTTCTCCTTCTACTTTTCTTTCACCTCTCACTACCCCTTCTCCTTCTACTCTCCTTTTACCTCTCACTACCCCTTCTCCTTCTACTCTCCTTTTACCTCTCACTACCCCTTCTCCTTCTACTCTCCTTTTACCTCTCACTACCCCTTCTCCTTCTACTCTCCTTATACCTCTCACTACCCTTCTCCTCCTCTTTCTAATCTCCTCTTACCTCTCACTACCTCTTCTCCTCTTCTTTCTACTCTCCTCTTACCTCTCACTACCCCTTCTCTCCATTTTCATCCCACCACTCACTTTCTTTCCCCCTCCTTCTCTCTTTTGCGTTTATAAAGCAACGCACTCAGGGTCATTCCTCCCGTTACGTAAATCCCTCCCTCCATTTTCCCCAATCTCTATCCCTCCACTTTTTCGTCCTTTCACCCTTTTTTCCCAAATTTTGTGTCTGGTCTCTCATTCCTCTCCTCTTACTCTCCCCTCCCTGGATCTTTTTCAGCCTCCCTCCCTCTCTCTCTTTCACCCTTTTTTCTCTCTCTCTCACTTTTTCTGTCTCTCTCATCCTGTTTCGCAATTTGTGCGAACTTTCTTTTCTCGAAAAATGACGTGAGAAAAAAAAAAAAAAATGTTTCTCCCCAAGTTTCTCCGAAGAAAACTTAAAAAATCGCAAAGGGATTCTCTTGTTTTCTTTTGTTTCGATTTTGTGTGTGAAAAAAAAAAAAACAAACAAAAAACAACAACACGAAAGTTTTTCTTTGCGTAAACTCTCTCTTCCTTCGGTGAAATTACTTGCGAATTCTTCGCTCTCGCGGAATTACGCAACAACCGTGCAAAATCAATCTTGTGGAAAAGTTTACCTCGTCAGGTGCGAACGGTGGCTTTTTGTTTTTCTCTGGCGGAAAGTTTTTCCGAGTTATCTCACTTGGGCCCAAATAACAAGCTTCTTTAACACATTGAACGTCATAAGGTCATAATTGGTACATTACAATAAAGCCACCTAGTTAGTAATGTTACCGACCTCAGTAGCTTGATCGATAAGGCGGCAGACTTGTAATCTGGAGGTCGGTGGTTCAAGTCACGGTTTCAGCGTAGATTTAGTAAAGCGAGTTTGAGTAGTTGTGGTATCACGAAAGTGATTAACACAAATATGATAACTTTTAAAACTTTTTTTTGTTAGTAAAGTGCAGAGTGTAGTGTGTACACGATAAATACACATTTTTTTTTGAAATGTCTCATTCACATCACAATGAGTAGTTAATAAAGAAAGAAAAAAAGGGGCAAGTGACATTTCAGAGAAAATAAAATTACTATATGAAATGCAACTACCCCACAAAACAAGAGGACTGCATACCCTTAGCGTGGGGTAGTAGCATGAAATATGTGTTACCTATTATGTACAATTATTAATGCAAATAAATTACTAATACAAATATGTATTACTTTCCTTATACTATAATAAGGAAATACTCGCATTAAATATATATAATTATGTTACCTATTATATCTATTATGGACAATTATTAATGCAAATAAATTACAAATACAAATATTACTTTCCTTATCCTATAATATTTTTTTATTTATTTAGAAACTCTTGATTAGTAGAACATATAACACAGACAAATAATGGTAAAAATTAAATATAAAAATTGACAAGAAAAAAAACAAGAAAAAAAAAAAAACAAAATATATACATAATATATGTCCTAACTAAAGGGCAATGTCACAAAAGATCTATTTAAGGTCGCAGTGACAAAGAGCTTTCGTAGCCGACAGCCCTACATATACCAATACCAACTAAAGGGCGGGGTTATTGCCTATGGCAATCTCTTCCACCCAACCATCGCCGTCGCTCGGAAAGCGGATCCACGACCCTGAAGAAACCCGTCTGCTTTCTGATAGCCCCTGCACTAGTCCATCTGTTTACTATGCGTCTATCACTACCCAATACATAGCTTATTTACCCAGCCATCTCTATGTACTTGTTGCACGCGGGGCACCGCTAGACTTACATAATGATTGGCTATTATCATCATTTTTTCATCATCATCATCAAATTATCTTCATCCGAGGCAGCGTTTACATTATTCGTCGCGGTGCAACGGCCCCAGCTGTCTGGCGAGAACAATGGGGGGTCCTGCTAATGATGGTGGTGCCGAGCTCGTGATGTCGAGGTCGAGGGTTCGAACCCCGGCCACTGGAAAAACATGGAAGGGTTGGGTGGAAGAGATTGCCTAAGGCAATAATCCCGCCCTTTAGTTAGGACATATATTATGTATATATTTATTTACTTTTTTTCTTCTATTATATTGTATTCTAATTTGTAATTATTTGTGTTGTATATAATATGTCCTATTAATAAAGTGTTAAAAAAAAAAAAAAAAAAATGGGACTGAAAACCGACCTCAGTCGCTCGACCAATAAGGCGGTGTAGCCTGTACTAAGCGAAGGGGTTAGGTGGATAGGAAAGTGACAGGCTGTAACCTCGACTTTTGGTTCATAACTCTGTCATATAATAATGTAAAGATGTTGAGTTATGTATGTATGACTATAGTAAACCAAAAATAATAATAATAATAATAAGCCCTTCGGCACCCCTTACGGAGCATGGGTTTTTTTTTTTTTTTGGCATTGGTTATTTTCCTTTTCATGGGAATTTGCCATACAGCCAAGGATCCTCCTTAAGAAGGGCGTTTATTTATTTAGTTTTATTAAAAGACATAATTACAATTATTCCAAAATACAAATTTTTACATTTTAATTATAAAAGAATAAGTGTAAATTTTCAACTGTGATTAAATTCTCCATTATTTAATTATCATAATATGGGTAATAGGTATACTGACATGTATGATTTTTTTTTTCTTCTAATATTATTTTAATGTATTTTCCAGCCTTTTGTTCCTTTTTAAGCGCTTTAACCTTGTCGTTCGCGCCGATTCCCTAATTTTAGATCATGTTGTACAGTTTAAGAGCTTCCAGGTATTGGATCATAGAATCGAGGCTCTCGGTACTGTCTGCCAGTGCCGGGGGAGCAGGGAGAATGGTGTGTAACATCTCTTAATTTTTTTATTATTTTTTTTCCCCCTTAAAATATCTAAATAGTTTTCATTATTTCTCTTTACTTCCAAGAGTAAATCAATAGATAAAGGTTTAAATAATAATAGTAAAACCAGAAGGTCAGTTCGAGTCCCACATTGGGTAAGAATTTAGCAAAGAACTAGAACTTCAGTGAACTGGTCTATTCAACATGCCCTCCGCGATGCCGATGGCTAGATTTAACACAGCGTCATGTCCCACTTTCTGTGTGTTCATTACACAAATCTAGTCGAGAATATCTAGCGAAATCTAGTCTATAATTTATATCTAAAAAATATTGGCATACTCCGTATACTATAATGTATACCTAGATATTTTACGTACATATTCTATATGTACAAGTCTACGGCTATAATTCTAGTCTATATGTATATTGTTTATACACACGCTATATCTATTCTCTGTATATCTAGTGTATAGCTCTATATACCTATAGAGTCCACAGAATGTAGTCTAGACAGCCAGAACCTGCCAAGGTTTCAGGCCAGCCAACGAGTCATCATCATCCACCTGACAATGAAGACTTATCTACTTACTCGCTATATACATGATATGTACTTGTGTACCATACATACCATGTACCTACAGTATATACGTATATTTAAACTGTACCAGCACTGTATATAGTTACTGTACTGTTTTTTTACTGTAGTACATAGATGGATTTTATGTATAATATATGTACGAGTGGTAGATGGGGCGGATGGGTTATTTATAAGGAGTGCTGCTGTGATTTGTAATGGGATACCTGCGCATTTCAAGATGCAATCACAACTTTTGTTTGGGACACTTTAAAATTATTTTGTTTAATCTTATATTATTATATATATTGTGATTAGGATGTGATGTGATTGGATGTGATAGGAAGATGTGATTGGCGTTAGGCGTTAGGAGGGACATCCAGCCGTAAAAATGTGCCAAAACCAACCAACCTCAAGCATGAGGTTGAACAACGTCGACCCTGCTGAAGCGGGATAAGACAGAGCAAAAGAAGAAGAATATATTGTGATGAAATATTATGAAATACAAATAAATGTTTGTTTAAATAAATATATTGTGATTATGATTACCATCATTAATTTTATACATGTATTTTGTAATGAGTTGTGGTTGCATGTTTATTTAAAAAAAAAAAAAAAAAAAAAAAAAAAAAAAAACTGAAACACTCGCTTGCCATGCAGAAGGTCCCGGGTTCGATCCCCCGTGCCGACAAAAAAAATTGTATTCTTAATGTCGTTACAGTTGTTTGTTAGGGATACCTTCCGGTGCGCTCATGTTGACCCAGCACCTAAATGGGAATTACTGTGTCACTTTTCGCCCATCAGAGGGGAGGCATACTACGGGATAGGCAGGCTACAACACAGACCACAAGCGTCTACAGTAGCTCCTGTTTCATGGCTACCGACTAAAATAGGCTATGAAACACTTATTATTATTATTTTTTTAAGCCAAAGAAAGCATTTTTGTAAAGGCGGGCAACACAATCCTAATTCAAGAAAACCTAATAATTGTCGATTTCATTAAAATAAAGGTTCGCTTTTCTATTTTTTAGGGGACTAATCCTTTAAAAAAAACTGACTGAACATTTTTTCTCCGTACTTCTTTTGAATATCACCATACTTCCTCACCTCTCACGTTTTTCTCGTTCTCGTTCTTATTGAATAGAGCAGAAGTAATTTTTGTGGGTTCCACGAAAAAAGAATGAGTAAGGAGAGAGTAGAAAAATGTAGAAGAAGGAAACAAGAAGACCAAGACGGTCTAAAAAGTAAAGATACGAGGTTTGGCTATTAAGTTCGTAGACGCGAGCCGCTACGCAAAAGCTGTCCATGCTAGGAAGATATGATGAACATGTTTAGAAAGCTTCAAGTCTTGTGTTTTGATTGATAGCTGTCACATGCCTGTACTGTAATTAGTTCTGTTGTGACAGCCCGACGCGCAAGACACCTTTTTTAATTTTGCCGGAATTATGATTGATACAAACGTTGAGCAACGAGTGATTATTGAATTTTTCGTAAAACTTGCTGGTAAAACTTTTTCTTTGTTAAAGACAGTGTACCAGGAGTCATGTTTGAAAAGATCAACGCTTTATAAGTGGTTTAACGGTTTCAAGGTGGTCAGGAAGATGTTGAGGACGATCCACGTCCTGGTCGCCCCAAAACCTCAAAAACTGACGAAAACATTGAAAATATTGGTGTTATGATTCGTTCTGACCGTAGATTAACTCTAGGACTAATGGCTGGTACACTTAAAATTAATAGATAATGTGTGAGACAAATTTTGCCCGAAAATTTCAACATGACAAAAGTTTGCGCAAAAAAGGTGCCAGGCGTCAGTCCACAGTGCCTTCTCCGTGAAGACGTTCCTGGCCAAGTACAACATCCCAGTGCTGGAACACCCTCCTTACTCACCCGACCTGGCCCCGTGCGACTTTTACTTATTCCCAAAAATCAAATCTACCCTGAAAGGTACAAGATTTGACAGCGTAAATGACGTTAAGAAAAAACCGGCAGAAGTCTTGAAAGGAATTACACAAAATGACCTCCACCACTGTTTCGATCAATGGAAAATTTGCTTAGAACGTTGTAGGGATAGAGGAGGGGAGTACATTGAAGGGGATAACTACTAAAGTTGGGTAAGTTAAACACACATCGTTTTATTGAAAGAGTCTACGAATTTAATAGCCAAACCTCGTAGTAATAAAATATAGCATGGGACACGGACTGACCTGCTTCCATAGACTGGGAGCCAGACGGCGACATGGACCCAGGCCGGGACAAGGGTGACGTCACATCCGTCAGCGAACAGTTCTCGGCAACACTGGATGAAGACACAGACGTACGATTGACAACAGCGCTGGAAGGAGACGCATAAACGACGGTAGCGGCCGAGTCGCTATCATACTTGGCCGTCGCTCCAAGCGACCGCGACGCACGGCGCGTCTTGGAATGGGGCGGTCGCTCTGAAGTCAATTCTAGCGCTCGCTGAGAGGTTACTACCACTGATGGCACAAGCGGCGGTTGCGACGGTGGAAGAGGAAATGGAATTGATATCGATCGGTTGTGCTGAGAAATGATAGGTTTTCTCAACGTGAGCAAAGAGGCCAATGATATCGGTGGATTATACTTGGAAACAGTGGCTTTTAATAGCTTGGATGTTTCGCTCAATTTCTGAGGACGATGGAAAGAATCAACGGTACGATTCGTCGCTGAAAAACTGTCTCCAACCAATACGATCAGTTGATTGTGCTCGAAAATGTTGGTTTTTTTCAGCGTTTTTCTGGACGCAAACAGAGCGTTCGACTGCGTCCCGTCGACGGGTGGAAAAGGCGTTTCGCGATTGACGCGCGTCAGTGTTGACGCACCACGATCATCCGGGGCAGAGTAGACGCACAGAGTGAGCGCGGCGCACAGGGCTACGGTGAGCGCAGCAGCAGCCGTGGCGGACGGAGCGCCACAGGGAGGTGCGCACGCTACCGGACCAGGCCCGGCCAGTCAGCATGCTGGGCCGCCATGAGACGAGGCGAGGGGGGGCGGGGCGAGGCGAGAGAGGGGGAGGGGCGGCGAGGCGAGCTGGCGCGGGGGTCGCTCATGTTTTGCCCGAATCACCTGTGGGGGAGAAAAGAACGAATGGTTAAATGCGGACTTTTTTTTTTATTATTTAGGTTTAACGTCGCTTTCAACTACATGGTCATATCATGCCATTTGCTGGAAACTCACAAACCAGCTACTCAATTTATTTTTTAACTTGTACTAACAAATTGTTCAAAATCTCAAAATTATTGTACCTACTTTTTCATCTCAAAATTATAACTTCATGTCAATGGACACGCACTGAGAATCTTACAAGTACGCAGTCTAAGGAATTCAAGTGGACCCTTAACGTGTCTGTGCACGAATAAATAAACACACATGCACGTAGAAAACACACTCGTGCCAACATATCTCTCACGTCTGTTTCGATTCTACTCATAAAAAAATCAGACTTTTTGATGGAAATGCCCCAAAAATATTTCATCTTTTCGAAAGGAGGAGGAGGAGGAGGAGGAGGCAGCGAATTAGCGCGGGGGAAGTGAGGGGGGAGAGGACTTGGTGGTCCTACATAGTGACCCTTTCAGGGGTTTTGGAGCTTGTATGATTGGCATAGCCATAGGCAATGACTCCGAGTGAGAGAAACAATCAATAATTTTATTGAAGACATTAGGTAGTTTGGATATTAAATGTGTGTATTTTTTTAATTATAAATTTGTTATCTATTTCTATTATCAATATACATATTTCTAAAATATGTTCAAATTTGTATTCCTAATTCTTCAATGTGAACAACTAGGCTGACACATCCTGTTCAATGTGGCTGACAAGCTGACATATATCCTTTCGGTAGGTTATGGAAGTACAGTAAGAGCAAGTTGTCTGTCAAAACTTGGTAGGTATAGGTAACCACTAAAATTCGAACCGTCCGCGTCGCTTTTAACCAATTATTCTTGACCCACCTCGGGCTGGGAAAGGTAATGCGCGCTGTGAGTTTACAGCAAATGGAGGGTAAAACCTCCTCGAATGATCTGAAATTTTAAAAAGACGTCAAGCAACAAAAAAAAAAAACCGAACCCTGCCGCCAGAATGGAGGGACCGAGGTACCCCAGCCCGTCATATGTTGGAATAGACGGCCAAAAGAGGGAGAGTGAGAAAGGGAGATGGAGATAAATGAATAGATAGATAGAGAGAGAGAAGGGAGATAGAGATAGATGAATAGAGAGAGAGAGAGAGAGAGAGAGAGAGAGAGAGAGAGAGAGAGAGAGAGAGAGAGAGAGAGAGAGAGGGAGAGGGAGAGGGAGAGGGAGAGGGAGAGAGAGAGAGAGAGAGAGAGAGAGAGAGAGAAAGGGAGATAGAGATAGATGAATAGATAGAGAGAGAGAGAGAGAGAGAGAGAGAGAGAGAGAGAGAGGAGAGGAAGAAAGAAAACAAGCGTTTCGTACGCCTTCAATCAAGCGCGATGTTAGCTGTCCCAATTTATAAACGTTCATTTTTCTAAAATTGTTCAATTTAAAAAAAAAAGAAATGGGGGATTTTTTTTTCTTTCTTTTTTTCTCAAAAAAAAAAAAAAAAAAATCTTCCCGAGAATGTCGCACACACGTGTAGACAAGGAGCTCATTATATCCCCAGACCAGACGGGCTGTCAATCATTTGGAGGGCATTGTGTAATTATGTGTGATTTTCCTTGAGGGAGATTTTTTTTTTTTCTTCTTCTTTTTTTTTCAAGATGAGAGTTTCACAGCCTTTTACCATATAAAACAGCAGCGACTGTAGACGCCTCTTCCCTCCACCTCCTAACTCCTACCCAACAACACCTTAGATCCCAATATTACATCTAGCTAGGTTTTTATTTATTTTTTCCAAATGCAAAGTAGTGCTTATGATTAACCTTAGATCTCATTGTAACCAAAGTATTTATGTCAGTCAAAGTCAATAAATATACAAGACTGGAGCTGACAACACTAGTGTTAGCATTTACTTATGTACATCATCACAAATCTATTGTCAAATAAACGAGGTACTCAGTACCTATATTATATTATAAAAGACGCCTCTGGTCTACGCTCTGTGTTGTAACTTGCCTATCGCGTCGTACGTCTCCCCTCTAATGGGCGTTAGACCTCTACACCTGTGCTACAGAGTCCTGTCTTCTGCTCTATAGTACCAGACGAGTGTGTTACACCACTACACCGGACTGAATGTAGTGTAGACACTGGCTGTGCTACAGAGTCCTGTCTTCTGCTATATACAGTACCAGACGAGTGTGTTAGACCACTACACCGGACTGAATGTAGTGTAGACACTGGCTGCGCTACAGAGTCCTGTCTTCTGCTCTACAGTACCAGACGAGTGTGTTAGACCACTTCACCGGACTGAATGTAGTGTAGACACTGGCTGTGCTGCAGAGTCCTGTCTTCTGCTCTACAGTACCAGACGAGTGTGTTAGACCACTTCACCGGACTGAATGTAGTGTAGACACTGGCTGTGCTGCAGAGTCCTGTCTTCTGCTCTATAGTACCAGACGAGTGTGTTAGACCACTACACCGGACTGAATGTAGTGTAGACACTGGCTGTGCTGCAGAGTCCTGTCTTCTGCTCTATAGTACCAGACGAGTGTGTTAGACCACTACACCGGACTGAATGTAGTGTAGACACTGGCTGTGCTACAGAGTCCTGTCTTCTGCTCTACAGTACCAGACGAGTGTGTTAGACCACTACACCACACTGAATGTAGTGTAGACACTGGCTGTGCTGCAGAGTCCTGTCTTCTGCTATACAGTACCAGACGAGTGTGTTACACCACTACACCGGACTGAATGTAGTGTAGACACTGGCTGCGCTACAGAGTCCTGTCTTATGCTCTGTAGTACCAGACGAGTGTGTTAGACCACTACACCGGACTGAATGTAGTGTAGACACTGGCTGCGCTACAGAGTCCTGTCTTATGCTCTGTAGTACCAGACGAGTGTGTTAGACCACTACACCGGACTGAATGTAGTGTAGACACTGGCTGCGCTACAGGGTCCTGTCTTATGCTCTGTAGTACCAGACGAGTGTGTTAGACCACTACACCGGACTGAATGTAGTGTAGACACTGGCTGCGCTACAGAGTCCTGTCTTATGCTCTGTAGTACCAGACGAGTGTGTTAGACCACTACACCGGACTGAATGTAGTGTAGACACTGGCTGTGCTACAGAGTCTTCTGCTCTGTAGTACCAGACGAGTGTGTTAGACCACTACACCGGACTGAATGTAGTGTAGACACTGGCTGCGCTACAGAGTCCTGTCTTATGCTCTGTAGTACCAGACGAGTGTGTTACACCACTACACCGGACTGAATGTAGTGTAGACACTGGCTGTGCTGCAGAGTCCTGTCTTCTGCTATACAGTACCAGACGAGTGTGTTAGACCACTACACCGGACTGAATGTAGTGTAGACACTGGCTGCGCTACAGAGTCCTGTCTTATGCTCTGTAGTACCAGACGAGTGTGTTAGACCACTACACCGGACTGAATGTAGTGTAGACACTGGCTGTGCTACAGAGTCCTGTCTTCTGCTCTACAGTACCAGACGAGTGTGTTAGACCACTACACCGGACTGAATGTAGTGTAGACACTGGCTGTGCCACAGAGTCCTGTCTTCTGCTCTATGGTACCAGACGAGTGTGTTAGACCACTACACCGGACTGAATGTAGTGTAGACACTGGCTGTGCTACAGAGTCCTGTCTTCTGCTCTACAGTACCAGACGAGTGTGTTAGACCACTACACCGGACTGAATGTAGTGTAGACACTGGCTGTGCTACAGAGTCCTGTCTTCTGCTCTACAGTACCAGACGAGTGTGTTAGACCACTACACCGGACTGAATGTAGTGTAGACACTGGCTGTGCTACAGAGTCCTGTCTTCTGCTCTACAGTACCAGACGAGTGTGTTAGACCACTACACCGGACTGAATGTAGTGTAGACACTGGCTGTGCCACAGAGTCCTGTCTTCTGCTCTATGGTACCTGACGAGTGTGTTAGACCACTACACCGGACTGAATGTAGTGTAGACACTGGCTGCACTACAGAGTCCTGTCTTCTGCTCTATAGCACCAGACGAGTGTGTTAGACCACTACACCGGACTGAATGTAGTGTAGACACTGGCTGTGCTACAGAGTCCTGTCTTCTGCTGTGTAGTATGTGAGTCAAGGATGTTGAACTGAGATAGGAGATACCGGTATATACAGGGTGTCTCAACTGAGAAGGCGGGGCCGAACCATAATAACAAGCGTTAGCACACGACGTGGTTCAGCCGCTAGTCTGGTAATCCATCTAGGGTGCGATTCGTTGGTTCTGATCCCACCCAATGCATAATTATTTCTTAGTTGAGTCTGTGACCACATAATATTAGCAATAGGAGAGTCGGTTGGTACAAAATGTATTTTTTTTTTTTGAAGAATTTTTTTTTGTGTTAATCACTTTCGTGATGTGACAACTACTCAAAGTCGTTTGACTAATTCTACGCTGATACCGGGACTTGAACCACCGACCTCCAGGTTGCAAGGCCGCCGCCTTATCGATCAAGCTACTGAGGTGGGTTTAGTCGAAAATGTATTAAGAGTTCCAATTTAACGCCAAATACGTGATGAGATTTGGCAGAATCTTTATTTTTTCTCTGCCAGCTCGGAATTCGTATCAAGAAAAGTTTAAAAGAAGTGGTAGATGATTGAGATGGGGTTTTTTTTTTAATTATTGAACCTAGATGGTTGAATCACATCAACCTAGATGGTAGATGTGATGATCACGCATTTATGCTGGAGAGAATTAGGGTCAATTTTTTTTTTTTTTTTTTTTGAACAGGATTAGAGTTAATCTAAGCCAGAATTCCCTCAAGTCGATGTTTCAACCAATTACAGCGCGCAATAGCCCGAGTTGAGGCACAATACGACAGGTTTTTCGCTTATCTTAATTTTCATTCTGCTTTAGGATTTGGTCCTTACACCCGTATTTATGAACAGAATACGCAGTCTGAGCAATGTCGTAAGCATGATTTCCTTTAATATAGGCCAGTACCTTGCTTGAGACATTGCTCGGACAAAATTTACTGTTCACACAAGTACGGCTGTTAGTCTCGAGCTGCAAGATTCTCTCTGAACCAATTCGGCCCGCTGACATTTTTTCATATTAGCGGACACCCTATATATTTTAAACATGAAAGAAGTACATAGACTACATGGAGGCTATGTACTTCATGTACATTAGTAGTCTGAGTATCTCCGCACTGCACTCAGGGTGTAACTAAAATGATCCAAAGTGCATTGACCCATCTCTCTCTCTCTCGCGCAAGTGAATGTATTTGAGAAGAAGGTCTTAAGCAAGGGGTCCCGGGTTTGACTCCCAGTCGCTGCCTTGATGTGAGTGGGTTGCGAGCAATGGCAGCTCTAACCAGTGCTCTGCCGCGATCTATCTCTTCTCTTAAAGTATACTCTCGTGCGCTCTCTATGATTGAACAGAATCTGATATTTTAGACTGCATTTGACTGCATATCAAAGTTAAAAAGTTATATTTCCATTAATCACAATCGTTGGGTTGAGGAAGAGATTGCCATAGGCACAGGCAATAACCCCGCCCTTTATTTAGGACATGTTTGTATATATTTTCTATTCTTTTTCATTTTTATTGTACTATATCGAGGTCTGTTCCGGTCGCTCGGTGGTAAAGGCGGCACTTTGTGAATCCAGAGATTCCAGAGGTCGCGGGTTCAAAACCCAGCCGGGACATGACATGTTATCCTCCCATTTGGGATTTTTACCACATAATAATATTTCTTGGGCTTACTGCTGGAATAATGGGACTTTATGAAAGTCTTACTCGGGCAGTATAAATAAGGCGATATTATTATATAATTATTGTTTCCATTTTTTTTTTTTTTCATTGTTAAAAAAATTATTTGTATGATGTACATAATGTCCATGTATATCTAATAAAGCGTTGTACATATAATATAATAATAATCGTGATATCAAAATAACGCTTTACTAAATATCTGCTTAAACTCGGTCTTGAACCACTGAAATCCTGATCTTAATATACAGTATGTTTCAGAAAAGGTGGCCACCCCCTCGTAACTTTTGAACGCGAAGGAATTTTTCAATTCTGTAAAGTCCTAGTTTAGGAAGTGCCCTATGGCCCATCCTGTGGTCATATTTATTTTTGGCCCCGGTCGGCCCTTCCGGCTTTTAGGCCATATTTTTTCATTTTTCTCGCGAATTTTAAATGGAATGCTATATTTTTTATTCCTGTTAATTAAAGACTAAGTTAGGCTGAGTATAATGAGCTTTTCAAATTTTCAAAAACCTTATCAGGGGCGGAGCTAGTAGGGTGCAAGTTTCAAAACTGTTACACCCTGTATTTCAGAGTTAGTTAGATTTTTTAGTACTTTTTTTATGTTTCATAGGTTCAAAATATTGTTTTACACCATATGAAATCAAAAAATTTTCTTGTTTACTTCTAATCAGGGTCATAGTAAGGTTTTTGTAAAAGTACTTTTTTTCTCACGTCATTTTTTCCGTAAATTAATGGTGTTCTCGAAATTGGCATTTTTAGAGGTGAAAGTCTGCAGTGACATATGTTTTTTATGCTTGAAATCGAAAGAAAACTTAATGCAGAAGCGATTAAGATCATAAAAAAAGCCATTTAACCTGCTAGTTTTTTCACGACAGTGTCCGGTAAAGTGGGTGAATTTCGTATTGGATTTTTTTTTTTGTTGAGGAAACACAATTGGCATAGAAAATAAATAATACCTAATAAGGGAATAATACTTCAATTAACATAACTAAATGCGAAATTAAATGAAGATTATTTCTTCTAAATCAGTGCCGGATATTTTTTTTTTCTCTCTCTTTCTCTCTCTCTCTTTTCTCCTCTTTAAAATAATTGAATTGGTTTAATTTTCACCCTCAAGAGTTTGGTACTTGACCTGGTATTTTTTTCTCTTAAATTTCGAGATAATTAGATTTTTATTTAGAGACCTGGTATTCATTACTAGCAACACCAGTATGATTTTTTTTTTAAATTTGGGTTTAATATCGCGTTTCAACTGCATGGTCATATCATAACGGGGGTGTTACATTCCATTCGCAAGAAACTCACCAACCTCCTAAACACATTTATCTCACCCAGCCTGGGTTAGGCCGGAATGCCAGCATCACGAAGTCTTCTCCTCGCTGGACGTTGCTTAACTTCGGTGATCCTACAAGAATCGTTGCATTCAAAGCGCCATCTCCAGAATTATTGACAATGTGTTTTCTACAGATTTTACCAACTTACCAACTAAAATTGTCTCAAGAGGGGACCCCTAGGCCGACTTTACAAGCAGCATTATCCGATAATTATTTTTGATACAAGTTGAACTTTGAAAAGTGAAAAAAAGAGAGAGAGAGAAAAAAAAAAAATATCCGGCACTGATTTAGAAGAAATAATTTTCATTTAATTTCGCATTTAGTTATGTTTATTGAAGTATTATTCCCTTATTAGATATTATTTATTTTCTATGCCAATTGTGTTTCCTCAACAAAAAAAATCCAATACGAAATTCACCCACTTTACCGGACACTGTCGTGAAAAAACTAGCAGGTTAAATGGCTTTTTTTATGATCTTGATCGCTTCTTCGTTAAGTTTTCTTTCGATTTTAAGCATAAAAAACATATGTCACTGCAGACTTTCACCTCTAAAAATACCAATTTCGAGAACACCATTAATTTACGGAAAAATTGACGTGAGAAAAAAATTACTTTTACAAAAACCTTACTATGACCCTGATTAGAAGTAAACAAGAATATTTTTTTGATTTCATATGGTCTAAAACAATATTTTGAACCTATGAACATAAAAAAAGAACTAAAAAATCTAACTAACTCTGAAATACAGGGTGTAACAATTTTGAAACTTGCACCCTACTAGCTCCGCCCCTGATAAGGTTTTTGAAAATTTTAAAAGCTCATTATACTCAGCCTAACTTGGACTTTAATTAACAGGAATAAAAAATATAGCATTCCATTTAAAATTCGCGAGAAAAATGAAAAAATATGGCCTAAAATCCGGAAGGGCCGACCGGGGCCAAAAAAAAATATGACCACAGGATGGGCCATATGGCACTTCCTATACCTAGGACTTTACAGAATTGAAAAATTCCGTCGCGTTCAAAAGTTACGAGGGGGTGGCCACCTTTTCTGAAACATACTGTATATTTTAAACATGAAAGAAGTACATAGACTACATGGAGGCTATATACTTCATGTACATTAGTAGTCTGAGTATCTCTCCGCACTGCACTCAGGGTGTAACTAAAATGATCCAAAGTGCATTGACCCATCTCTCTCTCTCTCGCGCAAGTGAATGTATTTGAGAAGAAGGTCTTAAGCAAGGGGTCCCGGGTTTGACTCCCAGTCGCTGCCTTGATGTGAGTGGGTTCCGAGCAATGGCAGCTCTAACCAGTACTCTGCCGCGATCTCTTCTCTTAAAGTATGCTCTCGTGCGCTCTCTATGAATGAACAGAATCTGATATTTTAGACTACATTTGACTGCACATCAAAGTTAAAAAAGGTATGTTTCCATTAATCACAAACGTTGGGTTGTGGAAGAGATTGCCATAGGCATAGGCAATAACCCCGCCCTTTAGTTAGGACATGTTTTTTATATATTTTCTATTCTTTTTCATTTTTATTTTACTATATAACTATTGTTGTTTCCATTTTTTTTTTTTTTTTTTCATTGTTAAAATAATTATTTGTATGTATATAATGTCCATGTATCTCTATATATAAAACAGAAAAAAGGACTACCTACCTACCTATGTTTGTTTGTTTGTTTATTTGTCCGGAGTTGTTTAGCCAAAACGGTAAGAGATAGCGAAAAATGTCTCAGAATTGACCCCCCCAAAACCATTATAGCTTTGTCCAGAAAAATTATAAAAAGTTCAAAAAGGCATTGCTTTCCAGCAGTACGGCCATGCCTTAGTAAATTTGAAATTTAGTCCCGTTGCAAAGCACGGGCAAACGGCTAGTATCTAATAAAGCGTTGTATAATATAATAATAATCGTGATATCAAAATAACGCTTTACTAAATATCTGCTTAACCTCGGTCTTGAACCACTGATATTCTGATTACGTATAAGAGTCCGCCAACATATCAACCAAGCTACTGAGGTGGGTTTTAAGTTGTACAAGGTGAATAAGAGTTGGGTGGAAGATTAAACTGCAGGCTGTAACCCGAGGTTTAAACTCACTTTCTCACTATATGAGTCGATGAATCACACTCTGATGCCATAAGTTCTCTGATGAGTATGATCAGTTGATCACACTTTCTCTAGGGATCAACAGGATGTGATCTTTTAGACTGCATTTAAGTTGTTTATTACATGTATGATTGTATATTACATTATTTCTGGGGGTCTTTTCTAAAAGAAATTTCTATGTGCTGCGTCCTTTAATTTGCACTCAAACATGAGTTGAAAAAGGGTTGGGTAACAGACAGTCGTAGGATATAACAACGATTTTAAGTTCTCTCTTTTTGTAAAAAAGATGAGTCTTTCATAGCCTCATTTATTTCGTAGCCATGAAACAGGAGCTACTGTAGATACTTGTGGTCTGTGTTGTAGCCTCACCATCCCATAGTATGCCTCCCCTCTGATGGACGAGAAGTGACACAATACTTCCTATGAATCAACAGTATGAGGTCTATTAGGCTGGTATGCAGAGACGATTTTGTAATCCCTACAGGGTTCACTGAAGAGAGGTCCCCAGCTTGCTATAGGGAATACTTCGCCCTTGACAATTATAATATTAAAGAAACATCTGAATGCACATGCGCACAGACGCTTTAAACAAACGTTTCTGAATAACAAAATCAGCTGAAGGGACGAATGAGAATGACCCAGGCTTCCCTACAGTGAGTACTCTGCATACCACCCTTAGACTGCATTTAAGTTTCGAACATTGCACGAGCTGAATTTAAATTTAAAGCTACTTGCAGCCGCAGCCAATTTTTCAGAAGAAAAAAACAACTACAAATTACTACAAAAATAAGCCAGACCTTCCCTCAAGTCGGGCTATAGTGCGATGTGATTGGTTGAAACTCCTAGTTGAGGGACGCCGACTTTATTGTAATCGTAATTTATAAGTTTTTCTGCTCCTAGTGAATGATTTTATCTCGAGAACTCAAAATATATTACTCAACCACCAATTTTGGTAACACCAATACCTACATTACTTCTTCTTCATAGTGATGTCAGTCTGTTTGTTGATTAAATATTAAATGTTCTGATTTCCTTTAGAAGAAAAAATATATATATAATATACATATATAAAATAGGTGTAGTATATCTAAAATGAATGTGGAATATTATCTATGTAGTGTAGACTATTAGAGTTCTTAATTTAAATATAATTTTTAAATTAGAACCACGGTGTTGGTCAAATGGGTTAATGCATTTAGCAATTGAATAATACTCTCTGTGCACATAGAGTAAGTCTCAAATTTTTCAAAACTAGAGTCACTTAGTTTATCTTCATTTCAAGGTTTATTAATTTGAACATTTTTCAAGCGAGATTTTTTCTTCTTTGAAAACGAAGCGAAAATATGCGAAAAAATTTGCCATGTGGAAAATAATAACGGTTCTGTTATTATAATGCAAAAAATTAATTTTTCAGTTTTTTTTTTTCACTTCTCTTATAAAATATATTAAAAGTGGTTCTCAAATTTGGTAACAAACAATAACAAATTTGGTAACAAAGTAATATTAGAAATTTTCATTTACCCATTCAGGGAGTGTCGATGACACGTGTGTACACTAGTTTTTTGTCACTGTAGTTTAGCAACGTCCAGCGGGGTTAAGATTTGGATGGGACCATCCATATGATAAATGTGCCTTTCTGCCTTTCAGGGTAAAACTTGTGCCAACACTATGGGCGTCTAGAAATTCCGCATAGCCATTTGGAAATACAATACAGAATTCATAATGAGACTCAACTTTTCCTACAAAATAGCAACAGATAACAGTAGGAGTGTATGTAATTTTTGTTAAGCGCAAGAGACAAATGAGTCAGTCAAAAACCAAAATGTATTTTGTGGTCAAGACTGACGAGAGGTTCCATCTAGTCTGGTATTCCAGCTAGTTCTGGGATTTGTGAGTTCGATTTCAACCCAGTGCATGGGTTAAAAGTATTCCTCCTTTTTTTGAGAGAATGCATGACCTTCTATGTAGGATGCAACTATCTACAATACCTATCTATAATGAATCAGAACAAACTATGAGGAATGATTTATAATTTTCAATCGGGCAGGAGAAATAAGGTCTGTCATTTTTCATCTACCACATTAAACGGGGTGATAAATCACTAATCAGCTGATTCGTGCTGTTGATGTGTATATCAATCATATGATTAATGACAGTACAAATACTATTGTCAAGGTTACTGTGTAACTTCAGGACTGGAATGAAAGATACTGTGCCACTTCTGTCCAACCAAGGGAGCTTAAGGAGTTATACTATGCAATGGACAGCTTTAAATTTACCCATAACATGGAGGCCCAAAATAAACCCTAGTGTTTTTATTTTTAGAGTGACTTTTAAGAACAAAATAAAGAATATGTAATGAAAATTTAAATTAATATCAACTTTGAGAATCACTGAGATTCACAAGACATGGCATCACTTAGAAGTGTTCATACTTAGTTTAAGAATTTTATGACAGATAATATGAGACATGAAAAAATTGTATTTTTTATTAAAAATAAACACAGACCAAAAGAGTGTAAATGAGAACCTTTGTGACTTGGGCTTAAGATTGTGGGGCCAGATAAGATGCAGAGCAGTCAAGCTTCTGGCCAGGTAATGGTGTTTCATAATGGCAATCATTAAATTTGAGAAAGAATTAGAATTGAAGATAAGATAAGGGATTTGTCACAAGTTATCTACTTTAGGTACATATATTATGTACCCTAGATGTAAAGGTGAAATACATCTATTACACTTCAAACAAATGAAAAAGAAACATATTATTTAAATGATTGGATTTATGGATGATCACCGTTCTAATCATTTTCTCTACCAAAAAAATAGGTCTACCCATTCAAAGACCTTCCCTTCCGGAAGGTCAGTCCCTGGGAGAAGTTTTTTTATTTTTATAAAAACATAAAACACAATAATTAGTATTGATTTTTCTTTTTAATTAAAATTATTTATTCAACACCTTCACAGGAGTTGTGTATGTACGAATTTCTTTGTGGTGAAGCACAAGGCCTCTTCACAATTTTTGTGGGTAGCGCAGCATTACTAAGAGCCTCCTTTACATTTCGAATTATTCTATTACATTAATTACTTTTTACTCTGGTAATGCCGCCACTGGTCGTTACTCATACAAGTAACTACTCATTTTTCCTCACGAGGTATGAGTGGACCCCGAACATCCAAGTACAGAGCAGAAAAAATCCTCCCCCGCTGGGAATCGAACCCAGGTCACCATGTGTGCAATGCCTAGCGCGCTAACTCGCTCTGCCACAGTGACTACTTCACAGGAGTTAATCTGACATGAGTATTTTTAGAAAATCTACATGAGATCTCCTGAGCCTTAAAACTGCTCCCTTGGTCAATATACAGTTCTTTTGTAGTCCATGTATTTTTTCAATGTTTAAAGATAGAAAGCTTTCATTCCTAGATATCTTTTACTTTCTATTACCTATAAGGTATAGAAAATATTGTTTTAGTTCTTATCTTTTTCATTAAATATCTTAATTTATATGTGCTAAATTAATACAGAACTACATGCCAAATTTCAGTTCTCAATTTTATTAATTAAAAAAATATGACAGGAGCCTGAAACATTTTAAATTCTGTGTATAAATAAAAATTCTACAGTTGATTTAGGATTCAAATTAGCACAGCTACTATTGGCAGATTTTTTTAATGTACCATGGTACTACCTACCAGGTGACTGAATGTGTTATAGGTAGTTTTTCTTGCATGAGGAGGCAAAATCTTTTAGTTCAAATCAAAACAAAGTATGGGATTTTAGAGCTTGAAAGAGCACACTAATCACCAACAGAGTAACATGGAATAACAACTGTCACAGTGTCACATACACTCTTGCAAACCCCATGATGTATAGAGGACCATTTTTGGAGGGGATTTAGCAAGGGTCATTTGTTGCAATGAAATCATTTGTTTTTATACTAAAAAAAATCACTTCATGGCCTCCCAAATATTTTGATAGTCCATAATATCTATAGTGGTGCACTCTGCTTTAGCCAGACCACAATGAGCACACCATAAACAATAAACTTAACCTTAATGGACATAAATACACAACTAATTTGGTGACAAAACATTAATGAATGGGTGCAGCCAGTGCTAAGGACCTGCAGTACCCCATGACAAAACAGAAAAAAAGGTGAATTTTTCAACTCCTACACAATGAAAATCATTAAAACATAAATGAATAATTGTTACGATAGACATAGTAAAATTAAAATCAAACTGGGTAGGCATGATGAATGCAACTCTTTAAAAACCATTGAATGTGGCAGTACCCTCTAAAGATTTTCTCACTGCCCACACTTTTCAACAAATATCATCAAATCTTGCCTGAAGAACAATACTATATGGTTCCAGGGATGTTTGAGGTGATGGGGAGGATTTTTAACAGGCCTGGATTTATGCATTCACAGACTGGATACTTGCCGAGTGGAACGGAAGGCACAAAATTTATCTGTCCATGGTAGTGGGGATTCTAAATTTTGTCCGGGTGTGATGGATATGTTGCCAACCAAGATTTTTTTTCCCCTCTGGTATAGTAGTAAAATTAGTGCAGTAATAAATATAACGTGAAACCTATGCTTTTCATTGTAACTACCTCTGTATGTTGTAAATTCTTACCAATTTAAGTGGCAAAATTTTAGAATTTCAAATAAAAATGTTTGTAGGTGCCATAAGACATTCATTTATTTTAATGTATAGGTATGTGATTATCTACCTCATTAGTATCTTGATGATAACCCAAGTGGTATGTAGGTGAGTCTAAAGAAATATTTATTTATTCAATGAGAAATGACATACTATAAGCATTGCAGAATGCACATTTTCTTCATTTTGTATGCAGACATAATTTTCTGAAGATATTTTGTATCATTTTATGCCATTTAGATTTTGAGGTTATGTTGTGATATTTTGACCTTTCTTGCTTAAGATCAAAAATTCAATTTTTTACACAAAATAGTTGAAAGTGCATTCACATCACAATTGGTGAGCAATGATCATAACATCATGTCGCAGTTTCAACGAGCTAGATTAATTTGTTTTGGTAATTTAATTTCTAATTTGTGGTAGAGGGAAGACAAGGAAGACTTGTGATAAATTTGGGGTTGACAAATTTGACATATTAGCTGCTTTTGAGTGGAAGAGTAATGAGTTCTACATACCATAAGAGCAATGAAACATTGTATGATGCAGAAGCTGATAGTGGAGATATTATTTAGATACTTGGTGAAAAATCACTCGCGAAAATGGTTAAAAAGCAAGTTACAGAGGCATGATCAATAAACACTTTAAAACACCACACACTTAAGAATGAATTGAATTAAAAACTTTAGTGATTAAAAACTGACTTTATCCTAATATAATCTTTAAACGAAACAATTTTCTACAGCGTACAAACTAGTAAAAATGACAAAAAAATTGAACAGTTTATCTATTATCTTTAAATTAACAAAATTCAACTAGTTTGCCTAAACATTTAAAAGTTAACTAGAGTAGAATATAAACTGATATTATTCTACTTTGAACACAAAACTAACTCTTAATAATTCAATATTTTATTTATTTCAACGCCTGAGTAATAAGAAATTTACCAACGATTCTGGACCGACACATTAAAACTTGAGACAAATTTTATAACGAAATCAAGTCTAGACACCGCTATCCCGAGCGACAATGTATGAAGACAAGAGTCTGAAAACAGTCTGGCAAACAAGATGCTGTCTGGTTACTGGTCTGGCTCGCGGGCCGCTCGTTAATGTTAGTGTCTGCCTGTGTGTGAGAAGTTAGCAACGTCAATTTGAACGAGCATAGTTGCGGAGCGTAGATTTTTTTCCCCTTCGCGCATAACTTTAACGCGCACTATTGTTTGAAATCTCATTGACATTTTTGTTTCCTAAAAATCTGTGGAACTTTTTTTCTCAGTTTTAGACAGTGAGATCATATTAAATAGAGGGAACCTTACCTATCTCGAGTTGAACCAATTTATGCGTCCAAATTAGAACAGCTGATGGTTCCTCTTTCAACAAATCCCGGCTTCTGATTGGTTCAATTTATTTGAATTTTTTGTTTACCTCATGCATACATTATCTTTATGCTTTATGTGATCACAGATTTCTGGCTTCAGAAGGATGTTGGAGCGTTAATTTAGGGTTCTTCGTATGGTGAGGAGAACCCTAAAAAATATTGCTGATAAAATTTATTTTATTGAAAAATAAATAATGTTTGTTCATAATGTTCATCGCATCAAAAAGCTTTTTAAGAAGAAGAAAAATCTTATCTGCCTACTTTTAAAAAAAGTTATCATACTTTTTATCTATCAAAATAATATGAAAGACATTGTTTTAACTGTTATAAATATGTACAAAATTCAAGAAATTCTTAATGCGTTTGTTTACACATGCTATCGAGAAATGTGTAACAGTTATTTCAAGGATTTCTAGCCTTATTACTTCATCGTATGGGGAAGTTTATGATAATTCTATAGTAAATGAACGAGAATACTTTAAGTTTTATAGCCATGCTTGCCTGAGACTTTTTTTCACAATCAGTTGAAGGTTATATTTGGTATAATCATAGTACAAAAGCCTCATCAAATCCTTGGTTCATAGGAAATGTGCCAAATATGGCCGCCGCATAGCCTCTTTGGACGGCCATAGCAAGTCTCTGTTTGAGACTGTTCGTCAACGCCTGATTTCCTCTTAAATTTCATTTCATTGATTTTTAAACTTGAACATTATTTTCAAGTGCATAATTTTCCACTAAAATTATAATAAGTCATGAAATTAATTCAGCGAGGAACATAAAAATTATGATAGATACACAGATATTTACCTACGTAAACTAAACGAAATAATAAATATTACGAACTTGTGTTGAAGTTAAGGTGTGTATTAGGTTCTTGCCAAATTTTTAGTATCGCTATTCATGCACCAGTCAAAATGCAATCCAGACCATGGCGGCTCAATATACTTTCTCCTTCTCTACTAATCGTGCATTGGTAGTCAAGTGGTTAACGCGCTGATAATCCAAGTAGCGTAGGGATCCGCTAGTTGGAATCCTACCCAGTGCATGCATTTTTCCTCACTAATTTGAGTTCGTGACAATCGTGACCACATAATAAAAAGATTAGGGTTAGGTAGTAGAAAATGCTTTAAGCATTAACCTCACCTGGTGATTGGTTACCTTCCACTAAAGAGTATTATTATATTATTATTATTATTTTCATCTAGTGATGTTTCTTTGATCGTGTGGTCTAAGAAGCTTGAAAGTTTAAATGGCCCGTGACATTACAATAATAACTGTTAGCCAGCCACCAAACAGGTAACATCAAATTTGAAATTTCGCTGAATTTTTAAATACCTACGAATTTTAAGATTTTTTTTTTTTTTTTTAACTGTCAGTTTTAATTGCATAATTTCAACACCATACACTACTAGGACTAGGACACCACACACGTACATTAGGGTAGGCGTTTTTTGACGAATTTTGGATTTTGGTAGGTAACAATATGAAACCCAGAAAATATTTTTGTCCTACGACTTCATCTTCTATTCCCTCATTGCTCCTAAAAGCGCCCGCTTTTCCGCCAAAACGGACAATTTTGAAAAAAATTGCATAAGAGCTCAAAAAGTACAATCTTATAACTTGTTAAATTTCATTTACCTACTAAAAGGTCTTCTGTTCCCACAAAGGTCATGAAAAAATTCTCGAAAAAAAAAAAAAAAATATGATTTTTTTTTCTTCGAAAATCGCCATTTTCCCCGATTTTTTTATTTATTTTTTCAGGGCCACATATATGAAGTTTGACCGTGAATTAAATAAATCAACCTACATGTAACTCTAAATCTACAAAATTTTAAGGCCGTGGCTACAGCTTTCTGTTCCCGCAATTCGCTTTAATGTGATCTTTACTTTAGAATGAACCCAGAAGTAAAAAATGGAATTTGAGTGAACAAATTCTATTTTTCTGAATTCGTAAATTATATCAAATGTAAAACAATTCTTCGAAATACCATATTATTTGCACTATATGCTGTTTTCTCCATCTTAATATATAAATGTCAAAGTCACTGACTGACTGACTGACTGATCATCATTGTTTCTCCGAACTGGTAAGTCCTAGGAAGCTGAAATTGGTTGGTAGCTTTGTCTTATAGTCTAGATGTGCAATAAGACGGAATTTTTCGAACATTGGTAATGTCATCATTATTTTTCCGCCAGTGAAAATGTCTGAAATTTCGGCAACATTGCAACTTTTGTGGAACACCACCTAAGACGCCGAGCCTTCCACGGCCTGTGTGCACCTCGGCCATCATAAAACCATCAGACGAAAAAAGTGTAGGTGCCCCCGGGCCCACTGGCTTGCATTCACAAGTCAGGACGTCCCAAAAAAGTGCATTGAACTGCAAATCTCTCTCTCTCTCCCTCCTTCGCTCGCCAGACGTCTAGGTTTTTTTTATCTACATAATTAAGTACATAATGTTGGGTACATGGGCCAAAGCTCCTTGCAGTCAGTACATTGGCTAAAAGTACCTATATGCACTGAATGCATGTACCCATGTCTTTCTTTATGTATAATAATTGTATAACGTACATGAATACATGATATACATGGCTAATGGTATATGCATTGGCTGTATGTAATGTGTGTCTTATGTACATTATAGATGTTTGTATGTACTTTTATTATGGGTTCACTTGTGTCTGTGCATGTCCTTAGTTCAAGGTCGCTGTAAACGCGAAATGCATGTCTCTCTCTTTCTCTCTCCCTCTCTCTTTCTCTTTCTCTCTTCTTTCTCTCACTCCGACAGACGCAAAAATTAAATTGTTGCATGATTTATTTTTCTGCATATGAAAACCAAGACAGTAATCAAGATAGTTGTGAAGAGAGAATGAAAGATTGCTTTTTTCTTTAAAACGTGTTTTGGAAATTTTCAGACAACTGCATCCATGTTCTTTAAATACTACTTGTAACTTGTTTTTTTTTTTAATTTTGATTCGATTTTAATGACTTTTAGCTCTGCTTTTTCTCAGTGCTCCGTCATGGAAATAGATCAATACAAACTTGGTTTTAAAGGCATGGCCGTACTTGTGGTTATAGCGATGCCCTTTTACTCTTTTTTTTATTATTTCCTTGGGCAAGGGAACCAAATTTTTGCTTCCGTGCTGTTTCACTGTGATGACCCGAATAGAGATAACATTAGGACAATTATTGGACAAGTTGATAGCTTCCAATCGCTCGCTGAAAACACTTCTAGCTCTCGTGATATCACCGAAGATAAGCAACGTCTAATACTACTTCTCACTTTTCTAATTATACTGATTAAAATAGAGAGGTTAGTTGATGGCATGGATAATCAGAACTATTACCTGCTGATGAAAGCAAATAAGCTCGAAACAGCTGTCCAGGTATGTTCTGATATTCATGTACATCTAATACAACTTCTCAATTTTCTAATTATACTGATTATACGTCCAACGTGGTTAAGACTTTATAGGGTGACTAGGACAGTTAATGAGAAACACAGCTAATGTAATGAGAAACACAGGCAATGTTATGAGAAACACAGCCACAGTAATGAGAAACACAGCGAATGTAATGAGAAACACAGACACAGTAATGAGAAACACAGCCAAGTAATGAGAAACACAGACAGAGCAATGAGAAATACAGCCACAGTTATGAGAAACACAGCCAATGTAATGAGAAACACAGCCAATGTAATGAGAAACACAGACACAGTAATGAGAAACACAACCACATTAATAAAAATCCAGGGTCCGTCTGCTAATAAGAAGGAGACATTTATGTTCGAAGTTAATGTTCAGTATGTCGAGACGTATAAAGTCAGGATTCAATATTGTAGAAGGGTAATTTTCTGTTGAGACAAAGGATGATATGCATCTGGAGAGAGACAGAGAGAGAGAGGGGTGGGGGGGGGGGTGAGACGATGGGGTAAGAGAAAGATGGAAATCAGACAAAGAAATACTAATATTGAAAAGGATAAAAAGAGAGAACGAGAAAAACAAATTGTGAGGGAGGAGGAGAGAGAAAGAAAATAGGGAGGGAATAAAATCCCTGCAAGCAAATTGCACAAAATGCTAATGAGAGAGAGAGAGAGAGGAAATATTAGAGGGAGAAGTAAGAGAGAGAAGAGAACGGAGATAGTGAGACATGCACAAGTACCTAAAGAGACAAAGAGGGGGGGGGGGGGGGGGGAACAGACAACAGAAATTGAGACCGTTTCATAAAACACACACAAGTATAAGATAACCTAGAGAGGAGAAACCCTAAGAGAAAACCCTAGAGAGGAGGAGGAGAGGAGAGAGAGGAAGGAGAGAATAATGAAGGGACGGAGGGGAAATGAATTAAAGAAGGAGAGGGGGAAGTTTTGAAATGAGACACCGGGCTTTTATCATCTAGACTTGAGTCATTCAAGACTATATCTCTCTTCTCCCCGTTTCATCTATTACCTCCTCTATCTTGGTATTCTATATCTCCTTTTCTTTCTCCTCTCTCCTCCTTCTCTCCTCCCTACATTGACCTCTTTCTTCTATCTCCTCCCTACTTACCATTTCATTCCTCTCTCCTTCTCTTTTTTGCTCTCTCCCTCCTTCTCTACCCTTTCTCCTTTCCCATTCATAAACTTTTCTCCCTCACTCCACCTTAGCTCACTCCACCCTTGATCTCCTTCCCCTACATTCTCCTCCTCATTCACTTTTGTACTCATTCTCCAGTATTCATTCCTTCTCTCCTCTCTTTTCTCCTATTTACTCTTCTTTACTTGTGCAACGTTGCCACTGCCAAGTGTCAATAACTAGTTTAGTGCCATTTTGTGTTGCATTAATTAGTCGTTTGTGATTTTCACGGAGCTTCCCTGTCATTCACATGTTTTCATGCGCGTTAAATGCCCGTTCCTCTCCCTCTCTCTCCGCTAGGTACTCTGTAATCTGATCCGGGCCAACTGCCAGGGGCATGACAAGTTATGCCATTTTGATTGTTGCAATAATATATACGTTTTGGCTTTTGGTCATGGACTTATGTCTTGCAGCAATATTCAATAGGCGTTTATATGACGATTTCTCGTAGGATCACCGAAGTTAAGCAACGTCCAGCGAGGTGAATCTTCGTAATGATGATACGCCGGCCCAAACCAGGCTGGGTGAGGTCAATGTGGGTAGCCGGTTTGTGAGTTTCCTGCGAATGGAGGGTAACACCCCCGTCTCGAGTATGACCTACTGTTGAATGGGACATAAAACCCAAGAAAATAAATTTCATTTTTATGTACTGACTGATAAGCCGACTGTCCCTCAAGTGGAGCTATCGTGTGCGCTGTGATTGGTTGAAACTCTGACTTGAGGAAGTTCTGGCTTATCTTGACTAAAACTGTTTATAAATCGACTCTTAGAATAATGAATTAAACCATTGACTGAAGCATTTATCCCAGTCGAATTCAGCACAATAGCGTTTTTTTCTTTTTCTAACAAGTTAACCAACGGGAATAAAATGATCAAACTGGATGCAAGTATTTCTTTTCTTTAGAAGGGAAAAATTCCTTCCAAAGTTAACCAAAAGGAATAGAAATTCTGCTTCCAGTTCTTTAAAGGTTAGCATTGTTTCTATTAGAAGTTCCGAAAGCATTTCTTTCACAATGACCTTGGAATAAAATGAATTTTGAAAATTCTAACTGGAATTTTTTTGGTTAGAAGAAAACGACTAATGTTGCGCAAAGTTTGGAAACAATATCCCGGGTTAACGAAATGGGACAAGTCTGGCCCGAGGTAGGTCGACACTGTCCACAACTGCGCGTAACGCATAATTTATTAAGCAAAATTTTCTCGTCGAAAGTAACATCCCATGTCGTCTAGTGGTTAGGATACCCGGCTCTCACCCGGGAGGCCCGGGTTCAATTCCCGGCGTGGGAAATTTTTTCTAGTTTTTTTCATCAGACTCTAGATTCTAGAGAATAAATTAATTTATTTTCTTATAATTATTTTTCACATATCTTTATTATTCATGTTCATTTTCAACTCTTTGTACTTATTACTATATTCCCTCTGAAGTAAAGAAAACGTGTGGATGGCATTTCCAGTCCAACCCAGGCTGGTTGAGGTTCATGACGGTAGCTGGTACGATTCCCAGCAGATGGAATCGCAATAAAAGTACCGACGTGAATAACTCAAATCAGGACGTTAAAACTAAACAAAATCAGCTAATCACAATAGATGTCATTAGGTTGCAGTGTTAATTGTATGGAGTGTCCACTGACACTTTACAACCAGACCAGAAAGAAAAAATTCAATACCTACGCCCAGTGTCGCCCAGCCATTATATTTTTCAAACATGTTTCCTGTGTCTGTCTCTGTAGGATTTAGGCCCCACTGACTGATAAGTTTTTCCAATTGAAAATACAAAAAAAGAATTGAGGAAGATATGTGCAATCCCCGCCCCACCTCATGCAAAGCACTCGCGTCTGGCCCAGACAGTATTTCAATTGATTCGAGGAAGCAGCGCGTCATATCAGTCATAATAAGAATGCAGGTTGAAATTACATCAGTCGAGGTCATGCATCAGGGCAGGACCCGCGGTACTCACAATCAGGAGGTCCGGGTTCAACTTCTGTATTAACACTCTTTAGTGGAAGGTAACCACCAGGCGAGGTTAATGCTCAAACCATTTTCTACCACCTAACCCTCAGAGTCTTATTATTATGTGGTCGCAAACTTGCCCCGAGGATAAATGCGAGGAAAAAATCATGCAATGGGTGGGATTCGAACCATCTTTTTCGATATTACCACTAAAGGTATTACAGTTAGACCTGCATAAGCCAGCGTCAATAACGCGATGAATGGACCGGTTCTCGTAGGATCACCGAAGTTAACAACGTCTTCACCTCGTTAGAACTTCGCGATGCTGGCATTCCCGCCCAACACAGGCTGGGTGAGGTTAATATTGAAAGTGACGTTAAACCCAAATTAAAAAAACCTGGATAAACAGAATTCAAGGGACCGATATTATCCTGCAAGTAATACAAGTACCTACCTATACCAATTTAGAATATTTTCAAGAATCTATGCCAAAATATAATATAAAAAACAGATCGACCGCTATTGAAAATGAACTTTTTCTTTAAAATAGAGAAAGTCAAGTAACTGCCAATAACGTCTTTTCATTGTTTTTTATTTTAATTTTTCATGCGAGAAGAAGAGATACTACAGTTTCCAATGTCACAAATATTATTTTGTAAAAACAATTCTCTGGTATATTTGTGTGGGCTCTGGTATTGTCTACCAGGAATCTTCGGCATAATATTACATGTGTCCTGTTAAAAAAAATATTTAAAATACTTTCTCATGATGGGAATCGAACCTTTGTTGCTCCGAGCTGGGAGCTCTGACCTCTAACCTAGTATTATCAGTTATTAGGATGCAGGTTGCAACTATACCAGGCCCACCTTATAGGGTCACCAGATGTGTGTTCTCTGAATAATTTTACTGCAGACACAACTACTGTCCGCTGTTTCCGCGCGGCGTCGGTCTAGTAATCCAGAGGTCGCGGGTTCAAAATTTAACCGAGACGTGACGATTTTTTTTTTTTAATTTTTTTTTTAACGTCGTTTTCAACTGCATGGTCATACCACGACAGGGATGTTACCCTCTATTTGCAGGAAATTAAAAAAAAACTGCGAACCACATTAACCTCAACCAGCCTCGGTTGGGCCGTAATGCCAGCATCACGAAATTTGAACCTCGCTGTACGTTGCTTAACTTCGGTGATTCTACGAGAACCAGTGCATTCAACGCCTCATCGACGCTGGGACATGACGAATGAAACTGATTCCTAATACATGGGGATTGTGATCACTGATCATGATCACCATATACATAATATAACGTGTACTACTGGAACAATGAATGAGACTTATTAGTCTTGATCAGACAGTAAAAATAAGGCAGTAATAATTTATTAATCGTTATAATTTCTACAAACAGATATGCATATCACATCAATAAACCATGAAATAGCATTTTATGTGATTTAAACTTATGTATGGCCAGTGTGGCCCTTGTAACCATTATTATTGCTTCTGAAAATCTGATAAAAATATGACAGTGCCTCACCATTCAAGCACCTACATGATTTATGTAGTCAGCGTCGATGGCATGTTGAATACACCGGTTCCCTTCAGAACACCGAAGTTAAGCGACATCCAGCGAGGTTAAGACTTGGATGGGTGACCATTCAAATTCTAATTCTCGTGACGCTGGCTTTTCCCGGCCCCACTCAGGCTGGGTGAGGTCAATGTGAGTAGCAGGTTTCAATTCAATTCAATTATTTATTTATTGTACAAAATGTTACATGGACATGTGGTACAAAAGTCAACAATAAAGTAAAAAATACATAATTATTAAGTTTAAATGATAAAATTAGAAAAACTAAAATTAAATAAAATATAATATAATATAAAATATAACTAAAACTAAAACGACTAGTAATTGTAAACTTGTACCTACCTGAAAGAAGGAAAATGAAATTGTAAATTTCCCTCTCTCTCTCTCTCTCTCTCTCTCTCTCTCTCTCTCTCTCTCTCCCCCCCCCCCCTCCCTCTCTCTCCCTCTCTCTAGCTCTCTCTCTCAAAAAATTAAATAAGTAAAAAAAAAGTAAAATAATGGTTTTTATTGGTACTTATTAGCTTGTTTGTCTCAATGCCTCACTCAGCTCTTCAAGTGAGTACGGGGATACATTTAGAAGGAATGTTTTCAGGGCGGACTTAAAGGTATTTTGTCCCAGTAATTTAAGGTGTTCAGGTAATTTATTGTAAATATTTATCCCTGTGCCCAGATATGACTTGTTAAAAATTATTTCTTTGGTGGTAATAATATTGTCCCTATTGCGTGTATTATAGTTGTGAATATCACTGTGTCTCTGGAGAGTGTCTTTAACTTTATGGATGAGAGTACATGTGTCCAGGGCCAGTTGTCCGTACAAAGTTAAGATTCCATCTCTTTTAAAAATGTCTCTACATGAATTAAATCTTCTAAGACCATAGACTGTGCGCAAAGCTCGCTTTTGCAAAAGAAATATGGATTTGGCATTAGAGGAGAAGCCCCAGTAGATAATGCCGTAACTTAGTAGGCTGTGAAAGTAGGAATGATATGTTATCAAGGCAGGGCCGGAGTCAACGTTTTTCCTAATAGAGGAAATGGCGAAAATGGCGGATGAGAGTTTGTTATGGAGAGTTTCGATGTGTGATCGCCATGTCAGTCTATTATCCAGCACGATTCCCAAAAATTTCACTTCTGTTGTAGGAGATATTACCAGGCCCGCTTCATCTATGGGGACTAAGTTGCTTAAGGCAGTAGGGTTGAAATAAATATAATTTGTTTTGGTTGAGTTTAGGTGTAACCTGTTCGCTGAGAACCACCCCTGAATTTTGTTGATGACAGAAGTAAGGTTTATGAAAGCTTCAGATCGATCTTTACCAGAAACTAGGATGCTGGTGTCATCAGCAAATAAAGTGAACTTGGAAATTTCCGGTGGAGAACAAAAAATCAGATCATTAGCGTAGATTAAAAACAGGAGAGGTCCCAGTATGGATCCGGTGGGTACGCCCAAATTAACATTTTCAGGTTCTGATATTGCAAAGAATTTGGTTCCATTCTTAATACTAGGTATTTTCGTTTTGTAAACTCGATTCAAAAGGTATGACTCGAACCAGCTTAACGCCGCCCCTGATACACCATATTGCACCCGTAGTTTCTCCAAGAGAATGAGGGGATTAACACATTCAAAGGCCCTGCTAAGATCGCAAAAAAGCCCAATGGAGTGATTTTTCCGTGATAGTGAATTGTCGAGATCATTTAGATAATTTGCAACAGCCTCACTTGTCGATCGTCCGGCCCTGAAACCAAACTGTTGGTCTACAAGTAGCTTGTTTTCCTCTAGATAGATATTAAACCTATAGTTCACAATCTTTTCCAAGATCTTAGATAGACAGTTTAGGAGGGAAATAGGCCGGTAATTACTAACATCAGCGGTGGATCCTTTCTTGTGAATAGGGGAAATTACGGAAGATTTAAAACACTCTGGGAACACTCCTGAACTAAATGAGCAGTTAAAAATGTTCGCTAGAGGCTCTGCAATAAGCTCAATAATAATTTTGATGAGGTGCATAGAAATAGAGTCCTCTCCACAAGATGTTTTGCTCTGAAAATGCTTTACTATTTTAATTATTTCAACAGGATTTGTTGTACGAAGAACAAAATGCCTCATGTGGAGGGGGGATGGTAGTGCTCATAAGATGTAGTAAATCTAAGTGATTTGGAGTTTGTAAGTTTGTAGCGTTCAGAGATCGGTTCAAGGAGAGATGAATATCAGCAGGTTGACTGACTATATCTATGGACATATTATTATGGTAACTAGGAGGTTGAGAATGACTAGAGAGTTGAAAATGACTAGACGGTTGGTATTGACTAGGTGAGCTATATTGTAATGGCGCATTCACAAAGAAGTTATTAAATAACTCCGCCACTTGTTTCGGGTCCCTCACTTCACCCTTCCCCTCCTGCACTAGATGGATCTGTTCTTGTTGCTTGTTTGAAGTTTTACTATAGGAACGAACTATATCCCAGATTGTTTTACCTTTTTTATTAGGTCGGGCATTTCTGATTTTATTGATTGTATCTAATTTTTTTGCTGCTTTGACAACATTTGATAAAATTTTGCAGTATCTACGAAAATAATTCAAGAGAAAAGGATCTTGCGATTGTTTGCATATCTGGAATAATTCTCTTTTGTGGGCACTGGAAATAGTTATACCCTTTGTGATCCAAGTCTTTTTATTTCTATTAATTTTAATTGTTTTAAGAGGGAAATGTTTGTTAAAAAGATCAAGAAATACTTGGTAAAACACTAATAATTTTTGGTTAACATCATACAAACCATATAGAGAAGAAAAATCCGAAGTAGCCAAATCTTGCTTAAATTTATTTACTTGGTGCGACTTAAATGTACGCATGGTAATTTTTTGGCACTCACTAATATCGTCCACTGTAAAATTGATTACTTGGGCATACTTATGATCGCCTAGACCGCTGAAAATGTTTTTTTGGTGGTTTATAATATTAGAAGGGGAACTTTACTAGGAGGTTGTCGATACATGAGCTCGTTGTATTGTTGAGCGGGACCCTAGTGGCTTCCCACACTGTAGGTTTAACATTATATGTATTGAGAATGGAAATAAGTTGAACCTTTTCACTTGAATTACGTAAAAGATCAGTATTGAAGTCACCCCCAACTACGAGATATTTCTTGTGCCATAGTTTTTGTAGGAGCCGATCAAATTGCTCAATAAATAAATTGAAATTGCTCAGCGGATTGTTGGAGCGATAAACACATAGTACGGCTATATCTAAGGAGCGAGAAGTAACACCGCAATACTCGAAAGAAAATTCTATGGGGTCTATATCGAGTTTTAAGGGAGTAAAATCCAGATTGTCTCTTACGTAAATAGAAGTACCGCCGCCCGAGCGAGTCGGTCTGCTGTACCTAGACACATGCGAGTACCCAAGGATATTATTGGATTGTTTGACAATACTCTCCGAAAAACACAGTATATCCGGTATTAAATCATATGTATCCTCTAATTGGTTTATGAACACTTCAATTGAAGGTATTTTATTACCCACACTTTGAATGTTCTGGTGCAATATTGTAAGTGTTCTGAGTTTGGCAGTTGGGGAAGAAATACTTTTATTGTTATTCTGTAAGTAGGATTTTGGATAAAATGGTCTAGCTAAGGCTGACAAAGGTTTTATTGTTTGGGTGGGTGTACTTACTGAGCGAGTAGAATAGGAAGAACAGTTTATATTTGCAGAAATCCTGGAAATTTCCCGGACGTCATGCACAGTTTCTATAGAACTTAGACATTTGGGACTGGCTTGTTGCCTTTGTGAAAAACCGGTGTAGATGGTTGTTCCACGCCCATGAGTGGACTACTGTGTACTGTATTGTTAGAGAATGAGCTGAGTGAGACGTGAGCTAAATGATAAAAAATTAGATGATTTATTATGAGTTTTATCGGCCAGTTGATTTGGCGGTAACATTGGAGTGCGAGCTGTAACGCTTAAATCTAGTGGACCAAATGTAGAATCGAGCGAAGTGTCGTTATTAGCGACCGGCTCGGGGAATAAAATAGCATTATTACAAATAACAGATGAGAAATAAGATTCCTGCTCATCACATGGGTCAGTCAAGTCAATAAGATCGTAGGTAATATCTCCTATACGGCTAGCATTAACATTAGTCTGTGTAGTAGGTTTAACCTCACTGTTATGCTTATCAGTTGTAGGTACTCGGGAAGGTAACTTTGTATTGCTTGATCCAGAGACTCTATCAGTAATCTTGGGCCAGTTGCATGATGAGATTTTAGGAACTGGTTTATGAACAAAGTATCTGCTCCTAATCAGTGCTCCTATCTTGGTACTAAGTTTCGCTTTTCCGACATTATTTAAATGTATTTTGTCTTTGGAGTAATTATTAGGTTTAATAAATTTGTTCGGATCTAGAAATTGTAAGGCAACAATATTTTTTGACTCTAAATAGCTTTTAAGTTTAAGATTGAATCTATGAATATGAAAGTTGAGTTTTTTCCTGTCGAATCTCATGGGAACTCCTACAACACAGATAAGTTTACCACGCTGGAATTTGCTTAGTAGAGTGTCCACAGCTCTCTGGATGACATCCCATTGAGTGCTGCATACGTCAGCAGTGCCGCACATGAGAACGACACAGTCATCAGCACGGGGGTTCACCATGTAGGGAGAGTCCATATGCAGGTTGGCCACGGATTGAAAGTCGGCTCCGGGACGGAAGTAACTCTGAGGGTGAATTTTTGCAGGAAGACATGTCTGGAGTTCCTGACTGAGACCTCTGACATGGCTGTCACCGGTGATGTAGCAGTGGACAACATCGGGGCTAGTTCCCTTGAGGATTTGTGCATAGCTGCTCCGACTCGAACTTGGTGGCTGCTTTGTACTTTGGGAATCGTTTTTTGCGCATGTCTTCAAAATGACACATTCCAGTTCACCGATTTTTTCCCTGAGGATGAGAATTTCCTTTTCCTGTTCACAGATTTTGTTCAACAGCCCCTCTTTCATGTGGATCCAGGTACCTGAGTCTATCTCAGCTTGTATGTCGGGATGTTTGTCACTATCAGCTTGAGAGGGGGCGTCTTGTGTTTGGGGTGGTTGTTCTTGCTGTTGCTGGAGTTGAAGTGGTTTTACAACTTTCTTGCTTCCATCTAGGTTACTGGTATTACCCTTCGTCGAATCTACTGTTTTATTTTTTGTAATTGGTTTTTTAGGAACTCTGAGATATTTATGTTCTAAAGGCAGTCCGGAGAATGATACCTTTTTTTTAGGAACCTCTGTACCAGATTTCTCCAGCTTCGCGGCAGACCTGAGTCTAGATTTCAGTGGTTCAACGGTCGGTGGATTAGTTTTAGTTTTTCCCGATTTGTTTCGCGATGAACTGGTTGGACTCATATTTAGGTTTTTGTTAAGAATAAGAAATGTCAAATTAAATAAAATAAAATTAGAACAAGATGAACACAGAAAGAGACATTAAAACAATAGATGGCACTTGGTATTTATGTTGTGTTGAAAAAACTGTCAGTTTGTTAAGAGCTGTTGCAATGAGAAATTGAGGTGAGAGTTTTACATGTAATTAGAGTTTTTCATTATTACAATTATGCATGAGCCACCGGTCTTCATGAGTGAAGCAAGCTTTGTTAGATTAATGTCAAAAGTATCGGCAATAATTATTTTTCAATCACAATAAAAAAATATTTTGGGTTAATTTAAAATTTGATACGATACATTAATGAACACGAAAAAGTATAGACTTCCGGATAAAAATATACAATTACGTAAAAACAAACACTTTTTAAGAGAAAAAAAAATAAATATTATTTTTATCAATACGAATAAGTCAACTCATGAGTGCCTCAGAACGTCTTATCAGGTTTGTGAGTTTCCTGCGAATGGAGGGTAAAACCCCCGTCGTGATATGACCATGGCAGTTGAAAGCGACGTTAAACCCCACTTAAAAAAAAGACATGATTTATGTATACAAAATTTACGTTAAACCTTTTTTCAGTGAGTCGAGATAATTATCTTAAAATTCAGGCCCTCAGGGGTCCACGTGTCCTTTAGTTAGGACATGTGTATACATTTATTTATTTTTTCTCCATTTTTTTTCTTCGGTTTTTACTTCTACTTGTATATTAATTTGTAATTAACTCTTTGTATACATATATGTCCTTCTTTAATAAAGTGTAAAATAATAATAGTAGTGCGCTGTGATTGGTTGATTGGGCCTGTTTTAAGACGACGACAGACAGCGAACAGCAAAAAAACTAAGAATCTGTTTTTTTTTTTTAAATAAATATTATCATTATTATTGCTTTGCTAGTCAATAGAGGCCTTTTCTGCCCCTACAGCTGTTAGCCATGGCAGACGGAAGAAAAAACTGTTCAGACAGATGCAAGTTATAAATAAGTTACCTTCGTCTACATTACAGGTGTACAAATATATGTACCTAGAGGGCGAGTGCAGAGGATAATAATTATAACAATAATAGGTAAAAATATAAAAAATACTAGCGGGTTACACCCGCCGCTTCGCCAGCCCATCAACACACACAACGCACACACACACCCACCACACACCACATCCATACACACACACACACCACCACACACACGCACACACACGCACACACCACACACACACACACACACACACACACCACACCACACACACACACACACACCACACACACACCCACACACACCACACACACACCACACACACACACCCCACACACACACACCACACACACACCACACACACACACCACACACACACCACACACACACCACACACACACCACACACACACCACCACACACACCACACACACACCACCACACACACACACACCACACACACCACCACACACACCATACACACACACACACCACACACACACACACCACACACCACACACACCACACACACACACACCACACACACACACACAAAATGTCATTTAGGTTTGAAAAAAAACCTGAATATTTTTTGTCGCCCATCTATTTTCTGGCCTTCCCCGGCGTAGCTCAAGAATGGCTCATCAGAATTTCGCGATCAATATGTCAAATGAAAGCCTAAACCCTTGCCTAAAACTTTCTCGCTCTGAGTTGATAGGTCGTCACTTCAAATTTCGAGAAAAAATGTCATTTAGGTCAAAAAACGTGAATATTTTACATGTTACCCATCCATTTTTTTACCTTACCCGGCGTAGCTCAAGAACGGCTCATCAGAAATTCGCGATCGATATGTCAATTGAAAACTCAAGCCCTTGCCTAAAACTTTCTCGCTTTGAGTTGATAGGTCGTCGCGACAAATTTCGAGAAAAAATGTCATTTATGTCAAAAAACGTGCATTTTTTTTGCGTCACCCATCTATTTTTTATCCTTACTCATTGTAGCTTAACCTCAGGGAGATATAATCTAGCCTAGAAGAATTTCCTGATCCAAGCGGACCTATGTGCAAAATTTCAGGTTTCTCGGTCAAACGGTGTGGATTTGTATAAAGAACATACATACATACACACACACACACATACATACAGACAGCTTTCTTTTATAGATATAGATTATCATAATGATTCTGTAGGTATCAATATAAACAGAAAAGTGAGAAGTTATACTAGATGTTCATGAATATCAGAACTTACCTGGACAGCTGTTTCGAACTTATTTGCTCTCATCAGCAGGTAATAGTTCTAAATATCCATGCCATCAACTAACCTCTCTATTTTATCTTAATATACAGGGTGAGCATAAAGTCTCACCCCACCCCCGTATCTCGAGAATGGCTGAAAATACAAGGAAACGCAAAAACCTGTATTCCTTGATTTGTGGGGGGATTGATTTTCAGCCAAAAATTTTTTGCCTACACGGCCCCAGTCAGGCTGAGCATGGACCAACTTTAAAATCTTAAACTGAATGGTATGTCTTGTGGCATATTGTTTTAAAGGTCTCATAAAGAGAAGTTCATTACAATAAATTTTAGTGAACTACGACTTACCGTTCTCGAGATACAGGGTCGAACGTCCTGCGTAATATCCATATATTTTGACCTATAACTCGTTACCCGTAAATTATAGAAAAATGAAATTTGTTGATAATAACTCCTTATGACAAGCACTGTCGAAAAAGGTATAACTCGACATACTCTGTTGATTTTAGTTTCTGGTCGGTTTCGTCAGCCAGCCGGACGAACAGTCCGAAAAATTTTAATGAAAAAACAAATCAAGTTTTAACTTGTTCGAAAGTTCTTGACATTAGGAGTTATTATCAACAAAATTTCTTTTTTCTGGAATTTACGGTCAACGAGTTATAGTTCAAAATATATGGATGTTACGCAGGACGTCCGACCCTGTATCTCGAGAACGGTAAGTCGTAGCTCACTGAAATTTATTGTAATGAACTTCTCTCTATGAGACCTTTAAAACAATATGCCACAAGACATACCATTCTATTTAAGATTTTAAAGTTGGTCCATGCCCAGCCTGACTGGGGCCGTGTAGGCAAAAAAATTTTGGCTGAAAATTAATCCCCCCACAAATCAAGGAATACGGGTTTTTGCGTTTTCTTGTATTTTCAGCAATTCTCGAAATACGGGGGGTGGGGTGAGACTTTATGCTCACCCTGTATAAATGTCAAAGTAGACACTGACCACTGACTGATCATCGCTCTACAGCCTAAACCGTAAGTCCTAGGAAGCTGAAATTTGGTAGGTAGCTTTGTCTTATAGTCTAGATGTGCAATAAGACGGGATTTTTCGAAATTCCCACTACAACACCTGCCATTGGCGAAAAAGGATTTTTTGCTTTCACGGCCATGCCTCGGCCCGCTAATTACGTATAAGAGTCCGCCAACATATCAATCAAGCTTCTGAGGTGGGTTTTAAGCTGTACATTACACAAGCTGAATAAGAGTTGGGTGGAAGATTAAGCTGCAGGCTGTAACACGAGGTTTAGACTCACTTTCTCACTATGAGTCGATGAATCACACTCTGATTTTTTGAAACTCCCACCACAACACCTGCCATTGGCGAAAAAGGATTTTTTGCTTTCACGGCCATGCCTCGGCCCGCAAAGCGGGCGACAGCCCGCTAGTTCAGTATAAACAGAAAAGTAAGAAGTTGTACTAGATGTACTTGAATATCAGAACATACCTGGACAGCTGTTTCGTATGCTTACAATGTAGAGATGTCAGAAAATTGTTTAATTATTACGTGGTGGCTACTGTACGTAGAATTAGGTAGGTATGTCTAGGCAGTGGTGTCACATTTCAACGCTGAAACCGGGACTCCAACCACCGACCTCCAGGTTACAAGTCCATCGCCTTATCGATAAAGCTACTGAGGTTGGTTTTCAAATCGAATTTTACAACGTCAACGAATAAAAATAAATGTAAAATATTGGACGAAAGAGAGGGTAAAGAAAAACCAATTTTTTTAAAGTTTATAAAAATTGTGATCATATTGTGATATCACAAATTACTCTATCTCGGGCAACTAAATCTTTGCTGCACTTGAGACTCGAATAACCGACCTCCAGGTTACGAGTCCACCGCCTTGATGATCAAACTACTGAGGTCGGTACGTTCAAATACAATAAATATATTGGTATTACAGAGGTCAGTTTTTCAATGAATAAAATTGATGAAAAGGAGCAAGGACTCTGATTGTGTCTCCTCTGTAAATAAATATCATTAAAAAAAAAAAAAATTGATGAAAAATACCCAAGTTTTTTAGTTGTCTATAGTAAATACATTGCCAATCTTCAATGTGTTTATTCTAAACTCAAAATATACATTACTCGTACATTAATGTGTACATCCAAGTATATTATCATAATAATTTTATCGGAAGTTTAGTTCAGAAAAAAATCCAAATGCAGTGACAAAAAAAAGAGACTCCAATGAGGTGACTCCACCGACTAAGGTCAGTAAGGTCACAGGAGGTCACTGGGCACGTTATGCATGTGTTGTCTTGTGGACAGTCACTGCAGTCAGTTCAGTAGGTGCCAGCTTAGGTAAGCTTGTGTAATTGGGTTGGAATTACCGAAGAGTGCAGTGTTGATTAGTAGCCAGGCGTCAATGGCACTTTAAATACACCAGTCTGTCCCGGTAGCTCAGTAGTAAAGGCGGCACTCTGTGAATTACAAAGATTCCAGAGGTCGCGGGTTCGAAACCCAGCCGGGACATGACAAGTTATCCTCCCATTTGGGATTTTTACCGCATAATAATATATCTTGGGCTTACTGCTGGAATAATGAGTTCTAATCGGGCAGTATAAATAAGGCGATATTATTATTATCATTTTAAGTAGTCACTGTGGTAGAGTGGTGACCTGGGTTCGATCCCCAGCGGGTCAGAAATTTTTCTGCTTCACCACAAATAAAATCATATATACACCATTTTAATAAAATAATAATAAACACTCTTTAGTAAAAGGTAACCACCAGGTGAGGTTAATGCTCAAAGTATTTTTTACCACCTAACCCTCGGAGTCTTATTATTATGTGGTCACAAAATCAAATTAATGAGGAAAAACTTATGCACTAGGTGGAACTCGAACCAACGGATCCCTACGCTGCCTGGATTACCAGACTAGCGCGTTAACCATTTGATTACCAGTGCACTTTACGTTTAATCCATTTTATGTAAAGTAAGTCAAGTTAAGCAACGTCTAGCGAGGTTATGATTTGGATTCGTAACCATTCAACACTTTCGATAGTGTCTTCCTCAACCCAATCAGGCTGGGTGAGGTTAACTTGTATTTTAGATTGAATGGGGAACTATAAAGACCGGTAGACCAGTAGGCTGGCTGTTCGTATGTGAGTGTGTGTACACTTATGTGTGAGAGAAAGAGAGAGAGAAAAAAAAGTTGGTGAGTGATGTAGAAAAATACCTATAAAGAGAGAAAGAAAGAGCTTGAAAGAAAGAGATTGAGTGAGAGAGATAGAGAGAAATAGAAAGAGAGAAAAACTGCATCGGAGTTCATTGACCTCACGGACTGGCTAAGACTAAAAGATCGACATCACCCAGTGTATGTACTGTGGCCATGTGCACTAATGTACATGATGTACATTAAAAATACCTATGTACTTTCATTGCACAATGCATTTTATCCATTAGCGACCTATACAAAACCTTCCTTCGATAAAATGAACAAAAGCCAGCGTCGATGGCATGTTGAATACACCGGTTCCCTTCAGAACACCGAAGTTAAGCGACATCCAGCGAGGTTAAGACTTGGATGGGTGACCAGTCAAATTCTAATTCTCGTGACGCTGGCTTTTCCCGGCCCCACTCAGGCTGGGTGAGGTCAATGTGAGTAGCAGGTTTGTGAGTTTCCTGCGAATGGAGGGTAAAACCCCCGTCGTGATATGACCATGGCAGTTGAAAGCGACGTTAAACCCCACTTAAAAAAAAAAAAAAAAAAAAAAAAAAAAAAAAATGAACAAACGAGGGGGAATAATTATTATTAGTTATTTTATTAGTAATAACACTAATAGGTCAACTTGAGTGAAAATAAAAAGACAACTATAAAGTCATTATAATTCATTTAACCGTCGCGCGTCCCAACTAAATTTCGACATTCTTAAACTCGAACCACCGACTTCCAGGTTACGAGTCAACTGTCTTAGCAACCGAAATACTAAAGTCTCATAAACTGTACCTCCTTTATTGTCAACTCTTTTATCTGCACCTACTTTTTCTATTGGCACCTATTTTATCAATCGTCTTTTTAATTGTTTGTAAATTGTAGTTTGTTTTGTTTGTCTTTTTTTACCTCACATTAGTATAACAAACAATTAAAATGTTAAATAAAAAAATAATAAATAAAATACAGTTGGTGTAATATGTCTATGTATATTGTATAATGAGACCTCGCCAGCCTTATAAATTTAAAGTTTGAAAGTCTATTCCTAGCTCAACTTGATGAAGCACGTAGGTACTAACTTACTAACCCAGCTTCAGGACCAACTGGGGTTGACTCAAGACATTGATCTGAAATGGTGCATTTGTCACATCCTCTATATAAAAAAACTCCTTGAATGTCCTTCGATGTTAAAAAATCCTAAAGATCTTTTTTTAAATAAAAAAAAATGACAAATTACAATATCTTCTATAGTTCTATACCATAAATACAAATAGTAAAATAACTACACTGGTAGTCAAGTGGTTAACGCGCAAGTCTGGTAATCCAGGTAGCGGAGGAATCCGTCAGTTCGAATCCCACTCAGTGCATGAATTTTTCCTCATTAATTTAATTTGTGACCACATAATAATAAGACTGTGATGGTTAGGTGGTAGACAATGCTTTGAGCATTAACTTCCACTGCCTAGTGGTTAACTTCCACTAATTATTATTTCTCTTCTGTTTATACTGATTAAAATAGAGAGGCATGGATTTTCAGAACTATCACCTGCTGATGAGAGCAAAAAATGTTGAAATAGCTGTCCAGGTATGTTCTAATATTCACGTACATCTAGTACAACTTCTCACTCTTCTGTTTATACTGATACTGATTATTATTATTATAGGTGTAGGTAGTAGACAGTAAAAAATCAAGTTCTGGTTCCAAAAAGATCCTTTCCGATTGTTCTCCTTAGCTTGACCCCAGCATGCTCTGTGTACCGTTACCTTGGCTACCAGTAAACACTGGATTTAATACTCGGTACTGAATCTCAATTTTAGTCTTGACACTTAAAAAATGAGCATATAAAATTATTTTGAATGCCAAAATTTGAATTCGGATCTTGAGTGGCAGATCAGCGATTTCTTCTTTTTTGCTAATCTAAAAATATCAATTTTTCCTGGTATCATAACACTTGGTACTTTATGAGGACAATAAAGTGAGTATAGATTTTATATATGGTTATGTTTGCCACATAAAATTTCGCAGACCCCATATCACTTTGAATTTATAGGCTCGCCATTTTTTTTAGAAGTTCAAACTCGCTTCCAACTGCATGGTCATATCACGAGGGAGGTTTTACCCTCCATTTTCTGGAAACTCACAAATTAACCTCACCCAACCAGCATAATACTCGTACATTTTTTTTATGGCTTTAACGGCAGGATTCACACACTGTGAGCTCTTCCACCCAACCGATAATGTCCTCCAGGTTGCATTGCTTGAGAACTCCACAGTACTTCTGAACTAATGCAACTCTGTTGCAGTAATGAGACCTTTCTGCCAGCGTCGATGACGCGTTGAATGTACCGGTACTCGTAGGATCACCGATGTTAAGCAACGAGCAACGAGGTGGAGACTTCGTGATGCCGGCATTCAGCTCCGCATATTTCCATTGGTAAAAAAAATCACTGGTATGCTAGATTTGCTAGATTCTAACCATCGAGCTATCCGCCCACATACGCGCGTGTGCAAGAATATCTCATTATGAATGGATGAAGCTTGCTAGATACATACATGTCAAATACAAATACATCATATACATGCATGGACTGTAATTGTGACGGTAAAAAATGACACAACGCGAGCGAGAGAGAGAGAGATAGAGAGAGAGGCAGAGAGAGAGAGAGAGAGAGATAGAGAGAGATAGAGAGAGAGAGAGAGAGAGAGGGAGAGGGAGAGAGAGAGAGAGAGAGAGAGAGGGGGAGAGAGAGATAGAGAGAGATAGAGAGAGAGAGGGAGAGAGAGAGAGAGAGAGAGAGAGAGAGAGAGAGAAAGAGAGAGAGACAGAGAGAGGCGGAGGTGGCATATTTGCATACAATTATTATACATAGAATTTTAAATTGAAGTGCGAGAGAGACAGGAGAGGGGCTTGGTTCGGTACTTGGGTTTGCAAAATTTGGCAACCTCATCATCGTTGTTTGCTGAAAATCAGTGGCGACTCAGTGGAGCACTAGGAGGCCACATTATGAAATAGGACTAGGGGGCCACATTATGAAACAGGATTAGGAGGCCACATTATGAAACAGGATTAGGGGGGGGGGGGGGCACATTATGAAATAGTACTAGGGGGGCCATATTATGAAACAAGATTACGGGGCCACATTATGACATAGTACTAGGAGGGGCCATATTATGAAACAGGATTGATGACGAGCTTAGTGCGGACGCCCAGTCAACGCGAATCATCTGGCGAGTAGAACTCCCCGTCTCAAACCATCCGACAATCCCCGGCTCCGCAGACGCACGGTTACAGGAGCTCGCCACACTCCCAGCCTGTGAAACAGGATTAGGAGGCCAAATTATGAAACAGGATTATGGTCACATTATGATACAGGACTAGGGGGCCACATTATGAAACAGGACTAGGGGGCCATACACCTGCCATTGGCGAAAAGGGATTTTTTGCTCTGCGGGCCATGCCTAGGCCCGCAAAGCGGGCGACAGCCCGCTAGTATGGTATATTAATTTGTAGTTGTCTGTGTTGTATATAAGTCCATATTTATAAAGTGTTAAATAATAATAATAAGTACTAAAAATTTTGGCGACCAGACAATCACTGCCATCAGATTTCCTAAACAAGTCTACGTCTGATATGTCTACGTCTTCTCACTTTGAGATGTGTAACAAAGCCATACGAGAAATAAAAAATAAATAGCACGAGTTAAGGGATACCGTACATTTATCTTAACTACTATCCTGTTTAATAATTTGGCCCTTAATTTTGTAAACCCCCTTGAGATTCTCGCTTGCCATGCGTCCCAGATCCAACCCAGAACCGACAAAATTTGGTTACAGTTGATTGTAAGGGACACCTCCCGCTCGTGTTTTATCCAGCACCTAAATGGAAAATATTGTGTCACTTCTCGCCCATCAGAAGGGAGGCATACTATTATGATGGCAGGCTACAACACAGACCTCAAGTATCTACAGTAGCTGCTGTTTTATGGCTACGACCGATTATGAACAAAAGAGTTCGTGGGGACATACTCGAATGTATGTCATAATGTTCAAAATCTTTAAAAAACCCGATTTCATAAAAAAAAAAAAAAAAAATACCAGTAATTCATGGTAGAATTCTTCAACATGAATAGAAAATTAAATCTGAATTTTGTTTTAATGGAGGATGTGACAAATGCACCATTTTAGATCAATGTCTGTTATTTAAGAAAAAAATCCATACCTTAGGTAGGATCTAATCAGCGGATCCACCGTTGGCTTGTTCAAATTACAAGTCCAACACCTGATCTCCTCGACTGCCATAATTACCTCAACCATCCTGATTAGGGCCGAACCCGCAGTTCTGGGCACGAGAAAGAACCACAACTGATTTCAGTTCTGACACCATGACTTATGATTTATTTCTCTCACTCTCTTTCTTTATCTCTCTCTCTCTCTATATGTACCTATTTCTTTTGTTTTCTCTATCTCTCTTGTTCTTATGAGCAACAAGTTTCGTTATCTCTCTCTCTCTCTCTCTTGTGAGCTGGGAGTTCAAGGACGAGGAAGGGCAAACATGAAGAAAAGAAAGATCGAGAGAAAGAAAAAATAATAAATAAAGCATTTAGACAGAAAACAGAGAAAATGTGATGATGAGTTATAACTCTCTCTTTCATGAGATTAGAAAAAAAAAAAAAAAAAAAAAAAAAAAAAAAATAGGAGTTCAACCAAATGGTGAAAATATTAATTGAAGTATAATTATTTTTTTTACTTTCCTTAATCCTATAAAAAGGAAAGTAATGGAATCGCCCAAAATTATTAATTATATGGTGAACGTCAATTCTTCTTCTTCTTTTACACTGTCTTATCCGCTTAATATCACCTTATTTATGCTGTCCGATTAGGACTAATGAGTCCAAAGGAGTATTTTTCTTTTGGATAATTTTTTTTTCCAGGTTCGATATTTCCAAATATTTCCATTTTATTCCAAAGTTAACTACACCACATTCGTGAAAGAAAAATGCGTTTCGGTACTTTTAAAGATAAAGAATGGACTTAACCTATAAAAGAACTGGAAGCAAGAATTTTCTTCTTCCCTTTTGGTGAACCAAACTGGAAGAAGGAAGAGGAACAATTTCTTCTTCCAAAAGAAAAATGACTTGCTTCCAGTTTGTTCATTTTATTCCAGTTGCATCCACTTTGGTTAGAAAGAAAAATACGCCTCAATTTTTCCAGCAGTAAGCCCAAGACGTACTATTATGTTTTAAAAATCCCAAACGGGAGTGTAACTTATTTACCAGTCAGACACTTTGACCACTGAGCTACCGAGACAGATCATGATGATGTGAATTCCTTTAATAAAATTCGATCGAAATACATATATGTTTAATAAGTCGTTCCGCGGTGATTTACCCTTGGCTGGAATCGAATACCAACCTCTTCAACAAAAATCCATTATTATATTTTGAAATTATAAAAGCAAGCGTTGCTCCAATGACAGTCCGTCAATGTCGCTATCACTGCCATTATGCATCCTAAACATAACGCCTTAGCAGGCTTGAGACAGCCATGAAATAACTGTCGCATCAAAATGACACTCATTATACTGATCACACGAATGATCATAGTGATCACACTAATGGTCATAAAACAGGTATTCGGATCGATTTCACCGTCTGGCTTGAAGTAAGGCCACTAGACAGGAGAACACCGGAATATCCGCCAGTCACGGCGTCACCGGGCTTAATACGCCTGTCTGCCTGTCTGGCTGGCACTGAAATGCGCGAAGGTCGCATAAATGATAATGGCGCTGATAATTACTATTGTTGTAATAATAATAATAATGTTGATGTCGTGGTGAAGGCAAGTACTTGCCACTTGTATAGGCCAGGCAATGAGTGTTTTTTTTCTTCAACGTGATGTGGTAGTAACGTTATCATTTTTGTGTTCATCACTTTCGTGATATCACAACTACTCAAACTCGTTTTACTAAATCTACGCTGAATCCGGGACTTGAACCACCGACCTCCAGGTTACAAGTCCGTCGCCTTATCGATCAAGCTACTGAGGTCAGACGTGATGGTAGTAATTATTCTAATAATATTAATTTTAAAAACATCATATTACTTCCGACAAATTTGAAGTAATGTTAGAAATCAGAAGTATTGTGTCGGTTTTGTAACAAAAAAATTTGCTCCGATTTCGCTTTTCGCCCCTTTCTTGTTTAAAATGTGGCAAGTTTTCATTCGAAAAGTAACAATATTGCCTTTTTTATTCAGCAGTAAGCTTAAGACGTATTTTCATTTTCTTAAAATCCCAAATGGGAGGACTTAATATGTCCAAGCTGGATTTCGAACCCGCAACCTCTGGATTACCAGAGGCCTTGACCATTTAGCTACCGACAATAATATAAATTAATATTAAAGAAAAAAGTGCACTGGTAGTCAAGTGGTTAACGCGCCAGTCTGGTAATCCAGGTAGCATAGGGATCCGTTGGTGCGAATTCGGTGATCCTACGAGAACCGGTGCATTCATCGCGTTATTGATGCTGGTTTATGTAGGTTTGACTGTAATACCTTTAGTGGTAATATCGAAAAAGATGGTTCGAATCCCACCCAGTGCATGAATTTTTCCTCACATTTATTTAAGTTTGTGACCACAAAATAATTAGATCTGAGCGTTAGGTGGTAGAAAATGCTTTGAGCATTAACCTCGCCTGCTGGTTACCTTCAACTGAAGAGTATTATTATTAATATTATTACAATAATATAAATTAATATTAAAGAATTGTGAGACTGGGTGGGGCCTAGTGACGTGGACATGACAGCTGTACTCCGTACTCCGAGTGGTTTAATTATTGCATGTGGTTTCCATGCTTCTTCTTCTTCTCCTTACCTGTCCGGTGGCTCAGTTGTCGAGGCGTCGGTCTGGTAATTCAGAGGTCGCGGGTTCAAAACCCAGCCGGGAGTCGGTACATGACACGTTATCGTCCCATTTGAGATTTTGACCACATAATTATTATTAAGTCCCGGTCTTACTGAATACTTGGGCTTACTAGAAGAATGAGATTAAGGGCGAAATTAATAGACGTTTTTGTAATATCTCTGTGGCGCTAAGTCACGGATTGCGTACTGTGCTTAGAAAGGGAAAACCGACACTTACCAACGAATTAAGTTATTGATGTTGTCTATTAATTCCGCCCTAAGTCTCGAATAGTAAAGCAGGATTGAAGTTAAGATAAGATGGGTGATAATTAAAATCCAAACTTTTTTGATGTTGGCTTTTCCCGGCCCAACCCAGACTGTGTAAGGTTAATAATATGGCAAGCTAGACTAGCTGGTTTGTCAGTGTCCAGCGAATGAAGGGTAAAAACCCCTGTTTCGAAAAACACCCCTCTTGAAGTTAAAGGCTCTAAGGGCGGAATTAATAGACGTTTCTGTAATACCTCTGTGGCGCTAAGTCTCGGACTGCGTACCTCCTGTCTAAGATAGGGAAAACTAATGCCAAACAATGACTTTATTTATACATTTTGTCTATTTATTTTATTATTATTATTTTACACTTTATTAGATATAAATGGACATAATGTACAATGTAAATAATTATTTAAACAATGAAAAAATGGAAACAATATATTTATACAATAAAATGAAAAAGAATAGAAAAATATAAAAACATATATGTCCTTACTAAAGGGCGGAGTAATTGCCTATGGCAAACTCTTCCACCCAACCCTTGGGTGGAACCCAACCCTTGGGTGGAAGAGATCCTAAATGTTAATCAAAAAAAGAAATGAAAAGGAAAAAAAATGTCAAAAAAACGCTTGCATACGAGTCTGCAACCATTGGGACATTTTCATCTTTACTATTCAAGGTCTAAAACTTAACTGACCAAATTTCGTATTTAATATTTCGTTACATAATTTCGTTACATAATTTCGTCACATAATTTCGTTACATAATTTCGTTACATAATTTCGTCACTTAATTTCGTTACATAATTTCGTCACTTAATTTCGTTACATAATTTCGTCACTTAATTTCGTCACTTAATTTCGTCACATAATTTCGTTACATAATTTTGGTTATGTGCCAGAGCAAAGACATGAAAATGTCAAAAAGATTCCCAATTCGTAGATTGTTTTAAAATGTTTGGCAATTTTTTTTTTTCTTTTTTTTTTACCATCACAAATCTATGTCACCTCTCTAGAGTATACGAAGTGCAGCGAGAGTGCAAATTATTTGCAATCATTGCGTCACTCTACATCACCTTGCTATTCTACAGAGTGTGCCCTCAGTCTAGCCAACCTAACTGTAATGCTCTCATCTGATCCTGTCTACAGGGTGTTCCCTCAGTCTAGCAAAAATATTTGGAACAGTTATGATGAAAAGGTAGTAGTAGGAAGTTACTCTTTATTTATTCTTGGCTACCCTCTTACATGGGTTGAGAATTTGTAAAGTTCAATTATAATGTCATGTTTGAGTATTAAGAAGTAAGTAGGTAGGTAATTTAGGTATGCTATGTAATGACCGATCGCCGACCTCCGTGGTTCAGTCGTTAAGAGCATTGGTTGCTGACCCGGAGGTTGCGGGTTCGAATAACTGCCGGAGTGGAAAATTCTATCCGAGTTTTTCCGTTTCCAGAATGGCATGGATGTAAAGGTAAAGTTCCCTGTGCGAAAGCGGTTCCGGATCACCATGCGTGCATCGTGCAATGCCTAGCGCGCTGACTCGCTCGGCAACGGTGACTATCTTGCCCAATTATGTACTATTATTCCAGAAATAAATCAAAAATAAAATCGGCACTTCGTGCTGTGGAGTATACTGTCTCTTGGTATGCTCTTTTTACTTGTTGATTTGGCGGTACGCTACCGCATTCCTTGGAATGTGGTCAAAATTCGATATGGGGGGGAATAACAAGTCATGTGCCGACTGGGTTTCAATCTCGCGAACTCTGGATTACCAGAACAGACACCAGTAAGCACTTTCCTCGCATCGAACCCTGCGTCCTCCTGTTTGAAAGGCAAATCATCACCTACCGAGGTTGTGAACTCACTCTGTTTAGTCACGGTGCGATTAACTCACCATCCTGTTGGGTACTTACTCATCCGCGAAATCGCCTGTAGTGTTTGCCTGTCCTGTTTTCCTTATGTCTAGCTGGCTAGTGCTTTCATGACCCCTTCAGGTAACCCTTCAATGACCTCATGCTGCCTTTCTCTCTCTGTGTATTTTGTCTCCGTTTCTCTTTTCGTCTCTTTTCTTTTGTCTCTATCTCTCCTTTCGTCTATTCCTTATCTTTGTCTTTTCTATCTCTTTTATCTTTGTCTCTTTTTTTCTTTCTATTGTGTCTCCTTCTCTCTCTTTTCGTCTCTTTTCTTTTGTCGTTGTTCCTTTTTTCACGCCTTCTCTATCTTTATCTTATGTCTCCGTTTCTCTTTTCGTCTCTATTCTTTTGTCTATTACTTATCTTTTGTCTTTTCTCTCTCTTTATCTTGGTCTCTTTTTTTCTTTCTATTGTGTCTCCTTCTCTCTCTTTTCGTCTCTTTTCTTTTATCGTTGTTCCTTTTTTCACGCCTTCTTTATCTTTATCTTATGTCTCCGTTTCTCTTTTCGTCTCTATTCTTTTGTCTATTACTTATCTTTTGTCTTTTCTCTCTCTTTATCTTGGTCTCTTTTTTTCTTTCTATTGTGTTCTCCTCCTCTCTCTTTCTTTTGTCTCCGTCTCCTTTTTAGTCTCTTTTCTTTTGTTGTTGTTTCTTTTTTCACGCCTTCTCTATCTTTATCTTATGTCTCCGTTTTTCTTTTCGTCTCTTTTCTTTTGTCTCTCCCTTTTGTCTATTACATATCTTTTGTCTTTTCCATCTCTTTATCTTGGTCTCTTTTTTTCTTTCTGTTGTGTCCACTTCTCTCTCTTTTCTTTTGTCTCCGTCACTCTTTTCGTCTCTTTTCTTTTGTCGTTGTTCCTTTTTTCACGCCTTTTCTATCTTTATCTTATGTCTCCGTCTCTCTTTTCGTCTCTTTTCTTTTGTCTCTCCTTTCGTCTATTACTTATCTTTTGTCTTTTCTCTCTCTTTATCTTGGTCTCTTTTTTTCTTTCTATTGTGTCTCCTTCTCTCTCTTTTCTTTTGTCTCCGTCACTCTTTTCTTTTGTCGTTCTTCCTTTTTTCACCCCTTCCCTATCTTCATCTTTCGTCTCAGACTTCTTTTTGTGTCTCCTCTCCCTTTATCTCCGTCTTTCATTTTCTTTTCTCTCTCTTTTCTTCGTCTCTTCTATTTCTTTCTTTACCTCTCACTGCGTTTCTTCTCTTTCTTTCTATTTGGTTCTGTTTCTATCTTTTTCTCTTCTCTATCTTCTGCTTCCGTCTCTCCTTTCGTTCTTTTCTTTTGCCTCCGTCTGTCACTTTATTGATTAAAAAAATATTAAGATATTGTTATTCAGAACCTCTTATCTGAATATTTTAATCCTGTACTATTTTTAGAACTGCAAGTACCTAATCTGAGAACAACACTGCACTTGTTATGACTGATAAGAGTGTTAATAAACTGATAATGGTAAACAATAAGTACTGTTGACCGACCGCAATGGTTCGATCGATAAGGCGGCGAACTCGTAACCTGAAGGTCCGTGGTTCAAGTCCCAAGTTTAGCCAAAACATTGTGAAGCGAGATTGAATAGTTGTGACATCACCATAGCCATTAACACAAAGATGATAACTTTTTTACGTTCCGTGTCTTATAATATGTACAGCACAATACAGTACTCTGTGTATCCTGCAAGAATGAGGCTAATGAGTCCCTTTACTCTCACAGTCATTTACTTTATGTAGAAGGTTTTGGTGATATTAAAATCAATCTCTTTATTTCTTTTATTTTCTCACCTTATTTTTCTCTACCTTCCTCGATCTCCTCTTTTTACTCTCATTCTGAATTTCACGTTCTTTCTCTCTCTCTCTTATGCATGTTCTTCTGTCTGTCTCACTCTTCCTCTTGATGCATTTCATGTTCTATAGTTCTCTCTCTTTTTCTTTCTCTGTTTATTTCATGTTCTGTTCTCTCTCCTTCTCTTTCTATTATTCGTGTTCTCGCTGTCTCACTTTTCGCTCGGTACATTTCATGTTCATCTCCCTCTCTGTCTTTTTCTATCTCTCACTCCTCTCTCTCTCTCTCGCCATCAATGTCCGATTACATGCCACCGGGAGTTGTAATGCAACAGAGCAGACAGACAGTCAATGACTGACACGAGAGAGAGAGAGAGAGAGAGGGAGAGAGAGAGAGAAAGAGAAATTGGGTTTATTTCAGAGTTGTTGTTTTGCAACTCGAGGCTTGAGGTCAGTGTCGAATCTTACACCTGACATATCATTCCAGCAGTTTTGGTGCCATTTTTATGTATGTGCTCATGATCTCAAATACACGAGGAAAAATAATTGAAAAATATATGAAGAAAAAAGCCGATAAGGCGGCGGACATCTAACCCTGGATCGGCGGAAAGAAGTGGTATTGACCAAGTTATAACCTACAATAGTAATAAATAAATTTTATTTCATTAGTAATTCTGGGAGAGAGTTCAATCATCTCATTGTTAAACGTATCAATTTTTTTATTATTATTTTACAATAGTTGTGTGACAGGAATTTAGACTATAAAGTCATTAAATAGATCATTGATCTCTTTTTATAATTATAGTAAAGCAAGTTAGAGTAGTTGTGATTTCACGGACACGATTAACATTAACATGAGGAAAAATTCATTAATTGGGTGGGATTCGAACCAACGGATCACCACGCTACCTGGATTATACCAGACCGAGTTATACTCTATTCTATGTGACATTCCGGGCGAAACTAATAGACAAAATCAAGATCTCAAGTCATGACTTAAGCATTAGTTTCCTCATTTAAAACAATACGTAGAATCTCAACTTAGCGCCACAGAAGTAATACAAACTATTAACTCCGTCCTTAGCCTCGGAAAGAAGCCTCAGAATATAAATTTGAATCAAGCCTCAGAATATTAGACTTAAAATTAGCCTGGGCTTATTCAACGAAAGTTCATGTTGCTTAAAACTTTCATCCCCTCATATATTTTCATAAGGTATATCTCTCTCTCAATAAGATAAACCAAAGGCTTCCCCCTTTCCTTTTATTGTATAATTACCTTTGGCGTCCCTAGCATTTGCGTGGTCATATTAGGACGGGGGTTTTACCACTTTTACCCACTATACGATGGGCAAACAAACCAACTACTCAAATTAATCTCACCTAGATTCTCAAATTAACCTCACCTATAGCTTCTCAAATGAACCTCACCTAGCTTCTCAAATTACCCTCACCTAGCTTCTCAAATTAACCTCACCTAGCTTCTCAAATTAACCTCACCTATAGCTTCTCAAATGAACCTCACCTATAGCTTCTCAAATGAACCTCACCTAGCTTCTCAAATTAACCTCACCTAGCTTCTCAAATGAACTTCACCTAGCTTCTCAAATTAACCTTACCTAGCTTCTCAAATTAACCTCACCTAGCTTCTCAAATTAACCTCACCTAGTTTCTCAAATGAACTTCACCTAGCTTTTCAAATTAACCTTACCTAGCTTCTCAAATTAACCTCACCTAGCTTCTCAAATTACCCTCACCTAGCTTCTCAAATTAACCTCACCTAGCTTCTCAAATTAACCTCACCTATAGCTTCTCAAATGAACCTCACCTATAGCTTCTCAAATGAACCTCACCTAGCTTCTCAAATTAACCTCACCTAGCTTCTCAAATGAACTTCACCTAGCTTCTCAAATTAACCTCACCTAGCTTCTCAAATTAACCTCACCTAGCTTCTCAAATTAACCTCACCTAGCTTCTCAAATTAACCTCACCTATAGCTTCTCAAATGAACCTCACCTATAGCTTCTCAAATGAACCTCACCTAGCTTCTCAAATTAACCTCACCTAGCTTCTCAAATGAACTTCACCTAGCTTCTCAAATTAACCTCACCTAGCTTCTCAAATGAACTTCACCTAGCTTCTCAAATTAACCTCACCTAGCTTCTCAAATTAACCTCACCTATAGCTTCTCAAATGAACCTCACCTAGCTTCTCAAATTAACCTCACCTAGCTTCTCAAATTAACCTCACCTAGTTTCTCAAATGAACTTCACCTAGCTTCTCAAATTAACCTTACCTAGCTTCTCAAATTAACCTTACCTAGCTTCTCAAATTAACCTCACCTAGCTTCTCAATTAACCACATCCAGCTAAAATCAATCGTTACGGAAATCGCCACAGCAGAAAGAAGATTGCAATGATGACCATGGAGGGATTCCAAATCAGAACGGTCACTAATCCATGTTCTCACCACGCTCAACATTGCTTAACTTCAGTGATCGTAGTGAACTCTATCAGAAAGTTACGCCACTACTTCTACTTGACAGGAAGTTTGAGAGAGAGAGCCAGAGAGAAAGCGAGAGAGTGAGAGTAAGAGAGAGAGAGAAAGAGAGGGATAGGGAGAGAGAGAGAGAGAGAAAGAGAGAGAGAGAGAGGGAGTGAGAGAGGGAGAAAGAGAGAAAGTTTTGTTGTTGTTTTTTTTTCCTTTAGGGACCACCTCGCGGGCCACCAGTGTTCCACGGACCACAGTTTGGGAACCCCTGATCTACAACCCCTCCCAACTAAGCCCAGATAGGCCATCAAAGGCACAGGACTGGGAAATAGGATGAGAGATTTTCTCCCTGGTCACAATGGATCTTACTAAATCGCAATGTTAATTGTATAATGTTTCATCTGAAACCCTGCAACCAGGTCACATAATAATAATAATAATAAATGCAGCGGGATGCCCTTCTTAATGTCAACGATTCTATTCTTAATTCTATAAACGATTCTTAATGTCAACCACAAGGCGAGATTAATGCTTAAAGCATTTTCTATCACCTAACCCTCAGAGTCTTATTATCATGCGGTCACAAACTCAAATCAATGAGGAAAAATTCATTCGGTGGGATTCGAACCAACGGATCACTACGCTACCTGGATTACCAGACTAGAGCGTTAACCACTTGACTACCAGTGCACGGTAACACTTCAACACTAACAACAACACAACAACCTGCAATGACCTAGAGTCCCGGAAGCCAATCATTATCGTCTGGGATTGGATGGGTACCTCAGCATCTCCATTGTTTGGTTGTGGATTTGCAGTATTTGCACTCTCTGTATTATTGCAAGAATGTCGAAAATTTCTATCACTCAGGCCGCAAGCAGGGGAATTAGAAGGGGACACAACCGCAGAGCAGAATTATTCAGTAAATCCAAAAATCCAATGTCCCGGTAGCTCAGTGGTCAGAAATCTCTCTTTACGTATATTCCATCTTTGCTGGGGTTTCTTAGAATTTTCGGGGGGCGCCACTGTCTCTATTCTTACTTTACACCACTCCTCTTCACCCGTTGTTAACGGCGACCCCTCTTTCTCTTCAATTCTAACCACGCCCTCTGCTTTGAAATCCCTCCTTAAACCACCCCTCCCTTTTTTTTTTTTCTTTTTTTTAAGTGGGGTTTAACGTCGCTTTCAACTGCCATGGTCATATCACGACGGGGGTTTTACCCTCCATTCGCAGGAAACTCACAAACCTGCTACTCACATTGACCTCACCCAGCCTGAGTGGGGCCGGGAAAAGCCAGCGTCACGAGAATTAGAATTTGAATGGTCACCCATCCAAGTCTTAACCTCGCTGGATGTCGCTTAACTTCGGTGTTCTGAAGGGAACCGGTGTATTCAACATGCCATCGACGCTGGCTCACCCCTCCCTAAACCACCTCCTTACAATATATCTCTCTATCTTTAAAATGTATTGATATTATTATTACAGTAAGCTTTATCAGGTAGAACAAAAATATATATACAGTAAAATACAATGAAATTATAAAGAAAAAAACAAAGAGATTAAGCAAAGATACAAGAACAAAGAAGAGAATGAAGTCCTACCTAAAGGGCGGGGTTATTACCTGTGGTAATCTCTTCCACCCAACCCTTTATCATCTACTCCCTCTCTACCCTGAGCCCCTCCTTTAAAAAACCATTCACTCCCCTAAATCGCTCCTCCATCTTCTAGTTCTGTCCTTCTCTTTGAGCCTATGTGAAAAAAAAACAAGATTTCTAGAAGGAGGGAAGAAGGGAAAAAATAGAGATAGATAGTGGCCTAACACATGCTTTGCATTATTGGCCACTTAAACTTGCCATGTTCTTAATTTTAATTTCATTAATAAGTTATTTTTTACATTTAAATTTTATTTATGAAGATGAAAGAATTTATTGAATAAAAAATAATCTTTTGAAAGTACTAAAAAAAATAGAGACCTCCCTCTCTCTTAGAGATAGAGGTCTCTCTATCTATCTCTAAGAGAGGATGAGAGAGAAGAAGAGGGAAATAGAGAGAGATAACGGAAGGAAATAGAAGATAACGCTACACTGGGACGGTATGTAAAAAAAAAAAACAAGAAATATGTTAAATTTAAGAAATTCTAAATTCTGTCTTTCTCTTTGATCCTTTATGAAAAAAAAGAGAGGGGGAGGGATAGAAAGAGAGAGGAGAAGAGGGAAATAGAGAGAGAGAGAGAACGTAAGATTCTAACAAATTGGATAACGTTACAGATAACGTGTAAACAAAACGGAAAAATATGTTAAATTAAAGAAGTACAAAAATGATAAGAGATGCATAAAAAACAACGCAAAGAAAGGAGAGAGAAAAGAAAAGAAGAAACGCGAAAGAAAAAGAACATAATATTGGGGGCGGGGTTATGCAAAATTAATAATTGAATTATGCAAAAATGTAGGGTACCAACAACAATGTAATAAATGATGTATTGCATGCAAGACAGAGAGAGAGAGAGAGAGAGAGAGAGAGAGAGAGAGAGGGAGAGAGAGAGAGAGAGGGAGAGAGAGAGATGGAGAGTGTCTAGACAAGGTCCCAGACATAAGCATTATCATTCGCTCCTCTTCTGTATTTAGTTCAATGTTCTCTCTCTCTCTCTCTCTTTTACCAGAGGTTCTTGTTACATGAAGTCAGTGACAGGCATGGCGACTTGCATGACTATTATAGTGAGGCATGAACATGACTATCATAGTCAGGCATGGCTTGCATGACTATCATAGTCAGGCATGGCTTGCATGTATATCATAGTCAGGCATGGCTTGCATGACTATCATAGTCAGGCATGGCGATTGCATGACTATCATAGTCAGGCATGGCTTGCATGTATATCATAGTCAGGCATGGCTTGCATGTATATCATAGTCAGGCATGGCTTGCATGACTATCACAGTCAGGCTGGCCTGCATGACTATCATAGTGAGGCATGAACATGACTATCATAGTCAGGCATGAACATGACTATCATAGTCAGGCAGGCTTGCATGACTATCATAGTCAGGCATGGCTTGCATGACTATTATAGTGAGGCATGAACATGACTATCATAGTCAGGCAGGCTCGCATGACTATCATAGTCAGGCATGGCTTGCATGACTATTATAGTCAGGCTGGCTTGCATGACTATCATAGTCAGGCATGGTTTGATTGACATTATAATAATAACTCTCTTTAGTGGAAGGTAACCACCAGGCGAGCGCGAGGTTAATGCTCAATGCATATTCTACAACCTAACCCTCAGAGACTATTATAGTCAGGCATTGTTTGCATGAGTATTACAGTCAGGCATGGCTGAAACAGTAAAAAAATTGATATTGTTATATTACGAAAAATATGAAGAAGCTATTATTTGGTATTGCCTCTTTATATTTTTTGTAATAATAATAGATAAAGGACAATTCTTTATATTGGACTGAAGAGTTCCCGCAGTTTATTATTACCAGTGTCATTATTATTTGGTCAACTTCTGAAATAAGTGAGAATTTCATACATTGGGTGGATTCGAACCAACCTTTCGCTACCTGAACAACCGGAGTGGCGCCTTAACATGGTTGCCATTAGCAACGGATTAACAGCAGATAATATTGGACTTCTAGTACAGTAATAATACTTACCTTATAGGTATACAAGCACAGGTAGGAGGGCCCACTGTAAGAGAACTGTGGGATAGGTTTTTTTTTTTTACTTACTATTCAGTGATGAATAGCTTTTATAGTTTCCATAGTAGTAGTAGTTGATTTATATTCAGAATATTGCCAACGAATCCTTGTCGAAAATTCTTTGAAAAAAATTAACAGCTGTTTTTGTATAGCGAACTGAATTTTTTATAGCGTACATAGGTACCATAATTTTAATTTTATAAATAGGTAACATAATTAAATATATAGGTACCATAATTAGATTAATAGGTACCACCATGGACAACGCTCCGGCATTTCCCAAACATGGCAAACTGAGCAAGACAGACTTTGTGGCGGCAGATGGACGAAGGTAATAATAATAATAAAGAATTCATTGGTTTCTCTAATATACATTTAAAAGTAGTCACTGTGGTAGAGTGAGTTAGCGCGCTAGGCATTGCACACATGGTGACCTGGGTTCGATCCCTAGCGGTGTAGGAATTTTTCCGCTCTGTACTTGTATGTTCGGGGTCCACTCATACCTTGTGAGGAAAAATGAGTAGCTGCTTTGATGTGAAGCAGCGACCAGTGGCAAAATCATAGGCAAGAAAAATACAAGATATTGTAAATTAAAGTGGTAAAGTCCTATGATTCTGCGCTACCCACTAAAATTGTGACATAATAACACAAAGAAAAGCATTATTATTATTATATACATTTAAAATTCTAATTTTTCCTCTAAAAAAGTACACAAGTAGGGTGAAATATTATTTAAAAAAGAAAATCATAATTTAGAGTCCCTTTAAAACCAAAGGTAATTCAAGACGGGGAGTTTAAGTAATTCAATCTTTGGACCGACCTCAGTAGCTTGATCGATAAGGCGGCGGAATTATAACCTGGAGGTCGATGGTTCAAGTCCAGGTTTCAGGGTAAATTTAGTAAAGCGGGTTTGAGTAAAACCCGGGTTTTTGAGCGGGTTTGAGTCATATTAATTTGTGTTAATCACTTTTGTGATATCACAACTACTCAAACTCGCTTTACTAAATCTACGCTGAAACCGGGACTTGAACCATCGACCTCCAGGTTACAAGTCCGCTGCCTTATCCATCAAACTACTGAGGTCGGTAAAGTAGTTGTGATATCACGAAAGTGATTGACACAAATATGATAACTTTTTTTTTCTTCTCAAACTCGCTTTACTAAATCTACGCTGAAACCGGTACTTGAACCATCGACCTCCAGGTTACAAGTCCGCTGCCTTATCCATCAAACTACTGAGGTCGGTAAAGTAGTTGTGATATCACGAAAGTGATTGACACAAATATGATAACTTTTTTTTAACTCAAACTCGCTTTACTAAATCTACGCTGAAACCGGTACTTGAACCACCGACCTCAAGGTTACAATTCCGCCGCCTTATCGATCAAGCTACTGAGGTCGGTCCCAACTTTGAATTACTTAAACTCCTCGTCTTGAATCACCTTTGATTTTAAAGAGACTCGAATCTATGATTTTCTTTTTTTATAATTGTGTACCTTTTTAGAGGAAAAAATTAGGATTTTAAATGTATATAATAATAATAATGCTCAGTAGCTTCATCGATAAGTCCACTGCCTTATCGATGAAGCTACTGAGGTCGGAAAAGTAGTTGTGATATCACAAAAATGGTTGTCACAAATTGATAAGTTTAAAAAAAAACTCAATTTAATCTTGGTACTCGAACCTATCGGACTCGGTGCCTAATTTCTTCACTTTTCTCCAGGAAGGAACTCGTTCAGATGGAGGCCAAGGCTCGCCAGGCCTGGCTGGAGAAGTGGAAGTTCCTGGAGAAGGATAATATAGAGAAGGTAAGAAGTGCTTTATTTATTTAGACTGTCAGCGCAAGACAGGTAGTCCCATTATGAAGAAACAAGAACTTGTAATTGAATCTTGGAGCTTTTTTTTAATTTATTTATTTATTTAATAATAGGATAACAAAGGTATTTTTCATATACAAAGGTATTTTTCCTAAGCTAAAGCTTCTAAGAAAGCAATCAATTTCAACAAACTTTGGATTCAGGCTCTGTGGGGACCCTTCAAACGACTTCTGACACAGAAAACTGAATATCGAAAATTCTGGATGATTCTATGACTTTCTTTTGTAAAGGAAAGTAAAAATAGTTTTTTTTTTCATCTTCTTAAAATTCAACAAAAGATCTAAAATATTGAGTACATTTGTCACATCCTCTATTAATGTCGAGCAAGGCTATGATTCGGATAAAAAATTCTTTTCGCCATAAAAGCTGCAATTTTCGTCCAATCGAGCTGAAATTTGTTCTTTACATGCTCAGTAATCAATGCACCTTTGTACGTAGGTACAAAATATTTAAAATTGTAAAGTGAACAAAACTCTTAGTGCGTATTTTAAAGCGCTCCTAACTAATTTTTTGCACATTATTTTCAGCTACACAGCGAAGGATCCCTAAAGCTGGGACTCCCAGGGGACTTCATGAAGAGTAGATACAGGGGCGAAAAGGAGCGGCAAGAGATAGAGTATCTGCAAGACCTGAAGCGAGTGCCTGTCCCTAAGCTCATGTCAGGTATAGTTACCATTTACACCGCCAGGAAGCGTTGAAGTTAGGATTCTGAGAGTAGATACAGCGGCGGGTGCCTCTTCCTAAGCTGATGTCAGGTATAGTTATGATTTACACCGCCAGGGAGCGCTGAAGTTAGGATTCTGAGAGTAGATACAGCGGCGGGTGCCTCTTCCTAAGCTCATGTCAGGTATAGTTACCATTTACACCGCCAGGAAGCGTTGAAGTTAGGATTCTGAGAGTAGATACAGCGGCGGGTGCCTCTTCCTAAGCTGATGTCAGGTATAGCTATGATTTACACCGCCAGGGAGCGCTGAAGTTAGGATTCTGAGAGTAGATACAGGGGTGAGAAGGAGAGGCAAGAGATAGAGTATCTGCAAGACCTGAAGCGAGTGCCTGTCCCTAAGCTCATGTCAGGTATAGTTACCATTTACACCGCCAGGAAGCGCTGAAGTTAGGATTCTGAGAGTAGATACAGAGGTGAGAAGGAGAGGCAAGAGATAGAGTATCTGCAAGACCTGAAGCGAGTGCCTGTTCCTAAGCTCATGTCAGGTATAGTTACCATTTACACCGCTAGGGAGCGCTGAAGTTAGGATTCTGAGAGTAGATACAGGGGTGAGGAGGAGAGGCAAGAGAGTATCGGCAAGATCTGAATCTCCTCCACCCAACAAGGGTTGGGTGGAAGAGATTGCCCTAGGCAATAACCCCGCCCTTTAGTTAGGACATATGTATATGTATTTTTTTTTCCTTGTTTATATTATTAATATTGTCTATTTTTTATATTTACCATTATTTGTCTGTATATATGTTCTACCTACTAATAAAGAGTTTCTAAATAAAAAATAAATAAAATGTCAGGTGTAGTTACCATTTACACCGCCAGGGAGCGCTGAAGTTAGGATTCTGAGAGTAGATACAGGGGTGAGAAGGAGAGACAAGAGATGAAGTATTTGCAAGACCTGAAGCCGGTATTTTCATTACTCTGTCATCTTTATAAAGTAATGGAACGTATGGTCCTTAATCGTATTAGTGGATATGTCGATGATGTGCTCATTCCTGAACAAGCGGGCTTCAGACCAGGGAAATCCTGCTGCGGACAGGTGTTGAACTTAACACAATACATTGAAGATGGTTTTGAAAAAGAAATGATAACTGGGGTTGTATTTATCGACTTAACAGCGGCGTATGACACCATCAACCATAAACGTCTTTCTCAGAAAATATATGAAGTTACCAAAGATTTCCATCTTACAAATTTCTTAAAGTGCACTCTACAAAACAGACGTTTTTATGTAACCTGTCAAAATGAAAAAAGCCGCTGGCGGAATCAAAAGAATGGTTTAGCCCAAGGAAGTGTTCTGGCCCCAATGTTGTACAACATCTACACAAATGATCAACCCACAATTAACACCAAGACCAGAAAATTTGCCTATGCAGATGACACGGCTGTTGCCGCTCAGTATTCAACATTTGAGGAAGTTGAACAAAATCTCACCAAATCTCTAGACGAACTGTCTGACTATTATGACCAAAACTTTCTCAAACCTAATCCCAGTAAAACCAAAGTCACTGCTTTCCACCTCAAAAACAGTCAGGCGCACAGAACCCTCCGGGTATCTTGGAAACATGAAGTCCTGGAAAATTCAAACAAGCCTACCTATCTGGGTGTCACATTAGACAGAACACTTACCTTTAAAGATCATTGTCAAAAAACAAAATTCAAAGTCATGGCAAGGAACAATATTATTAGGAAGCTGACAGGTTCATCGTGGGGCGCAAACCCACATGTGTTGAGAACATCTACCATGGCGTTGAGTCTGTCAGCCGCGGAATATGCTGCCCCAGTTTGGAATAATTCTGCCCATACAAAGCAGGTTGATGTTGCAGTAAATGAAGCAATACGCATTGTCACAGGATGCCTCAAACCTACAGCAGTCCAAAAGATGTATCCATTAGTTGGAATAGCACCCCCTTCAGTAAGACGACAGGTTGCAACAGAAAACGAAAAGCAAAAAACAAAGTACTGATAGTCGACATCCGCTATACCAACATCAGATGCCACCGTCACGATTAAAATCAAGATCAAGTTTCCTGAGACGCACAAATGAGGCCAACATGTCACCACCTACACGCAGATTAGAACTTTGGAATCAGCAAGTCACTGACCCAATCATAGAATTGAAAGAAGAGCCCCCACCTGGTTTCCATCTTCGTTATCCGATTTGGAAAGCTCTGAATCGCCTCAGAACAGGGACCACAAGATGTCGCGTTAACCTTGTGAAATGGGGACTTGCTGAGGACCAGAATGACATCTGTGACTGTGGGCAGATACAAACTTATGACCATCTTTTAGTTTGCCCTGACATGCCCTCACAATGTACACTTCACGATCTTTTAGAGGCAAATGATATTGGCATTAAGTGTGCTGAATACTGGAACTCTGTAGTTTGAATTGTAAATACATGTTACATACAATTAACTAGGATAGGTTTTATTAACCATTATAATTTTAAGTAGTACCTAAATAAGATTAATAGTGCAATCGTTTATAATAAGCACATTGTCCCTAGATAATATTTTGCCCATGTGAGTGATTTCTTTTTTCTTTTATTCTATTTTGTTATTTTATTTTATCTCAGGTGCCTAAAATGTTTTTATTTTACTCAATTTCAATTTCTTTCTCCTGTTCAGGACATATAAAGCTAGTCAGTTTATTTTATTTCTTACCTCCTCTCTTCTTTTCTAGCTTCTTGTCTCACTTCTTAGTTTTGTTCGTAATTTTAGTTGGTTTGTTGTTAATGTTGATTGATCAGTTTTTGGACACGTAAAAATATAATATATAGTAAAAAAAAAAAAAAAAAAACATTTATTCAATTAACAATGGGGAAGAAATGGTTTAAAAACTCATATTATTAGAGATTTTGTACAAGTTTGACTTTTGTAAAAGCTCACATACTTAGGTTCAGTTTATATATTTTCACTCAAGGAAAACCAATTATTTACCCATACTAGTTCTGAAAAATGAGAATTATTGGCGCTATCGAAAATTTTCTAACAAAAACATATCATAACCAGGTGAAGCATTTGCAAACACCATCTTATTTTATAACCCCGCACTATTCCATTTTCCAAGTTAACCTGACTGTTCATGGAGGTATATGTATGTATTGGAGGACTAGGAATGCCTGAAACTTGTCACTAAAAAAACTATCAAATATGGCTGCCGTTATAACTTCAAAAGCATAACAAGAGAAGTAATTAATTTGTTTGTTTTTTATTTTCTCTGTGTTCCAGCTATCCAAGAATGCCGATTTTATGTGATTACCCATGATATATGTACAGGGTGATCGAAACCACCCAGCCACTATCTTCTTCTCGAGAACGGTTGAGTTAGGATTTTGAAACAAAAAATTCGTCCCCAATAGGATGTCTGAAATTTTATGGGAAAATATTTTGAACCTCCGCCCAACGCCCCTAAGCGCGTTTTCAGAGGGCACACATGTCCGTTTTCTCCCGAATTTTAAATGGAATGTTTTTTGTTTCAAGATCCTAACTCAAACCGTTCTCGAGAAAAAGATAGTGGCTGGGTGGTTTCGATCACCCTGTATAAGTTCTGAGTTATCTGTTACTTATTCTTCCCAGATTTGATGGATTTGCCTAGTTCTGAGTGGTAACTAAGCTCTACAGATAAGTTTATAAACTTATCCATTTTCTTCCAGGAATGAAACACCTTAGTAACTGGATCGATAAGGCGGCGGACTTGTAATCGGAGTTCGGTGGTTCAAGTCTTCAAGTTAAGCAAATATTACATACATATTTTTTTGTCGTTCCGTTAATGAACAGGTCGACGTATTAAGCAAATATTAAATTTAATAAAGCTAGTCTGAGTAGTTGTGATATCACGATTCTGATTACCAAGAATAATTAAGATAACTTTTTTTATATAACTTTATTCCAGGAATGGTAGGTTGGCGCTCGAGTGATCCTGACTGCTGGATAGATCCTCCTTGTCCTATGTATGTCTCGGATAAGACCTATCCTCTATCCACACAGGAGCAGACACTGCATGAAGCCTGGAACTGTATCCGGCTAGGATGATCATGTATCATGTAATACAATACATACAGAGGCCAACCAAAACTAATAATCAGAGACACTGAAGAATATTTATACAGCAAAGAAGGAGTAATTCAAGGGGATCCATTGGCAATGCCTCTCTATGCCTTGGCAACTCTACCACTTATAAAGTCTTTAGATAAACATAAAGAAATAATACAATGTTGGTACGCCGATGATGCCTCCGCACAAGGTTCTTTCGAAGACTTGAAAAAATGGTGGACTGACATAAACTTGAATGGTCCCAGATTTGGCTATTTTCCCCAAGGTGAAAAATCTTTTTTGGTCGTATCCGAAGAAGATAAAAAAAATGCGGCTGCCATATTCATGAATACTGGTGTAAAAATTGTAACTGGACAACGATTTCTTGGATCATTCATTGGTACTGAAAATGAACGAAAAATTTATACAGAAAAGAAAATAAAAGAGTGGTCATCAACAATACAAAAGCTGACAGCAGTGTGCAAAGTTCATCCACACGAAGCTTATACTGCCCTCAATAAATCAATTAAATTCCAATGGACTTATTTCCAAAGAGTTTTAGGGGAAATCGATGATCATTTTACACCTTTGCATGATATTTTGAAATCCCAATTCATACCAACTCTTTTTGATGGAACAATCACTGATGAAGAATGTACAATTTTTACTCTGCCGGTGAATAAAGGTGGTTTAGCAATACCAGATCCTTCTACTCACGCGAAATTGAATTATGAAACATCAAAAGAATGCTCAAAAGTTTTATCAGAGGCAATATCGCACAATAAAGATTTCAATTTACATGACCATTTAAAAAACATGAAAGATATTAAGAAAACCGGAAGACAAAAAAGAAAGAAGAAATAGACAGCGAGCTCTTATCAAATACAGTACTGAAGTTTGAACCAGCTAAGAGAAGAGCAATTGAGAGATCTATTGCGAAGATTACCAAATCCAAAACATCAAGTTGGCTCTCAGTTTTACCAATAGAAAGAGACCATTTTAATCTATCACCCGGGGAGTTCCGTGATGCCCTAGCAATAAGGTATCATAGACAACCTCCTAAGATGCCAACCTCCTGTGATGGATGTGGCGATAGAGAGTTCACGTTGAATCATGCTCTCTGTTGCAAATCTGGTGGTCTAGTGACAAGGCGGCATAATGAGATGCGTGACTTGATGGGCGAATTGTGTGAAAGTGCTTGGGGAAATGCTGTCAAGGAGCCCATCATTTCAGAAGAAGGCGAGGGATTACGGGGAGATATTGCAGTGCGTGGTGTCTGGGAGGCACAGAGGGAGGCGTTGCTAGATATTCGTGTCGTTGACACAGACGCTCCTTCTTATGTCTCTCGGTCCGTGTTGTCTGTATTAAGAAGCGCCGAAGAAGAAAAAAAGAAGAAATATCTACCAGCGTGTGAACTGCGTCGAGCCACGTTTACGCCCCTAGTGTGCTCAGTAGATGGAGTGCTTGCCCCTCAATTTCAAGCATTTATCACAACGCTGACTGAAAGACTAGCTGATAAATGGAAGAAAAGTTATGCAATCCTCTTAGGATGGGTAAGAGCCAAAATTTCAATTGCTGCGCAGCGTGCAGCCAGTATGTGCATAAGAAGAGCTAGGAGAAGATGGAGGAGTGGAGAGTCGTTGTTGGGGTATGAAGATGGGATTGATCATTGGAGAAGAGAGTAGTGACAGCGAAGAAAATATTTCAATTGAACGTTTTTAAATAAAGTTAATACATAACTTTCCTTTCATAACTAGAAAAAAAAAACATTATGTTGCAATAATATCTGTATGTCTCGGACTATCCTCTATCCACACAGGAGCAGAGCCTGCATGAAGCCTGGAACTGTATCCGGCTAGGATGATCATGTATGTCTCGGACTATCCTCTATCCACACATGAGGAGACCCTGCATGAAGCCTGGAACTGTATCCGGCTAGGCTGATCATGTATGTCTCGGACTATAATTCTATCCACACAGCAGTAGACCCTGCATGAAGCCTGGAACTGTATCCGGCTAGGCTGATCATGTATGTCTCGGACTATCCTCTATCCACACAGGAGGAGACCCTGCATGAAGCCTGGAACTGTATCCGGCTAGGCTGATCATGTATGTCTCGGACTATCCTCTATCCATGAAGCCTGGAACTGTACCCGGTTAGGATGATCATGTATGTCTCGGACTATCCTCTATCCACACAGGAGCAGAGCCTGCATGAAGCCTGGAACTGTATCCGGCTAGGATGATCATGTATGTCCTGGAATATCCTCTATCCACACAGGAGGAGACCCTGCATGAAGCCTGGAACTGTATCCGACTAGGATGATCATGTATGTCTCGGACTATCCTCTATCCACACAGGAGCAGAGCCTGCATGAAGCCTCCATGCTGGGTCCATGTCCATGCTGTTACTAGCATACACCATACTGTTTCTTGCTCCAAGTGAGCGACAGTTTCTCCATGAAGCTGAGAGGGTTCACCTCAACACTGACCATTTCCTTGTGTATCTCCATTGTCCATGCTGGGTATATTTCCATGCTGTTACTAGCATACACCATACTGTTTCTTGCTCCAAGTGAGTGGCAGTTTCTCCATGAAGCTGAGAGGGTTCACCTGAACACTCACCATTTCCTTGTCGTTCAGGTTTCCAAAATACACCAAGTGCTGAGGACAAAAAGATAAATCACAGCGTTAACCAAAACTTTGAATATGCCACTACAACACCTGCCATTGGCGAAAAAGGATTTTTTGCTTTCATGGCCATGCCTCGGCCCGCTAGTGTATAATATACCTCTAAATAATAATAAAGAAGCTCTCACCTTGTTCCGCCTGACAAAGTGGAAGGCCACACTGGACTCTAGCACGTGGGTGCTGTTGCTGCTGTCTCCCTGGCTGGACCTGGGCCCCAGCCGCGGGATCTTGGCGTCCGTGTGGGCGAGGCTCTGCCAAGAGAACACACTGCGGTTAGTTTCCAAGGCTTTCATCAGTTTTCTGTTTATACTGATTAAAATAGAGAGGTTAGTTGATGGCATGGATGTTCAGAGCTATTACCTGCTGATGAGAGCAAATAAGCTTGAAATAGCTGTACACTAAGGGTTGGGTGGAAGAGATTGCCATAGGCAATAACCCCGCCCTTTAGTTAGGACATATGTATATATTTTATTTATTTTTTTCTTGTTTATATTATTAATACCGTCAATTTTATATTTAATTTTTACCATTGTTTGTCTGTATATATGTTCTGCTAATAAAGAGTTTCTAAATAAATAAAATGTACATCTAGTACAACTTCTCACTTTTCTGTTTATACTGATTAAATAGAGAGGTTAGTTGATGGCATGCATGTTCAGAGCTATTACCTGCTGATGAGAGCAAATAAGCTCGAAACAGCTGTACAGGTATGTTCTGATATTCATGTACATCTAGTACAACTTCTCACTTTTCTGTTTATACTGACTGATACTGATCAGTTTCGTGGCTTATAAAGAAAAAGCCTAGGTTCTCATGATAGTTGCTAGCACATAGAACTATGTGGTCCAGAACGAGCCAACTGAACCCCCTCCAGCTGTAGCCAAGCTGGCTACAACAACAACAACATAGTCATACATAAAAGCAATCCTTGCATGATACAAAAAAAAAAATAAAAAATATGGACGTATCAAACAAGGACGCATGAATTTTCCCAACGGAATTTAACCTCATAAAATTAAATCTTCTACATATTATAACGGTGAAAAAAAATCAATGTAGTCGAAATGTAACGGTCGAAAATTTCTCTGAGAAAAAATAGAAATTTTGTCATGGTTCTTCATATTATGCTATTGATGTTGCACTACATACAATACACAGTATCCACATATTTGGGTAATAAAAACTCATAGTCTTTATATTAAAACACGTAAAACTTATCGAGTTTTAGATTTTCAACTAAATAGAAATAATAAAATATAATGACAATATGTGAGAGGACAGGTAATAGGTAATTCTAAATTAGGGGAGGCATATGCAGCCCTTCAACGATTTAACTGCACAAGAAAATCCCAAGGGTGCATTTCTAACTCTTGAAGGAAACAAAATATCTACAATTGAAAAATACTGGGCTTATTATCTTCAAGTATCTAATAACAATAAAAAAATAGAATACAAACGATTGATAAAAAATAAATATAATCCTATACTCAAATAAAGGATTTTTTACTTTCCTTATCCTATAACAAGGAAAGTATTGTATTCTTCGAAAATTTGACCTCCCCATTTTTTCACATTTCTGGACGAGTCACCTAAGGATACCAAAAAAGTTGTTTTTTTGCCATTGGTCCGCCGTGTGTTTGTCTGTTTGTGTGTAAAAACGATAGCTCGAGAACGGTAAGAGCTAGAGACTTGAAATTTGGTATGGAAATTAGTTTTGCATAACAGACAAACCACGAAATTTTGGTAGAAATCCCTGGCTGATTTCAACCAAAAGGAAAGTCGTGTGATGTTTACACCAGATTTTTTTACTTCATATCAACAAAACAATCCCAAGTCAAACTGCAAAGGATTTGATGCATAAGTTTCTACCTAGGATAGAAATTCCCACTAGGGCTACGACATAATAAAACAACCAAACAAATAAAATGCATGAACAACCCCATTCAATAGAAAATCCAACAATGGAAAAAGAAGAATAATATAAAAATGTTACTCTGTTGTGAAGTCTATTTGTTTTCAACGTATATTGTGTGTTTCTACCTTTTTTACAATTTTCATTCTTCGTAAACATAACCTTTTTATTATTGTTCAGAAGAAAGTATTTATTTAATATCATTAACAGTTGAGTTTTCGAGAGCTATACTAAGAGGTGGATAAGGTATAAGGACTCTGGATCCCCTTTACTGAAAGCTGTACTTATGTGTTGAAGAGGGCTTCTTAAATTTAGAATAAGAAAATTAACTATAACGTGCCGTGAATTTTAATACGTCTGCACTAGGCAGGAGTTATACGAAACATGTGTGCTAACCCTTTCAGGAGACACCAGTTATTTAATAATAACAATCTTTATTGAAAGGTAACCACCAGGCAAAGTTTAATGCTCAAAGCATTTTCTACCACCTAACCTTCCGAGTCTTAATATTATGTGGTACAAAACTTGATGAAAGAAGATAGCAAATACTGAAAATACAACCCTGAAGCTGTCATAGAATATGAACATTATGCACTTTACTGGAATCGCACTGTGTACACTGACCGCACAATAAGTCAAAACCGACCAGACACGATCATATGGAATAAAAAAGAAAAAACAGTACACCTCATTGACTATGCAGTAGTAAACAGCCACAATATCATATCCACCTACAATGAAAAGATAAGAAGATATCAAGACCTCAAAGCAGAATTAAAAGAAACATGGAAAGCAGACACGGTTAAAATCCATCCTATCATCATATCAACAACTGGAGTGCTTCCTCAATCATTGACCAAACACCTTACAGAACTCAACATCAACAAATCCATAACCAAGATGCAACACTCAGTTGTACTCTCAATCTGTCAACTTTTCCGAAAAACGCTAAACTGACTTGTTCACAAAGAGTTTTGTTTGAATTGGTTAATTACTTGCAAACAATACTTTACTAAACCCATAAAGGAGATACCCTTAGAATAATAATAATAATACTAGATTTTCGCATGACTTGGTACTCGAACTATCGACGTCCAGGTTTGAATAAATCGAGCTGGAGTAATTGTGACATCATGGTTGTGATTAACACTATACTAACTGACATCCCCATATCCCCAACAAAGAAAATAGTATTATTATTTGTAGTTCCTCAACAAAGAAATCAACAGCAGGTGCCTACAAGAGGCTGTGACAGGAACAAGAGGGGTCGATGACCTCTCTCGCATTGTCAACAAAACCTTTCTTGTTGTTCATTTCATTGTAATTATTACTAGAGATTATTGAACCCTTTTTTTCTCTCTCTGAAAAAAAAAAAAAAAGCATCAAGATGCATTTTTTTCATATCTATCTCTCTCTTTTCTTGTTTTGTTCACTTTTTTCTATAAAAATATTTAGATGAAAGACTCTTTGAATACAATCAGATTCATTTTTATATTACTCTCTTTCTTCATTTCTCTCTGTTCTCTCATGCAATCAAATACTCTTCTCTTTGAAAATGCATTCGCTTGCATTCTTTATTCATTTTTACTATCCTTGCTAACTTTTTTCTCCCTCTCTCTTCTTTCCATTGTCATTGTCTGTCCCTCACCTTTTCTTTAGCACTGTCTCTATCTCTCACATTCTTTCTCTCTCTGTCTGTCTCTCTTATTTTCTTTACACTCTCTGTATCTCTTGCCCTCTTTCTTTTTTTCTCTCTCTCTTAATTTCTTTACCACTCTCTCTATATCTCTCTTTCTCTCCTGCTTTTGAAGTGCTTTACATCAATAATGTATTTCTATTCCTTTCCTCCTTTGCATCACGAGTGTATGACTAAACAGAACGGAACAAGGAGTAATCATTATTGCTCGTAAGTAATGCAGCTAAATGCATATTGCACTCAAAAGACAAAGCTACACAGGGACCAAAAATATATAATTGTTATTAGAATGGTTAGGAAATTGCCCTTTACAATAAGACTATTCGAATATGAAGTACTCTTCAATAGTCGTTTTAAACAAAGATATGAGTGTGTGTGTGTGTGTGTGTGTGAGAGAGAGAGAGAGAGAGAGAGAGAGAGAGAGAGAGAGAGAGAGAGAGGGAGGGAGGGAGGGAGAGAGAGAGAGAGAGAGAGGGAGGGAGAGAGAGAGAGAGAGAGAGAGAGAGAGGGAGGGAGGGAGAGATAGAGAGAGAGAGAGAGAGAGAGAGAGGAAGAGGGACAGATAAAAAGAAAGAGGATAATGTGGAGGGATACGAGTCATACGAGATTCAAATTCGCTATTTTCAGCTCTACTTAGGCTGCGTGAGTTTAATTTGAGTAGTTGGTTTGTGAGTTTTTAGCCATAAAGGTCACTGACCAGTATCGGTCTCAGAGAAAAGGATTCGTCAGTTCATTTCCGATATTCCACCAAAGATAGAAGCTACATCAAAGTGTAGATCTCGCGAGAAAAATCAACAATTATTTTCATTCCTATTCAGAAATAAATAGTACACCAGTTGAGTTTATTTTGGCCGACGACTGACATCGCCCTGCCTATCATATATGTCGCCCGGGCAGTGGGTTCCGTCCTACTGGGGGGCTCTGGCTGCTAAAGAATTGGCCACTTTTCAAAGACCAGGTGACACAAGCAATGACATAACCCTCATAGGCACGGAAATTAGAGTATCGAGAGAGAGAAACAAATAGTTTATTTATTAAATTACAATAAAACAGTTAGTGGAGATAAACAGAGTTGAGTTAGTGGAGATAAGTATGTGTTAAACCAGCGGTTCCCAACCTTTTTAGCTTGGGGGCCCAATTATATTTTTAAAACAATTTTGCGCCCCACCCCGTACTTATTTTGCACTATTTTAATATTATTTCTTGAATTTTGGCCAGCATCCGCGGCCCAGTAGTGAGCTGCCCGCGGCCCACCGGTTGGGAACCGCTGTATTAAACAATTAAATTGAGTTATTTCAGATGAATGTGGGTGTTTACGAGTTCGATTTGCTACTGATAAGGACTGGTTATGTACGTCTAGTTGTCTATTTCATTCAAAGGAGGAAGAGGAGAAGGAGGAGGGAGAAGGGAGGGAAGGATAAATAGAAAGAGAGTCAGATCTGTCCTATTTTTCATTCCCAAAGAGTGGGAAAGAAAGAAAGAGAGAGAACCTATTATTGCATCTCCCTTTGCTAAGAGTGCACGCTAGGTTAAAAGCGCATTTCTCCCCTTTTTTCCAAGAATAAATAATGCATAAAACTGCATATCAAATACAGGGTGACTCAGTGTCACTGCTTGTGCTTTGTTCTTACATTGGCAGTCAAGTGGTTAAGACTCTGGTCTGTTAATCTAGGTAGCGTAGGAATCCGTTGGTTCGAATCCCCCACCCAATGCATTAATTTTTCTTCATTAATTTGAGTTTGTGACCACATAATAACAAACTTTTGACGGTTAGGTGGTAAAAAATGTTTTGAACATTAACTTTAGATTAGGAATGATTCCTAAAGCACTCTTTTCCAAAAAATCTGTAAAATAATAAGGTCACCCAGTAGAGAAGAATTGCATCGAAGTGCATTTGTTCCGAGTAAATGCATCTAGGTATCATGCTATGCATCAGGTATTGCACATAACTTCCTCAAAGCGAATATATTTCTATGTCCGTGAGAGAAGAACAACTTTTGCAAATACACTTGAACAATAACTGAGCTAGAAGAATATTAATACTACCATTAAAAAGTTTTTTTTCCACTTTCTTCACCAGAAACACAAGAAAATTTTATTGTTGTAGAGCTTTGCTACAGCTGGAGGGGGGAATGATGGTCTCCAGCCAACATTATTTCGATCAGCCATCGTGAACACTTGGACTTTTTCTCTATAAGCCATTTAACTCTTAGGAAATTCCAAGCTAGCCTGACTTGTAAGGGTGGGCTATAATAATGATAATAATAAAAATAACAGTCTTTAGTGGAAGGTAACCACCAGGCGAGGTTAATGCTCAAAGCATTTTCTACCATCTAACCCTCAGAGTTTTATTATTATGTGGTCACAAACCCAAATTAAAGAGGAAAAATTCATGCACTGGGTGGGATTCGAACTAACAGATCTCTACGCTACCTGGATTACCAGTGCACGGTTAATCAGTTCTCTATTTAAAGTCCTCTAACGACTTTCATTATAAAAAATAATAACTAACTTTCATATAAAAACCATTTTACGACAGTATACCTCGACTCTCCATTGATTTCCTCCCTCATAACTTACAACGCACATTCCTCTACTTTAGACCTTAGTAATAATATTACCCCAATTAAAGAAATGTGTAGAGGCTTTATTTTTTCCACTGATATATTTTAAAATTTAAAATCCTGTTACCTGTTTACGTAATTGCATAAAATATGCGTGAAAACAGAGATAAAAAAAAAAAAAAAATTAACATCCACCAGCCAGACAGGATTTCTTCAGCAGTTTTCATGATAACAAAAGGGGAAGCACACATTCTTACGTAACTAGTAATACAGGGTGGTTTAGAAAAAGTTCGACACCCGTTATTGGGATTTTTACTATAGTAAGCTTTATTAGGTAGAATAAAAATATAAATTATACAGTAAAATACAAAAATATATACAGTGAAATCTAAAGAAAAACAAAAAGATTAAGCAGAGATAGAAGAAAAAAAAAAAGAGAATGAAGTTAATGTCCTACCTAAAGGGCGGGTTTATTGCCTGCAGGGATCCGTTGCGTTGCTTCGAATCCCACCCAGTGCATGAATTTTTCCTCATTCATTTGAATTTGTGATCACATAATACTCTGAGGGTTAGGTGGTAGAAAATGTTTTGAACAATAACCTTTCCTGGTGGTTGGTTACCTTACACAAAAGAGTGTTGTTATTGTTATTGTTATTAATAACACAAATAACTAGCTTTTTAAAATTATCTCTCTTTAATGAAATTAGTTATATTAGTTGTAAGTTTTAATAATGTAATCCCGCGTTTTATAAAATGGACACGCAAGTTCGTAAATTCAAAAAAAGAAAAAAAAAAAAGAAAGAAACACCGCACGATTGTGCGAAATATTTTTGGTGCAGTTAAGTTTTACTTATTGTTTTATTTATTTACACTTTATTAATAGGACATATTATATACCTACAACACAAATAATTACAGATTAAAATACAAAATAATAGAAAAATAAATTTAATATTATTATTATTGAACTCTATTAGAAGGACAAAATACAAACAAATAATGAAAACAAATATAATGCAAAATGGCTAATAATAAACACAAGAAAGAAAATAAATAAATAAATATATACAGATGTCCTAACAAAAGGGCGGGGTTATTGCCTTTGGCAATCTCTTCCACCCAACCCTTAAGTTGGTGGCGGCACTCACCTTGTTCTTGTTGATAATGTATGTCCTAACAACAGGGCGGGGTTATTGCCTTTGGCAATCTCTTCCACCCAAAGCTTAAGTTGGTGGCGGCACTCACCTTGTTCTTGTTGATAATGTATGTCCTAACAACAGGGCGGGGTTATTGCTTTGGGCAATCTCTTCCACCCAACCCTTAAGTTGGTGGCGGCACTCACCTTGTTCTTGTTGATTACACAGAGCGCCGCATCGTCTGCCAGGTAGATCACACTCACATCCCGGGGATCAAACCCGACACTTCGCACGGGCAACTGACGCGATAACCACTCCTTGGGGTGGTGGCGCTCCAGCTGCCGGGAGAAGGAGGAGAAGGCCAGGCGGGCCAGGTCGAACTCCAGGAGGCGGTGGTCAGCGTAGGCGACCACCAGGCTGAGGAGGGCGGGGTGGATGGCGAGGGCGGTGGGGGGCTTGCTGTAGCGGGGGAGAGAGGCTGCGTGCTGGAACACGAGGGAGTATTATTAATAATAATAATGCTTTCTCTTTGTGTTATTATGTCGGAACATGACAAGTTATCCTCCCATTTGGGATTTTTACCACATAATAATATGTCTTGGACCTACTGCTGGAATAATGGGACTTAATAGTCCTTATCGAGCAGTATAAATAAATCGATATTATTATTATGTAACAATTTTAGTGGGTAGCGCAAAAACATAGGACTTTACCACTTTAATTTACAATGTATTGTATTATTTTTTTTTTGCCTATGATTCTGCCACTGGTCGCTGCTTCACATTAAAGCAGCTACTCATTTTTCCTCACGAGGTATGAGTGGACCCCGAACATCCAAGTACAGAGCAGAAAAAATCCTCCCCCGCTGGGAATCGAACCCAGGTCACCATGTGTGCAATGCCTAGCGCGCTAACTCGCTCTGCCACAGTGACTACTGATTATTATTATTATCTGACCTGGGGTTTTTGTGTGAAAATCTTACAAGTAACACTGCGGCGACCTAATTCGAGATATTGTGATCAGTTGATTCTCATCGGTTTTAGCGTCCTGATTTGAGATAGCTGACTATTTACCCTCCATTCGCTGGGAATCGTACCAGCTACCAACATTAACCTCACCCAGCCTGGGTGTAGGGCCGGAAATACCAGCCTCACGTGTTTGGAAGGGACAGAATTTTCTGCGAAAAGTCTGCCCCAACCGGGAGTCGAACTCGAGACCTCTGGACGAGGGGCAGTAGTCACAACCATTACGCCACGGAGGCTGGCACACCAGGGATAAGGGCCAAGTTATGAAACAGATGGCCAATAATGAGCCAGGCTGAAGCTGAAGTTGTTATCATATTTGTGATAATCACAATCGTGACATCACAACACAAAACAAGGTGCCTGGTTCTCCAGGTACCTTAGTGTGATAGTACAAGTGCATACTCATATTATTTTATTTTATTAATTTTAAGTACTTTTATATTTATTATGTTATTGTTATCCTTAACATTGTACTGAAATGATGTACAAATAAAGCAAAATTCTTGTTTTACAAAAATAACAATAAAATCAAACTCGCTTTACTAAATATTTGCTTATCTGGGCACTTGAACCACTCACCTCAGTTTACAAGTCTACCGACATATCTATGAAGCAACTGAAGTTTCCTGAAACACTATTTTTTTTTTTCCAATAACTTTATTATATTTTATTTTAATATTCATACATATCCTTCATTTAATATTTAATAGTTACTGCAATCCAATGTACTTTTCAGTATGTGGTGGACTGCAGCAAATAGTATTGTCTTCTTTTTTTTTCATGTCTTTTTTTATTTTTACTATTACTCAGTGCTTACCTGCCCGTCCTTATAGATGACCACATGACTCTTCCTGTCAGCGCACACCACATAGTGTTTACACTCGGATATCTCCACCAGACTGATGATGTCCGACATTAGATTACCTGGAAATAAAGAAATTATAACATCTCACTCTTTGTGGCTCAGTGGTCAAGAGCATTGGTTACTGACCCGGAGGTTGCGGGTTCAAATCCCGGCCGAAGCGGAAATTTCTGACCGAAATTCTCCGTTTCCGGAATGGCAGGGATGTAAAGGTAAAGTGTTCTGAAGTTATGCGAGAGCGGTTCCGGGGCACACTTACCTTAAAAAAATAAATAATACTAATAAAAAAAATTGAGAGGTTAGTTGAGAGAGCAAATAAGTTCGAAACAGCTGTCCAGGTATGTCCTGATATTCATGTACAATGTACATCTAGTACAACTTTTCACTCTTCTGTTTATACTGATCTGTAAACATAAAGATTTTTTACAAAAGCCGTTTCCATCGCAAATGGGTCATTTTCATTTATCTTGGGCAATTGGATTTTTTCAAGTCATGAACGTTACCTTTTTCCTAAACAATTTTTTAGGCTCAGAAGACTAAGACAAATACCTTTGAGAAAAGCTTTCATTTAGAATATTTCTAGCAGCTACCTCTTCACTCAAAATTACAAAAACTTAACGTACCAGGTAACGTTCATGACCACGGGTAACGTTCATGACGGTAACGTTCATGAGTAACACGCCACTAAAACAATCTTTTCTCAATAAAAGAATATTCACTTTACAAAAAAATATATTTGATTGGAAAGAGGACATGCAGAAGAATTAAAGAAATACATTATATATTAAAGAATCATTACAATTTATTTTAAAAACCGCGTAACGTTCTTGTCAAAAAAAATTAGACCCACCATTGTCCCTCACTGTACTGCATCCAACATCAAACTGACAGGAAATTTCAAAACAAAAACAATGTCATCTGTAAGAAGCAAAATGGCGGCAGCTGCTAGCTTCTCATTCAAAGGGTTTTTCAAAATGGTTTACATTTTTTTGGGGGTAACATTCATGACGGAGATTTTTTTTTCTTCGTAGGGACACAACTTTACACGTCTGTAGAATGAGGTGAACATTATTATTTTTATGAAAACTAATGGTCACATCCTAAATAAACTGTATTTTTCTCATTTATATTGGATTTTGGTGAAAATAATGGGGAGAAATGCATTTTTTTCTATCAGACACAGTAAAATCTTAGACTAAGGGACACCTAAAATATCATGAACGTTACTTACATAACTGGCAGTTTTGAGTCTCCACATTAGTTTAAAAGACAATTTATTATTGTAATTTATAAAAAAAAATGTTGCCTATGTGATCAAATAGATTTTAGTCATATATCCCTATTATTTTCACATTTATTAAAGGAGAAAGGTTGCGGACTTGATATGCCCAAGATAAATGAAAATGACCCAAATACAATTATAACGAAGTGCCATATGAAAACTATTGGCGTTATGGGACCCTCGAGTCTACTACATTCTATCCGTGCACTAGTAGTCAAGTGGTAAACGCACTAGTCTGGTAAGCCAGGTAGCGTAGGGATCCGTTGGTTTGAATCTCACCCAGGGCACGAATTTTTCCTTATTACTTTGAGTAGGTTTAGGTGGTAGAAAATGTTTTGAGCATTAACCTCGCCCGGTGGATACGTTCCATTAAAGAGTATTATTAATTTATTATTATTATTCTAAATAACACTACCTAACTATTATCTGCAAGGTATAGAGAGTATTGCTTGTTTTTGGTCACTATTTGTGATTAACACAAATATGATAACTCGAAGAAAAAGAAGATAAGTTTTTTTTTAAGTTATCGTATTTGTGTTAATAACTTTCGTGCTGTCACAACTACTCAAACTCGCATTACTAAATCTACGCTGAATCCGGGACTTGAACCACCGACCTCCAGGTCACAAGTTCGCCGCCTTATCGATCAAGCTACTGAGGTCGTTAATAAAGGATCAAAGTGTAATAAAACAAATGATTTATTATTATTATATTGCTTGTTTCGGTCACTATTTGTGATTAACACAATTATGATAACTTGAAGCAAAAGAAATAATAACAATAATAATAATAATATCGCCTTATTTACACAGCCCGATTAGGACAATTAAAGTCCCATTATTCCAGCAGTAAGCTCAAGACATCTTACTATGTGGTAAAAATCCCAAATGGGAGGATAACTTGTCATGTCCCGGCTGGGTTTCGAACCTACGCCATCTGGAATCTCTGGATTCACAGAGTGCCGCCTTTACCACTGAGCTACCGGGACAGACAGTACTTCTTACTTTTGTAGGGATCCATCGCGTACTTGATGTCCAGGGTTGCCAGATCCATCACGAAGACAGGTCCGTGCAGACTGACCGCCGCCAGTAGGGATGAGTCAGCGCTGATGACCAGGTGCGTGAGGATGGCCCGCGTCAGCTGAGCCGGGAGGTGCTTGATGCGGGAGACCTGGGGGGACTCACCGTCCTGGGAAGTAATAGTATGAGTGTTTTTTTTTTTTTTTAAGCTTCATTAGGAGGACAAACAGGCAACAGTATAAAATTAAGAACAGAAAGAAAGAAGAAGAAGAAAAAAAAACAAACAAATGACAAAATAAATAAGTAAAAAAGAAAAGAAAATAACAATAATGTCCTACCTAAAGGGCGGGGTTATTGCCTGTGGCAATCTCTTCCACCCAACCCTAAATGTTCGATAGCAAGGAAAGAGGGACACGGAGGACGGTAAAAGCCGCGGCCTTTGACTAGTTGATGGTTTTCTTATTTTAGCAGTGGACTAAATATGATGGGGTTTCGTTCACTTACATTTGACTGATTCATTTGGTGTACTGAGGGCAGACTCTCGATGTTGGAAGCTGGTACTTCGAGAGCCTGCTCCAACGAAGTTGAGGCTTGTTTTCGTCTTGAATACAGGGTTGGATATTAAGGATATACAGTGTGTAACAATGAGTATAAATACAATTTAGTATGTGCTCAACGTTATTACATTAAAAAACGTACATAATTTAAGAACAGAACTAATGTATATAATATAATGTAGTGGCGTAGCTAGGCCTACATTTCGGGGTTGAGGGGATTTCGGGGGTGTTTTGAGGGCTACGCCACTGATGTAATGTAAAAAGTCCTTTAATTTAATTTATTTATTTTTTAAATTTATTCTTTACTGACAAGCCCAATGTACGCATTGATCACATAGAACAATATAAAATTAATACAAATAAGAAAACAAAAAATAGAAAATTTGGCACTTTCCGTGCCAGTGTTACATTAATGTAACAATTGTAACACCCTGGTGTTACAAAAATGTAACACCAGATTTTGCCTCGGTGTTACATTAGTGTAACACCTTACATGGAATTACCTTTTTTGTAACAAGGAAGTGTTACAAAAATGTAACACAGGCACAGCGCAAAAATATCAGCCAAGTTTTTTGCGCTGTGTCGGTGTTACATTTTTGTAACACCGGAGAAATGTAGCTTGGTCCCTGGCGAAAATTTTAGTAAACTCGCTCTGGCACGGAAAGTGTTAAGAAGACAACGCAATCCCCCTTACCAGATCCAAGGCGTGGAGTCGCAAACTCGACTCGGCGGAATAGGCCAGAAATTTGCCGTCGTTGGAGATGGCACTGCAGCGGAGGGGGGCGTTATTGAGCGCTTTCAGCTTGAGCACCAGTCGGGGGAGAGTGGCGAGCGGCACCCCCGGGGTGGGCTGGGGTGTGGGCGGAGTGGCGGCGGAGCCCAGAGCCCACAGCTCCAGATGGGTGGCGTACTGCAGGAGAATATGCTCGATGTCTTTCGCCAGACTGACGGGGCTTGTCTGGAATTCGAGCGATTGTATAATTAATAGTAACTTTGCTAAAGCCTATTGAACGAGCTCAGAAGATATTCATACTGTCATTATTTTCCTGTAATCAACGAGTTATAAGCACCAAGAAGGAATATTTTGAAACACTTCTATATAATATACCTATCTAAGATTCACCGACCTCAGTAGCTTGATCGATAAGGCGACGGACTTGTGACCTGGATGGAGGTCGGTGGTTCAAGTCCCGGTTTCAGCGTAGAATTTGTAAAGCTAGTTTGAGTAGTTGTGATATCACGAAACTATAATAATAATTGGTTATTGAGTTCAAATTTACCAATCAGAGTGCGTTGAAAGGGAGATTCGAAGATTTGGCGAGTAGAAAGTGTTTTTGGAACGGGCTACTGTTTATTATTATTATTTAACACTTTATTGGTCAACTACATGATACATTAAAAAAAAAAAAAAAAAAAAAAAACATAATAGAATATGTAGTCAGGGGGCGAGGTTAAAGCCTGTGGCTTTTCTCTTCCACCGAACTCATTTTTTTTTTTTTTTTTTTTTTTTAACACTTATTTTTTTTTTGCAAAACAATCATCAACAACAACAAAAAAATAACAATAAAAAAAAAAAAAACTTAGAAGTATGTACAAAAAGAAATAAAGATTAATATTAATTTTTATTACAATTGTTTTGTAATCCGGGGCGAAGGTAATAATACCACACTCACCACTGCTAAGGTGCACGGGTACTTGACCAGAGTCTTGGGCGGGTAGTAGCTGAGAGACAGGTAGGAGTCGAGCCCGCCCGAGTAGAGCCGATTCCCCTGCAGGGCCAGGGAGGTGACGTCGCCCTCGTGTATCACCCGGTTGACGGAGCGCACCCAGGGGCCCCCCCCGCTGCCCCCTCGGGGCTCCGGCCCTGCGGAGGAGGGGAGAGGCTTGCGGGCGCGCTGGAAACACACGACTGTAGGGTCCACGCCTGAAATTCAAGCGAAAATTAATAGTAATATTGCCTTGATTAAACAGTGGAACCTGTACAGTTATTTATTTATTTACTTTTTTTTTTTTTTTTTTTTTTACAAAACAATCATTAACAACAACAAAAAATATAACAATAAATTAAAAAAAAAAACTTAGAATTATGTACAAAAAGAAATAACAATTTTTATTACAATTGTTTTGTAATCCGGGGCGAAGTTAATGCCTTAGGCATTCTCTGCCACTATAATAACATTAATATGATAACATAGCATATTTTTTATTTACATAACTAATGTACTTGTATATGTATAATGTAGATTTCTCCTTGAATTTTTTAAAGATAAATAACATAACATATCCTTATCTCTGAAAAAAGTCCCATTATTTACCTCTCTTGAGAGAGAAAAATATCTTTACAAAAGAAATCTGGATATGAGGGGAAAAAAATTTGGTCCCTTAAGTATCCAGGTTTGACATACAGATTATAACTAAATAATTAGTCCAGTTAAGTTATCGTATTTGTGAAAAACACAAATAATGTGATATCAAAATTACTCAAACTTGCGTTACTCAATATTTGGGATAACCATTGTCTCAAATAACCTTTAAAAAAATTACTGGGCTCAATTTTAAAATAAGATTACAAGATTCAAGTATATTCCCAGATTAAGTATAATTTCATTGGCGTGGCTGTCTCTGTAGAAACACTCGGACCTTGGGCCGAAGAAACAATGGGATTTATAAACAAAGTTGGCAACATTTGTAAACAAAATACAGGAGAACCAAAAGCACGAACATACCTATTCCAAAAAATGTCACTTGTAATCCAGAGAGGAAATTGCTCAAGTATTCTGAGTACTTTGCCTTCTGGATTGCAAATGGCAGAAATATATGATATGTAAAAAAAAAGTTCCGAAAAAAGTAAAAAAAACTTAAAAGATTACAACAAAAATAGTTGAAGATCAACCTATCACAGAGCACCATCTATCTTGATATACAGGGTGAGCATAAAGTCTCACCCCACCCCCCGTACCTCGAGAATAGCTGAAAATACAAAAAAACGCAAAAACCCGTATTCCTTAATTTTCAGGGGGATGAACTTTTAGCCAAAAAAAATTTGCCTACACGGCCCCGGTCAGGCTGGGCATGGACCAACTTTAAAATCTTAAATAGAATGGTATGTCTTGTGGCATATTGTTTTAAAGGTCTTATAAAAAGAATTTCATTACAACAAATTTCAGTGAGCTACAACTTACCGTTCTCGAGATACAGGGTCGAACGTCCTGCGTTATATCCATATATTTTGACCTATAACTCGTTAACCGTAAATTATAAAACAATGACATTTGTTGATAATAACTCCCTATGACAAGCCCTGTCGAAAAAAGTATAACTCGACATACTCTGTTGATATTAGTTTCTGGTTGGTTTCGTCAGCCAGCCGGACGAACAGTCCGAAAAATTTTAACGAAAAAAACAAACCAAGTTTTAACTTGTTCGAAAGTTCTTGCCATAAGATGTTATCATCAACAAATTTCATTTTTCTGGAATTTACGGTCAACGAGTTATAGGTCAAAATATATGGATATTACGCAGGACGTCCGACCCTGTATCTCGAGAACGGTAAGTCGTAGCTCACTGAAATTTGTTGTAATGAAATTCTTTTTATAAGACCTTTAAAACAATATGCCACAAGACATACCATTCTATTTAAGATTTTAAAGTTGGTCCATGCCCAGCCTGACCGGGGCCGTGTAGGCAAAATTTTTTTTGGCTTAAAGTTCATCCCCCTGAAAATTAAGGAATACGGGTTTTTGCGTTTTCTTGTATTTTCAGCTATTCTCGAGATACGGGGGGTAGGGTGAGACTTTATGCTCACCCTGTATATTTGGACCTTCACCTAGGATCTCACTGAGGGCAACATCAAAATTTATGTCTTGAATCTTGAATGGGGAATGTTGTAGAGCAATGTTTCAGTCACAGTGGAATTCAATATGTAGTTTGTTGTTGTTATCATATTTGTGTTAATCACTCTCGTGATATCACAACTACTCAAACTAGCTTTACTAAATCTACGCTGAAACCGGGACTTGAACCACCGACCTCCAGGTTACAAGTCCGCCGCCTTATCGATCAAGCTACTGAGGTCGGTTGTGGAATTCAATCTCGTTTGATTGTAAAGACAGAGTGGAGCATGAAACGTTGCAAGACACACTTAGTGAGATCCCAGCCCTAGTCTTACCCGCACAGTACAGATAGTTCTCATCAACCGACACACTGAGAGCAAGGCTATGCTTCTTGTGAGTCTTCACTTGGTGAGATCCTGGCTTTAGTCTTACCCGCACAGTACAGATAGTTCTCATCAACCGACACACTGAGAGCAAGGCTATGCTTCTTGTGAGTCTTCACTTGGTGAGATCCTGGCTTTAGTCTTACCCGCACAGTACAGATAGTTCTCATCATCCGACACACTGAGAGCGAGGATATCCTTCTTGTGAGTCTTCACTTAGTCTTACCCGCACAGTACAGATAGTTCTCATCATCCGACACACTGAGAGCGAGGATATCCTTCTTGTGAGTCTTCACCTCAGACCACTGCACTCCTGTCTTCCCGTCCCAGAATCGCAGGAACCCACTGGGGGGAAAAACACAAATATTATTAAAATAAATCATCATAATCTCCATACAATTAATGAAAAATCAAAACTATCAAAAGTCTAGTTAAAATATATTCTTTTTGTGCAAGACTTCACATTTTTTTGTGAGTAGCTTAGCATCATTATAAGTCTCCTTTACTTTTGCAAATTATTTTACATTATTATTTATACTCTGGTAATGCCACCACTGGTCGTACAAGTAACAAGTCACAATGTAAGAGTGGACCCCTGAAATCCAAGAACAGAACAGAATAATTACAACCCTATTGGGGATCGAATCCAGTTCACTGTGCATGCAATGCTGGTGTGCTACACTACTCAGTCACTTAATCAATATTATTATAATAATACTTTTCATTCGAATAGTCGAATGCAAAAGGAAGGGCATCCAGCCGTAAAAAATGTGCCAAAACCAATCAACCTCAACCATGAGGTTGAACAACGTCGACCTACTTGAGCGGGATAAGACAGAGTAGAAGAAGAAGAAGAATTCGAATAGTCGAATAGGGTGGCGTCATCGTGAACGATGGTAGCCAGACAGTGGAGGATTGACTCAGCTCTTCTACCACTGTCTTTACAAGGAGGCTAATAATTGACAAGGGCCCCCAGAACCAAGCCAATGCTGGTCTACACCCTGTTTATAGTCCCCCAGCCAGACTTTTCAGTGGAAGATAAAAACTTATTAAGGTTATTCCTCAAAACATTTTGTATTACCTAACTTTTGTCAGCATGGGGGATCAAACTTAGAAGGTCTCATTATTATGCGGTCACATACTTAAATAGTCAGTCCCGGTATTTCAGTGGTAAAGGCGGCACTCTGTGAATCCAGAGACTTCAGAGGTCGTGGGTTCGAAACCCAGCCGGGGGACATGACAAGTTATCCTCCCGTTTGGGATTTTTAACACATAATAATACGTCTTGGGCTTACTGCTGGAATAATGGGACATTAATAGTCCTAATTGGGCAGTATAAATAAGGCGGTATTATTATTAATATTATTATTATACTTTGATAAATCTTTTTCATTTCCTGCATAGAGTTTGGCATCATCTACGTATAACAGATGGTTTAATTTAGGTGTATTGGGTTGGTTCTTTAATTTGTATCCCACATCTGAGTAATTTAAAAGCTTTGAGAGAGGGTTGAGGCATATTATAAACCAAATAGGACTCAGAGAGTCACCCTGGAAGATTCCGCTTTCAATCTGAATAAGGTTAGTTTTTATTTGTTTTTTAATTATTATTATTTGCACTTGTGCCTGTGGTTTTAGTATAGTTGCTTGTACTAAGGATCACACTTCTCTACAGAATATCAAGTGCCACAACAATGAAGGCAACCACAACTTTCAATCTGAATAAGGTTAGTTTTTATTTGTTCTTTAATTATTATTATTTGCACTTGTGCCTGTGGTTTTGTGGTTTTAGTATAGTTGCTTGTACTAAGGATCACACTTCTCTACAGAATATCAAGTGCCACAACAATGAAGGCAACCACAACTTTCAATCTGAATAAGGTTAGTTTTTATTTGTTTTTTAATTATTATTATTAAATAAAGGAACGTACCCCGAGTCGCCCGTGATCACGCTGAAGTCCTCGAGGAAGGCGAGGGCCCACACGGCCGTGACTGCGGCCCCCCCGCCCCCGCGGCCCACACTGCGGCCCGGGGCCAGGGACATCTTGTGCAGGGCGTGGCCTGTGTGGGCGTTCCACACGCGCACCGCGGCCGCGCAGCCAGTGGCCAGGTAGTCGCCCGAGCTGTGCCACGCCAGACAGAGGATGCGGCCTGGCGAGGCGAGGAGAAGAGAACAGATTGAATTGAATTGAATTTTATTGTGATAATATACATTTTTTTTTTTTTTTTTTTTTTTTTTTTAAAAAAAAAGGTACCACCCCGGAACTCTAAGTATATATGTATTTCAACTTTCAATATACAATATTGTATGAACACAATTGCTTAAATCTAATATTATAATAACATTCCAATATAATTTGCTTAATACTAATATAATGATGATAAATTAAAAATTGAGAAAAAAAGATTTTCAGTCTTATTATTATTATTATAGTATGCTTTATTAGGAGGACAAAGTACAATGTTAACAGTATAAAATTATGCGGCCTGGCGATGCGAAGAGATCAGATTTTCAGTCTTATTATTATTATTATAGTATGCTTTATTAGGAGGACAAAGTACAATGTTAAAAGTATAAAATTATGCGGCCTGGCGATGCGAAGAGAAGAGATCAGATTTTCAGTCTTATTATTATTATTGTGACAAGTATTCAAGAGGAAAATTTATAACTGCTGTGTATGTAAAATTATGCCCTCCGTTCAATCCAATCCGGATCAAGAATTAACCAAATTCCTCAGATCCGGTGGGTAATTTAGGCGATTTTATATGCCTATTTTTCTCATTATGTGTGCTGTGCCAAGTAATGCACTTTGTTGTATTTTATTAATACTAAAATTTCCCGCTAATTGTTGTAGGTTTGTACTTAGTGATCTTGGTACAGTTCCTAGCGCACCTACAACTACTGGTATTATTTCACTTTGGTGTTATTATTATTATAGTATGCTTTATTAGGAGGACAAAGTACAATGTTAAAAGTATAAAATTATGAAAAAAAAAACAAACAAATGACAAAATAAATACGTAAAAAAGAAAACAACACTAATGTCCTACCTAAAGGGCGGGGTTATTGCCTGTGGCAATCTCTTCCACCCAACCCAACCCATAAGTCTTCATAATGGATAAAACTTTTTTTTAGGTATTATTTTTATTTTATTTTTCAAGTCTCTAATACAAACAACACATTTTTATACATTTAAAACAACGCTATTTCAAAAGGTGAAAATAATGAGGAAGTAGTTTGTACATTACTTAGATTAAATCTGGTGGTGGCATACCAAGTCAACATAGGATCTGGTAACTGTATTGATCACCAAATAAATGGGAAGTACTGTGTCACTTCTCGCCCATCAGGCAGGATGCATATTACGAGTTGAGAAAGCTACAACACAAAACACAAGAGAAGCCACACTAGCTACTGTTTCATGGCTACAAAATAAAAAAAGGTTATGAAACACTCATCTTTTTTTATATTGAATGTAAATACTTACCTTGCTGCTTGTCTAACAATTTCTCATACAAGAGGCCTTCGTCAGAGATTTGAAACAAGTTGATGTGACCCTGCTCTGTCCCTGCCTGGGGATGTGAAAAAAGTAGAGAAGGAATTTTCATGAGGTTGAATTTTACTTATATACCTAATAAATAAAATTGAGTTATTAGTCAGTAATTTTCAAACAAAAATTATGTATACGTATCCATATAAATATAAATGAAACACATAAATGATGTGTTTCATTTGTTTTTCATCTTAGAGAATTATTTTTTAAATGATATCAATGATAGCAAAAAATACTTACAGCCAGAAGCCTTTTCTTTTTGTGTACAGCAATACACCAACATGTTCCCGATGTAACAGCTGTGCTTGACTGAAAGACCAAGCAAGATCATAAGATGAGATTGTATTTAAACCAACTTAGTTTATGGTTGGTTAATGGTTTGATTAACATAATTGAAGGTTACTAATTGGGGCTTTTCTTGTAGGAATCCAACCAATTTATAATAGTACTACTAGGCAAGGTTAATGCTTAACCTGTGAGTACACGCGTTAAAAATCCGAACGTCTGTGCACGCGCGATGAAAAAAATTCTCACACCTGGTTTTGCTTTGTATTTCGTTCTGCTTGAAGAATTATGTAATATTTTTAAGATAGATTAAGTTGACTAATGTATTTAAACTATATTTAAAGTAGTTTTAGCAACTTTTTTTCCAAATGGTTGCAGTTCGAACCCCTGATTTGACATTTTTCTTATTTTCCAAAATTTGTTCATCGTTAGCCATACTGGCATAAGTTTTTAGGGCAATTCACATTATATGTTATAATCAAGAATATTATGTTATTATATTTGTTTAGGTAGGTACTTCTAAAAGCTAAAAACAGAAACGATATAAATATAAATGTACTTAGATTATACCAGGAGGTAGGTAGGTAGGTAGGTACCCATTATAATAGGTGGAGAAAGTTTACAAAGAATACTAATTATTTCAGTATCTAGCAAAAAAAGTGTAGGGAGATACCTAACTACCTAATATCATTACAAATAAATTTTATTTATGTTAGTTAAAAATTTCTATTTCGTTAATTAAAAATCATTATAATAATTATTATAACAGTAGTGAACAATCACGAATTAGGTAGGTAAACACATTAATTTTCTTTAAAAAATATATTTTTTTCATTAAAAACAATTGTTATTATTATATTAATTAATTATTAAAACCAATTATTATAAATATTTAATTAAATTAAACTAAACAGTCAGTAACAGAAAAAAAAACTCTAAAAAAAAATTACGTCTGTGCACGCGCGATGAAAAAAATTCTCACATTTCAGACCGATCTGAACTTTTCGTCACGTCACGGGCAACAGAAATTGAAAATAGCTCAAGAGACTGTGGATACATCTAGATAAACATATTATCAACAGCTACTCCAGGTCCCTACAGGTTAGGACCAATATTGATCAAGTTCTAGCGTTTTTGCCGAGCGTGTGAGAATTTTTAGTGCTAATATTATGTGTATAAATACCCTCCACCAAATTTATGCATTGGGTGGAATCCAAATGCTATCATGATTAATTAGTTCTGGTAATTAAAAAATGCTTCATTTTTAATTGCACTTTAACAACTAAGTCATCATTCATGCCATTCCCCGTCATGGTGTATATTAGATGGTACATGGTACACATTGATTTTTTTAGGTATTCAAACATATAATTATTAATTGACTGGTTGACAACTGTGATTGCAATCACTATGAACAAAAGAGTTATGATAGGTATTTGTGTTGACCATGATGTGATATCACAATTGCTTAGTCATAAAGTGCGTGATTAGCCCAGTGGTTAAGCACTTGCTTGCCATGTGGAAGGTCCCAGGTTTGATCCCCTGTGCCAACACAAATTTGTATTCTTAATTTGGTTACAATTGTTTGTAAAGGGATACCTTCCGGTGCGCTCGTGTTGACCCAGCAACCAATTAGGAAGTATTGTGTCACTTCTCACCCATCAGTGGGGAGGCATACTACGGGATGGGCAGGCTTCAACACAGACCACAAGCATCTACAGTAGCTTCTGTTTCATGGCTACAAAATAAAAATGGCTGTGAAACACTCATCTTTAAAAAAAAAAAAAAAAAAAAAAAATGCTTCACTAAATCTTTGCTGAACTTGGGCTGCAAACCACCAACCTTCTGTTACAAGTCCACCACTCTATCAATTGAGCTACTAACATTTGTCGATTACTATGAACTAGACACTATCTTACCTTGACTTTCAATCTCCTCATGTCATATTCATTGATAAAACCTTGTAATGCTCCACTGAACAATCTGTCATTGAACCATGTTAAACATTCAATAGAATTGCTCAGGGGATCACCGATGAAGACTCGGTCCACATGAGGTGTTTCACTGACATCCCAGATTTCAATGCTTTGGTCAGCCCTGAAAATTTGAAACAGTTCATAGTGAATTAAGGGATTCTTGTATTCTTTAAAGCAGTAATAATAATAATACCAAATATGTATTTCAACTTTTTTTGCAAATATCCTTTTAGTACAAAAATTGTTATGTATAGATTATTCAACATATTTAGATGTAAATAAAAATTAATTTAAACTTCAAAATTTTATTGGGCATTCTTTAGGTATTTCATAAAAAGTTGAAACATTTTTCAAGATCAGAATTTGATTGCATATTGATATGTATGTAATATAATTATCTAAATAGGTCAGTCAACTTATAGGGATGGTTCCAATTAATGCAAGTTTGCGTGGCTGACTATGATAACCAGCAGGTAGTCTGGTTGAGACAATGTGCCTAAACTGGCCTATATGAGGATTTATATGCAATTTTTTTAAATGGATAAGGATAACAAAAATTTTAGCCTTCAGCCACAGAAACAACATGTCCAAGTCTAATATAGTACAATTAGTACATTCTTACCTAGGTACCTTATGTAGTAACATAACATTCTTATCTACCAATGTAGTAACGTAACATTTGTATAAATCTTACCTGGCTAATGCAAGTTTAGAGGTCTTGGATTCACAAGCAATGCAAGTGATAGCATTGGGCTCTGGGTTGTAGAATTTGACATTGTGGACACCATAGGTTCCCATGGTAAGTTACAGAAAAGCTTATCAAAATTTGGAGTTCTCAGTGCAATGTTCAAGGATTTTATTCATTCCTTAACTAATAAGAACCTTCTATCCAAATGAATATCTGTTCCTGGCGAAAAAGATGATTAGCTGTATTTATTAGCTACTAAAGTAAGATCAACAAGTAAGTTACAAAATACAATAAATGCTAATAATTAGCAAATCAATTAAAAATTGATAATTGAATAAATTAATGATTAAATTCATACATTTAAATCTTGTTTAATTGATAATTTGATATGATAATAATAAATCTAACCTCACTTACAACGTGCGCTTGTTTATTTTTAAATTCATAAAACTTTCAGAAAACTCAGTTTGTTACTTCCGCAATTTATACCTCGTTGTATACATCGCCTACAATCTTTGCTAGTTATGCAATGTGCAATCTATTTTTTTTTTTTTTTGCAGAAACGGTGTACCCATGAAATGTAGGCTACTACAAACTACTGAAACTACTTACATACCTACTACTGTTTCGGTCAACTCTGACAGTGAGTATTCTGAACTTTATGGTACCACCTATCTCGCTGTCCTATTAGGGCTGCGTTGTCCATGATATGAAACAAACATAGAGTACCTTCCATTAAAAGGAGCCAAAGTTTCTAAACTTTCCAGTGTCCGATGCTCTCTTTCTCAAACAATGGTTCCCTGAAACCCTAGATAGGTATTATTTAAGTGAAATATTTATATTAGTTAAGAATTTTTCATTTCTCGGAAATGTTATATTGATAATAGGTACTTAATTTTATTAGTTGTTATTGTTTAATACAAAAAATTATACCTATAATACCTACCAGTGTTATTGTTTAACACGGAAGAAAGATTCTTACTCATAATAACTAAAACTACATTCCTATTTCGAAACCTTTTCATTGCAAGAACATTTTCAAACAAAACTTTAAGGGCCGAATTATAAGACAGGATTAAATTAATTTAGGATAAGCCATTGACCCTCAAGTCAGGTTATAGTGTGCTGTGATTGTTCTGGTATGTTCTGATATTCATGCACATCTAGTAGAACTTCTCACTTTTCTGTTTATACTGATTGGTTCAAACTCAGACTTAACTCAATGGAACGTCTGACTTTTTCTAAATTTAGTTCTGCTTTATAATTTGGTCCTAAGTTATAGGTTCAGATTTCAGAGACAAAATTATCCATATAGCCTTATTAGAACTATAAAGTCCCATTATTCCAGCATTAATCATAAGACGTATTATTTTGTAGCCAAAATCCCAAATGTGAGGCTTGTCGTGTTCCGGCTGGGTTTCGAACCCGCGACCTCTTGATTATCAGACCGATGATTCCTTAACGACTAAGCTACCGGGACTGTAGCCAACAAGGAGGGATCTTGATTTTTTATCATCTTTCAAGGAAAAGTAGATACATTTTCCTCTTCCTTATGATAATATATGCGGAGAACCACTGATGAACGGCCTACCTTAACCCTGAAATATTTAGTAATATTCAGATTTCAGATATAACTATGTCCTCCTATCTCGGAGTCTTGGGGGTTCGGTTCCTGCCCTGGACAAATATTATTCATAATAAAAACATTGTTAATATCACAACTACTCAAACTCGCTTCACTAAATGAACCCAAGACTCGAACCTCCAGGTTACGAGTCGACCGCCTTAACGACCGAGCTAATAAGGTCAGTAGCCGCCTTAACGACCGAGCTACTAAGGTCAATAGCCGCCTTAACGACCGAGCTACTAAGGTCAGTAGCCGCCTTAACGACTGAACTACTAAGGTCAGTAGCCACCTTAATGACTGAACTACTAAGGTCAGTAGCCGCCTTAACGACTGAGCTACTAATTGCAGTAGCCACCGTAACGACTGTGTTACTAAGGTCAGTAGCCGACCTCAGTAGCTTGATCGATAAGGCAGTGGACTAGTAACCTGGAGGTCGGTGGTTCAAGTCCCGGTTTCAGCGTAGATTCAGTAAAGCGAGTTTGAGTAGTTCTGATATCACTAAAGTGATGAACACAAATTAATACCTATGATAAGTGATGATGATACTAAGGTCAGTAGCTACCTTAACCACTGAGCTACTAAGCTCAGTAGTATGTTTATTTCTTTATTTAGAAACTCTTTATTAGTAGAACTTAATTATATACAGACAAATAATGGTTAACATTAAATAAAAAAATTGACAATATTAATAATATAAACAAGAATAAAAAAAAAATAAACAAAATATATACACATGTCCTAACTAAAGGGCGGGGTTATTGCCTATGGCAATCTCTTCCACCCAACCCTTAGCTCTTCCAACAAACCCTTATGTATGTACAATAAGTAATTAATGTATATTTTGATGTGACAAGATGATCTAGAGCTGTACGTATATGAAAGGGCTAATGACATAATTCCTAGTTCCTGTAATTAGACTGGATTAGACTCCTGGCGTTTTGTTTGAGAAACAACTACCTACTCGCTCCAACTCTAATTCTCCCGCTCTAGCACTACCTTTGTGTGCAACAAGTAATTTACAAATTTACAAGTAGGAATGTAAGTGATAATTTACAAGTAGGAATGTAAGTGATAATTTACAAATTTACAAGTACGAATGTAAGTGATAATTTACAAATTTACATGTAGGAATGTAAGTGATAATTTACAAATTTACAAGTAGGAATGTAACTGATAATTTACAAGTTTACAAGTAGGAATGTAAGTAATAATTTACAAGTTAACATTTCGTTTTAATATAACTTCTATTTATTTTTTTTAATTTACGGATTGCGAATTCATTTTTATAACACGCGGACCTTGTATATGTAATGCACCTACTTAAACTATAAACTAAATATAAAATTAAAATTATAGTATCACTTAACTAAAAATAAACCTTAAAACAAACCTAGGTATTGTTTATAACTACGAGACTTTAACAAGAATCACCCGATTTATAAAACTAGGCCATCTGAATAAAGACGGTATGTAATATTGGCATATATTTACCCTGTGTTACGTACAACTCCTAGGTGCTTTAATATAGTGTAGTGAAAAGTGACAGAAGTATATATATATATGAACTAGATTTTATCTGGGATCAAAAACAAAGGTAGCTTGAGAGGAGAAAATAAATTTACAGTGACCTCTTTAACTAATTTAAATTGTTATCTGGGTATTACCTATACTCATGTCACGGAATTTTAATGAATTTTAGTAGGTAGTTAGGTTTCTATACTACTTATCCAGTGACCCTAGGGTTCTAAATAATAATATTAAACAAAACCTAGTGACAAATTAATACTTCATATTAAATACCAATCTTGAGTAATAGGTAATTATGAAAATAGTAAATAATATGGTTCGTTTGGGTGATATTGTATGTTATACCAGACCTATGTATGTTCCCAGACAGCACGGAAGGTGACTTCCAGTCTGGATTTAAGGTGGAAATATCCAGGTGTATAAAGTCAACTGGACCTCCAACTGTCCCGACAGCTGGATTTTTCCATTATGGATTTAATCAGTTGACCAGCCACCTGGATATTTCCAACAAAAATCCATCTAGACTCAGTCACCTGGGCAGTCAGCTGGAAATATAACGACTCTCTCCAGCTAGGACATGAGTAGAATTTAGTCAGTTGACCAGTCAGCTGGAAATGTTCCATATTTTTCCAGTTTACATAAAACGCGTCCTTTGTTGAAGACGCCATCTTTGATCTTTCGTAATTTCAGAAATTGTGATATTGGTGATTGTAAATTGTTTTAAATAATTAATAATTCTTTTAAATATTAGGTATTTCATTTAGTTTTGAACATTTTTAAATACAAATATCATTTTAATTAGTTTTGATCTTGATAAAACTCGTCCTGGAAGTGTTTAGATAAAACTCGTCCTTTGTTCAAGGAAATTCAGAAATTGTGATATTTTTGTGACAAATTGTGAATTGTTTTAAATAATTAATAATTCTCTTAAATAATAGGTATTTCATTTATTTGAACATATTTTAAATACAAATAATATTTTAATTAGTTTTGAACATCTTTTTTATAACTACTGAAAGTGTTTAATTTGTGATTTCTGAATTCCAAATTTGCTTTCGAGATGTTTCAAAAAATAGTTCTTTAGTTTGTCTAAATCGTGAATCGTGACAGAAGAAAAGGAAAGGACAAGAAACAGTTAATACTGGATCACCTTTTTCATCTGACAATAACCATCCATTTCTAGAGACATCCACTTGGACCCTAATGAACTTTCTGCACTCTGCTGTCCTGGACTAGCACAATCACACAATGACAAACACCTTCAGTTCACTTGGAATCATACCAGCTACCCATATTAATCTCACCTAGCCTAGCCAAGCCAAAGTAGGACCATGAATGCTAGTCTCATGTGTTAAGGGAAACAGAATTTTTTATGCTCGATCTCTTGACCATAGGTTGGCTAAAAAAAGATTCTGGTTCAAGCAAAGAAACAGCTGAATGCATAGTGCTAGATAGTGAAATTTTTCACTCAGTGGATTTTATTTAGATGTACAATACATATTATAATAAAATGAATATTTCACTCATAGGTGGTTCTGCCACACTAAAAAATGATGTTTACTTTGTGACATGCTTCCTGATTACTTGATTTAAAATTAATTGGCCAATTTACTGTGAACTGTTAATAATAACAATAATAACTATTGTGCTCTCTCTACCACCTTATTACTATGAAGCCCCTTAAATTTTGAGTTAATTTTATATCTATTTAAAAAAAGTGTTCCACACTATTGTGTTATTGTGTTTTATAATTTCACTAGTCTTAACAAGTCAATTTTGTTTTAATTTAAGTATAACAATGTTTTTTGGTAATAATTCTCAAAGCAAACAACCCAGCAATTCTAATTAGCCACAGCAGTATATAAATTGTCATGAAGGATTACAAATACATAATAACATTCACTAATCCATGTTCAACCACGTTCAAAGACATTGCTTAACTTTTGCATTTTCATGAAAACTGGTGTATTCCATGCCCCATCTTCATTTTCTGCTGGCTATTAGTTTATTTCTTTGTTATTTTTGGTTTCACAAAAGAAATATATTTTATTTTACATAGTATTATTATTTTATTGTGATTATGTACATGTTATGAGCATATTTTATAATTGGATATCATTATTTTATTTCTATACTAGCTAAAACCTGGCATTTTGTCACCATTAAGGTTTTTTCTCATGGCCGGCCGGTGTCCCAATAAAAATAATAATAACACTTTTAATTGGAAGGTAACCACCAGGTAAGGTTAAAGGTTATGCTCAAAGCATTTTCTACCACCTAACCCTCAGAGTCTTATTATTATGTGGTCACAACCATAATGAGGAAAAATTTGAAACAACGGAACCCTACGCTAGGTTGATTATCTGACTAGCGCGTTAACCACTTGATTACCAGTGCACTTGAAAATTGTATTAGATATTTTAATTTTGATAATTTTCTAGTATGTTGAAGGTGGCTTAGGGGGGGTGAACTCTCAGTGAGAGTACCGTTTGGTATTGTAACCCCAAGAAGACATAGTCAGCCAGACATGCACAACTTTGAGTTTTATATATAGAGATTATACCTACTTAGGACATACTTGTGATACATTAGTACAAGGTCTTGTGACATGGTGGAAATTTGATAGTGCATTTTACACTTTTGGGACAATTTTTTTAAAAATAAACACTTGTATTGTAAAAATATAATAATGTTAAAGAGTCTTATTTGAATTGTGTTGCTTAAAACAGATTAGTTATTTTCTTTTTCTTTCCAAATTTCTATATAAAAAAATTATACTCAAAATTGATAATATATGTTAAAAAAACCTATTTAAAATTTATTACTTTATTTTTATACAAAAAAAATATTCTTCATGAGATTTGAATGTATGGCCTCTAAATAAAATAACTTAAATTGAATGTATGCCTAATATACATTTGTTTCTAGTATTTTTATTACTATTATTATTTTTTTTTTTTGCAAAAAAATGCATATAATGGGATTCGAACCCACGACCTCAAAACCAAGAGCGTAGCATTTAATTATTATGTAGGATAATGTACAGTATAGGTAAATAGGTATGTAAGCATTGGGGTAGTGACTTCTTATCCCATCCACTAGAGAGCGCTACTAGTAGCTGGAAATAAGTGGAACAAATCCAGTTGACTTTGGGCAACTGACTTCCAGTTAAAAGTTGGGTTACTTTCCAGTTCATTTCCAGTTGATTTCCAGGTGGAGGTCAGGTGGAAGGTGGAAATCTCCAGCTGATTTCCAGGTGGGCAAGTAGACTTTTTCCACCTAACAGTATGGTATACATCCAGTTGACTGTGCTGTCTGGGTTATGAAATGATAAACCAAGTCGTAGGTATAAATGTGAAGGTTATGTTAGTGTAGGCATTAACTTAGATTACTTTAAAAAAAACGCGTGTGTTAGCACAAGATTCACGCTTCTTGGCTGATTTAGAAGCAAGACAAGTAGGTATTAAGGACGTATAAATTATAATTGTTGTAGTGGAAAAAATAGAATGTAAGAGTAGATAGTATTATTATTATGTGATTATTTATTAATAGGACATACTCGTATTATGTACAAACAAGTAATTATAAAAATTAAAGTACAAAATTTAGAACAGTATAAACAAGAAAAGCATAGATAAACAACATTGATAAAATATATATACAGATGCCCTAACTAATGGGCGGGGTTATTGCCTGTGATTATCTCTTCCATCTCTCTTCCACCCAACCCTTGTAATAGTAAAATATAGCTTTTTTTTTTTAAAGAAAAGGTAGTTTATCTTTGAAATCAATAACGTAATATTCTTCATGATTTCATTTTTCAATGGTTCCGTCACATGAGTAGGTAATACCATGATAATAATTTAAATTAGTTAAATAGGAAATTGCAAATGGATTTTTTTTAGTGAATGACTGATTTTTTAGTAATACAGGTACACCAGAAAATGCCATCTCCACACGAAAACGAACGCGAATGACCTTCAAAAGCCATCTAATGTTCAAAGAGGATATGTCGTGACAGCGGATTTTTGTGACGGCATATCGTGTCCATCAGAGAATCATTATGCGTTCTTATGCGGCTTTTTTTTCTACCAAGGATTTCATCCTGTTCTAGGCTTTGGACACCAATATCTCTTATAATAAGATCCCTTTAAAATTTTGTCAGGAATCGTTTCGTGCATTCAAAAATTACAAAAAAATATTTTCAAATTTCCACTGTTGGATGTAAAATTTATTATTATTATTATACAACACTTTATTAGAATGATATACATGGGCAATTGGGCATTATGTACAAGTACATAAAAATAATTATTTTAACAATGAAAAAAATGGAAACAATATATACAATAAAAATTAAAAAGAATAGAAAATATATAAAAACATATATGTCCTAACTAAAGGGCGGGGTTATTGTCTTTGGCAATCTCTTCCACCCAACCCTTTAAAATATCCTGACGACGAACTTTTTCAATGGAGTCAATATAAAAAATAGGTGCACGTGGTCCATTTACTTCTTATAAGGTGAAATGCACAGTGATATACCTGCCTGTTAGATATTAGAATAGCAAAATGATGAAATAACCAGCGTGCAGCGCAGCGGGGGAAATAACTTATCATCCCTGAGCGACATGAAACAAATAGAACTGTTCAAATAGGTGTTTCACTCTCAGGGCTGACCCCAAGAGGTTGTCGCGGTGCACTCTGAGGTTCGATCCCAGTGTTGTTCAAGTTTATTTTACTTTCCAAAATGCCTAACATTAGATATCGGAGGGGCAAGGACTTCGATTGTTATAGACCTCTCTATAAATGTTCATTAAAAAAAAAAAAAAAAAAAAAAAAAAAGATATCGGAAGTATTGTGTTAATAATGAGAGATTTGATAGTTTGAGTCCCAAATTCAGCAAATTTTAATGAGGCGGTTAGTAATTTAATAGGTCGTTCAACTTAACCAATCAGAGTGCGTTGTGTGACGTTTAGAAAGAAAGCTTTATGGATTATGAGAGTGAGAGTGCTTTCTGGTGCGAGGGCCTGTTTGGTCTGTGGTTTTTGTATCGGAGAGCCCCTAATAGATGGTCAGACTCGTCAAGTAGACAGCCATGTACAGATTAGAGATTTATAAATTGAGATGGAATTTATAAACAAGCACTGACTGACAAATGGAAGAGAAGTTATTCTCAAATTTTCAGTTGGTTGAAAGCCAAGATCCACAACTGGCTATTGTAAGAGCAGTGTCCCTAAGATTGCGAGGAACTAGACAGAGTTTTAAATCAGCAATGATTGAAGATGGTGCAGGAGTAGACTATACATAATTATAATATGTCAATAAATAAATAAATCTTATTTACCTTTTCCAGTAAAAATAAATAAAGTGAGATATAATTATGTCACCCAAGCTGTACAAGTGTACATGCATATACCAGCGAATTTCCCTCGCAATACAGAGAGGGAACAGTGAAAGTATAGAGGGAACATTTCCTCCACTAGTTCCCTCAGTGAAGTTTTTGATTTATAATGATAAACTTTTGTTTCAATAAAAAAATTACATCACAACAACAACAAAAATGTCATATGTGGTACCTGGTTATCGCTATCAGAAGCCCCTCGTATGGCTAAATTAATCAAATAGAAGAAATTCAGAGCTCTAGGAACTGATAACACTACGATAGAGGGCACTGTGACAATTGTGACATACAGGTGACATGAGCCAGCTATCATACAAAGGTTACTGAGAAATTAGGTAACTATTTAACTTGGACTGATTCGAAACCTGCAACTTCATTTATCTGACGAAACAGAACTCATTGAGCGCGCTTGGTTAAGATTTTAACTACTTTGAAAAGTATTGTAAAATGTCCTCTATTTGTTAAATTCATTCGAGATTCAACCGCCACTTTAACTGCATAAAATAAAGATTTATTAAATGACTAATTCATATGTTCTAAAGATCTAAGATTTCATACTTTTATACTGAAGATTTTATGCTTTAGATTTTATAATTTAATTTTATTTTCCGTACCTATCTAAAAAACCCAAAATTGTTCAATGTAAAAACATAGGTAAAAGTATTCCTTATAATTTAATTTTATTTTCCATATCTAAAAAACCCAAAATTGTTTAATGTAAAAACATAGGTATTCCGACACTGAATATAAAATCGACAAAACCCATTGATGAAGTGTTGGACAGTTTCCAAGACGTACAAATTGCCCGAGCTTTCGAACGAAAGCCCCACGGGCCCAGAACTATACCGGCCGACCTACTACACTGTTCAGGAGAGGCGAAAAAGGGCTCCGCTCAAAATGGGCAGTCGAAATAACCAGCCTGAGGTCTCGAGTCCTTATTCAACGTGAGAGCGACAGGAAATACCAAGACACATCCCGGAGACAAGACTTGCGAAAATTGGAAAATGGCTGGTGAAACGGTGTTGGGTAAGTGCAATTAATATGTAATTTTTATAGATTGGTTGGAGTTCCACAACAGAAGCACTAATTATCACACCGGTCTCTATTTAATTTTATTGTGACCAGTTGACTCTAATTCTGATGTACGTCCTGATTTGAAGTTGTCAGGACGGGGATTTTACCCTCCATCATACCAGCTACTCACAATGACCTCACCCAGCCTGGGTAGGGCCGGATATGCCAGCCTCACGTGCTTGGATAGAACAGAATTTTCGTCAAAAAGTCTGCCCTAACCGAAGTCGGAACTCGGAAACTCTGGACTACGGGCAGTAGTCACAACCATTACGCCACGGAGGCTGGCTAAGTCAGTGTATACTATATTACTATATGCATACACAATTTATTGTGTGCTAGTACCTACATCAAAGTTCTGTAAACTTAATACAGTTAAACCTCGATATAAAAGAAACCTGGATGTAAGAGAAAAAAGTCCAGGCCAAATAACCTCCTTTTGTTAAAAAAAACTTAGTATGTGTAAGAGAGAGAGAGAGAGAGAAAAAAAAGGTCCCTCCAGGTTTGGCTGTATCAAATATAAGGAGAACATGATTTTGCATTCAAGAGATCATTTGATGGGTTTTGAAATCGAAAATATCAACCGGCCCACAAAAATATCAAATGGCACAGAAATGCCAAGAAAAAAAATGAAGCTCTAATAATAATAATAATAATATGCTGAATTTCCAGAGAATCTACTTCCACTAGACGAGCCTTCCAAGGAGGCTTTCACATTGACAGAGGAGGAGCAAGAGGAGATATTCAACTCTGAGCTGACGCGATGCGGACTGGGGCGCTTCCATCCGAAGTGGCTTCAGAAGACGCGAAACAGTATGTCCTACGTCCTGGTGTATGGGCTCCTGGGGATGAACCAGTTTGTTCTGGGCTCCTATATGGTGGGCACATTGAGCACAGTGGAGAAACAGTACAAGATATCTAGCAGGACCTCTGGTGAGTGTAGCTTGATGTCTTTGGGGATGAGCTGTTAGGGTTCTAGTTTCTAGTCAATTCTGTCTGGGCTCCTACATGGTGGGCATATCGAGCACAGTGGAGAAACAGTACAAGAAGGACCTCTGGTGAGTCTAGCTTGATGTCTTTGGGGATGAGCTGTTAGGGTTCTAGTTTCTAGTCAATTCTGTCTGGGCTCCTACATGGTGGGCATATCGAGCACAGTGGAGAAACAGTACAAGAAGGACCTCTGGTGAGTCTAGCTTGATGTCTTTTTGGATAAGCTATTGACGTGGGACTTGTGAGAAGTGAACCACAATGCTTCCTAATGGAAACTCTTTTGGTTTTATTTCAGCCAAAAGTTTTTCAAGATATTGCTGTTAACGTAGAAAAGTGTCCTTGTTCTTTAGGGAATTACAATTTAAGGAATGAATCTGAAAAACTAAAGTTACTTTTTGAACGAATGTATGGAATTCACGAAGCAGTTCTACAGGAGCATGTCTATCTTTTTTGGTAGGGCTAGGATAGGCAACGTTAGAAACATATGCTTTGAGTAGCAGGTTTGTGAGTTTCCTGCGAATGGAGGGTAAAACCCCCGTTGTGATATGACCATGGCAGTTGAAAGCGACGTTAAACCCCACTTAAAAAAAAACATATGCTTTTATTCACACAGGTGACATCATTTTTCTTCCATGTCACTTTATGCCTAATATATTTTCAGCGACACCTAGATAGTACGTCATCTGAGCGATACCAGAGGAGCTAGCACCATCACTCTGCAGGTTTCACTCTTGAAGATACCTGGTAGACCTTCTTGCTTGAGAGTTTTGATGATAGCATCCCATACACCATTATACTGGAGATTTTTCACTCCTTCCTTCACTTGCAGTTTGGTTTTAATAACTATTTTATGATCAAAATGAAGCTTTAAGAGATATTTATTAGGAGAGAACTGTCACAATGTAACTGAATGACTGATTGCTGAAAATGGTATCCAGTTCTTGAGGAAAACTAGATTTATATTGTTGGCCGAAATCACTACTACTATGCAAGACTGATACTGCAACAATAACATTAAATGAATGGGTGAGTAGAAGAACCAGGAATGTCGAAAATCGATTTTTTTTTCTTCGTAGAATAAGAAAGAATGCACTCTTTTCTATCATCTCTGTGAATATGAAGGAGAAATACCCCTTAAAAGTATATTTTTTTTCGATTTTAAAGTGGGGGAAGCGGAAAAAAAATCTGATTTAAATCAAGGAATGTAACAAAATCACTGACCACTTTTGCTAGCGGTATTCGTACTTAGTTGTGAGAATCTTGTCGAATAACAAGGAATGTAAAATTTAATTTTATTATACTCATTAGCATCAGGAAAGCAAAAATAAGACAAATCTTATTTCTGCTTTCCTGAAAAGTCGATTTTTGACATTCCTGGTTCTTCTACTCACCCATTCAAATGTGGTTTTAATATGGCAATAATACTCAAAATAACTCGAATTTAATTCATATTCCAGGTATTTTGTCCAGTAGTTGGGACGTCGGCACCCTCGCCTCGTTCCTCATCACCTCCTATTTCGGCGGCAAGGGTCACAAGACGCGATGGGTGGCGCTGGGAAGTATCGTCATGGGAATGGCCTGCTTCCTTCGGGTCCTGCCCTACATTATCTACGGGGCGGGGGAGGACGCCCTGAAGTACACGGAAGAGTATGGCGCCGCCAACAACATCAGTCTGGCACAAGGTAGACATACGTTTCAAGTCTTCTTCCTCACAGGTTGTAACTTTTATTAAATATTGCAGTTTCAAACATACGGAGGAGTATGGGGCCGCCAACAACATCAGTTTGGCACAAGGTAGACATACGTTTCAAGTCTTCTTCCTCACAGGTTTTAACTTTTATTAATTATTGCAGTTTCATATATACGGAGGAGTATGGCGCCGCCAACAACATCAGTTTGGCACAAGGTAGACATACGTTTCAAGTCTTCTTCTTCACAGGTTTTAACTTTTATTAAATATTGCAGTTTCATACATACGGAAGAGTATGGTGCCGCCAACAACATCAGTTTGGCACAAGGTAGACATACGTTTCAAGTCTTCTTCCTCACAGGTTTTAACTTTTGTTAAATATTGCAGTTTCATACATACGAAAGAGTATGGTGCTGCCAAGAACATCAGTTTGGCACAAGGTAGACATAAGTTTCAAGTCTTCTTCCTCACAGGTTTTTACTTTAATGAAATATCGTCGGCTGGAAGGTAAAACTGACCATCTGCATTTGGACCATCTCCATTTGGTCATTGAAATCTCCACCAATCTTTTCAGGTAAAAATTGTTTTTCGCTTTTTTTCCCGCGCATACATATGCTTGAATACTACCTAACTTTATATTTTTAGCCAATAGGTTAATTACCGACCAGGGTAACGAAAAAATGAAAAATGACCAACTGTCACTTGGTCAGGTTTACCTTCTAGCCGACGATATAAAAGTCTGAATATTGCAGTTTCATACCAATCTTCAAAGTTTAAAACTATGAAAAAGATGAGAAAAAATTGAAAGCAGGTAGGTAATACACTTTAATACTGAATAAAATCTCTTTTTTTATAAATAAATTAAATACAATACTTTTTGGAAAGAAGCTTTCGCTTGCCCCATTATTTGTTCAAGCCAAGTTCATAGCATAGCGAAGTGTGAAAACGAACCCCAGTTGCATGGAAAACGCCACATAGCGCAACACCATCGCAAAAGAGTAGAATATTTCTCGCGGTCTATTCATGTTTACGTTTACATTTGATACGGGTGAGGGACGAGGAGAGGAGACTCCTTTGCGATACTAGCGCTGAGGACGCCACGATGTAGGCCGGCGGGGGGTGGTTTCCACACTTCTTAATTCTACACGCTATGTTCATAGTTTACATAAAGTCTGCTTACCCATAAGCTGAGTTTCAAATATCGACTCTCTTCTTTGAATCGATTACCAAAAAAAAAAAAAAAAATAATAAATAAGTAATAATTATAATAATGACTGTTAACTTCTTTTCTTCTTCCATCACTTTGCCATTTCCTAAACTTACTTTGGGTCGATATTGTTTAATATCTTTCTCATGGTTGAGGTTGGTTGGTTTTGGCAAGCTTACTTTTAATATTTTATGAATTAATGTCCTTCGTAACGCGAACCTTAGATCATCAATGAATTGTTTTCTTGTCTTTTAGCCTTACAAAGTTTGTACGTACCCCAGCAATATGGTTTAACGTCTCCTAGCGATAATTAAATATTTGTTAAGAAAAGTCCTACATATACATATTGTTACACATAGTATATCCTTACCCCTAAGACCCTGTATTCAAGTCGAAGACAAGCCTCAACTTCGTTGTAGCAGGCTCTCGAACTTCCAGCTTCCAGCATCGAGAGTCTGCCCTCAGTACACCTCTATCAGTCAAATGTAAGCGAACGGATATTCTAATTAGCCCCATCATATTCTAATTAGTCCACTGCTCACAACCAAGAAAACTAAGGGTGGAATTAATAGACAACATCAATAACTTAAGTCGTTGGTAAGTGTCGGTTTTCCCTATCTTACACAGTACGCAATCCGTGACTTAGCGCCACAGAGGTATTACAAAAACGTCTTTTAATTGCGCCCTTAGTATTCAAAGGCCACGGCTTTTCGACAGTCCTCCGTGTCCCTTTTTCCTTGCTACCGAACACATATCTTTGTCCCCGTAGCTCAGTGGTAAAGGCGGCACTCTGTGAATCCAGAGATTCCAGAGGTCACGGGTTCGAAACCCAGCCGGGACATGACAAGTTATCCTCCCATTTGGGATTTTTACCACATAATAATACGTCTTGGGCTTACTGCTGGAATAATGGGACTTTAATAGTCCTGATCAGGCAGTATGAATAATTCAATATTATTATTATTATTATTATTATATCTTGGATTCGCAGCAATGGATGACCTTGTCCCCCTCTGCGGAGAGCCCTACACAAACACCCAGGACTGCGACACCTCCGATGACATGCTCTCAGTGGGCGTCATTCTGATCTCCTCCATTGTGCTGGGCGTGGGGTCATCGACCTACTGGTCACTGGGCGTGGCCTATCTGGATGACAACGTGAGGAAGAACAAGATGCCTGTCATACTGGGTGAGGATGAGAGAGTTGGGAATATAATTGTCAAGACTATTATTGACTATTTGTCAAATAAAATAAATTGTCAAGACTATTATTTTGTCAAATAAAATAAATTGTCAAGACTATTTTTGTCAAATAAAATAAATTGTCAAGACTATTTGTCAAATAAAATAAATAGTCAAGCCTTTTTGTCAAATAAAATAAATTGTCAAGACTATTTGTCAAATAAAATAAATTGTCAAGACTATTTGTCTAATAAAATAAGAAAAAATCGGAGCAAAAATATATTATTTTTTTTTTTACAAAAACGAACACAATACTTCCGATTTCTAATTTTAGAAATTTCTCGGAAGTAATAAAATACATGATATTATAATACGAGTATATATAATATTAAATACACCGATTCCGGTTGATTACTGAAGTCTAGCACTTTGAAAGTGCCACTTTCCAGTAATGAGTGGTCTTGGATTAGCATCCGTCATGTATTTCAGCCCAAGTACATCCATGTTAAAATGGCAATCCATTCTTTGTTACCATTTCAGTTCTTTTCAGGTTGTGTGTTAATAATTATTGGTTCATTTGTAAGGTGAATGATACCACCATTTTCAGTAGTACAGGGAGTCAAATGTCTCACAATATTATCTTCATCAACTTGTGCATCATTGACTCTGATTTTTTCATGAATGTGGTAGTCGTTGAAACAGCTTCAATAGTAATGAAACATGATGTTCAAGTTCATCTATTTGTAGATTTATTTGATCTTTCAATGCATTGAATCTATGTAAATATACTGTCAAATTGAGAATCTCATTATGTTACAAATATGCACATAAACTTTCTGAAGGCGTGAGTTGTAAAATGAGCAAATCACACCCTCGCTTGATCAGTTGTTATAATAAACACCTTGTTTTCATGCTTCTCCTATTTTTATTTCCTTTCAGCCATAATCTCTTGTATACGCATGGTCGGCCCAACATTTGGTTTCATGGCGGCCTCCTACTGTCTGCTATTCTTCGTCAATCCAATGCTAACACCGACAATCACCAATACCAGCAGTCAGTGGGTTGGAGCTTGGTGGATTGGTAAGTTCTATACAGTCACACCTGGATACAAGAGAACTCAAGGGACAACAATTTTTTTCTCTTTTATTCGGGTTTATCTTATAAAGAGGTTATTTTCCCTTTTAAATAAAGAGATAAATTTGACCTAGAAATTGTTCTCCTTTATACAGATTTTTCTTACATCGAGTTCTCATATATCCAGATTTTTCTTATATCGAGTTCTCTTATATCCAGTTTTGACTGTTACTACGTCATGATTTTAATCAAACAATATTTCTAGACCTTTTTTGATACATATTGATTATTTACTGGCCGGAAGAAATTCCTCTTCTGGACCGGGTACCGAATGACTGGTCACTCTTGGTTTAGATTTTCCACCAGTTCACTTTTCTGTTCTCTGTTAAATAAATGTAAAATAGATTGATTCACTCTTACCCCATACATTCGTACATTATTAGTTATTCCCTTAGTTAGTACGACATACATATCAATTGGCGACGATGGAGAAAGAAATCAGACAATGGAGGAACAAAAGGGCGACATTCAAGGCGATGCTTACGAAGACAGATGGAAAAATTTCACCGGACTGCTCACCGGAACAGCTGACGGCATATGAAGAACTTATTGTGTTCTATAGAAAAAAATACGAAGAAGCTCAGGACACATTGGATACACTGGTACAGGAGGAAGAGTTAGAGCAGGAACAAAGTTACAGGTTTTCAATTTACGAACTGATAACAGGTATGACTGTAAAAAATTTACAATTGAGAAACAAGATGGATACACCTAAAACAAGCAATCCCCAATCATTATGTACATCAAATTTAAATTTTGTTCCTTATCAAGAGGACGAAACTTTTTCGAATTTTGTCAAACGACTTGAAACTTTCATGTTGCTAAAGGGTAATTCAGATGACAAAATGAAGGTATATATTCTACTACATGCTTTATTACCTCACATACATGAGAAATTATATGATATTTGTGCCCCAGATAGCCCTATTAATAAGACATATGAGGAACTTGTTAAAATATTACAAGAACATCTAGAACCAAGGCCTAGTCTCTGGGCACTACAAAATAAATTTATAAACCGTACTCAGGAACATAACGAATCTGTCCTACAATTTTCGACAGAACTAAAGAAATTAGCCAAGTACTGCGAGTTCAAGTGCGAGCTGTGTGAGCACTGCACAGCGGATGTATTCCTGAGTTTGCAGTTCATCAGAGGACTCGCTGATCCAGAGGTGCGGATGCGGCTGCTGCAGGACAAGGATAAGAAGAGCTTCAAGGACGTGGTGGACTTAGCTTTGACGGTTGAAATGGCTAAACAAGATAATTCGTGCATGGGGGAAAGTAGAGTCAAGGCGCCTATCGGGTTGAACCAAATAAAAACTACGCCTACGAACGTAAGTTACAACCCTATTCATGTTACAAGGGAGAACAAGATTATTTCAGAGCCTAGGAGATCAGAACAGAGTGCCGCAAGTAAGCACACTGATGCTAGTACAGACCCAAATGATTTGAGAGGTAAATGCTATCGATGTAAGAATCCTCAGCATAGGGCCAATGTTTGTAAATTTCGGAACACTTTTTGTTCAAAGTGTAACAAGATCGGTCACATTGCTAGAGTCTGTATGTCATTTATTAAAAGTAACAAGCATAAAAACCATACAGTAGAAGAACAAATTTTAGGAGAAGAATCCAATTACGAAGTTAATTTGATACGTAGTAAAAAAACTGATAAATGTATGGTACACGTACTAATAGAAACAAAACCATTCCAAATGGAGGTAGATACAGGAGCCTCCCTAAGCTCTATTTCTTATGACGATTACAACAAATTAAATCTGAATAGTAAGATTTACAAAACTAGCATAGAAATGAAAACTTACACTGGCGAAATCATAAAACCTAGAGGAGTGTGTTTTGTGAAATGTAACTACAAGAGTCAAAATTTTGTTGGTAAACTGATCATAGTAAATCAGATGGTAGACCCTATTTTTGGTCGCGACTGGATTCGCGAAGTAAACTTGGATTGGGCTGAAATAAAAACATTAACATCTGCTAAAAGCTCACCGTGGGAACACTTACTTGCGAAATATGAAAATGTTTTCAGTGACAAGATCGGAGTCATACCGAGTGAACTGGGCCATCTCGAGCTGAAACCAGACGCGACTCCAATATTCTGCCCGCCGTGTCCAGTGCCGTATTCACGGAAATTGAAAACCGAGGAAGAGCTGCTGCGACTTGAAAAAGAAGGAATCATCACGAAGTCGAATTTCGTCATTCACAAGACATCAGCTGCATTTCATCCATCCATCAAGATGCAGCTGAGGAAGGTGCCAAATAGCGACGGGGTATCTCCCTACTCTATGATGCTTGGAAGAGACCCGAGAACAAGACTCGATGCTATCATGAAACCTCCGGAGCTAGAAACAAGGAACACTCAACCAGCAGTCTCACATAAAGGCAGATTTTTCAATATAGGAGACCGAGTGCAAGCTCGCAACTACTTCCGAGGACCAAGATGGGTATTTGGAAAAATAACAGAGCGAAAAGGATTGCTGCATTACGTGGTGACTTTGGATGATGGACGGGAGTGGCGGAGACATGTGGATCAGATCCGACTCACACATTACAGGGGGGACATATGATACATATTGATTATTTACTGGCCGGAAGAAATTCCTCTTCTGGACTGGGTACCGAATGACTGGTCACTTTTGATTTAGATTTTCCACCAGTTCACTTTTCTGTTCTCTGTTAAATAAATGTAAAATAGATTGATTCACTCTTACCCCATACATTCGTACATTATTAGTTATTCCCTTAGTTAGTACGACATACATATCATTTTTAAAAATGAGCACTAAAATATTTTAATATCTACTGCAAACGTTATACATATTGCCTGCCCCAAGCCGTCTGGTAGTCGTTATTCAAAAGGCTTAACTTTTTTTTTTTTAAGTGGGGTTTAACGTCGCTTTCAACTGCCATGGTCATATCACGACGGGGGTTTTACCCTCCATTCGCAGGAAACTCACAAACCTGCTACTCACATTGACCTCACACCCAGCCTGAGTGGGGCCGGGAAAAGCCAGCGTCACGAGAATTAGAATTTGAATGGTCACCCATCCAAGTCTTAACCTCGCTGGATGTCGCTTAACTTCGGTGTTCTGAAGGGAACCGGTGTATTCAACATGCCATCGACGCTGGCTTAGGCTTAACTTAAGATAAATAATGTTAAAATTGAATTTTTCCAGGCTGGATACCAATTGGCGTTCTGAATATTGTGCTGGCAATGTTCATGGCCCTCTTCCCTAGATCTTTGCCTCGGGCGGAAGTCAGGAAGAGAATCGAAAATGCTGGCTCCACCGTCAAGAAGAAAGTGGAGGTTTCCTTTGATGGTAAGTAAATTATATCAATTAATAATGTTTCTAAAATGTTCCTTATGTGGGTATGAACAGTGAACAGTGAGACAAATGATGTTACTTCCTAAACGTTGCCATGATACTACTCATATTATTTTACACTGAGATCATATAACATAGAGATCATAACACTACTCTATAATCTAGCAGAACTTCCACTTTGCTGCATTTTCAGTAGTTAAAACCGGGTTGTAGCCAGCGTCGATGGCATGTTGAATACACCGGTTCCCTTCAGAACACCGAAGTTAAGCGACATCCAGCGAGGTTAAGACTTGGATGGGTGACCATTCAAATTCTAATTCTCGTGACGCTGGCTTTTCCCGGCCCCACTCAGGCTGGGTGAGGTCAATGTGAGTAGCAGGTTTGTGAGTTTCCTGCGAATGGAGGGTAAAACCCCCGTCGTGATATGACCATGGCAGTTGAAAGCGACGTTAAACCCCACTTAAAAAAAAAAAAAAAAAAAAAAAAAAACCGGGTTGTGTCGTGACGACGGAAAACGTCCTGACGGCATCACAAATGTGGCGTGGGAACGAGGTCAACCTCTCGTATGGGATGTGACATGTTCAGACTTCCTGGCGACAAGCAACATCAACGCAACAGCAGGCCCTGGATTCGCTTGGTCCATGGGCAGAAGAAGCCAGAATAATAATCAAGAGGATAGGAACTCTGCTGACCCGTGTGTCCGGAGACAACCGATCACGGCATTACCTCATTCAGCGTATTGCAATTGCTATACAGAGAGGTAATGCTGTGAGTATTAGAGGAACTCGTGTGAATTCTAAACAAAGTTCTACTTAGGATCAAATAATAAAACAGGATTAAATACACTATCCCTTAATTTGGGTTAAAGTGCGATGGTAAAGTTGTAGAGACTCTAACCTGAGGGCTTGTCTGGCTTTGCTTAAATCCTGTTTCACAATGTGCCCTTTCACTCCAA
>CM044963.1:18809913-18821751 GCA_024516035.1 Bactericera cockerelli | reverse complement strand
TCCAGACTTTATAGTGTGCTACAGTGAAAATATTCAACAAATCACGTAAGAAATTTGAAAGTTAAATTTGAAAATAACCGTTCAGATTTAGGCATTGTTTACTTAAGTAAGCGGTTCATAAAATCATAAAAGTACAGATAGTCCATTCATATTGACAATACGTAATATGATAAGGTAGCACTGATACTCACCTCCACAAATTTCAAGATAGACTCGTCCACAATTAGAGATTAAAGATAAGATTGATAAATTACACCATCAAACACCAGAGCGAGCTACTAAGAACATTATTTTTTATGAACGCCCAACAATTTGGCAAAGTAGACAATGTGCGATGCACGGCATTGAAACCAATATTCATTAGAAACGCCTGTTAATAATTATTGTAAAAAAATAGACTTTGTGCCAGACTAACAGACTAAAATCGTTATCCTGTCTCATAATTAAAATGAAACCAGAGAAACACAATACAAGAAGAAATAGTGGCAATTTTAAAAATGACAATTTAAAATATACTGACAGACATAACCTGAGAAGTAATAGTCGCAAAGGACAAGAGGCAGCCATAAAACTAGAAATCGATAAATTAGATCTTTTTCAGACAAAAGACAAAATAAAACTAATTGCCGAAGTACACGACATAGAAAACATAGCAGCACTAACAGAACATCTTATTAATTTAATAGATGATAAAGAATTACTGGAACAAAAACAGATTAATGAAACTCTTCAAGAACAAATAAGAGAATTACAAAATGACTACTCAAGTATGGACGAAAAAATCCAAAGTGACAAAGCACATATTAAAAAGTTAATAGCTGAAAATGATATACAAGTTTGTGACCTCAACACAATAATTAATCAAAAGGATGAAGCAATTAAAGCTCTCGAAAAAAAGTTGAGTGAACTAAGATGTGCATAAATGAAGAAAAAAACCGGCACACAAAGGAAAATCATGAATTAAGACAGGCTGAAGACAACCATAATAAAGAGATAAATAATCTCAGAAGAAAACTCGAAGAGGAAAGAGAAAGCAACAAGATGGCAATTGAAACTCTTACACAAACAATAGACTCAATAAGACCAATGAATACAAACTCTGATGTTGATGATACAGAACATAATTATATCACTCCAGAAGTCATTGTACAAATTCCTGACGGAAATAATTTCTCGAACACCACAAATGAGCAATCAATGAATGTTACCAATTTATTGAATGAAATCATTAATAGCGATATACATAGAGATCAAAATAAGTCCATGGACATATTTGATGAAACTGTTTGTCTTTCTGTGCAGAATCTGAATGATAATAATAAAATCACAGTCCGCCATGAAGCAAACAAATCTCTGAACAAAACAACTAATAATATTTCAAACTTGTTTTTATTAGGAGACAGTATTGCCGTAAGCATAAAAGACCTACTTGCTGCAAAATGCCCAAATGACACTCGCATCATTAACTACACTCGTGGAGGAGCTAACATTGAGAGTGTAAACGAGAACTTTCTAGATGAGGTAACCCCCAGAGATGCTGCTGTATTAATTGTAGGAACTAATGATCTCTTCCATACACAATGGGACAAAATTAAACAGTCATTTGAAAAACTTTTGACAAAACTAGAAAACTGTATTGCAATACATATAGTGCAAATTACCAAGCGCTATGATATTGCGAAAATAAACAAGCATATCATAAAATTAAATACCCGACTAAAATATCTCATTAGATCACATAAAAAAGCAAAAATTATTAATACTAAAAACATCAACTATAATGACATAGCAGAAGATGGAATTCATTTAAATACTTCAGGTAAAAACAAACTTACCCACAGAATAATTTTGTCCCTTTTTCCTGATGAAAATATCACAAAGCACAAAGATAATGACAACACTCGTGGAAGAGAAGCTTCATATACATTTAAATCTCAATACCGCGGGAAGTACAGACAGAAACAAAGAAGACATATACCGTATGGAAGGCCGGCTCATGCTCGCCCACCGAAATTTAAAATCACATAATACATACCCACGCTAGTTAGACCGTTCCTATACCTACCCTCAACAACTAACCGCTCACAACAACCCGTTGCAGTCTAGACCGCTTATACCGCCGCTCCGTTTGGACACCTCACGCTCACCCGTCGACAGTTTAGTACATGTAGCAACCACAGATGCTCGACGGCGTATACCAGACCACCGCCTCTGACTCCTCACACCTACCATGACAAATTTACCGACTCACAACAACTACACCGCGATGACGCCGACGCGTATACACACCCGCCGCCTTCAAACCGCCTCACAACAACCACCCATTCCAAGGAACGCTCACAATTTTTCGCCTCATTTGGACAGAACATAACTGCGTACCTCCAGGACCGGACATATCTACCGGCCGCCACTAGACGGCTCACATTCAATCGCAGATACCAGGGATCGATTGACCAAATACCCGCAGACACTCCAGACCAGCTTTCAATACGCCTTCAAACGCCTCCAACCACTGCCAATGGACCGCTCAGATCCAAGGCCGCAACACTTGGACCACGCAGTCAGATCCATGCGCCAACACTATGGAACCGGCTATCCATGATATCCATGCGCCAAACAACTTGGACCGGCTCAGATCCATGCGCCAACACTTGGACCGGCACTCCCCCTCCTGCCGGCTCACTCTTCCCTCTACCCAATGGACCCACCCAACTACAAAATCGGCCAGTACAATATAATACGATTGACCGTTTACATAATCAGACTGAAAATTTTTACAGGTCAATAATAATGTCAACGTTAGTATAGAAAACATTGAAAAAGAACAGTCAACTGCTAATAATGTATCTTTACTAAAGGATCAAAATCATATCCCGAATAAATCCAAACATACAAATTCTTTAGTTACTAAAGTCAATAAAAAGAAATTGTGTATAACATCGGGAGATCGAGTTGACTGTGTAAAACCTATAACTTCAATCCAATATCAAAATGTTAGAGGCCTACGAACAAAGACCAAAGAGTTCTATGAGTCCTGTATCAATCAAGAGCATGACATAATTGCGCTTACAGAAACTTGGTTAGCCGAGGATGTGAGTGATGCAGAATTATTTGATAGCTCTCAGTTCATAGTATTTAGACAAGATAGGGATAAAGAAAACAGCGGCAAGACGAGAGGTGGCGGAGTTTGTCTCGCTATAAGCAAAAAATACTCAGCTATTATGATCGAAAACTGGAACCTTAATTGTCCAGAGATTGAGTGCATATGGGTTAAAATACTATTAACTCATTTGACGTTATATGTTTGTGTTGTTTACCTGCCACCTCCTGTCAATAAGGCCTCCCTCGAAACTCTTAGTATATGTTTTGAAAAGATTTCTTCTCACGTCAAAAATCAGTGTGTTTTAATACTGGGAGATTTCAATATACCAAAATATTATAAACACCATAATACTGAACATGCCGAAACACAGTTGTCTCGAACTCTTGATAATATGCTTGAATATGTATCACTATCATCTGTAAATAATATTATTAATAACTTAGGTAATACATTAGATTTAGTATTATTTAGTTGTAAACGCTTTCCAAACTTAAAGAGAGAAATATGTGTAAGCGTTGAGCGCTGTGGGCCGCTGGTAAAGGAAGATGTTTACCACCCAACTCTTTCAATATATTTGGGATTCAAACGAAACAGGCGCAAAAATGACAACATTCGGTTTCAGAAAGGTTCTTTAAATTATCATCAGTCTTCAAAAAATAATAACACTTTTGAGAAAAACAGTTATATTTTTAAACCTGACTCAGACCTAACTGATATAATTCAATGTCTTAAGAATGCTGACTGGACTCCCATCTTCCAATCAGAAAAATCTAATGAAGCCTTAAAACTTTTGTACGAAATAACATATAAAGAATTTGACAAAACAATACCTAAAGTACAAACGCATAAAACTACATTTAAAAAAATATATCCGAAATGGTGGACAAAAGAGCTTATTGATATTTATAAGAAAAAAGAAATGTTGAGAAAAAAGAATAAAAAGAAGGACCAAGATATAGTAGAACTAAGAAATATAAAAATAGTCTGTAAGAAGAAAATTAAATCTATCTTTAAAACATATATACATAAAATAGAAAAAGATATTAAAATTAACTCAAAAAGTTTTTTCAAATTTGTAAAGAACAGAAATAAATCACTAAATCCACAGATCTTTCACATAGATGGGAAAATAACAACAGATCCCTCTGAAATCAGTAATCATTTTGCGAGAATGTTTCAATCAGTATATAATAAATCTTCCTCTCATTGTTCAGTTAATACCGAGAAAACTGATTACTGTGAGGAACTACCTACTTTTATTGTTACTCCCGAAGATGTAAAACAAAGTATAAAAGACCTACCTAATAAGGCCCCAGGCCTAGACTCGATCCCGCCTTCTTTAGTAAAAGCTTGCTCTGATATATTTGTGCCTGTCTTATTACATATATTCAATTTATCCCTGGATACATGTGTATTTCCGGACTTACTCAAAATAACTCGAGTCACACCAGTTCCGAAGAAAGGAAATAACTCGGACATTAATAACTATCGTCCAGTTTCTAACCTGTGTGTTTTTTCTAAAATATTTGAAAGTTGTATATTCAATCATATATCTAAATTTGTATACAGTAAAATATCATGTAAACAACATGGTTTTATCTCACAGCGGTCCACAGTGTCCAACTTGGTGGAATTTTATAACTATGTAGCCAGGGCACTGGGCAGTGGTGGAGCACAGGTGGATGTTATATACACCGACATATTTAAGGCGTTTGATCAGGTGTCACATGAAGTGCTTCTTGGAAAGCTCACAGACTTTGGTTTCGCTTTAAAGACTGTCAATTTTTTTGCCTCATACCTCCGGAGGAGGGAACAAAGAGTATATTTTAATGGATCCCTATCAGAGCCTTATTTTCCTTCTTCGTCAGTAGTTCAAGGATCCAAGCTCTCGGGCATATTTTTTTCCATATTGATTGATGGCATTGGAAGTGTGATAAGACATTCGAAATACCTCCTATATGCGGACGACTTCAAACTCTTCCGAGTAATATCGAATGAGAATGACTGTCGTCTGCTTCAGGAGGATATAAATGCTGCATCACAATGGCTGAACGAAAATCAGTTAGAATTCAGCATTAAAAAGTGTGATGTTATGGCTATCACTAACAAGAGAAGTTCTGTTATATATGAGTATAAAATAAACAACTTTTTACTGGAAAGAGTGGCTACCAAAAAAGATCTTGGTGTCACTTTTCAATCTAACCTTAGATTTGATACTCATATAGCACAAACATGCAAAAAAGCTTACCAGACTCTTGGTATGATAGCCAGACATAGCAGCTTTTTCAACAATATAGACACTATAAGACTTTTGTATACTTCTTTAGTAAGAAGTAAATTAGAATACGCCACTGTCATCTGGGCTCCTAAGTCTAATTTTCATGTGTCTATGTTGGAAAGTGTTCAAGCTAAATTTTTAAGATCGGCTTTCAGAAAAGAAAATGGGTTTTATCCCACCTACCCAAATGCCATCTCATACAAACTTCTTGCTGAGAGTTTATGTCTCGAAAGCCTAGAAGTCAGAAGGGAATATAACTACTTAATCTTGTTACACAAAATCATGAACAGTAATATAGATATTCCCTCTGCTCTAGAATGCATCTTTTTGGAAGTGCCAAAACCAGGATTGCGGCAAAGACAGAATCGGGCGTTTTTTTCCTCTGGAGAAATGGAACTATCCACTCTGTACTCCGCCTCTACGCTGCCCACTGCTTTGAATATATATAATAAATACGCGACACAAATTGACATCTCAGAGTCGCATATATATTTTAAAGAAATGATAAAAATGGTTTTGGATTACCCATAATTTTGATTTTGATCTCTTGTTTATGTTAAAATAATTGTACTGTTAAACTCGTAATTTAGAGTATTTTTTTTTTTTTTTTTATATATATATATACATCATTTTACTTTGTAATTGCCTTTATTGTTGGGGCGTTAAGTAATCTTAAAAAAAAAAAAAAAAAAAAAAAAAAAAAAAAAAAAAAAAACAAACTTTGGATTCAGGCTCTGGGGACCCTTAAAACGACTCCTGACACAGAAAACTGAATATCGAAAATTCTGGATGATTCTATGACTTTCTTTTCTATAGGATAAGAAAAGTAAAAATAGTTTTTTTTTATCTTCTTAAAATTCAACAAAAGATCTAAAATAGTGAGTACATTTGTCACATCCTCTATTAATGTCGAGCAAGGCTATGATTCGGATAAAAAATTCTTTTCGCCATAAAAGCTGCAATTTTCGTCCAATCGAGCTGAAATTTTCAGGGTATGTTCTTTACATTCTCAGTAATTAATGCACCTACTATACGTACAAAATATTTAAAATTGTAAAGTGAACAAAACTCTTTGTGCGTATTTTGAAGCGCTCCTAACTAATTTTTTGCACATTATTTTCAGCTACACAGCGAAGGATCCCTGAAGCTAGGACTCCCAGGGGACTTCATGAAGAGTAGATACAGGGGCGAGAAGGAAAGGCAAGAGATAGAGTATCTGCAAGACCTGAAGCGAGTGCCTGTCCCTAAGCTCATGTCAGGTATAGTTACCATTTACACCGCCAGGAAGCGCTGAAGTTAGGATTCTGAGAGTAGATACAGGGGCGGGTGCCTCTTCCTAAGCTCATGTCAGGTATAGTTACCATTTACACTGCCAGGGAGCGCTGAAGTTAGGATTCTGAGAGTAGATACAGGGGCAGGTGCCTGTTCCTAAGCTCATGTCAGGTATACTTGTGATTTACACCGCCAGAGAGCGCTGAAGTTAGGATTCTGAGAGTAGATACAGGGGTGAGAAGGAGAGGCAAGAGATAGAGTATCTGCAAGACCTGAAGCGAGTGCCTTTCCCTAAGCTCATGTCAGGTATAGTTACCATTTACACTGCCAGGGAGCGCTGAAGTTAGGATTCTGAGAGTAGATACAGGGCGGGTGCCTGTTCCTAAGCTCATGTCAGGTAAAGTTACCAATTACACCACCAGGGAGCGCTGAAGTTAGGATTCTGAGAGTAGATACAGGGGTGAGAAAGAGAGGCAAGAGATAAGCCGTATTTTTCTTACTAACCAAAGTTAACCAAACTGGAATAAAATGAACAAAACTGAAAGCAAGTCATTTTTCTTTTGGAAGAGGAAATTTTTCCCAGTTTCGTTCACCGAAATGAAAGAAGAAAATTCTTGCTTCCAGTTCTTTTATAGGTTAAGTCCATTGTTTATGTTTAAAGAACCGAAACGCATTTTTCTTTCACGAATGGGGTGAAATTGACCGTGGAATAAAATGGAAATATTGAACCTGGGATTTTTTTTATTCAAAAGAAAAATACCCCTATAGAGTAGGACCTGAAACGGGTGCCTGTCCCTAAGCTCATGTCAGGTATAGTTATGATTTACACCGCCAGGGAGCGCTGAGGCTAACTGCCAGAGGATTTTATGACAAATAGATACCTCGGCCTCATTGCAGAAAGTACTCTCAAAATCCCCAAATCTCCGTTTCAACCGTTAAATTTCGTTCAAATAATCTAATCAGGCGTGTTGCTTATCTAAATAACCCAATCAGAGTGAATGTATGTTAGAATCTAAAACTTTTCAGAAATAATCAAGAGAAAGAAAACAATCCATTGTAAAAATATTTCTATTACATAATAAGTTTAAAAAAAAACATTTATTCAATTAACAATGGGGAAGAAATGGTTTAAAAACTCATATTATTAGAGGTTTTGTACAAAAGTTTGACTTTTGTAAAAGCTCACATACTTGGTTCAGTTTATACATTTTCACTCAAGGAAAACCAATTATTTACCCATACTAGTTCTGAAAAATGAGAATTATTGGCACTATCGAAAATTTTCTAACAAAAACATATCATAACCAGGCGAAGCATTTGCAAACAACATCTTATTTTATAACCTCGCACTATTCCATTTTCCAAGTTAATCTGACTGTTCATGGAGGTATATGTATGTATTGTATGTATTGGAGGACTAGGAATGCCTGAAACCTGTCAATAAAAAAAAAAACTATCAAACATGGCTGCCGTTATAACTTCAAAAGCATAACAAGAGGAGTAATTAATTTGTTTTTTTTTTCTGTGTTCCGGCTCTCCAAGAATGCCGATTTTATGTGAAAGGTTCATTACCCATGATATATGTACAATTGTACAGGGTGATCGAAACCACCCAGCCACTATCTTCTTCTCGAGAACGGTTGAGTTAGGATTTTGAAACAAAAAATTCTCCCCCAATAGGATGTCTGAAATTTTATGGGAAAATATTTTGAAACTCCGCCCACCGCCCCAAAAGGGCGTTTTCAGGGGTCACACATGTCCGTTTCTCCCGAATTTTAAATGGAATGTTTCTTGTTTCAAGATCCTAACTCAAACCGTTCTCGAGAAAAAGATACTGGCTGGGTGGTTTCGATCACCCTGTATAAGTTCTGAGTTATCTGTTACTTATTCTTCCCACATTTGATGGATTTGCCTAGTTCTGAATGGTAACTAAGCTCTACAGATAAGTTTATAAACTTATCCATTTTCTTCCAGGAATGAAACACCTTAGTAACTGGATCGATAAGGCGGCGGACTTGTAATCGGATTTCGGTGGTTCAAGTCTTCAAATATTACATACATATTTTTGTCATTCCGTTAATGAACAGGTCGACGTATTAAGCAAATATTAAATTTAATAAAGCGAGTCTGAGTAGTTGTGATATCACGATTCTGATTACCAAGAATAATTATGACAACTTTTTTATATAACTTTATTCCAGGAATGGTAGGTTGGCGCTCGAGTGATCCTGACTGCTGGATAGATCCTCCTGGTCCTATGTATGTCTCGGATAAGACCTATCCTCTATCCACACAGGAGCAGAGCCTACATGAAGCCTGGAACTGTATCCGGCTAGGCTGATCATGTATGTCTCGGACTATCCTCTATCCACACAGGAGCATGAAGCCTGGAACTGTATCCGGCTAGGATGATCAATTGATCATGTATGTCTCGGACTATCCTCTATCCACACAGGAGCAGAGCCTGCATGAAGCCTGGAACTGTATCCGGCTAGGCTGATCATGTATGTCTCGGACTATCCTCTATCCACACAGGAGGAGTCCCTGCATGAAGCCTGGAACTGTATCCGGCTAGGCTGATCATGTATGTCTCGGACTATCCTCTATCTACACAGGAGGAGTCCCTGCATGAAGCCTGGAACTGTATCCGGCTAGGCTGATCATGTATGTCTCGGACTATCCTCTATCCACACAGGAGCAGAGCCTGCATGAAGCCGGGAACTGTATCCGGCTAGGATGATCTTGTATGTCTCGGACTATCCTCTATCCACACAGGAGCATGAAGCCTGGAACTGCATCCGGCTAGGCTGATCATGTATGTCTCGGACTATCCTCTATCCACACAGGAGCAGAGCCTGCATGAAGCCTGGAACTGTATCCGGCTAGGATGATCATGTATGTCTCGGACTATCCTCTATCCACACAGGAGGAGACCCTGCATGAAGCCTGGAACTGTATCCGGCTAGGATGATCATGTATGTCTCGGACTATCCTCTATCCACACAGGAGGAGACCCTGCATGAAGCCTGGAACTGTATCCGGCTAGGATGATCATGTATGTCTCGGACTATCCTCTATCCACACAGGAGGAGAGCCTGCATGAAGCCTGGAACTGTATCCGGCTAGGATGATCATGTATGTCTCGGACTATCCTCTATCCACACAGGAGCATACCCTGCATGAAGCCTGGAACTGTATCCGGCTAGGATGATCATGTATGTCTCGGACTATCCTCTATCCACACAGGAGCATACCCTGCATGAAGCCTGGAACTGTATCCGGCTAGGCAAATTACTGATTAAGTGATCACACTCTCTCTTGAACTGAACATTTACACAGTAGTGTTATTATTATTATTAAACATATTTGTTTAATAAACAAATAACAAACGTGTGTTAAACACGCACACACAAATAGACGGAGACGGAACTAAAACTTGTGAAGTAGACAAACTCGTCTATAATCACTGGTTTGAGGGAATCTCTCAGAAAGGCTATGGGCTCCGTGAAGCTGAGAGGGTTCACCTGAACAATCACCATTTCCTTGTGTATGTCCTTGTCCATGCTGGGTCCCATGTCCATGCTGTTACTAGCATACACCATACTGTTTCTTGCTCCAAGTGAGCGGCAGTTTATCCATGAAGCTGAGAGGGTTCACTTGAACACTCACCATTTCCTTGTGTATGTCCATTGTCCATGTTGGGTCAATGTCAATGCTGGGTCCATGTCCATGCTGTTACTAGCATACACCATACTGTTTCTTGCTCCAAGTGAGCGGCAGTTTCTCCATGAAGCTGAGAGGGTTCACCTGAACACTGACCATTTCCTTGTGTATGTCCTTGTGTATGCTGGGTCCATGTCCATGCTGTTACTAGCATAAACCGTACTGTTTCTTGCTCCAAGTGAGCGGCAGTTTATCCATGAAGCTGAGAGGGTTCACTTGAACACTCACCATTTCCTTGTGTATGTCCATTGTCCATGTTGGGTCAATGTCAATGCTGGGTCCATGTCCATGCTGTTACTAGCATACACCATACTGTTTCTTGCTCCAAGTGAGCGGCAGTTTCTCCATGAAGCTGAGAGGGTTCACCTGAACACTGACCATTTCCTTGTGTATGTCCTTGTGTATGCTGGGTCCATGTCCATGCTGTTACTAGCATAAACCGTACTGTTTCTTGCTCCAAGTGAGCGGCAGTTTCTCCATGAAGCTGAGAGGGTTCACCTGAACACTCACCATTTCCTTGTCGTTCAGGTTTCCAAAATACACCAAGTGCTGAGGACAAAAAGATAAATCACAGCGTTAACCAAAACTTTTAATATGAACGTTATTTTATTTTAATACGAACATTAGTATTGTTTTTTTCAATTTATCGTTCTATTTCCTTGTCTTATTTTGTCCTGTCCTTGTCTGATGTTTTTTTTTTTAAAAAAAACCTCATCATACATGGTTGTGTTTATGGTAAAACTAGCACAACAAGCTCTAAGGGTTCCTAAAAACTCCAAATTTCACACCTTGGGTGTGCCATTCCCGGACCCTCTGAGGCTGGGAGAGGTTCATTTGGGTAGATAGTGTTTTGTAGGTTTCCAGCGAATGAAGGGTAAAACCTTCGTAGTAGGAACTTTTCTGCTCTGTCCTTGGATGTTCGGGGTCCACTCATGTCTCGTGAGAAAAAATGAGTAGTTACTTGTATGAGTAACGACCAGTGGCGGCATTACCAGAGTCAAAAGAAATGAATATAATAGAATACCTCGAAATGTGAAGGAGGCTCTTAGTAATGCTGCGCTACCCACAAAAAAATGTGAAGAGGCCTTGGGCTTCACCACAAATAAAATCATACATACATACATACAGATTGCCACAGGTAAAAACCCCGCCTTTTAGGTAAGACATTAACTTCATTCTCTTTTTTTGTTTTTGTATCTTTGCTCAATCTTTTTGTTTTTCATTATACTTTCATTGTATTTTACTGTATATTGTAAAACTGTTGGCATAATAGGACTACCTGTCTTACGCTGACAGTTCTAAATAAGCACTACTTATACTTATATATTTTTGTTTTACCTAATAAAGTTTTATATAACAATAATATCTGATTGACATTGCTGTTCCACTGACACACAACATCGAAAAAACAAAAGTTGAAAAAAAAAAATTAATAAATACGAGGACTTGAAATTCGATATGA
>CM044963.1:18760727-18809813 GCA_024516035.1 Bactericera cockerelli | reverse complement strand
AATACTGGAAATACAACCCTGAAGCTGTCATAGAATATGAACATTATGCACTTTACTGGAATCGCACTGTGTACACTGACCGCACAATAAGTCAAAACCGACCAGACACGATCATATGGAATAAAAAAGAAAAAAAACAGTACACCTCATTGACTATGCAGTAGTAAACAGCCACAATATCATATCCACCTACAATGAAAAGATAAGAAGATATCAAGACCTCAAAGCAGAATTAAAAGAAACATGGAAAGCAGACACGGTTAAAATCCATCCTATCATCATATCAACAACTGGAGTGCTTCCTCAATCATTGACCAAACACCTTACAGAACTCAACATCAACAAATCCATAACCAAGATGCAACACTCAGTTGTACTCTCAATCTGTCAACTTTTCCGAAAAAACGCTAAACTGACTTGTTCACAAAGAGTTTTGTTTGAATTGGTAAATTACTTGCAAACAATACTTTACATAAACCCATAAAGGAGATACCCTTAGAATAATAATAATAATACTAGATTTTCGCATGACTTGGTACTCGAACCATCGACCTCCAGGTTTGAATAAATCGAGCTGGAGTAATTGTGACATCATGGTTGTGATTAACACTATACCTACTAATTGACATCCCCATATCCCCAACAAAGAAAATAGTATTATTATTTGTAGTTCCTCAACAAAGAAATCAACAGCAGGTGCCAACAAGAGGCTGTGACAGGAACAAGAGGGGTCGATGACCTCTCTCGCATTGTCAACAAAACCTTTCTTGTTGTTCATTTCATTGTAATTATTACTAGAGATTATTGAACCCTTTTTTTCTCTCTCTCTGAAAAAAAAAAAAAAAAAAAAAAATGCATCAAGATGCATTTTTTTCATATCTATCTCTCTCTTTTCTTGTTTTGTTCACTTTTTTCTATAAAAATATTTAGATGAGAGACTCTTTGAATACAATCAGATTCATTTTTATATTACTCTCTTTCTTCATTTCTCTCTGTTCTCTCATGCAATCAAATACTCTTCTCTTTGAAAATGCATTCGTTTGCATTCTTTATTCATTTTTACTATCCTTGCTAACTTTTTTCTCCCTCTCTCTTCTTTCCATTGTCATTGTCTGTCCCTCACCTTTTCTTTACCACTCTCTCTATCTCTCACATTCTTTCTCTCTCTGTCTGTCTCTCTTATTTTCTTTACTCTCTCTGTATCTCTTGCCCTCTTTCTTTTTTTCTCTCTCTCTTCTTTTTCTGTCTCTCTTATTTTCTTTACCACTCTCTCTATATCTCTCTTTCTCTCCTGCTTTTGAAGTGCTTTACATCAATAATGTATTTCTATTCCTTTCCTCCTTTGCATCACGAGTGTATGACTAAACAGAACGGAACAAGGAGTAATCATTATTGCTCGTAAGTAATGCAGCTAAATGCATATTGCACTCAAAAGACAAAGCTACACGGAGAGAGACCACAAATATATATAGTTGTTATTAGAATGGTTAGGAAATTGCCCTTTACAATAAGACTATTCGAATATGAAGTACTCTTCAATAGTCGTTAAACAAAGATATGAGTGTGTGTGAGAGAGAGAGAGAGAGAGAGAGAGAGAGAGAGAGAGAGAGAGAGAGAGAGAAGAGAGAGAGAAAGAGAGAGAAGAGAGAGAGAGAGAGAGAGAGAGAGAGAGAGAGAGAGAGAGAGAGAGAGAGAGAGAGAGAGAGAGAGAGAGAGAGAGAGAGAGGAAGAGGAAACAGATAAAAAGAAAGAGGATAATATGGAGGGATACAAGACAGGGGAGATTTAAATTCGCTATTTCCAGCTCTACTTAGGCTGCGTGAGTTTAATTTGAGTAGTTGGTTTGTGAGTTTTTAGCCATAAAGGTCACTGACCTGTATCGGTCTCAGAGAAAAGGATTCGTCAGTTCATTTCCCATATTCCACCAAAGATAGAAGCTACATCAAAGTGTAGATCTCGCGAGAAAAATCAACAATTATTTTCATTCCTATTCAGAAAGAAATAATACACCAGTTGAGTTTATTTTGGCCGACGACTGACATCGCCCTGCCTATCATACAGGGTGGACCAAAAAAACGTTTACACCCGTTAATGGTAGATTACTGACGACATTTCCAGACAGGATCTGCAATCCGTTTTTTCGGATTCGCCTTCGTAACTGCACAAAGTGATTTTTTGCAACTTTCTGAAAAAGTCCGACTTTGGCTTATTCTTCAGATCAGAACTTTTTTCCTGTTTAAGATGAGTTGACTCTGAACAATTCTGCAGAAAGCCAACAAAATTTTGATGTTTCTAGCTACACTACTTTGTTTTTTACGGTTTGGTTTGGCATCTTTTTTGACACCTGAATAGAAAAAAAAAATCCCATGTAAGTTTTTTACACTTTGAAACACTCAAGATTTGCCCGAACAAATTTTGGCACAGACATGGGCAAGTTTGATAAAAGTTGGCGGCCAACCCGAGGATGCTAAAAAATAATTTTACGATTTTTTATCACGTGATCTTCTGGGAAAACGAACCAGGTAAGTCTCAAAAAATGATGTTCAAAATCTTAAAAGTGTTGACCGTGTAGGGTCGTCTTGTGCTCAAAGAGTAATTAGCTATTTATGTCTGATAATTATTTTCCTTAAAACTATTTAAAGGCCAGTCAAATTAATGATTGTTTGTTTCTCGATGATAGTTTTCAAGCATATTTTTCTGCATTCTGTGAAATATTATCTTTTAACTTCTTGAGTTTTTAAGTACAATTTACATAATTATTATTATTTTTTGGATGGTGAAATGGCAGATGTGCACTTAGCATATGGAGCTGCAAACAGGAACATTTGGGATCACGTGAAAAACATAGTTTACGAAATACCAGTGGAGACGCAAGAGCAGAATCTAGTAGCAAGAATCCTGTTGGCATTCGATGACCTGACAGAAAAACCTGGAATCTTCCGCAACAGTCGACGGAACATGATGAAGAGATACAACATTTGCATCCAGGAAGGTGGACGCCACTTCCAACAGTTCCTCTGAGGGAATTGAGAAGGGAGGGAGAGGGGAGAGAGAGAGAGAGAGAGAGAGAGAGAGAGAGATAGAGAGATAGATAGATAGATAGAGAGAGAGAAAGAGAGAGAGAGAGATAGAGGGAGAGAGCGAAAGAGAGAGAGAGGCTAATGAGAATGTGAGAAATATTAGCTCGTAGGTAAGAAGGCTTGGCTCACAATAAGTGCTTACTAATCAAAACACAGTGGCATCACAATGCCAAAAACAGCAGATAGCGGACAAATTTACTATCTCTGCAAAGTTATTAATAACTCCACTCCACAGTTCTGAGGCAGAACTAAGTTACAAAAGTCACCATTGGTTTCAAAAAATTGTGTGAGGAGAATCCATAGTGTGTACTATGGCTAAATAAAAAAATGGCAACAGTCTTTTTTATTTTGTAGTCATGAATTTTTTGCTGGCTCAGGCGTTCGGACCCGGGTGGGATCTTCCGCATGGCAAGTGACTAGCTTACCACTGAGCTAATCGTGCGCTTCTAATCGTTTTCTCATTGAACATACTAACACAACATGTTTTTTTTTTTTTTTTAATACCTTTTTGTTTATACCAAAATAGTATAAAACATAATAAAGACTGCAAAAGTTTTTTCATTTTACAAAATATTATCTTGTTTTTTTTTTTCAAGATTTCTATTAAGAGTTGGCAATCGGTAAATATTTGTTATTTAATTAGTATTGTTTATGATAGAAGAACCTACCTACATATTTACCTGTCTTTATTTTATAAACTCTATTTTCGTTAGGAAAATTCGCTAGTTTTTTTTTCTCTCGAAGAGAAGCATAAGAAAAACCATCCTTACATTATCAAGGCAGACTCTCAGGGGCTTACATGAATAATAATTATGTGTATTATGATATCAATAGTATCTGATATAACTCAATTTACAGATGGTATTACCACCAAAAAAACCATAAGTTGTTGGTGTTACAACAGGTCAGATACAGGTATGAATAAAATATTCCATCAGATTTTTTTGATAATTAAAATAAAATTGACCGCCGAGAATTGAACATCAGTCATGCGACCAACACGCTTAGCACTACCACATCTAGCTAACACCACCGATAATCTGAGAAGCACGAAATTTATCATTTGAATTTTCCTAAACTGGCTGATGAAGGCATGTGAGACCGCGGTATTCAAAAGAAGCAATGTAAACAATTTTTGTAAACAATACAAGACGCCCTTACACAGTCTACAGCTAGAAAACTCTTAGGATTTTTGAAGAGTTTTTGGCAAACATCTAATAATTTTTCCAGAAGATTACGTGATAAAAAATTGTAAAATTATTTTTTAGCATCCTCGGGACGGCCGCCAACTTTTATCAAACTTGCCCATGTCTGTGCCAAAATTTGTTCGGGCAAATGTCGAGTGTTTTATTTAGTAAAAAAGTTTTTTCGTGTGTTTTTTTCTGTTCAGGTGTCAAAAAAGATGCCAAACCAAACCGTAAAAAACAAAGCAGTGTTGCTAGAAACATCGAAATTTTGTTGGCTTTCTGCAGAATTGTTCAGAGTCAACTCATCTTAAACAGGAAAAAAGTTCTGACCTGAAGAATAAGCCAAAGTCGGACTTTTTCAGAAAGTTGCAAAAAATCACTTTGTGCAGTTACAAAGGCGAATCCGAAAAAAACGGATTGCAGATCCGGGCTGGAAATGTTGTCAGTAATCTAGCATTAACGGGTGTAAACGTTTTTTTGGTCCACCCTGTATATGTCGCCTGGGCACTGGGTTCCGTCCTACTGGGGGGCTCTGACTGCTGAAGAGTTGGCCACTTTTCAAAGCCCAGGTGACACAAGCAATGACATAACTCTCATAGACACGGAAATTAGAGTATCGAGAGAGAGAGAAACAAATATTTTATTTATTAAATTACAATAAAACAGTTAGTGGAGATAAACAGAGTTGAGTTAGTGGAGGATAAATATGTGTTAAACCAGCGGTTCCCAACTTTTTTAGCTTGGGGGCCCAATTATATTTTTAAAACAATTTTCCGTACTTATTTTAATATTATTTCTTGAATTTCGGCCAGCATCCGCGGCCCAGTAGCGAGCTGCCCGCGGCCCACCGGTTGGGAACCGCTGTATTATACAATTAAATTGACTTAGTTCAGATGAATGTGGGTTTACGAGTTCGATTTGCTACCGATAAGGACTGGTTATGTACATACGTCTAGTTGTCTGTTTCATTCAAAGGAGGAAGAGGAGAAGGAGAGGGGGAAGAAGAGGAGCAGGAGAAGAGGGAGGGGAAGGAGGAGGAGGAGGAGGGAGAAAGGAGGGAAGGATAAATGGAAAGAGAGTCAGATCTGTCCTATTTTTCATTCCCAAAGAGTGAGAAAGAAAGAACGAGAGAGAACATATTATTGCATCTCCCTTTGCTAATAGTGCACGCTAGGTTAAAAGCGCATTTCTCCCCTTTTTTCCAAGAATAAATAATGCATAAAACTGCATATCAAATAAAGGGTGACTCAGTGTCATTGCTTGTGCTTTGTTCTTACATTGGCAGTCAAGTAGTTAAGACTCTGGTCTGGTAATCCAGGTAGCGTAGGAATCCGTTGGTTCGAATCCCCCACCCAATGCATTAATTTTTCTTCATTAATTTGAGTTTGTGACCACATAATAACAAAATTTTGACGGTTAGGTGGTAAAAAATGTTTTGAACATTAACCTTAGAGTAGGAATGATTCCTAAAGCACTCTTTTCCAAAAAATCTGTAAAATAATAAGGTCACCCAGTAGAGAAGAATTGCATCGAAGTGCATTTGTTCCGAGTAAATGCATCTAGGTATCATGCTATGCATCAGGTATTGCACATAACTTCCTCAATGCAAATATATTTCTATGTCCGTGAGAGAAAAACAACTTCTGCAATTACACTTGAACAGTAAATAAGCTAGAAGAATATTAATACTACCATTAAAAAACAGTTTTTTTCTTCCACTTTCTTCACCAGAAAAACAACAAAATTTTATTGTTGTAGCCAGCTAGGCTGTTTTTTTCAATCAACCATCGTGAGTACTTGAGTTTTTCTTTATAAGCCAATAAACCCTTAGGAAACTCCAAGCTATCCTGACTTGTAAGGGTGGGCTATAATAATGATTATAATAAAAATAACAGTCTTTAGTGGAAGGTAACCACCAGGCGAGGTTAATGCTCAAAGCATTTTCTATCATCTAACCCTCAGAGTTTCATTATTGTGCGGTCACAAACTCAAATTAAAGAGGAAAAATTCATGCTCTGGGTGGAATTCGAACCAACCAACGGATCCCTACGCTACCTGGATCACTAGACTAGCGCCCCACTTGAGCACCAGTGCACGGTTAGTCAGTTCTCTATTTATAGTCCTCATTAATAAATCATTAGATTCATATTTTGCATACTTTCTCATCTTTAACGGATCGCATACGATACAATCTCTTTCCTTTCATAGAAAGTAAAAAAAAGAAAACACTGCCAATTGTGGGCATAATACTTCCTCGTAATTGTTTCACATTGTATACACGTGTCAATTTTAAGATTTTATACTGAATCACTTGTATTTTATATGGTACAATACCATTTTTTCTACATTTTAGATTCCACAAAAAATTCTGTATCGGCAAGTCGTGGTCCTTATTTTTTGGCTTTTTGTCCAAAATTTTGGATTTTCTTAAATATCAGAGTTAATTTATAATTAATTAAAAAATAAATATAAATAGCCTATGTAAATGATAATATCCATATACATACAAAGTTTCACCAAAATAGGGTGTACCGTTCACGAGATATAAGCGTTTAAGTAAAAAGTTAGTGGTCAGGCGCATGGTCTCTTTCACCCAGAACCGCTAGTACGAATTTGATTAATTGGGACCATCTACAGAACGTCTCCTAGATGTGTGCAAAATTTCATTAACCCAGATAACGCGGTGAAATTTTTTGTTTTATTTTTTTTTTGGAGAGATATATTGAGTCCTGAATCAAAATAAGTGCTGTCAACTTATCACTCGGACTCAAAACAAAGAGCTTGAAGGTGTCGCCAACTAACCTCAACAAGCTGAATTAATTAGAAAAATCCACAATGTAGTACCTTTCACCAGATGGGGATGACGTCCTTCTGAAAGGACGTCCTTCCAGAAGGACGTCAGCCCCATCTGGGTTAAAATCCGTCGAGTAGTTTCCGAGATTTGCGCGTTACAAGGAATCGTTTTAACAGACCGACACAAAACCAAAGTTGCTCAGGCGGTTTTGAAACGTCCAGAAATATGAAAAAAAATTAAATCGAAACAAAAGAAATGTTTTTTTTTATTTACAAAAACGAACACAATACTTCCGATTTTTAATATTAGAAGTTTCTCGGAAGTAATATAGTCCTTTGACAAGACCCTGGTTTTCTCCCTGTTTAACGTCCCCAAGCCAGACAGGATTTCTTCAGCAGTTTTCAAGATAGAAAAAGGGAAAGCACACGCTCTTACGTAACTAGTAATACAGGGTGAACCAGAAAAAGTTCGACACCCGTTATTGGTAGGTTGATATTTTTTTTGTTGAAGATCGCCATATTTATACTGTCCGTTTAAGACTATTAAAGTCCCATTATTCCAGCAGTAAGCCCAAGACATATTATTATGTGGTAAAAATCCCAAATGGGAGGATAACTTGTCATGTCCCGGCTGGGTTTCGAACCCACGATCTCTGGATTCACAGAGTGCCGCCTTTACCACTGAGCTACCGGGACAGATATGGTCATTTTCATTAGGGATCTACGAAGTGTTTCATCTGATCTCTCGCCGTTTTCGTGGTAAGTGAGAAAACGAACTTTCTTTGAAAGTGCTCGACTATGCTAATGTTCTAATGGCAAAACATTTTTTTAGCGAATAATAAGTCTGGCTGGGGAACTATAAACAGGGAGTAGACCAGCAGTAGACCAGCAGACATAGAGTAGACCTACTCTATGTCCTCACGAGGCTGAGTGACCCCCGAAAACATACACGGTGACAAGCTATATTGGCCCGCCAGGATTTGAACCCAGGTCTCCCGCGTACAAGAGTTGTGCAGTGACCATTAAGCCATGGGAGCTAGTGTACACTGTTAAATAGACTATTTATAACTTTGTACGGTCATGTACGAATTCGGTGCCGCCTAAAAAAGGTCATGTACGAGTTCGCTGCGGTCATGACTTATAGATTGATTGTTTGTTTTGTTGCAGATTATGTTGTAGAAAAGACGGTCCATTTCCTCCTTGAAGGCCATGCCTAGGGTTTATATTAGGGTTAGGTAAAATACAATGAAGGCCATGTTTCGGGTTTATAGTAGGATTAGGTTAATTACATTGGAGGCCATTGCCTATGAGGGAGAAATCACTTTAATTACCTGATGATCAGGACAGGTATACTAGGTCATCGAATTCATTTCTTTCAATCGGACCGAATTCATGACCTTTCTTAGAGCGGACCCAACTCATACATTTTTATGGGAGGCAACTCATTGAGTTCCGTCTGGATTTGTCCATTTTTGTCGATGCTTCATGGAGTCCCAAGGTTTGGATCGGTTGAAGTTATCGTACCACTCATTGAGTCCCGTACATAATTAATACCTATTTTTCCTTATACATAAACTTGTACATAGAAGATCATATTATTTGTCAGTCAGTTGGGTCAGTCAGGTACTAGGTCATCGAATTCATTTTTTCAATCGGACGGAATTCATCATGACCTTTCTTGGAGCGGACCCAACTCATACATTTTTATATTTTTCGCACCGAATTCGTATGTACATAGCCGCGGCACTCACCTTGTTCTTGTTGATCACACAGAGCGCCGCATCGTCTGCCAGATAGATGACGCTCACATCCCGGGGATCAAACCCGACACTTCGCACAGGCAACTGACGAGACAACCACTCCTTGGGGTGGTGGCGCTCCAGCTGCCGAGAGAAGGAGGAGAAGGCCAGGCGGGCCAGGTCGAACTCCAGGAGGCGGTGGTCAGCGTAGGCGACCACCAGGCTGAGGAGGGCGGGGTGGATGGCAAGGGCGGTGGGGGGCGACCTGTAGCGGGGGAGAGAGGCTGCGTGCTGCAACACGAGGGAGAGGGGCGAGTTAGGAAACAGAATTGAATTCAAGATAATAATAATATCGTCTTATTTATACTGCTCGATAAAGACTATTAAAGTCCCATTATTCCAGCAGTAAGCCCAAGACGTATTATGATGTGGTAAAAATCCCAAATGGGAGGATAACTAGTCATGTGCCGGTTGGGTTTTGAACCCGCGACCTCTGGAAACATTAGATTCACAGAGTGCCGCCTTTACCACTGAGCTACCGGGACAGACATAATAATAATAATATCGCCTTATTTATACTGCCCGTTAAAGACTATTAGGGTCATTTTCATTTATCTTGGGCATATCAAGTCCGCAACCTTTCTCCTTTAATAAATGTGAAAATAATAGGGATATATGACTAAAATCTATTTGATCACATAGGAAACAATTTTTTTTATAAATTACAATAATAAATTGTCTTTTAAACTAATGTGGAGACTCAAAATTGCCAGTTATGTAAGTAACGTTCATGATATTTTAGGTGTCCCTTAGTCTAAGATTTTACTGTGTCTGATAGAAAAAATGCATTTCTCCCCATTATTTTCACCAGAATCCAATATAAATGAGAAAAATACAGTTTATTTAGGATGTGACCATTAGTTTTCATAAAAATAATAATGTTCACCTCATTCTACAGACGTGTAAAGTTGTGTCCCTACGAAGAAAAAAAAATCTCCGTCATGAATGTTACCCCCAAAAAAATGTAAACCATTTTGAAAAACCCTTAGAATGAGAAGCTAGCAGCTGCCGCCATTTTGCTTCTTACAGATGACATTGTTTTTGTTTTGAAATTTCCTGTCAGTTGGATGTTGGATGCAGTACAGTGAGGGACAATGGTGGGTCTAATTTTTTTTGACAAGAACGTTACGCGATTTTTTAAATAAATTGTAATGATTCTTTAATATATAATGTATTTCTTTAATTCTTCTGCATGTCCTCTTTCCAATCAAATATTTTTTTTTTGGAAAGTGAATATTCTTTTATTGAGAAAAGATTGTTTTAGTGGCGTGTTACTCATGAACGTTACCGTCATGAACGTTACCCGTGGTCATGAACGGTACCTGGTACGTTAAGTTTTTGTAATTTTGTGTGAAGAGGTAGCTGCTAGAAATATTCTAAATGAAAGCTTTTGCTCAAAGGTATTTGTCTTAGTCTTCTGAGCCTAAAAATTGTTTAGGAAAAAGGTAACATTCATGACTTGAAAAAATCCAATTGCCCAAGATAAATGAAAATGACCCATTAAGTCCCATTGTTCTAGCAGTAAGCCCAAGACGTAATATTATGTGGTAAAAATCCCAAATGGGAGGATAACTTGTCATGTCCCGGCTGAGTTTCGAACCCGCGACCTCTGGAATCTCTGGATTCACAGAGTGCCGCCTTTACCACTGAGCTACCGGGACAAGATGAGCCAGGCTGAGGGTGAAGTTGTTATCATATTTCTGATAATCACAATCATGACATCACAACTAACCAAACTCGCTTAACTAAATATTTGTCTACATATTTTTTACTTATCTGGGCACTTGAACCACTCACCTCCGTTTACAAGTCCACCCACTTATCTATGAAGCAACTGAAGGTTCCTGAAACACTATCACTCAGTGCTTACCTGCCCATCCTTATAGATGACCATATGACTCTTCCTGAAACACTATCACTCAGTGCTTACCTGCCCATCCTTATAGATGACCATATGACTCTTCCTGAAACACTATCACTCAGTGCTTACCTGCCCATCCTTATAGATGACCATATAACTCTTCCTGAAACACTATCACTCAGTGCTTACCTGCCCATCCTTATAGATGACCATATGACTCTTCCTGAAACACTATCACTCAGTGCTTACCTGCCCATCCTTATAGATGACCATATGACTCTTCCTGAAACACTATCACTCAGTGCTTACCTGCCCATCCTTATAGATGACCATATGACTCTTCCTGAAACACTATCACTCAGTGCTTACCTGCCCATCCTTATAGATGACCATATGACTCTTCCTGAAACACTATCACTCAGTGCTTACCTGCCCATCCTTATAGATGACCATATAACTCTTCCTGAAACACTATCACTCAGTGCTTACCTGCCCATCCTTATAGATGACCATATGACTCTTCCTGAAACACTATCACTCAGTGCTTACCTGCCCATCCTTATAGATGACCATATGACTCTTCCTGAAACACTATCACTCAGTGCTTACCTGCCCATCCTTATAGATGACCATATGACTCTTCCTGAAACACTATCACTCAGTGCTTACCTGCCCATCCTTATAGATGACCACATGACTCTTCCTATCAGCGCACACCACATAGTGTTTACACTCGGATATCTCCACCAGACTGATGATGTCCGACATTAGATTACCTGGAAATAAAGGAATTCAACATCTCACTCTTTGTGGCTCAGTGGTCAAGAGCATTGGTTACTGACCCGGAGGTTGCGGGTTCAAATCCCGGCCGGAGCGGAAATTTCTGACCGAACTTCTCCGTTTCCGGAATGGCATGGATGTAAAGGTAAAGTGTTCTGAAGTTATGCAAGAGCGGTTCCGGGGCACACTTACCTTTTTTAAAAAAAAAAAATAGAAAGGTTAGTTGAGAGAGCAAATAAGTTCGAAACAGCTGTCCAGGTATGTCCTGATATTCATGTACATCTAGTACAACTTTTCACTCTTCTGTTTATACTGATCTGTAAACATAAAGATTTTTTACAAAAGCCGTTTCCATTGCAAATACAATTATAACGAAGTGAAACATATGAAACTATTGGCGTTATGGGACCCTCGAGTCAACATTCTATCCGTGCACTAGTAGTCAAGTGGTAAACGCACTAGTCTGGTAAGCCAGGTAGCGTATGGATCTGTTGGTTCGAATCTCAACCAGTGCACGAATTTTTCTACCACCTAACCCTCAGTCTTAGTATTACATGGTCACAAACTCAAATTTATGAGGACAAATTCGTGCACTGGGTGGGATTCAAACCAACAGGACCCTACGCTACCTGGATTACCAGACCAGAGTCTTAACCACTTGACTACCAATGTAAGAATCGTGTCGTGAAAGCCTCGAACAACGACAACTTGACCACCATCTACCATAAGTGTACAAAGTCTGTCGTGAAAAGCTATTTGTCGAACATCGGTCACAAAGATATGGCTTACCTTATTAGTGTTAGTATTAGTATGTATTAATATATCCTAGTATTATCTTATACCTAGTACTATTTTGTATCTTGTACCTGATTGCAATGCCCTCTCAGACTGGAGAATAAGTATCGTTGGGACCCTGAACCCAAGAGAAGCACTTATTAAACACAATCTAATAAAAAGGCTTCTCAAACTTTCTGAGAAGCTTAAACTTGATTAGGCAACGAAGCTAAATCTTCCACACACAAAGGGCCCAATGTGGCTGAGGTGCATGGGCAACCCAAACCTATAAGACTTGGCTTTATGAAATGAAATAGAAATGACCTACGCTGCCTGGATTACCAGATTAGCGCGTTAACCACTTGCCTACCAGTGCACCACTTACTTTCGTAGGGATCACTTAGTATTATCTTGTACATAGTATTGTCTTGTATTTTGTACCTACGCTGCCTGGATTACCAGACTAGTGCGTTAACCACTTGCCTACCAGTGCACTACTTACTGCCAGTGCACTACTTACTCTTGTAGGGATCCATCGCGTACTTGATGTCCAGGGTTGCCAGATCCATCACGAAGACAGGTCCGTGCAGACTGACCGCCGCCAGTAGGGATGAGTCAGCGCTGATGACCAGGTGTGTGAGTATGGCCCGCGTCAGCTGATCGGGGAGGTTCTTGATGCGGGAAACCTGGGGGGACTCACCGTCCTGGGAAGTAATAGTATGAATTGAATTGAATTGAATAATATGGTTTTTTTTATTTGTACAATAATAATATTTCTTAATATTATCTCCTAAGCTTATGCAAACTTCTGAGTGTTCGATAGCAAGGAAAGAGGGACACGGAGGACTGTAAAAGCCGCGGCCTTTGACTAGTTGATGGTTTTCTTATTTTAGCAGTGGACTAAATATGATGGGGTTTCGTTCACTTACATTTGACTGATTCATTTGGTGTACTGAAGGCAGACTCTCGATGTTGGAAGCTGGTAGTTCGAGAGCCTGCTCCAACGAAGTTGAGGCTTGTTTTCGACTTGAATACAGGGTTGGATATTAAGGATATACAGTGTTTAACAATGAGTATAAATACAATTTAGTATGTGCTCAACGTTATTACATTAAAAAACGTATATAATTTTATAACTAATGTATATAATGTAATGGCGTCGCTAGGCCTACATTTTGGGTTGAGGGGATTTCGGGGGTGTTTTGAGGGCTACGCCACTGATGTAATGTAAAAAGTCCTTTAATTTAATTTATATTATAAATTTATTCTTTATTGACGGGTCAAGCCCAATGAACACATTGATCACATAGAACAATATAAAATTAATACAAATAAGAAAACAAAAAATAGAAAATTTGGCACTTTCCGTGCCAGTGTTACATTAATGTAACAATTGTAACACCCTGTCCAGACCCTAGATTTTGCCTCGGTGTTACATTAGTGTAACACCTTACATGGAATTACCATTTTTGTAACAAGGAAGTGTTACATTTTTGTAACACCGGAGAAATGTAGCTTGGCCCCTGGCGAAAATTTTGAAAACTCGCTCTGGCACGGAAAGTGTTAAGAAGACAACGCAATCAGTCAGTATAAACAGAAAAGTGAGAAGTTGTACTAGATGTACATGAATATCAGAACATACCTGGACAGCTGTTTCGAGCTTATTTGCTCTCATCAGCAGGTAATAGTTCTGAGCATCCATGTCACCAACTAACCTCTCTATTTTAATCCCTTACCAGATCCAAGGCGTGGAGTCGCAAACTCGACTCGGCGGAGTAGGCCAGGAATTTGCCGTCGTTGGAGATTGCACTGCAGCGGAGGGGGGCGTTATTGAGCGCTTTCAGCTTGAGCACCAGTCGGGGGAGAGTGGCGAGCGGCACCCCCGGGGTGGGGTGGGGTGTGGGCGGACTGGCGGCGGAGCCCAGAGCCCACAGCTCTAGGTGGGTGGCGTACTGCAGGAGAATATGCTCGATGTCTTTCGCCAGACTGACGGGGCTTGTCTGGAATTCGAGCGATTGTATAATTAATAGTAACTTTGCTAAAGCCTATTGAACGAGCTCAGAAGATATTCATACTGTCATTATTTTCCTGTAATCAACGAGTTATAAGCACCAAGAAGGAATATTTTGAAACACTTCTATATAATATACCTATCTAAGATTCACCGACCTCAGTAGCTTGATCGATCAGGCGACGGACTTGTGACCTGGATGGAGGTCGGTGGTTCAAGTCCCGGTTTCAGCGTAGAATTTGTAAAGCTAGTTTGAGTAGTTGTGATATCACGAAACTATAATAATAATTGGTTATTGAGTTCAAATTTACCAATCAGAGTGCGTTGAAAGGGAGATTCGAAGATTTGGCGAGTAGAAAGTGTTTTTGGAACGGGCTACTGGTTATTATTATTATTTAACACTTTATTGGTCAACTACATGATACATTCAAAAAGAAGAAAAGAAGAAGAAAAAAAAAAAAATAGAATATGTAGTCAGGGGGCGAGGTTAAAGTCTGTGGCTTTTCTCTTCCACCGAACTCAATTTTTTTTTTTTACACTTTATTTTGTTAATAAAACAATCATCAACAACAACAAAAAAATAACAATAAAAAAAAAAAAAAATTAAAAGTGTACAAAAAGAAATAAATATTAATATTAAACATATTACAATTGTTTTGTAATCCGGGGCGAAGTTAATGATAACACACTCACCACTGCTAAGGTGCACGGGTACTTGACCAGAGTCTTGGGCGGGTAGTAGCTGAGAGACAGGTAGGAGTCGAGCCCCCCCGAGTAGAGCCGATTCCCGTGCAGGGCCAGGGAGGTGACGTCGCCCTCGTGTATCACCCGGTTGACGGAGCGCACCCAGGGGCCCCCGCTGCCCCCCGGGGCTCCGGCCCTGCGGAGGAGGGGAGAGGCTTGCGGGCGCGCTGGAAACACACGACTGTAGGGTCCACGCCTGAAATTCAAGCGAAAATTAATAATAATATTGCCTTGATTATACAGTGGAACCTGTACAGTTAATATAATAACATAGCATATTTTTTATTTACATAACTAATGTACTTGTATAATGGAGATTTCTCCGGCCTGAGTCTTACCCGCACAGTACAGATAGTTCTCATCATCCGACACACTGAGAGCAAGGCTATGCTTCTTGTGAGTCTTCACTTGGTGAGATCCCGGCCTTAGTCTTGTGAGTCTTTACTTAGTGAGATCCCGGCCTTAGTCTTTACTTAGTGAGATCCCGGCCTTAGTCTTGTGAGTCTTTACTTAGTGAGATCCCGGCCTTAGTCTTGTGAGTCTTTACTTAGTGAGATCCCGGACTTAGTCTTACCCGCACAGTACAGATAGTTCTCATCATCCGACACACTGAGAGCGAGGATATCCTTCTTGTGAGTCTTCACTTGGTGAGATCCTGGCCCTAGTCTTACCCGCACAGTACAGATAGTTCTCATCATCCGACACACTGAGAGCAAGGCTATGCTTCTTGTGAGTCTTCACTTGGTGAGATCCTGGCCTTAGTCTTACCCGCACAGTACAGATAGTTCTCATCATCCGACACACTGAGAGCAAGGCTATGCTTCTTGTGAGTCTTCACTTGGTGAGATCCTGCCCTTAGTCTTACCCGCACAGTACAGATAGTTCTCATCATCCGACACACTGAGAGCGAGGATATCCTTCTTGTGAGTCTTCACTTGGTGAGATCCTGGCCCTAGTCTTACCCGCACAGTACAGATAGTTTTCATCATCCGACACACTGAGAGCAAGGAAGTGAGATCCCTGCCTTAGTCTTACCCGCACAGTACAGATAGTTCTCATCATCCGACACACTGAGAGCGAGGATATCCTTCTTGTGAGTCTTCACTTGGTGAGATCCTGGCCCTAGTCTTACCCGCACAGTACAGATAGTTTTCATCATCCGACACACTGAGAGCAAGGAAGTGAGATCCCTGCCTTAGTCTTACCCGCACAGTACAAATAGTTCTCATCATCCGACACACTGAGAGCGAGGATATCCTTCTTGTGAGTCTTCACCTCAGACCACTGCACTCCTGTCTTCCCGTCCCAGAATCGCAGGAACCCACTGGGGAAAAAAAAACACAAATATTATTAAAATAAATCATCATAATCTCCATACAATAAATGAAAAATCAAAACTATCAAAAGTCTAGTTAAAATATATTTTTTTTGTGCAAGACCTCTTCGCAATTTTTTGTGGGTAGTTCAGCAACATTATAAGCCTCCTTTACTTTTGCAAATACATTATTATTTATAATCTGGTAATGCCACCACTGGTCATACAAGTAACAAGTCATAAGGTATGGACCCCTGAAATACAAGTACAGAACAGAATAATTACAACCCTATTGGGGATCGAATTCAGTTCACTGTGCATGCAATGCTGGTGTGCTACACTACTCAGTCACTTAATCAGAATTATTATAATAATACTTTTCATTCGAATAGTCGAATAGGGTGGCGTCATCGTGAACGATGACTGTCTTTACAAGGAGGCTAATAATTGACAAGGGCCCCCAGAACCAAGCCAATGAGGGTCTACACCCTGTTTATAGTCCCCCAGCCAGACTTTTCAGTGAAAGGTAAAAACTTATTGAGGTTATTCCTCAAAACATTTTGTATCACCTAACTTTTGTCAGCATGGGGGATCAAACTTAGAAGGTCTTATTATTATGCGGTCACATACTTAAATAGTCAGTCCCGGTAGCTCAGTGGAAAAGGCGGCACTCTGTGAATCCAGAGATTCTAGAGGTCGTGGGTTCGAAACCCAGCCGGGGGACATGACAAGTTATCCTCCCGTTTGGGATTTTTACCACATAATAATACATCTTGGGCTTACTGCTGAAATAATGGGACTTTAATAGTCCTGATTGGGCAGTATAAATAAGGCGGTATTATTATTAATATTATTATTATTATACTTTGATAAATCTTTTTCATTTTCTGCATAGAGTTTGGCATCACCTACGTATAACAGATGGTTTAATTTAGGTGTATTGGGTTGGTTCTTTAATTTGTATCCCACATCTGAGTAATTTAAAAGCTTTGAGAGAGGGTTGAGGCATATTATAAACCAAATAGGACTCAGAGAGTCAACCTGGAAGATTCCGCTTTCAATCTGAATAAGGTTAGTTTTTATTTGTTTTAATTATTATTATCATAGGTATATATTTTACTTTGATACATCATCATCTTTTCGTTTTTAATCCAAGTTTGGAGACCTCAGGATTATTCTTAATTCTCAACATTTTCGTAGTTTTTATCACTATATTTTGCATAAAATCGATTTAATATATTTTGCTGTGTGAAACTTTGGAAACCTATTAAACAAAAAACTGTTGATTTCAATAAACATACTTAATTCTTTCTTTTTTGTGACCAGCCCTTTTGGCCTCTAGAGGCTCATTCTTTTCATGTTATTATTATTAAATAAAGGAACGTACCCCGAGTCGCCCGTGATCACGCTGAAGTCCTCGAGGAAGGCGAGGGCCCACACGGCCGTGACTGCGGCCCCCCCGCCCCCGCGGCCCACACTGCGGCCCGGGGCCAGGGACATCTTGTGCAGGGCGTGGCCTGTGTGGGCGTTCCACACGCGCACCGCGGCCGCGCAGCCAGTGGCCAGGTAGTCGCCCGAGCTGTGCCACGCCAGACAGAGGATGCGGCCTGGCGAGGCGAAGAGAAGAGATTTTTTTTTTCAATACTCTTTATTTTTTAATTTTATAACACAAAATACAATATTTCAGAAATAAACAGATATAGATCAAGTAAAAAAAAGAAATATAAAAGAAATAAATTTATAAAAAAAAAAGTTAAGTTATCATATTTGTGATCAGTTTCGTGATATCACAACTACTCAAACTCGCTTTACTAAATCTACGCTGAAACCAGGACTTGAACCACTGACCTCCAGGTTACAAGTCCGCCGCCTTTTTGATCAAGCTACTGAGGTCGGTTACAAGAAATAAATTTATAAATGGAATTATAGAAGAGTCCATGTGTGTTTAAAGCATGTGTTGGACTCTTCCCTTATAAAAAGTCTTCTAATTATATTATATGTTCAACCAACAAGGGAACAGTAATAATATATATTTTGTCATCAAAAAATGTTTTTTTATGTGTATAGGTATTCTTTTGCTTTTGTTTCACTTCTAGTTCTATAGATTAGATTTTAGTCTTCATAATGGATAACATTTTTTTTTTTTTTAAATATGAGGTGTGGCTATTAAGTTTGTAGACGCGAGCCGCTACGCAAAAGCTGTCCATACTAGGAAGATATGATCAACATGTTTAGACAGCTTCAAGTCTTGTGTTTTGATTGATAGCTGTCACATGTATAGCCTGTACTGTAATAATAGCCCGACGCGCAAGACACCTTTTTTAATTTTGCCGGAATTATGATTGATACAAAAGTTGAGCGACGAGTGATTATTGAATTTTACGTAAAACATGCTGGTGAAACTTTTTCTTTGTTAAAGACAGTGTACCAGGAGTCATGTTTGAAAAGATCAACGCTTTATAAGTGGTTTAAACGGTTTCGAGATGGTCAGGAAGATGTTGAGGACGATCCACGTCCTGGTCGCCCTCAAACGTCAAAAACTGACAAAAACATTGAAAAAGTTGGTGTTATGATTCGTTCTAACCGTAGATTAACTCTAGGAGTAATGGCTGATACACTTAAAATTAATAATGTGTGAGACAAATTTTGCACAAAAATTTCAACATGACAAAAGTTTGCGCAAAAATGGTGCCATGCGCCAGTCCACAGTGCCTTCTCCGTGAAGACGTTCCTATCCAAGTACAACATCCCAGTGTTAGAACACCCTCCTTAATCAACCGACTTGGCCCCGTGCGACTTTTACTTATTCCCAAAAATCAAATCTACCCTGAAAGATACCAGATTTGACAGCGTAAATGACGTTAAGAAAAAACCAGCAGAAGTCTTGAAAGGCCTCACACAAAATGACCTCCACCACTGTTTCGATCAATGAAAAATTTGCTTAGAACGTTGTAGGGATAGAGGAGGGGAGTACATTGAAGGGGATAACTACTAAAGTTGGGTAAGTTAAACACAAATCGTTTTATGGAAAGAGTCTACGAACTTAATAGCCAAACCTCGTATGCTTTATTAGGAGGACAAAGTACAATGTTAGAAGTATAAAATTATGAAAAAAACAAACAAATGACAAAATAAATGCGTAAAAAACAAAACAACACTAATGTCCTACCTAAAGGGCGGGGTTATTGCCTGTGGCAAGCTCTTCCACCCAACCCAACCCATAAGTCTTCATAATGGATAACACTTTTTTTTAGGTATTAATTTTATTTTATTTTCCAAGTCTCTAATACAAACAACACATTTTTTTTACATTTAAAACAAGACTATTTCAAAAGGTGAAAATAATGAGGAAGTAGTTTGTACACCATTTTGATTAAATTTGGTGGTGGCATACCAAGTCAACATGGGATCTAGTAACCGTATTGACTGATCACCTAAATGGGAAGTACTGTGTCACTTCTTGCCCATCAGACAGGATGCATATTACAAGTTGAGAAAGCTACAACACAAAACACAAGAAAAGTCTCACTAGCTATTGTTTAATGGCTACAAAATAAAAAAAAGGTTATGAAACACTCATCTTTTTTTTGATTGAATTTAAATACTTACCTTGCTGCTTGTCTAACAATTTCTCATACAAGAGGCCTTCGTCTGAGATTTGAAACAAGTTGATGTGACCCTGCTCCGTCCCTGCCTGGGGATGTGAAAAAAGTAGAGAAGGAATTTTCATGAAAAGTACAACAGTACTTCATGGAGATGTAATGGGAATGCAAATGTACATGAAAACAAATAAAGATTTTTATTTTTTATTATTATTATGAGGTTGAATTTTACTTATATATACCTAATAAATAAAGTTGAGTTATTACTCAGATATTTTCAAACAAAAATTATGTACGAGATATATAAAATATATATATAAAATTAGAAAATTTAACATTATTATAGAAAAACTATAGGAAGCAAAATTGAATAAAATGTTTTTTTCTTTAAAAAATAAGTAAAAATAAAATAATCATAAGTAAATGATGTGTTTCATTTCTTTTTCGTCTTAGAGAATTATTTTTTAAATGATATCATTGATAGCAAAAAATACTTACAGCCAGAAGTCTTTTCTTTTTGTGTACAGCAATACACCAACATGTTCCCGATGTAACAGCTGTACTCGACTGAAAGACCAAGCAAAATCATAAAATGAGATGGTATTTAAACCAACTTAGTTTATTGTTGGTTAATGGTTTGATTAACATAAGGGAAGGTTACTAAGTGGGGCTTCTCTTGTAGGAATCCAACCAATTTATAATAGTACTACTAGGCAAGGTTAATGTTTAAAGCATTTTTTACCACCTAACCCTTAGTGCTAATATTATGTGTATAAATACCCTCCACCAAATTTATGCATCGGGTGGAATCCAAATGCTATCATGATTAATTAGTCCTGGTAATTAAAAAATGCTTCATTTTTAATTGCACTTTAACAACTTAGTCATTGTTCATGCCATTTCCCGTCATGATTTATATTAGATGGTACATGTTGATTTTTTAGGTATTCAAACATATAATTATTAATTGACGGGTTAACAACTATGATGGCAATCACTATGAACAAAAGAGTTATGATAGGTATTTGTGTTGACCATGATGTGATATCACCATTGCTTAGTCATAAAGCGCATGATCAGCTCAGGGGTTAAGCACTTGCTTGCCATGTGGAAGGTCCCAGGTTTGAACTCCCATGCCAACACAATTTGGTTACAATTGTTTTTAAAGGGATACCTTCCGGTGTGCTTGTGTTGACCCAGCAACCAATTGGGAAGTATTGTGTCACTTCTCACCCATCAGAGGGGAGGCATACTACGGGATGGGCAGGCTACAACACAGACCACAAGCATCTGCAGTAGCTCCTGTTTCATGGCTACAAAATAAAAACGGCTGTAAAACACTCATCTTTAAAAAAAAAAAAAAAAAAAAAAAAAATGCTTCACTAAATCTTTGCTGAACTTGGGCTGCAAACCACCAACCTTCTGTTACAAGTCCAGCACTCTATCAATTTGATATCGATAACTATGAACTAGACGCTATCTTACCTTGACTTTCAATCTCCTCATGTCATATTCATTGATAAAACCTTGTAATCCTCCACTGAACAATCTGCCATTGAACCATGTTAAACATTCAATAGAATTGCTCAGGGGATCACCGATGAAGACTCGGTCCACATGAGGTGTTTCACTGACATCCCAGATTTCAATGCTTTGGTCAGCCCTGAAAATTTGCAACAGTTTATAGTAAATTTGAAACAGTTCATAGTGAATTAGGGGCTTCTTGTATTGTTTACAGCAGTAATAATAATAATACCAAATATGTATTTCAACTTTCTTTGCAAATATCCATCTAGTACAAAAATTGTTATGTATAGATTATTCAACATGTTTCTATGTAAATAAAAAATCATATTAATCTTCAAATTTTATTGGGCATTCTTTATTTCAAAAAAAGTTGAAACATTTTTCAAGATCAGAATTTGGTTTTGATTGCATATTGATTTTACATGTAATATAATTATCTAAACAGGTCAGTCAACTTATAGGGATGGTTCCAATTAATGCAAGTTTGCGTGGCTGACTATGATAACCAGCAGGTAGTCTCGTTGAGACACTGTGCCTGAACTGGCCTACCTATATGAGGATTTATATGCATTTTTTTTTTTTAATGGATAAGGATAACAAATTTTTTAGCCTTCAGCCACAGAAACAACATGTCCAAGTCTCATATAGTACAATTATTAGTACATTCTTACCTACCTAATGTAGTAACATAACATTCTTACCTACCAATGTAGTAACGTAACAAATCTTACCTGGCTAATGCAAGTTTAGAGGTCTTGGATTCACAAGCAATGCAAGTGATAGCATTGGGCTCTGGGTTGTAGAATTTGACATTGTGGACACCATAGGTTCCCATGGTAAGTTACAGAAAAGCTTATCAAAATTTGGAGTTCTCAGTGCAATGTTCAAGGATTTTATTCATTCCTGAACTAATTCAGCACCTTCTATCCAAATGAATAGCTACTCCTGGCGAAAAAGATGATTTTGCTGTATTTATTAGCTACCAAAGAAAGATGAACAAGTTCCAAAATGCAGTAAATGCATACATTCAAATTGATAATACAAAATTAAAACTTTGATTAATTGTTAATAATAAATTCTAACCTCACTTTACAACGTGCGATTGTTTATTTTTAAATTCATAAAACTTTCACAAAACTCAGTTTGTTACTTCCTCAATTTATACCTCGTTGTATACATCGCCTACAATCTTTGCTAGTTATGCAATGTGCAATCTATTTTTTTTTTTTTAGAAGAAACGGTGTAACCATGAAATGTAAGCTACTTCAAACTACTGAAACTACATACCTACTACTGTTTCGGTCAACTCTAACAGTGAGTATTCTGAACTTAATGGTACCACCTATCTCGCTGTCCTATTAGGGCTGCGTTGTCCATGATATGAAACAAACATAGAGTATCTTCCATTAAAAGGAGCCAAAGTTTCTAAACTTTCCAGTGTCCGATGCTCTCTTTCTCAAACAATGGTTCCCTGAAACCCTAGATAGGTATTATTTAAGTGAAATATTTATATTAGTTAAGAATTTTTCATTTCTCGGAAATGTTATATTGATAATAGGTACTTAATTTTATTAGTTGTTATTGTTTAATACAAAAAATTATACCTATAATACCTACCAGTGTTATTGTTTAACACGGAAGAAAGATTCTTACTCATAATAACTAAAACTACATTCCTATTTCGAAACCTTTTCATTGCAAGAACATTTTCAAACAAAACTTTAAGGGCCGAATTATAAGACAGGATTAAATTAATTTAGGATAAGCCATTGACCCTCAAGTCAGGTTATAGTGTGCTGTGATTGTTCTGGTATGTTCTGATATTCATGCACATCTAGTAGAACTTCTCACTTTTCTGTTTATACTGATTGGTTCAAACTCAGACTTAACTCAATGGATCGTCTGACTTTTTCTAAATTTAGTTCTGCTTTATAATTTGGTCCTAAGTTATAGGTTCAGATTTCAGAGACAAAATTATCCATATAGCCTTATTAGAACTATTAAGTCCCATTGATCCAGCATTAATCATAAGACGTATTATTTTGTAGTCAAAATCCCAAATGTGAGGCTTGTCGTGTTCCGGCTGGGTTTCGAACCCACGACTTGATTATCGACGACTAAGCTACCGGGACTGTAGCCAACAAGGAGGGATCTTGATTTTTTATCATCTTTCAAGGAAAAGTAGATACATTTCCTCTTCCTTATGATATGCGGAGAACCACTGATGAAAGGCCTACCTTAACCCTGAAATATTCAGATTTCAGATATAACTCTGTTCTCCTCAGATATAACTCTGTTGGGGGTTCGGTTCCTGCCTTGGACAAATATTATTATATTTATTATAGATTTCTGAGCAAAATATTTCATCCATGATTGTTGTTAAACTTATATTTCTGGATAATTAATGAGATCTTATATGTTTAGTATCTCTAGATAACCAGAAAAAAAAACACATTAAGGTAATTATCTTTTTTTATGCATACATTTTCAAAATCTGAGGGCCTGATTATAAAACAGGATTATATTTAATCTCAGTGGACCTCGACAGTATTCTCGGGCTATAGTGCGCTGTGATTGGTTAAAACTTCGAATTGAGGGCGTGTCAGGCTTAGCTTAACTTTAATCCTGTTTCATAATGTGGTAAGACAAAGTAAAATACAATGAAATTATAAAGAAATAATAAATAGATTGAACAAATTAAATAGATTTGAGCGCCCGATTAGCTCAGTGGTTAAGTACTCGCTTTGCTTGCGGAAGGTCCCGGGTTCGATACCCGTGCCGACAAAAATTTGTATTCTTAATTTGGTTACAATTGTTTGTAAGGGATACCTTCCGTTGCGCTCGTGTTGACCCAGCACATAGGCATACTACGGGATGGGCGGGCTACAACACAGACCACAAGCCTCTACAGTAGCTCCTGTTTCAGGGCTTTGAAATAAAAACGGCTGTGAAACACTCATCTTAAAAAAATAAATAAAAAAAAACAAGAACAAAAAAGAGAATAAAGCTAATGACCTAGGTATTATATAGGGCGGGGTTATTACCTATGGCAATCTCTTGCACCCAGCCCTGAGTACCTATAAGTGCCTTTTAAGATTTTGATTTGATGGCTGCAATGTCACTATCCTCCTTAACGACTGAGCTACTAAGGTCAGTAGTATGTTTATTTATTTATTTGGAAACTCTTTATTAGTAGACAAATAATGGTAAAAATTAAATTTAAAAATAGACAAAAATATACACATGTCCTAACTAAAGGGCTGGATTATTGCCTATGGCAATCTCTTCCACCCAACCCTTATGTATGTACAATAAGTAATTAATGTATATTTTGATGTGCCAAGATAATCTCAAGCTGTATGTTTATGAAAGGGCTAATGACATAATTCCTAGTTCCTGTAATTAGACTGGATTAGACAGACTCATGGCGTTTTGTTTGAGAAACAACTACCTACCTACTCGCTCCAACTCTAATTCTCCCGCTCTAGCACTACCTTTGTTTGCAACAAGTAATTTACAAATTTACAAGTAGGAATGTAAGTGATAATTTACAAATTTACAAGTAGGAATGTAAGTGATAATTTACAAATTTACAAGTAGGAATGTAAGTAATAATTTACAAATTTACAAGTAGGAATGTAAGTAATAATTTACAAGTTAACATTTCGTAATTTACAAATTTACAAATAGGAACGTATGTAATAATTTACAAGTTAACATTTCGTTTTAATATAACTTCTATTTTTTTTTTTTAATTTACGGATTGCGAATCCATTTTTATAACACGCGGACCTTGTATATGTAATGCACCTACTTAAACTATAAACTAAATATAAAATTAAAATTATAGTATCACTTAACTAAAAATAAACCTTAAAACAAACCTAGGTATTGTTTATAACTACGAGACTTTAACAAGAATCACCCGATTTATAAAACTAGGCCATCTGAATAAAGACGGTATGTAATGTTGGCATATATTTCCCCTGTGTTACGTACCTACAACTCCTAGGTGCTTTAATATAGTGTAGTGAAAAGTGACAGAAGTATATATATATGAACTAGATTTTATCTGGGATCAAAAACAAAGGTAGCTTGAGAGGAGAAAATAAATTTACAGTGACCTCTTTAACTAATTTAAATTGTTATCTGGGTATTACCTACTCATGTCACGGAATTTTAATGAATTTTAGTAGGTAGTTAGGTTTCTATACTACTTATCCAGTGACCCTAGGGTTCTAAATAATAATATTAAACAAAACCTAGTGACAAATTAATACTTCATATTAAATACCAATCTTGAGTAATAGGTAATTATGAAAATAGTAAATAATATGGTTCGTTTGGGTGATATTGTATGTTATACCAGACCTATGTATGTTATGAAATGATAAACCAAGTCGTATAAATGTGAAGGTTATGTTAGTGTAGGCATTAACTTAGATTACTTTAAAAAAAAAACGCGTGTGTTAGCACAAGATTCACGCTTCTTGGCTGATTTAGAAGCAAGACAAGTAGGTATTAAGGACGTATAAATTATAATTGTTGTAGTGGAAAAAATAGAATGTAAGAGTAGATAGTATTATTATTATGTGATTATTTATTAATAGGACATACTCGTATTATGTACAAACAAGTAATTATAAAAATTAAAGTACAAAATTTAGAACAGTAGGTATAAACAAGAAAAGCATAGATAAACAACATTGATAAAATATATACAGATGCCCTAACTAATGGGCGGGGTTATTGCCTGTGGTTATCTCTTCCATCTCTCTTCCACCCAACCCTTGTAATAATAAAAGATAGCTTTTTTTAAAGAAAAGATAGTTTATCTCTGAAATCAATAACTTATATTCTTCATGATTTCATTTTTCAATGGTTCCGTCACATGAGTAGGTAATACCATGATAACAATTTAAATTAGTTAAATAGGAAATTGCAAATGGATTTTTTTTTAGTGAATGACTGATTTTTTTAGTAATACAGGTACACCAGAAAATGCCATTTCCACACGAAAACGAACGCGAATGACCTTCAAAAGCCATCTAATGTTCAAAGAGGATATGTCGTGACAGCGGATTTTTGTGACGGCATATCGGGTCCATCAGAGAATCATTCTAAACGTTCTTACGCGGCTTTTTTTTCTACCAAGGATTTCAACCTGTTCTGGGCTTTGGACACCAATATCTCTTATAATAAGATCACTTTAAAATTTTGTTAGGAATCGTTTCGTGCATTCAAAAATTACAAAAAAATATTTTCAAATTTCCACTGTTGGATGTAAAATTTATTATTATTATTATACAACACTTTATTAGAATGATATTATATGGGCGTTATGTACATAATTATAATTATTTTAACAATGAAAAAAAAGGAAATAATAAATACAATAAAAATGAAAAAGAATAGAAAATATATAAAAACATATAATAAGTCCTAACTAGAGGGCGGGGTTATTGTCTTTGGCAATCTCTTTAAGGTTGGGTGGAAGAGATTGCCATCTCTTCCATCTTCAATCTCCCAGGAACCTTCATTTAAATTAAGGTTCCTGGGCTCGGACAAAAAAACCATGGAAATCCTGACGATGAACTTTTTCAATGGAGTCAAGAAAAAAAATAGGCGCAAGAGGTCCCTTTACTTCTTATTAGGTGAAACGCACAGTGATATAGCTGTCTATTAGATATTAGAATAGCAAAATGATGAAGTAACCAGCGCATCAGCGGACGAAATAACTTATCATCCCTGAGCGACATGAAACAAATAGAACTGTTCAAATAGGTGTTTCACTCTCAGGGCTGACCCCAAGAGGTTGTCGCGGTGGACTCTGAGGTTCGATCCCAGTGTTTTTCAAGTTTTATTTTACTTTCCAAAATGCCTTACATTAGATATCGGAAGTATTGTGTTAATAATGAGGTTGATAGTTTGAGTCCCAAATCAGCAAATTTAAATGAGGCGGTTAGTAATAATAATAAAATAATAATACTCTTCAGTGGAAGGTAACCACCAGGCGAGGTTAATGCTCAGAGCACTACCACCTAATCCTCAGAGTCTTATTATTATGAGGTCGCAAATTCGAATAATGAGGAAAAATTCATGCACTTATAATCAAAGCATTTTCTACCACCTAACTCTCAGAGTCTTATTATTATGTGGTAATATTATCAAATAAATAAGGAAAAATTCATGCACTGGGTGTTATTCGAACCAACGGATCCCTACGCTACCTGGATTACTAAACTAGCGGGATAACTACTTGACTACCAGTAAAAGTTTTTTATAGTTTTCTAAAAAAAAAATCATATTTCTGTACATGATTTTGCCTCCATCCGCCAGTATGTTAGTTATTTGCATTCTTGCAGCGCAAAATTCTCAGATAGCATGAACGGTGAACGGATTTCAAAGAAATTTGAAGCCATGAATTTTCCTTTAGAAAAGGCTTTCCTTTAGCGAGTGGAAATTTCGATATCTGACCGTCAATCCAGAAATCACACTCACTCTCATAATCCCCTAATCTCCCTTTCAACTGTCAAACAACGCACTCTGATTGGTTATTTCGTTCAACTTAACCAATCAGAGTGCGTTGTGTTTAGAAAGGAAGATTTATGGATTATGAGAGTAGATTGCTTTCTAGAACGACGGCCTGTGTTACCGTTTGGTCTGTGGTTTTTGTAACGGAGAGCCCCTAATAGATGGTCAGACTAGTCAAGTAGACAGCCAAGCACAGATTTGAGATTTATAAATTGAGATATAATTATGTCATCCAAGCTGTACATATACCAGCGAATTTCCCTCGAAATACAGAGAGGGATACTTGCAAGTAGTGCAAGTAGAGAGATAGCAGGGCCAAAGATTATTTGTACCAAATAATTTCGATGGCTGTACAGAGGGGCAATGCTGCATGTGTGGAAGGAACCATGCCCCCCGTTGATGCATTCAACGAAATATTTATTTTATAAAAACATGTATTGAAGTAATAAATCTATTTTGATTAGTAGAGAGGGAAAATTTTCTCCATCTAGTTCCCTCGGTGAAGTTTTTGATTTATAATGATAAACTTTTGTTCCAATAAAAAAATTACAACACAACAACAACAAAAATGTCATATGTGGTACCTGGTTATCGCTATCAGAAGCCCCCTCGTATGGCTAAATTAATCAAATAGAAGAAATTCAGAGCTCTAGGAACTGATAACACTACGATAGAGGGCACTGTGACAATTGTGACATACAGGTGACATGAGCCAGCTATCATACAAAGGTTACTGAGAAATTAGGTAACTATTTAACTTGGACTGATTCGAAACCTGCAACTTCATTTAACTGACGAAACAGAACTTAACGAGCGCGCTTGGTTAAGATTTTAACTACTTTGAAAAGTATTGTAAAACGTCCTCTATTTGTTAAATTCATTCGAGATTCAACCGCCACTTTAACTGCATAAAATAAAGATTTTTTAAATGACTAATTCATACGAAGTAACACAAAATCATTATAGTTTTATAAAATAAATTATCTACTTAGATCATTTCTAAAGATCTAAGATTTCATACTTTTATACTGAAGATTTTATGCTTTAGATTTTATAATTTAATTTTATTTTCCATATGTAAAAAACCCAAAATTGTTCAATGTAAAAACATAGGTAAAAGTATTCCGACACTGAATATAAAATCGACAAAACCCATTGATGAAGTGTTGGACAGTTTCCAAGACGTACAAATTGCCCGAGCTTTCGAACGAAAGCCCCACGGGCCCAGAACTATACCGGCCGACCTACTACACTGTTCAGGAGAGGCGAAAAAGGGCTCCGCTCAAAATGGGTAGTCGAAATAACCAGCCCGAGGTCTCCAGTCCGTATTCAACGTGAGAGCGAAACGAAATACCACGACACATCCCGGAGACAAGACTTGCGAAGATTGGAAAATGGCTGGTGAAACGGTGTTGGGTAAGTGCATCTAATATGTATTTTTATAGATTAATTGGAGTTCCACAACAGAAGCACCAATTATCACACCGGTCTCTATTTAATTCTATTGTGACTAGCTAACTCTAGTTCTGATGTATACGTCCTGATTTGAAGTTGTCAGGACGGGGATTTTACCCTCCATCATACCAGCTACTCACGATGACCTCACCCAGCCTGGGTAGGCTGGAAATGCCAGCCTCACGTGCTTGGATAGAACAGAATTTTTGTAAAAAAGTCTGCCCCAACCGAAGTCGAACTCGGAAACTCTGGACTACGGGCAGTAGTCACAACCATTACGCCACGGAGGCTGGCTGGGTCAGTGTATACTATATGTATACACAATTGTGTGCTAGTACCTACATCATAGTTCTGTAAACTTAATACAGTTGAACCTCGATATAAAAGAAACCTGGATGTAAGAGAAAAAATTCCAGGTTAAATAACCTCCTTTTGTTAAAAAAAAACTTAATAAGTGTAAGAGAGAGAGAAAAAAAAGGTCCCTCCAGGTTTAACTGTATCAAATATAAAGAGAACATGATTTTGCATTCAAGAGATCATTTGATGGGTTTAAAATCGAAAATATCAATCGGCCCACGAAAATATCAATTGGCTCAGAAATGCCAAGAAAAAAAAATGAAGCTCTAATAATATCCTGAATTTCCAGAGAATCTTCTTCCACTTGACGAGCCCTCCAAGGAGGCTTTCACACTGACAGAGGAGGAGGAAGAGGAGATATTCAACTCTGAGCTGACGCGATGCGGACTGGGGCGCTTCCATCCGAAGTGGCTTCAGAAGACGCGAAACAGTATGTCCTACGTCCTGGTGTATGGGCTCCTGGGCATGAACCAGTTTGTTCTGGGCTCCTACATGGTGGGCACATTGAGCACAGTGGAGAAACAGTACAAGATATCCAGCAGAACCTCTGGTGAGTGTAGCTTGATGTCTTTGGGGATGAGCTGTTAGGGTTCTAGTTTCTAGTCAATTCTGTTTGGGCTCCTAGATAGTGGGCATATTGAGCATAGTGGAGAAACAGTACAAGATATCCAGCAGGACCTCTGGTGAGTGTAGCTTGATGTCTTTGGGGATGAGCTGTTAGGGTTCTAGTTTCTAGTCAATTCTGTTTGGGCTCCTAGATAGTGGGCATATTGAGCATAGTGGAGAAACAGTACAAGATATCCAGCAGGACCTCTGGTGAGTGTAGCTTGATGTTTTTTTCGATAAGCTATTGACGTGGGACTTGTGAGAAGTGAACCACAATGCCTCCTAATGGGAACTCCTTTGGTTTTATTTCAGCCAAAGGTTTTTCAAGATATTGCTGTTAACGTAGAAAAGTGTCCTTGTTCTTTAGGGAATTTAAGGAATGAATCTGAAAAACTAAAGTTACTTTTTGAACGAATGTATGGAATTCACGAAGCAGTTCTACAGGAGCATGTCTATCTTTTTTGGTAGGGCTAGGATAGGCAACGTTAGAAACTATCATTATGGCGATAATACTCAAAGAGGGCCCTACAACGAAATCAGTAGGGTCCTACAGCGCCGCACTTGATGTAATGATATTTTTCGGTTCTAGGTGCAGTTAGAAGGTGGGTTTTTAGTGGGTGGAAATCCCACACCCCAAGTCAGGATGACCTGGGTGTCTTTAATAGATTTTTTCCGGCCTTCAACCAAAAAAAAAAAAAAAAAAAAAAACTCAAAATAACTCGAATTTAATTTATATTCCAGGTATTTTGTCCAGTAGTTGGGACGTCGGTACCCTCGCCTCGTTCCTCATCACCTCCTATTTCGGCGGCAAGGGTCACAAGACGCGGTGGGTGGCGCTGGGAAGTATAGTCATGGGTCTAGCCTGCTTCCTTCGAGTCCTGCCCTACATTATCTACGGGGCGGGGGAGGACGCCCTGAAGTACACGGAGGAGTATGGCGCCGCCAACAACATCAGTCTGGCACAAGGTAGACATACGTTTCAAGTCTTCTTCCTCTCAGGTTTTAACTTTTATTAACCTGAGTGTTTTTTTCTTTTTACTGGATATAGACCGAACATTTTAATTGTAGAACATTGAGTTTTACTTCATACAGAACTGAAGGTTAGAATTTTTCCATGCATATAGACCGAGCGTTCTACTCCTAGAACATTATTTTGAACATGTTCAGTAAAAAAATTAAAGACAGTCAGGTTTATATTGATGAATTTCAATGTTCTACCAGTAGAACTTCAGGTCTCAGGAGGATAAATTTTGTCGGCTGGAAGGTAAAACTGACCATCTGTATTTGGACCATCTCCATTTGGTCATTGAAATCTCCACCAATCTTTTCAGGTGAAAATTGTTTTTCGCTTTTTTCCCGCGCATATGCTTGAATACTACCGAACTTTATATTTTTAGCCAACAGGTTAATTACCGACCAGAGTAACGAAAAAATGAAAAATGACCAACTGTCACTTGGTCAGTTTTACCTTCTAGCCGACGATATAAAAGTCTGAATATTGCAGTTTCATACCAATCTTCAAAATTTAAAACTGTGAAAAAAATGAGAAAAAATTGAAAGCAGGTAGGTAATACACTTTAATACTGAATAAAAATCTCTTTTCTTTATAAATAAATTAAATACAATACTTTTGGAAAGAAGCTTTCGCTTGCCCAATTATTTGTTCAAGCCACGTTCATAGCATAGCAAAGTGTGGAAACGAACCCCAGTTGCATGGAAACCATCATAGCGTGACACCATCGCAAAAAGAGTAGATATTTCTCGCGGTCTATTCTGTTTACGTTTACATTTGATACGGGTGAGGGACGAAGAGAGGAACTCCTTTGCGATAACAGCGCTGAGGACGCCACGATGTAGGCCAGCGGGGTGTTTCCACGTTCTTAATTCTACACGCTATGTTCATAGTTACATAAAGTCTGCTTACCCATAAGCTGAGTTTCAATATCGACTAAATCTTTGAATCGAGTACCAAAAAAAAATTAACAATAATAATGTTAACTTCTTTTCTTCTTCCACCACTTTGCCTTTTCCTAAACTTACTTTGGGTCGATATTGTTCAATATCTTCCCATGGTTGAGGTTTTGCTTTTAATATTTTATGACTAATGTCCTTCGTAAACGAGAACTTAGAACACAATGAATTGTTTTCTTGTCTTTAGCCTTACAAAGTTTGTACGTACCCCAGCAATATGGTTTAACGTCTCCTAGCGATTATAAATATTTGTTAGAAAAGTCCTACATATACATATTGTTACACACTGTATATCCTTACCCCTAACTCCCTGTTATCAGTCGAAGACAAGCCTCAACTTCGTTGTAGAGCTCTCGAACTTCAGCTTCCAGCATCGAGAGTCTGCCTCAGTACACCTCTATCAGTCAAATGTAAGTGAACGGAGCATTAATAGCCCCATCATATTCGATTAGTCCACTGCTCACAACCAAGAAAACTAAGTAAGTTAGTTAAAGTTATATATTTGTGTTAATCACTTTCGTGATATCACAACTACTCAAACCGCTTTACTAAATCTACGCTGAAACCGGGACTTGAACCACCGACCTTCAGGTTACAAGTCCGCCGCTTATCGATCAAGCTACTGAGGTCGGTTTTAAGAAAACTAAGTATTCAAAGGTCATGGCTTTTTACAGTCCTCGTGTCCTTTTTCCTTGCTACGAACACATATCTTTGTCCCGTAGCTCAGTGGTAAAGGCGGCACTCTGTGAATCCGAGATTCCAGAGGTCGCGGGTTCGAAACCCAGCCGGGACATGACAAGTTATCCTCCCATTTGGGATTTACACATAATCATACGTCTTGGGCTTACTGCTGGAATAATGGGACTTTAATAGTCCTGATCAGGCAGTATGAATAATTCAATATTATTATTATTTTATATCTTGGATTCGCAGCAATGGATGACCTCGTCCCCTCTGCGGAGAGCCTACACAAACACCAGGACTGCGAACCTCCGATGACATGCTCTCGGTGGCGGTCATCCTCATCTCCTCCATTGTGCTGGCGTGGGGTCATCGACCTAACTTTGTCCTGGCGTGGCCTATCTGGATGACAACGTGAGGAAGAACAGGATGCCTGTCATACTGGGTGAGGATGAAGAGTTGGGAATATAATTGTCAAGACTTTATTGACTATTTGTCAAATAAATAATTTGTCAAGACTATTTGACTATTTGTCAATAAATAAATTGTCAATACTATTTGTCAAATAAAATAAATTGTCAAGACTTTTGCCAAATAAATAAATAAATTGTCAAGACTATTTGTCAAATAAAATAAATTAAAAAAATCTGAGCAAAAAAATTTTTTTTTTTACAAAAACGAACACAATACTTCCGATTTCTAATATTAAAATTTTACGGAAGTAATAAAATACATGATATTATAATATATAATATTGAATACACCGATTCCGGTTGATTACTGAAGTTTGAAAGTGCCACTCTCCAGTAATGAGTGGTCTTGGATTAGCATCCGTCTTGTATTTCAGCCCAAGTACATCCATGTTAAAATGGCAATCCATTCTTTGTTACCATTTCAGTTCTTTTCAGGTTGTGTGTTCATTTGTAAGGTGAATGATACCACCATTTTCAGTAGTTCAGGGAGTCAAATGTCTCACAATATTATCTTCATCATCTTATGCATCATTGACTCAGATTTTTTCATGAATGTGGTAGTCGTTGAAACAGCTTCAATTGTAATGCAACATGATGTTCAAGTTCATCTATTTGTAGATTTATTTTATCTTTCAATGCATTGAATCTATGTAAATATACTGTCAAATTGAGAATCTCATTATGTTACAAAAATGCACAATTGCACGCAGGCACACTTTGAATTAGAAGAACTTCTCAAGTCAACCAATTATGAGTACCTACCTACATTCCTACATACATTTTCTGAAGGCGTCAGTTGTAAAATGAGCAAATCACACCCTCGCTTGATCAGTTGTTATAATAAACACCTTATTTTCATGTTTCTCCTATTTTTATTTCCTTTCAGCCATAATCTCTTGTATACGCATGGTGGGCCCAACATTTGGTTTCATGGCGGCCTCCTACTGCCTGCTATTCTTCGTCAATCCAATGCTAACACCGACAATCACCAATACCAGCAGTCAGTGGGTTGGAGCTTGGTGGATTGGTAAGCTCTATACAGTCACACCTGGGATACAAGAGAACTCAAGGGACAACAATTTTTTTCTCTTTTATTCGGGTTTATCTTATAAAGAGGTTATTTTCCCTTTTAAAGAAAGAGATAAATTTGACCTAGAAATTGTTCTCTTATATCCAGATTTTTCTTACATCGAGTTCTCTTATATCCAGTTTCGACTGTTACTACGTCATGATTTTAACCAAACAATATTCCTAGACCTTTCTAAAAATGAGTACTAAAATATTTTAATGTCTACTGCAAACGTTATATTGCCTGCCCATCAAGCCATCTGGTAGTCGTTATTCAAAAGGCTTAACTTAAGATAAATAATGTTAAATTGAATTTTTCCAGGCTGGATACCAATTGGCGTTCTGAATATTGTGCTGGCAATGTTCATGGCCCTCTTCCCTAGATCTTTACCTCGGGCGGAAGTCAGGAAGAGAATCGAAAATGCTGGCTCCACCGTCAAGAAGAAAGTGGAGGTTTCCTTTGATGGTAAGTAAATTATATCAATTATTAATGTTTCTAAAATGTTCGTTATGTGGGTATAAACAGTGAACAGTGAAACAAATGATGTTATTTTCTAAACGTTGCCATGAATCTACTCTTATTATTTTACACTGAGATCATATTACATAGAGGGAACCTAACCTATCTCGAGTTGAACAAATTTATGCGTCCAACTTTGAACAGCTGATGGTCCCTCTTTCAACAAATCCCGGTTTCTGATTGGTTTAATTTATTTGAATTTTTTGTTTACCTCAAGCAGAGACGGATATCTAAACATCCTTAATTTTTACGTCAGATACCTTATCTTATATTACCTACTACATAATAAGGAGAAAATAAGGAAAGTAAAAGAGGAAGAAAAGACAAAAATAACTAGTATGTAAGAATGAAAAAAGTAAAAATATTATTTTAGAAGAATTAGGTAGTTTAGGTACCCACTCCTTCGCGAGAGAAAAATTACTACAACTCCGGCACTAATTTTCAAATCAGCTGATGGTCCCTACTGGACGCAAATCTTGATACATCGGGTTCCCTCTATGTTATATGATCTCAGTGTTATTTTATAATGAGCAAAACATAATATTATATTCAAAATTTAAAAATAAAATAAAGAAAGCTGGGCTTTGTGAAACTGTTTTAGAATTATAGAAATATTGGGAATACCTACTTTTACACTCACAGTGTGAATTCTAAACAAAGTTCTACTTAGGATCAAATTATAAAACAGGATTAAATACACTACCCCTTAATTTTTAGTTCCATTTTTATTTCTCAATATTTTTTAGGTACCTATTATTTACATGCATATTTTATTCCTAAAATGTAAAAAATGGCTGTATGGCCTTGCCAACCAATGCCAAAAAAAAAAAAAAAAAAAAAAAAAATGGGTTAAAGTGCGATGGTCTGGCTTTGCTTAAATCCTGTTTCACAATATGCCATTACACTCCAATTTCTTTTGTAGATTTCAAGAGAGCCCTCAGCAGGCTGTGGCACAACAAGATCTACCGCTTCAACACGGCCAGTTCCGTCTTCTACATGTTCGGGATGATCGGCTACTGGACTTACATGCCCAAGTACCTGGAGACACAGTTCCAGATATCTGCCTCCGAAGCTAACATCTACACAGGTAACATATCTATACAGTTCCAGATATCTGCCTCCGAAGCTAACATCTACCAGATTAGCGGCCAGATCAAATACTACGAAATAAATGTGAAGAATCTCAGGAATAAATGTGAAGAATCAGTTAGTATTCAAAGCAAGTGTTAGTCACAAAATGGACAGGTTTTTTTTATTTAGGTTTAAGGTCGCTTTCAACTACATGGTCATATCATTAACAATCCAACTGCCAATGTTTCCAGGTGAATGTTTCCAGGAATAGCCAGCATCCCGAAGGATAATGGACTTTGCACAGTTATGTTTTCGACAGGAATATCTGCTTCTTTCACTTTGACTTTTCCCAGTTGGTTGATTGGTTCTCTCCAAACTCCCAATATAACAATTTATTATTATTATATAACCCTTTATTAGAGGTATAAATGGACGTTATGTACATACAAAATAATAATTATTTTAACAATGAAAAAAAAAAAAAAAAAAAAAAAAAAAAATGGAAACAATTTATACAATAAAAATGAAAAAGAATAGAAAATATATAAAAAACATAAGTCCTAACTAAAGGGCGGGGTTATTGCCTATGGCAATCTCTTCCACCCAACCTTTTAAACAACCCTTCTTCACACCAATCCTTAACGCAACAGTCATATGTATTTTTGTGTTTGGCCTGACAGGATTAATAAGTTCAATATTTAGTTATGTGTTTGGCCTGACAGGATTAATAAGTTCAATATGTAGTTCTTACAGACGTACCCCTGTCTTCCTCCCCTCAGGTCTGGTGGGCCTCGCCTGTACGGCCCTGGGGGTGTTAGTGTCGGGCGCCATCATATCCAAGTTCAAGCCTCGGCCGCGCTTTCTGTCTGCCTGGAACGTCTTCGTGGAAGTGGTGGACGCTGTGGGCCACTTTGCTTTCACCTTCCTGGGCTGTCCGGATATGAACTTCCACGGCCAACCTGTTGGCGAGAGTGGGTGAGTTCTGCCATATTTCAAATCTTATTATTATTATTATTATTTATTTTTTTATTGTTTACAATTTCAAATAAATTGAAATTGAAATCGAAAAATTGAAATTGAAATTGAAATTTTTAAAGATGAGTGTTTCACAGTCTTTTTTATTTCGTAGCCATGAAGCAGGAGCTACTGTAGACGCCTGTGGTCTGTGTTGTAGCCTGCCCATCCCGTAGTATGCCTCCCCTCTGATGGGCGAGAAGTGACACAATACTTCCCATTTAGGTGCTGGGTATAATGTTGTATTCTATTCATCATCAAAAGTTGTAGCTTAGGTACAAAATATTGCCGAGGAATCCTTAGTGGCTTTTAACAGGCCACTGTAGCCTCAACTACCGTCTGAACAAATGGACATTTGAGGCCCCAGAGACAACAAAACACATTCTCTGTGAATGTGGAGCAGCCTCACACGCTCGACTGAAACACTTCTCAAGGCTGATTCTAACATCTAAAGAAGTTACCGAAATCAGTCCTAAAAGAATCTTAAGCTACATTAATAGCTTTGATCTCTTTTAGAGTTACAGGGGCATGTCACAAAACATCTATTTAGGGTCGAAGTGACAAAGAGCTTTCGTAGACGACAGCCCTACTTATACCAATACCAATTTTAATATATAAATGTCAAAGTCACTGACTGACCACTGACTGATCATCGCTCTACAGCCCAAACCGTAGGTCCTAGGGAGCTGAAATTTGGTAGGTAGCTTTGTCTTATAGTCTAGATGTGCAATAAGACGGGATTTTTCGAAATTCCCACTACGACACCTGCCATTGGCGAAAAAGGATTTTTTGCTTTCACGGCCATGCCTCGGCCCGCAAAGCGGGCTACAGTCCGCTAGTACCAAATATTGCCGATATATTTTATTAACGGTATAGAAGACTCGATGCGTGATGAGTTAAATACACAACCATTTAGTGGTATTATTTATTCATGCATTTTATTTCAAACAGAGACTTGTTATGGCCGTCCAAAGAGGCAATGCGGCGGCCATACTTGGCATATTTCCTGTCAACCAAGGGCTCGATGAGGCCTTTGTACTATGATTTATCAACATTAAAATAAAATTCTTAGCATTGACAACACTGTTGAAAAAAAAAAAAAAAATTATGCATTATTATAGATAAGTGGAACAAATTTGGCTGGTAATAGACGTCTTGGTCTTTATTCCGAGAGTCAATCCAATTCAATTATTATTGTTTATCTAAAAATATCCTGTTTGTTGAGGAAAACTCTGTGTTCTCTTCCCAGTTGGAACACTATCACCAGCTGGGAACATATTAAATTTGGCTAATAATAGACGTCTTGGTTTTTATTCTGAGAATCAATCCAATTCAATTATTGTTTTGATCTGAAAATATCCTGTTTGTTGAGAACAGCTCTGTGTTCTCTCCCCAGTTGGAACACCATCACCAGTTGCAACAGTGGATGCGACTGCTCCCCCCTCATAGAGTACTCCCCCGTCTGTTCTGTGAGGGGCAACACTACCTTTTTCTCGTCGTGCCATGCTGGTTGCACGGACCTGACAGTCATAGATGGTGTTAAAGTGAGTGAATAACTCGTCGAAGTCAAATAAAATCACAAGGATTCGAATTTCAATGGTCACCCATCAAAGTCCGAATCTTACTGGACGTCGCTTGACTCCCAAGGGTTGAATGGCTTTTAATAATAATAATATCTTCTTATTTATACTGCCCGATTAGGACTATTAAAGTCCCATTATTCCAGCAGTAAGCCCGAGACATATTATTATGTGGTAAAAATCCCAAATGGGAGGATAACTTATCATGTTCCGGCTGGGTTTCGAACCCACGACCTCTGGATTCACAGAGTGCCGTCTTTACCACTGAGCTTTAAGAGAAATCCCAAAATCTCACGATGTCGATGGTTGATCGCACATAGAAATATGTGTTTCAGGACGAGCCAACTTTTCAACTTAAGTTGGCTGGAGACTATCACTCCCCCCAGCTACAATATTATCAGTGCTATCGATGAAAAGAGAAGATGACGTTGTTTTACTATTAAATAAATAAATAAAACGTCGCTTAAAAAAAGCTACACTATTTATTTTAAGTATCTGGACCCGGGCGCTTGCATCGCTGATTGTAGTACTTTGCCCTTGCTCCAGAAAGCACCCTCACATTGGACGCACAACAAATCAGAGTGTGCTGTGTGACGGTTGAAAGGGAGATTTGGGGATAGTGATGGTGATTTTTTGAATGAGGGCTTTTTATTTTATTCTATGTAACCTCTTAGTGTTCAGGATGCATACCTTGTCCTTGGATGCATGAGTCCTGGACTTGGCATGCATCATGACCACCGAGTTAGGACGCCAGCCCACCCAAGTCATAATGGAGTGACACCACTGGGTGCCTTCTCCACAACGTCATCCACAAAGCCATCACATTTACTTATTACAATTCTCTATTAAAATTGTAGATTGTAAATTTCTATATCCTCTTCGCGCCCAATGTCCTTGTAAGAGGACATTTATTTTATAGTCCTAAATGCCCAAGCAAAAAATTTATACAAAAAAATTATACGTTGACCTATCTCGGTGGTCATGATGCATGCCAAGTCCAGGACTCATGCATCAAAGGACAAGGCATGCATTGTGAACACTAAAAGGTTACATAGAATAAAATTAAATATAAAGCCCTCAATAAAAATTTATAAAAAAGTAGCATAAAATGTTTGTTCTCGGGCGAGGCCACCGGTCACTTTGTACTACAAAACAAAAATTGGTGTTGGGTGCGAAGAGGATATAAAAAAAAAATATTCTATTCTGCAGACGTTCATCAACTGCACGTGCATCCCCAGTGGCATGGCGACAGAGGGCGCCTGCATGGCTGACTGTGGCGCCACCTTCATTCTCTTCGTCCTCACCCTGTGTTGCATGAACTTCCTCACTGCCACCGGCAGAGCTGGCAACACCATCATACAGTTCAGGTAGAGTAGGCCTCAGTTAGTTCCCCATCATACAGTTCAGGTAGAGTAGGCTTTAGTTAGTTCCCCATCATACAGTTCAGGTAGAGTAGGCCTCAGTTCCATTCTTGCCAATGGAGATACATTGGGTTGGGTGGAAGAGATTGCCATAGGCAATAACCCCGCCCTTTAGTTAGGACTTATGTTTTTGTATTATATTTTCTATTCTTTTTCATTTTTATTGAATATATTGTTTCCACTTTTTTAATTGTTAAAATATTTATTTATAATTATGTACATAATGTCCATTTGAATCGGTACATGCAAAAACGACATCAATCACATTTTTTTGGAAAATGGGGTTTTCATAGATTTTGGATCTCGGAAGGTAAACGCACAATTTTATATCAAAACCAAATCATTCTGCTACTCCCTTCCTATATAAACACGTTTCTATAATTTTCGTTCCATGCAAGAACGACATAGATCCGGGATTGATGCGGTTCTTGCATGTAATCTGTAGAATTGGTGTATCCTGTCTGTGTGTGTGTGAACAGGATATCTCAAGAACGGTAAGAGCTAGAGACTTGAAATTTGGTATGAAAATCAATTTTATACACCAAACGTACCACAAAACTTTTGGTTGAAATTGGCCGCAAAATGCGGCCGCAGGGCCGCAAATATTGCCCGCAAGCGCCGCTTCTATGAATTGATTAAAGATACAAAAAAAGTTAGAGAACAACATTTTCTTAGATTAAAAAAATAATAGGGGTCTCTTCATATCATTTTTTTAATATCTTGAACTTTTTGGACCTTGGCCCAAATTTACCGGTATCTTGGGGGGGACCCGCTTTGACTAACTTTTTTATTATTCATCCTAGATGGGGATTGTGACATATCAAATCCAATGATTTTGAGGTGCTGATTACGAATTTGGCATTGATTTGCAGCTGTTACCGTTGAGTCACGAGTGCCGGAGTTCAACTTATTTTCGGGGATAAGGAAAGTCGTGTGATGTTTACACCAGATTTCTTTTTATACATATAATTTTTATGATTCATATTTTTTTGTTTTTGTTTGAAATAACAATAAAATTCGAAGTGTACGTGTGTTATTATTTATAATATTTTCGATATGTGCAAAAACAGCATCATTCCACGACCTTTGAACGGCTATTTATTTGAAATGGCACTACATATCTGACCAAAAATTATGTAGAATGGTTTCTTTTGGTAAGTCCTTACGATTACATATTTTTTCTTTTTTTTCTTATGGACAAAAAATGAATGGGAAAGTTTTTTTTGATTTTCCAAAAGTTTATTCTTTTGGAATGATGTCGTTTTTGCATGTACCGATTCATTTACACCTTATGAAGCATTGTATAATAGTAATAATAATACATTCTCAGAAAGTTTGGTGTATAATTGAAAGCGATTTAGCTAACATCCAAAGAATATGGTTTATTTTCGATGTTAGTAATTTGTTTTGTACGGATAAAAAATAAATTATCTTGCGTTGTATGCCATAATACATCAGGAATTTATCAGACAACTTTTTACAAAGCCAAAATAGTTAATGTCCAAGTATTTCAATATTAAAGGATTCCATTAGAAAATAATATAATATGGGCTTAGTATTTCGTAGATAAAAAAATGGTCGTTGTCAGTTGTGCTTTGAAAAAACTCAGTAAATTCTACATTAGTTTTTTTAGAGAAATATTAAGTGTAATCGACTAATTTGGGTTAGTAGTGTCCTCACTCCCATCTTAATCTGTCTATGAGCTTGGTTGTAAATGTTCTAAAATTGTATAAATTTGAATTTGGATACCTGCGAATATCGATCGGCAATTTCTACCTATTAAAAAGTTCCCATCAGGTATTTAAACTAAAATAGCCTTCTTGTCTTTCTTGCCATCAAAAAAGAATGTAGCTAGATCTGACGACACTCTGGTTATCCTTGGTCATTCAGCGAGGAAACAGTGCGAGTGTATTAGGCTCTTTACCTTCCACTGAGCCAATGGAAGAGATAATAATAATATATTCTATTTGTAAGAAGTTGAGAAGAAATTTGTAAGAAATTTTTCTGTTTGACAGATGTGTAGCGCCGGAGGACAAAGCTCTGTCCATTGGAATCACCGAAGCCCTAGTGTGTTTCTTCTCGTTTGTGCCCGGTCCAATCATCTATGGAGCCCTGTTAGGTGAGATCATCATAATATTATTTAAGGAGGTCGCCAGTTCACTTTCCTTTTTTTTTAAAAAAAAAAAAAAAAAAAAAAAAACAAAGTTCTTAAGAGGTCGCCAATTTTACTCCTATTCACCTTGGTTTTTTTTTTTTAACCAAGTTCGCTTCCAAATTTGTAAAGGTAAAATTCTGGGTTTGCAAATTTATATTGTTTAGTTACCAGCAGTTTGCTCCCAACTTCAGAATAAAATGAGGTTTGCCTTTTTCACTGGGAGCAAATTGACTTTCGTTTACGATTATCAACAAATGGAACGTAAAATCCTTTCCTCATATCAGGACGTGAATCCCAAACCAAATGTATACAAGATAACGTTTAATCATTTTATTATTGTCAATATTATCTGACCTGGTTGCAGGGTTTTCAGTAAAACTCTTAGGGTGGTATGCAGAGTCCTCACTGTAGGGATGCCTGGGTCATTTGTTGTCCCTTCAGCTGATTTTGTTATGCAGAGACGTTTGTTTGAAGCGCCTGTGCGCATGCGTATTCAGATGTTTTTTCAATACACCATTGTCAAGGTCGAAGTTTTCCCTATATCAAGCTCGGGAACAACTTACAGTGAACCCTATAGGGATAACAAAAACGTCTCTGCATACCAGCCTTACAATTAACACTTCGACCTAGTTAGATCTATTGTGACCAGTTGATTCTATTCGGTTTTAACGTCCTGATTTGAAAGAGATAGTCAGAACGGGGGTTTTACCTCCATTCACTGGGAATCGTACCAGCTACCCACATAAACCTCACTCAGCGTGGGCAGGGTCGGAAATGCCAGGGTACAAAATTTTCTTCAAAACCTCTGCCCCGACTGTTAGTCGAACTCGAGACCTCTGAACAATGGGCAGTAGTGATAACCGTCATAACCGTTTGTCTGCTGGTTTGTCATTTAGATTGACTTGAATTTTACCATGTTAATATCGAAAAATTTCGAGGCATATTTATAGAATTTACAGCACAAAAGGTGAGTTTTGTGGATCAAACAACGGTGGAAACGATGGACTAAACATTCACTGGAAACTTGTAGAGAGTGTTAATTATTATTATTATTTTATTTTATTTAACCTAAGTTTTATTTTATATTAGAATAAGATAGGGATATTGTGAAAATTGAGTAGTTTCCGTTAGTTAATTTAAAATTAAAAAAAATACTTTATTAATATTGGACATTTATATACAAACAAGTCGGTAATGACAAAAATTATGAACAATATAAACAAGAAAAAAAGATTAATAACAAAATATATGTATAAAGAAGGTGTCCTAACTAAAGGGCGGGGTTATTGCCTATGGCAATCTCTTCCATTCTTTCTGTCCCTTAAATCTGTCTGTGTCGGTAGCTCAGTGGTAAAGGCGGCACTGTGTGAATCTAGAGATTCCAGAAGTCGCGGATTCGCAACCCAGCCGGGACATGACAAGTTATCCTTCCATTTGGGAAATTTTACCGCATAATAATATGCCGAATTACTGCTGGAATACTGGGACTTAGTAGTCCTAGTCGGGCGGTATAAATAAGGCAATATTATTATTATTATTATTAAATTTCTCTGTCTAAATAATACTGTCTTGTTTGTAGCCGAGTAGTTTGTTACTTTGTTGCACGCTTTTGATGGGGGTCCATAAGGAATGAGGTTTAAGAGAAAAAGACGGAACAACGTACTTTCTTGTACCACGACCAGATGCAGAGTGGCGTGTGTTTATATTTTATTCAGACACAGATTTTACAAGGAGGTATGATCTTAAGGCTACTAAGCTTAACTCTAGGAAGTGAAGCACCAATTATACAACATCCTTCCCTTTAAGTTTTCCTTTCAGTGGAAGCTATCACCATCCACCTGGGATTAAGATTTAATAATATAAAACAATATGCAGCTTACATTAATTAGCATTTTGCAAGTTAACAGTTTTCTAAATACACATTATCTGCCTCCTCAGACTTGGTATGGTACAGTATACATTATACATATAAACAAATAATACTTAAACTAGTAATAGTATTGTACATAAAAACATAATCAAACAATAGTAAAATAGTTTTAAAAAAATTAAAGCCAAAAATATATATAGGTACTATTTATGTAACAATTAAATAAAATTTTAAAATTCTTCGTTACACACATTTACTTTTCTTTGTTAGGTATGTGATACGGTACATAAATTATTATCAATTTTTCAGCTTATATTAACATAACTTTTGTTCTCTGTATTCTAATTTGTCAGTTACATGAAACACTATTAACACATAGAACATTAAGTTTATCTATTGACACATATAACATATGTCTCTACATCTGGCTTATTTATTTCTTATTACATTAGAGGTGTAGTTCATTCACTAGCACTTAATTTATTTAATTAATCCAACTCAAATTCTTTAAACTTTGCTGGTTTTTTAACTTCCCTTTTTGGTCTATTCTCTTTCTTTGCAGAAGGAGTTTTGCAATAAGTGTGGTCCTCTACCTGGGACCCTTTCAATGGGGTTGCAAACTCTTCTTCTTCTTCACTTGATATGCCTACCCTATGTGTGGGGTTCTGAACAATGGTTTTATCAACTATTGATGTGGATGCAAGTTCACTTTCCTCTCTTTCAGGGGAATTATTTAACTCTGTGGGGTTCTGAACAATGGTTTTATCAATTATTGATGTGGATGCAAGTTCACTTTCCTCTCTTTCAGGGGAATTATTTAACTCTGTGGGGTTCTGAACAATGGTTTTATCAATTATTGATGTGGATGCAAGTTCACTTTCCTCTCTTTCAGGGAAATTATTTAACTCACTTTGCATTTTTAACGGCTGAGCAAATTGAGGATTATTTTTATTAACTAGTCTCGATTCCCACAAGTCATCAAAATTGTCTCCAGAGTTCACACCCACAGCTCCAGGAATCATACAATGTCCCTGCTTGCCAGTTTTAAACTCTATGGACGTGTGTTTTAATACGCTAGTATTCCTTCGCAAGATTTGTCCATTTTCAGTTTGAACATTGTATGACCTAGGATACTGGGTTTTACTAACAATTTTACCTCTGACCCATTTCTTTTTGTCATGAAGCAATATGTTTTCATTAGGAGTAAATTCAGATTCTATTCTGCTACTTTTATCATAGTGTTCTTTTACTTTGTTCTGTTTTACTTTGATTTTCTCTTTTGCCTGTTCTGTGAGTTGTTTGAAGTTTTCAACAGGACTTAATTTTTTGGGATTAATTAAGACTTTAGTTTTAATGAGTCTTCCCATTAGTAATTCACTGGGGGAGACACCAATAGAAGCAATAGGTGTAGCACGATATTCCATGAGGAGGTCTTGAAAATCTAACTTAAAGCTGTCAGCTTTTCTAAGTAGATCTTTACAGATACCTACAGCTCTCTCACTTTGCCCATTAGAAGTGGGGTAGTGTGGACTGCTTGTCCGCCACTGTATGTTATAACTAGTTGCAAAACATTTAATTTCATATGAATTGAATGGTGAATTATCACTTACTATGATATCAGGTATACCAAAAGTAGCAAAAAGAGTTTTAAGTTTTATAATCACTTCATGACAGGATTTACTTTTAAGCTTGAGGCACTCAATCCATTTGCTAAAGCTGTCTACAATTACAAGGTAATCAATATTTTTATAATTCATGATATCTAAACAAATTCTTTGGAATGGCCGATCAGGTATCTCATAAGGTAATAATGGCTCTTTAATTTTAGACGGTCTGTTTTCTTGACACGTCAAACAATTTTTTATATAGGCTTCAATATCATTGTTCATGTTCACCCAGTAATATGTTTGTTGTGCTCTCAGTATTGTTTTAGAAATACCCAAATGACCAGAGTGCAACATGAACAATGCTAGCTGTTTTAGCTTACTAGGAATCACAATTCTGTCCTGATAATAGATTATGCCATCATTACATATGAGTTCTTCTCTGAGTTTGCAAAAATGCCTGATCAATTCATTATCTTCTAGATAACATTTACTCTGAGGCCAACCTTCAACTAAGTATTTCATAACTTTGGCTAGACTTAGATTGTCTTCAGTCTCTTTCTTTATTAACTCATAGTTTAGAAGGTTGTCCACTTTGTAAATGTTATGTACAAAGTCAGTTATTTCTATTTCATTATCATAAGACTCTTCAGGAAAATTTCGAGACAAATGATCTGCTATCAGCATGTCCTTACCAGGTAAGTATTTAACATCTAAGTCATATTTTAGAAGACTAAGTCTCATTCGGACTATTCTATCTGATACTATTTGACAAATATTTTTCTTGAATATTGACACTAATGGTAAATGGTCACTCTGCACAGTGATCCGTCTACCCCATATGTATTTATGGAATTTTCTTACAGCAAATTTGATCGCTAAGGTTTCCTTTTCTATTTGAGCATACTTTTTCTCTGTCTCTGTTAAACTCCGAGATGCAAAAGCAATAGGTTTACCGTCTTGAAGGAGACAACAACCCAATCCATTCTGACTGCTGTCTGTTTGAATGACAACATCTTTATTTAAATCAAAATTTTTCAGAACTGTGGAGCCAGCAATAGCTTCTTTGAGCTTGTCAAAAGCCAATTGCTGGTCAGCATTCCAGTGCCAAGCAACATCTTTTTTTAGTAACACCCGCAGGGGGGCTGTTATCTCAGACATGTTGGGAACAAATTCTCTTAGGTAGTTATACATCCCCAACATAGACTGCAATTCTTTTACTGACTTTGGTTCTTTTAGGTTTTCAATAGCCTTAACTCTATCCTTATCAATCTTACAGCCATCTTTATTGAAAATATGACCCAAGTATGCTATCTCACTTTGCATTAATTGCAATTTATTCTTGTTGAATTTGATATTAAGTTCTTTTGCACGTTTAAAAACCTTGGACAATGTTTCAACATGACTCTTTTGGTCATAACTAGCTATTAATATATCATCAAAATAAATGACTAAATCATCAATACCACTGAAGCATTCTATGTTATACTTCATAAAAATTTCCGGGCTGCTGACAAGTCCAAAAGGAACACGGAGATATCTAAAATATCCCAATGGAGAGTTGAAAGTGCAAATGTCTTTTGACTCTTCGTGTAGGCTTATTTGATTGAACCCATCTTTCAAGTCTACTACTGAAAATATTGTTTTTCCTATCAACTTTGTCTTTATTTCTTCCAATGTTGGAATTAAATAGTACTCCCTTTTTATTGCCTTATTTAAATCGATGGGATCCAAGCACAATCTTAGATCACCATTTGGTTTTTGTCTAACAACCAGATTACTACACCAGTTTTTAGGCTGTGTGACTGGTTCTATTATTTTATTTTTTACTAAATCATCTAATTTTACTTTCAATTTATCCATTAGAGTGTATGCCACTCTTCGTGGGGCTTGACACGTAGGGGTTTGTGTCTTATCTAATATTATCTTATATTTTTGAGGAAATTCCCCAGTGCCTTCAAAAACCTCGGAATATTCATTCAAGAATTTATCCAAATTAAAAACATGGTCCAAGAAGTTTTCCACCTTCTTTATTAAACCCAGATCAACACAGGCCTCACGCCCTAATATAGGTATTATACCCTTACCATCTTTGACTATAGAGAATGTCAAGGTGTGACTCAATTCACTTTTCCTCATCTTGATCTGTACGTTACCCAGGATTTGGATTTTGTGACCTCCATATGCTTCTACAGTGTTGACCTCCTTTGACGCTTTGGATCTCCAATCAGGGTGAATTCTCTCAGCAACAGATTCTGGTATTACGTTGATGTCCGCTCCTGTGTCAAGCTTGAACTCCACATCCACTCCTCCTATCTTGAAGCGTTGGACCCAAGCCCGAATTGAATCCACTGAGAGTGTGTTGACGTCTCCTGTCCATTCATCTGCTGCTGACGCCCTTGAACTTGATAACTCACACTGCTCGAGGCCATGTACTCGAGTCTGCTGACGCTTTTGAGGCTGCTGTTGACCATTGGACGTGTACCTTGGATACCTGCAGGAGATTGCAAAATGGTTTGGCTTAGAACAATTCAAACAAAGTTTATTGAATGCGGGACATTGTCTAGGCAAGTGGTTGGTTCCACACTTACTACAGTTGAACTTTTGTGGTTGCACTGTCTGCACTGAACTCTTTGTGGTTCTTGTTTGTGCATGCCCATGTGCACCTTGCCAGGTTTGTCTCGTTCTCTTATTGGATTCATGAGCATTTACCTTGGCTTGCCAGGTATGTCTTGATCTCTTATTGGACTCAAGAACATGTACCTCGGCTGTTGAATGGTTCTGTTCATTTCCTATAGACACCATTTGTTCAACTTTTAGTTTGGCATCCTCAGTAACCCTGCAATAGTTTCTCATTTCTTTTAAAGTCATCTCAGGTGACCTCATTAGTCTTTCTTTAAGACTTTGATCCCACAACCCACATACTAGCATTGCTTTCAAAACTTCTTCATATTTTTCACCTAGTTCACATTTCCTTCCCAACTGATCTAGTTCAAAATAGTACTCATTGAATGTCTGTCCCTCTTTTTGAACATGATTGAAAAAACAGTATTGATTAAAACATTTATTGTCTTTGGGGATTACTTCAGCTTGAATGTGATCATATATTTTATCCACTGTTAATGTTCCTGTCAGTTTATCCACCAGATCATTTAAGGGTTCAGGAAGTGAGCACCTAAGGTGTGCTACTTTGATCTCCTGGCTTTTGTCACCAAGCTCATTTGCAGTAAGAT
>CM044963.1:18688112-18760627 GCA_024516035.1 Bactericera cockerelli | reverse complement strand
CCATTCGTTGGGAATCGTACCAGCTATCTACATTAACCTCACCCAGCTTGGGTAGGGCCGAAAATGCCAGTTTCACATGGTCGGAGGGAACAGAATTTTCTGTGTGAAATGTCTGCTTCTACCGGGGATCGAACTCAGGATCTCTGGCAGTAGGCACAACGTTGCGCCACGGAGGCTGGCTTCAGTAAGGTATCTACAAAAATTACTATTAAGAGATCTCAAAAAGGGGGTTTTTTACTTCCACTTGATAAAAATTCACAAACCAGCAACAAACGTCAATATTTCATCCAGAGGGCTGGAAGTCCCCTCGTCACTCCTTACAACATTTGGCAATAACCTCATATTAATCCCACCCAAAGGATTCAAACATATACTAGTAGTCAAGTGGTTAACGCGCTAGTCTGGTAATCCAGGTAGCGTGGAGATCCGTTGGTTTGAATCTCGCCCAGTGCATGAATTTTTCCTCATTAATTTGAGTTTATGACCACATAATAATAAGACTCTGAGGGAGGTGGTAGAAAATGCTTTGAGCATTAACCTGGTGGTTACCTTCCACGAAAGATTATTGTTATTATTATTAACCCACCTCAGTAGCTTGATCGATAAGGCGGCGGACTTGGAGGTCGGTGGTTCAAGTCCCGGTTTCAGCGTAGATTTAGTAAAGCGAGTTTGAGTAGTTGTGATATAACGATAGTGTTTAACACAATTAATATGATAACTTCTTTGTTGTTATTATTATTATTATCAGAGGTACACTGAAGAGTTCATAACGAGTATCAGAGGTCAGACGGCTGGCTACCGGAGATAGAACTGATAACAATGATAGCAAAAACATATTAGAGATACTGTAATAACAATAACGAGCCAGTTTTTTAGCTCAGTGTTAAGATACTCACTTGCCATGCAGAAGGTCAAGGGTTCGATCCCGAGAGCCGACAAAAACATTATATTCAAAATTTAGTTACAGTTATTTGTAAGCGATACTTTCCGGTGCGCTCATGGTGATGCAACACCTGAATAGGAAGTATTGTGTCACTCACCGCTCGATTGTTTGTAGAGAAAAAAGATGAGAGTCACATCGTTTGTAGAGAAGAAAGATGAGAGTCCGAAAGGTTTAAAAACTTAAAAGTGAACTATCTCAAAATCAAAAACATGGACCTTCTTCTTTTTTCCCCTGGTCTCTTCGTATCTAATAAACAATAATGATTTTAGAGTCACTGTGGCAGAGCGAGTTAGCGCGCTAGGCATTGCACACATGGTGACCTGGGTTCGATTCCCAGCGGGGGAGGATTTTTTCTGCTCTGTACTTGGATGTTCGGGGTCCACTCATACCTCGTGAGGAAAAATGAGTAGTTACTTGTATGAGTAACGACCAGTGGCGGCATTACCAGAGTAAAAAGAAATTAATGTAATAGAATAATTCGAAATGTAAAGGAGGCTCTTAGTAATGCTGCGCTACCCACAAAAATTGTGAAGAGGCCTTGTGCTTCACCACAAAGAAATTCGTACATACATACATACATACACAATAATGATTTTAGTTATAGCAATAGAAACACTAATAATATTCTTATAGTAACAATAATCAATGAACCTAATGATATCCTGAGCCAGTAAATCACGCCAGACAGCAGACACGAGCTAGGAACCTGGAACCCGTCATCTGTAAGACCAGTGTCTACCGCCGCGCCGGGACTCCTAGACACACGATACTCGATACCGCCTGGGTATTAATAATAATAATACTCGTTTTACTGACATAAGTATTATAATGACAGTGTCAGGAGAGTAAAAAATGATAATCCATATAACATGATTATAGCCGAATGATCCAAAGAATGATCTTAGTAGCTTGTAACCTGGAGGTCGGTGGTTCAAGTCCCGGTTTCAGCGTAGATTCAGTAAAGCTAGTTTGAGTAGTTGTGATATCACGAAAGTGATCAACACAAATGTGATAACTGATTCAAAGAATGAGCGGAGTCTGTCCGTAGAATGGTCCCAGATTTGTCAGGCCAAAAGACAATAACAAATATGGCGTCCCAGAATTTTAGGAAGGGAATGCAGCTGTAGAATATGTAAGTAGGAGAGCCAGAACTATACAAGGTCAACCATGAGGAGTAGAATAGGATATACCCAGTTTATAGTACCGAGGTAATTCTATCTTGAATCAATGAGAAATTGATCAATTCATTGGAGTACATATCTCTGTCTCTTTGAACGTCAAAGGTAATTCAAGAGTTTAGACAAGACTTGATAAACGCTTTCAGACCTGACACGATATTGTTCCTTTTTTTTTAAGCCTATTTTATCAAGCTCGCCGGTAGGCGAGCGCTCGTCAAGTAGCGCCAGCCAACCGGCCTATATTAACACGAAACAGAGTTTATATGTATTTTGTTTTATTGTTTTCGTCCACTTCGCGCTAACTTTTATCAATTTTTATTTCAAATTCGTAATGAGACGCGAAAATAGATTATGTTTCACGAAAGCGCGAGGTTCCTACGTACAGTTAAAGTCGTTTTCTGGCCACGCCGAAAATCTTGAATTTTATTAAAATATTCATACAGGTTTTTTTTTTCTTCAGACCAATTTTCTGTCAAGGGTACAGCAATGTGTGCTTGTCGTGGAAAGACGTGAGCTACGTTTTTGGATAGAGAATTTTTATCTCTGCATACCTTTTATAGTTTCAAGTATTTATTTTTTATAGGATAGGAGATATAGCCTTCTAAAATAAAACCGGAAAATTGCACAGAGCCGCCCCTGGTTATCTTGGAGCTGCGATTCTGGTATTTTTCGAAAGGCCTTATCATAGGAAAAAATATAAAAATATAACCAAAGTATTACACTGTACCAAACTTGAGTTAGAGCCTTTGAAAGGAATACTTATTTTGGAGCCCAGAGCCGTCTATTGTTATCCTAGAGATGTATTTCTGGTGTTTTTAGAAAGGTCTAGTCAAAGTGAATAAGATCACTTAATTTCAGATGGTTGAAACAAGTAGAAAAGTATTTAAAGCCATCTAAAGGAATATCTATAATGAACCCTGGAGCCACGCCTAGTTATCCCAAGTTGATGACTGAAGGTTCTTTCTAAAGATCTAATTACGCAGAATTATACTACGATGTAAATAAAATTTTAGAAAAATCAGCGAAGACATAAAAAGAAGAAACTGAATTTAGATTTATGAGAGTAACAAAAAATCTTCGCCTCACATATAACTTAAAATATGGGAGGGAAATAATCGTCTTTGCTTCATCCAAGCTGCCAGCAGACCATTTAATCAGTGTGGGAATAATAACGTTACATAACTTCATTCAGAGATTTCTACATCAAAAGGTAAACTAGGTCTATAATATCAGAAATGTACAAAATATTGGCCAGTATGAGGAAAAATATTGATTAATGTAGATCAAAACAATGATAAATTATAATAAAATACTAGCGGGCTGCACCCGCTTCGCCAAGCCATCACACACACATCACCCATACATCACACACCACACCCACAACCCACAACACACACACCACACCACACCACACACAACACCACACACACACCACACACACACACACACACACTACCACACACACACACACACAACACACACATCACACACACACACACACACACACACACACACCACACACACACAACCCACACACACCCACTCACCCACACACAACCACCCACCCACACACACACACACACACACACACCACTACCACCCACACACAACCACCCACCCACCCACACACACACACACACACACACACACACAACACACCCACACACACCACACACACACACATCTACACACACACACACACACACACACACACAACACATCTACACACACACACACTCACACACACACACACACACACACAAACACACACACACACACACACAACACAACACAACACAACACACCCACACACACAAACAACACACCCACACACATCACACACACCACACACACACACACACACATCACCAGCACACACACACACAACCATCATCGCTGTAAATTTCAAAATCCCGAGCCAAGTCTATCATAGCGGATATTGATAATGTAGCAAACTGGCCCATATTTCGAGAACGGTTTGTCAGAATATGGCAACAAAGGGCTCAAATAAAATCATGTGATGTTCTCAGACAGTTTTACAATAAAAAAATTTAGGTCCTTACGATAAATTTTATGTTCCGTGCTGGAATCTGTAAAAAAACGTGAAAAGTCTGAAAAAATGGTCGAAATTTCGAACATTCTGGCTTCTATCTCGAGAACGGTACGTCAGAATGTGGCCTAATATGAATTAAATGAAAGCTAGTTTTGTCTAATGTGTTATTAAATAAATAACAATGTAGGCCCTTGCGGCGAATTTTAAGTTCCGCGCTGGAATCTGCTAAAAAACGTGAAAAGTCTGAAAAAAAGGTCGAAATTTCGAACATTCTGGCTTATATCTCCAGAACGGTACGTCAGAATGTGGCCTAAAATGAATTAAATTAAAGCTAATTTTGTCTTATGTGTTATTAAATAATAAAAAATATAGGTCCTCGCGATAGATTTCAAGTTCCAGAGCAAAGACTGTGTTAAAATCGGACCTTTCCTCAAGGCAAATGCAAGGTGACCTCTGGGTTCGAATCCCGGCTGGTATTTTTCGGCAAATTTACTTGGGGTCATCTCTCATCAATTTTTTCCTATCTCTTACCGTTTTGCCTGAACAATTCCGGACACTCAAAGATACATACAAAGCCCGTCCATATTTCTCTTTTATATATAGAGATTATGTATTGAGCAGTCTCTGTGGTCGTCGACTGGTGTAGGTAAAACACAAAGTTTGCAAGGTGACCTCTGGTTCGAATCCCGGCTAGGTAGAATTTTTTTTTAGTCTGTACTTTGGATGTCCGGTTTTCTCGTGAGAAAAAAAAAAAACAGTAGTTGGTAGTTTGAGTCAACCTCCTATGAACGTTTAATTTCGAACGAAGTGAGTATGGTTTAACTCGATCAACATTGATTTGTCACAATCTAATTATCCATCTACCTAACATGATATAAGTCGTATGTAACATTGTAACATGATCTAAGTTGCATTTTTTGTTCAATCGAGCTGAAATTTGCAGGGTATATTCCATGGATATATCTATGCTTGCTTATTAATTTATAATTATTCAATGTATTATTTAGTATAATTTCTCACTTCTTCTGTTTATATCTACCTACTGATTATGCTGAATTGACACCATGTTTAGTAACTCGAAGTTAGGCAAATATATGGGTCAATATTTCTTAGAGCCATAGTAAGAGGCAATTTTGGAACATACAATAATACTCGGTACTTTCAATTCCCTCTTTATTTTACCAAGATCGAATTTCCATCTACCTACCATGTACATGTATAATGTACATAGGTACATAATATAAATAAAATTGTATTGTAAACAAAACCACGAAACAGAGTTGTCCGTTTTTTAACGAGTTCATTTTTGACCAGTTGATTGTATTTGGTTTTAACGTCCTGATTTGAACTAGTCAGTACGAGGGGTTTTACCTTCCATTCGCTGGGAATCGTTCCAGCTACCTACATTTACCTCACCCAGCCTGGGTAGGGCTGTGATTCCAGACTCACGTGTTTAGAGGGGAAAAAAAATATTTGAAAAGTCTGCAACAACCGGGAATCGAACTCGAAATGTCTGGACTACGGGCAGTAGATACAACCATTACGCTGGCCACTGACAGTCCAAATAAAGCATTGATTTGGATCAATACTTTTGTATTTTGAATCGTAAATTACATAGATCTCATTCAAAATTTAGAAATATGTACCATATATACATAAATATAAATAAAAAAACACTGCCACAATACTTGGACACAATACTTCCTCGTGATTGTTTCACATTGTATACACGTAGCAATTTTGATTTTTTCGACTAAATCATTTGTATCTCCAAAACCACAGAACCGATTTTCTTCAAATTTGTTTTACTTACGAATATATGGTAGGATACTATTTTTTCTACATTCTAGTTATTTTTTGTTTACAAATTCATACTTAAATTAAAAAGGAGTAAGCCTTATTTTTAATAAATGTATTTTCTTATTTCCTGATTGTGATAACAATAATAAATTAATAGTAATTTTAAATAATACTAAAATCTAGCTCACTACACTTTTAACCTGCAACTTGGAGTTCAAGACCTCATTGAAGGCTAACTATTAATTTGGTATTTTATTTAGTTTGATCGTTAAAATAATTTAGACAAATCTTATTACTATAGATAAGGATAAACGTACCCGAAAAGTACCCAAAAAACCGTACTGGGTACCGGTTTTATGAAATACTCGGTATTACACACTGGAACCGAGTACCGACGTATCGAAGTATCTATTAAATACTTGGTATTACACACCGGGGCCGGGTAGCATACCGGGTACCGGATCTATGAAATACTCGGTATTAAAATTACAATACTACCCAAATACCCATCTCTAGAACTGGGTCCAGCAGAGAGAGGTTCTTAATTATTCCGATATTATCTATGGATAATATTTAGCAAGTACTATGAAATATTCTTCCAGCATCTTTTCAAGGTTTTTTTTTCCTCCTTGCAATTGTAATTATTTACAGAACAGTACTTGGGTCACAATATAATTTTCAAGCATGCAACTCATTATAACTTTTTTCATTAAACAAGGTAGTGTCACCTCACTACTCGTACTCCAATATAAATTACCCAACATTTTATATGATAGTCTTATAATATTACTGCGTATCGCAACATCCTTAAATTAAAAGTCTTTTTTCTTTTATCTGTTAATTGTTGATTAGTTTTTATTTCATCTATCAAAGGAAAATCAATTAAATCAAAAAGTAGTGATATCCCCCAAAAAACACTACGTGTACAAATAGTCGTCAAGTGTTGGAATGATTAAAAAGAACTGATATCAAAAACGTCAATTTTCTATGTTTGAAGGAATTATTTTTCACGTAATTAGTCTCTTGATAATTCAACCAAAATAATAGCCACTCAACAAAACAATGCTCTTGTAAGAACAATGTTGCATAGGTTACAGAACCACGTCCTTGACTGCACACTGTTTTGTTCTTACAAGAGCATTGCTTGTTGAGTGGCTATTTTTTTGGTTGAATTATCAAGAGACTAATTACGTGAAAAATAATACCTTCAAACATAGAAAATTGACGTTTTTGATATCAGTTCTTTTTAATCATTCCAACACTTGACGACTATTTGTACACGTAGTGTTTTTTGGGGGTTTCGTAAACATGGAACAGAAGCTACTGTAGACGCTTATGGTCTGTGTTGTAGCCTGCCCATCTTGTAGTATGCCTCCCCTCTGAGACCTGACATGGAATAGTTCTTGTATTCTTGTTCACCAATACAGCTTTGTTCAAATTTTGATGTGCCGAGTATAGAACCATTCTGGGTGTAAAGGTTAAAGAGTAGAGGACTGATCCAGTGATCAGAATATAAGTCAAGAAACAAAATGTCCTGGATAGAGAGAAAGAGAAAGAGAAAGAGAGAGAGAGAGAGAGAGAGAGAGAGAGAGAGAGAGAGAGAGAGAATAGAGAGAGAGGATCGAGGTATAAAATAAACTGATAAAGAGAAATAGAGAAAAAAGAAATAAACAAATACTTGCATAAGTAATTGAAAAACTATGATCTTGTAATAAATATAAGATCATAGTTTTTTTCAAAATATTAGAATTATTCGTAGAATTATTCTTAAGTAGCTAAATCCGAGCACTTTGTCGGCGTTATGGTTATTGCCCGTGGCTAGCGACCTATTTGAATCATTATTGTTTTTGGAAAAATTCGCGCAATTTTTCAATCAATTTTTTGAATCGATTTTCCCAATTGATTCGATTAATTGAATCGGAATCGAAATGAAAGAATCGATACAAAAATCGGTGAAATTGAAACGAAAGAATCGATTTTTAAGAAAATCGATTTTTTTTTTAACCAGCATCCCTTCTTGTGTTTCCATGACTAGAAACGTTCGAAAATAACAGAAACAATGTCTCCGTGTCTTTTGTTTCTGCCAAGTGCCACAGGAGACAGCTTCGACACAACTCCAAAACGGATTTGAGAAGGCTCCTTGAAAAAGGCTCGCCTCTAAAAGCGTCTCCAAAGCACTCACCGTCAAATCACTAAAAGCCTAACTAGTATCACATAACCAAAGGCCTTTAAAAGGTCTTTTTCAATCCTGTTTTGAAGCGAAACGTCCTAGCGCCACGGATATTTAAAGAGATAGATTTCAAAGGTCTAGCTAGATCAACGTGCTGGAACTCTTTAGAAATATATTAGCGCCATTCAATGATGGGGTTTCCGATAGAAACAATTAGGAGAACACGAAGACAATGCCTACCAGATGAGACAGAGCTGGGTTTTAACACGTTCGTTACCGAACGGCCATATGTGGATGTTTTTGTGTTTTTCTTTGGGACCGAAAACACACATGTGGCCGTTATCAAAATTTTAACGAAGGACCGGACATCCAAATATTGTCTTTTGACATTTTCATGTCTTTGCTCTGGCACATAACCAAAATTATGTAACGAAATTATGTAACGATATTATGTAACGATATTATGTAACGATATTATGTAACGAAATATCGAATTGTAAAGGGAGAGAAGTCTTCTAATATCGGATATCGATATTATGGTTTCGATATTATCGATACACCTAATATCGATATTTTCGTTTCGATATTGCAACCCTAAGAGAAGAGGGAAAGTGTGTGTCATGCGCACAATACGAAATTTGGTCAGTTGGGTTTTGGACCTTGAATAGTAAAGATGAAAATGTCGAAATGGTTGCAGACTCGTATGCAAGCGTTTTTTTTGTAACAAGGTTCAAATTAGAAATCCAATTATGTTGAGAATTAATATTTGAGGTAGGTTGTAAGTATTAGAACAGATATAGGATCGATTCTTGTATACAAATACGATGCCAAATATGCAAAAAAAATCATTTTGGTACCCAGGATGCAATAGCGACTTTACCGCCTGGTCCCTACGTAAAACTTGAAAAAATTGGCTTGGTAACGAACGTGTTAAGCCCTGGGTTCAATCTGGACTTGATCAATTTATCTTTGGCTACTTGAATTTGGTTCCTTCCAATCAATTAGATGTTGTTCGACTGCGAATGGCGGGGCTACATGGCGACAAGCCAATGACACAAACGAAAACAATACGATTCCCCTTAATTTTGAACAGAATATTTCAATATTAGTAAGGATTTCTTTTGTAAAAATAATATATGCCCTATTATATTAGGACATATTATCCTATAAAAGTTAATCCTATAAAATATATAAGACCTGTTTGACTGCTGGAGTAAAAGGACTTTTCAGTCTTACCTCGGCAGTATAAACAAGGTCTATTATTTTATTCTATTCTATATTATTCTAAGTCGGAATTTTTTTAATCATATACGTAGGCACGGAAATATTTCCCATCTTAGGTAATTTACTTTTTATTTTCAGTGTTATTTTTTTGTTTGAAAATTATCTCTGTCAATGAAATTTTAATTGTATCACAATAGTTTGTATCACAATAGTTTAATTGTATCACAATAAATACAAATATTTTTTTCTATCTATCCATCTATTATTTTAAGTCCAAGAAGAAGAGATCAGATAGTTTTACACATTCGCACAACTCTTTGTAAAACAAATAAATACCAAGTAAATACTAAATGAAAACTGTTCAAAAAAAACAATCCAATGGACAATGGAGGTACACTAAGGTAGAGGCATTAAGCCGACTAGACACAAGACACGTACTCGTATATGAAAGAAGAAAAATTTGTTTCACCTGGATTTGAACCTCCAACCTCTAGACTCTAGACAAACCAGTAACAACCCGGATTTGACTATACTGAGTTCTACAATTTTAAACCAATAAATGAAATATATAGTTTATTTAAATGTAAATAAAACAATAATAAAATTATATAGATCGTAGACCTCTACAAACTTAGCTAAGGGAAGAGCCGAAGGCGTAGGTACTTGCTGAATTCAACCAACTGAAATTGGTTATAATAGTAACCATTCGTCAGAAATAGATTTGTCAAACCGGAAATGTCAGATTAAAACAGATTTCAATATTGAACAATTTTATTATCCTTCAAAATCTGCAAGATTGAGTTATTGTAGAAAAATATGTCGGGCTCGCAGGTGGTGAGAAAACGAATCCATCAGCCATTATGAGAATATCTTACTATTCGAATATACTTACTTCTCATCATACAGCGTGGTAATGCTGCAAGTATAATGGCAGCATTACCAGAAGAAGAAAAATGGATACCATATACTACCTTTAAATGTAATTGTGAGAATTTAATGAATAATATCTTATACATAATTATGTGTTAATCACACAGTTGTGATAAAAAAACTTGCTTATCTATAATGTTCATCTCAAAGCTTATACATCAATTTTTTTGTTGGCAAACTCATTTGGAGTAAAAATTCACGTCAATCCCAATGCAGTTTTATCCACCATTGGCTAAACAAACCACCGAGGAACTCAAATTGATCTCACCCAGTCTGAGTGGGGCCGGGAATAGCCAATAGAACGTGGATTGCCATGATATCCATGGATAGATTCTATGAGTCTATGACCTCATCACACTGGACGATGCTTAACTGCAGTGATTGTATGCACTGATCGAAGTTGTGAACCGGTGTATTCTTCGCTGACTTCAGTCGGTTGGTAGGAATTTCGTGCATTTGTTCCTTCTTCCTTTTGCGAACTAATTTGACGTCTGCCAATATGGTGTGTGTGTGTGTGTGTGTGTGTGTGTGTGTGTGTGTGTGTGTGTGTGTGTGTGTGTGTGTGTGTGTGAGGGCAGGAAGCTGACATGGCGCCTCCATAATATAGGAAGATATCATCTTGATTATTTTTGTTTAGATAATATTCCACGGGAGTCTCCTGGAATAAATTATCTCTCTCTCTCTCTTTTCTCTCTCTCTCTCTCTATTTTCTCTCTCACTCTCTTTTTTCTCTCTCTCTCTCTTTTCTCTCTCTCTCTCTCATCCTCTCTCCCTCTCTCTTTTCTCTCTCTCTCTCTTTTCTCTCTCTCTCTCCCTCTCTCTCTCTCCCCCTCTCACTGTTTATCTCTCTCTCTCTCACCCTCTCTCCATTTCTCTCTCTCTCTCTTTCAATATCTCTTTCTCTCTCCCCCTCTTTCTGTCTATCTCTCTCACCCTCTCTCCATCTCTCTCTCTCTCTCTCTTTCTCTTTCAATATCTCTTTCTCTCTCCCCCTCTTTCTGTCTATCTCTCTAGCCCTCTCTCCTCCCCTCTCTATCTATCTCTCCCCCCTTTTCTCCATCTCTCTCTCCCTCCCTCTGTCTACCTCTCCCCCATTTAGTATGAGTTTTCCCTCTGTCCCTAAATTACACATTTCTCTCTTTCTGGCCGCTGATTACAATATATCTCTTATCATCTTTCTTTCTCTCTCTCTTCCGACTTTGCATATTCCTGTCTCTCTTTGTCTTTTCTCTCCAAAATATCTATCTGTCCTTTTCTCTTCCCCCTAAATTAGTGTTACTCTTTTTTCTCTCTTTTTATTTTATCTCTCTCTCTCTCTCTCTTCTTTCTCACGTTCTAGCAGCATCATACAGGAGTAAAAATATTGTCAAGATATTAATGACGTTAATTTGTCATGAACTAAGTCTAGTGTGTAGCTTCTGATTTAGCCTGTAGGCTGCAGGAATGACATATTGTACCTACATGTAACCGGTCAACAAATGTTCAGGAAAAAAGCAGAACCTATAAAATATGAAAAAAATTGAAATCGGAGCAAAAAAAATATTTTTTTTTTTACAAGAACGAACACAATACTTCCGATTTATAATATTAGAAATTTCTATATGAAGTAATATACAGGGTGTATGAAAAAAAAGGAGCCAGTCAAAATATCTCGTCTATGGAAGCAATTTTCAAAAAACCCTGAAACACATGTCTCATTATATGGAGGGGGCAACTTTTTCTGGGGGTTTAATTTTTCATACTCTTAACAGGGGCGGCCCCAGGGGGTCAACTTTGGAATCTTAAATGGAACCACCCTATTTGTAATACATTTCTGAAAAGTAGTTGACATTAAAAGTATTTTAAGACTACTTTGAGATTTTAAATCAAAACAGGGCCGGAGATATCGTACATTTCATTTCACAGGTTTCAGTTATTTTTTATAAGTAATTTATGGTATTTTTGTAAAAATTGTTAAACACATGTCTTTCTATCTGAAATAATTAAATGTCCATGCCTTTTTTATATCATTCGCTTTACCAGGGAAGATTTCAAGTGGTCAACTTTTTTTTATAATGTAAAAACCATCCTTTTTCGAGTAAATTTTGTGAGAAATAAATGCAATTATCCATGTTGTTCTATTTAAAATAAAACAAGGCCCGTTTTACTTCAAATGAATGTGAAAAAATCTAAAACTCGCGTGCAGTACTAGTCACCGGCCCTGTTTTCAATTGTATCTTAAATTTAGATTAAAGAACAACACTCAGTGCATTTATTTAGTTTAGACTATACTAAAAAAAGAATAGTTTTTACACAATGTAAAAAAATGACCCCTTGACACCTCCCCTGGTAAAGCGATTGAAATAAAAAAGGCATGACAATTTAATTATTTCAAATAGAAAGACATGTGTTCAACAATTTTTATAAAAATACCATAAAATACTTATAAAAAATAACTGTGAAATGAAATGTACGATATCTCCGGCCCTGTTTTGATTAAAAATTTCAAACTAGTCTTAAAATACTTTTAATGTCAACTACTTTTCAGAAATGTATTACAAATAGGGTGGTTCCATTTAAGATTCCAAAGTTGACCCCCCTGGGGCCGCCCCTGTTAAGAGTATGAAAAATTAAACCCCCAGAAAAAGTTGCCCCCTCCATATAATGAGACATGTGTTTCAGGGTTTTTTGAAAATTACTTCCATAGACGAGAAATTTTGACTGGCTCCTTTTTTTTCATACACCCTGTATATAAGACCTGTTTGACTGCTGGAGTAAAGGGACTTTTCAGTCTTACCTCGACAGTATAAACAAGGTATATTCTATTCTTTCTAACCTACTTACAAAGGTTCAACCGAGGGTATACCATTGAGTTTAAGGATAAGGCTGGACTCACTCAAAATTCTATGGTATCAGGATCAAAATTAGAAAAATTAAATATTCAAAGTAATTATTTAATTTTAATCTTTGTATTTATTGACATTTTAAATAGGGCTATTCCCATAAATATACTCTCGCACACCGGATATTTATTATTATTATTATTAGAATATTCAACATTTCACGGTTCAGAACTGTTGTCAATGTCAACTCACGAGATCCTGAAAAGAGGAAATTAAATATCAGAGCAGGATATAAACTGAGGGGGAGTCAAATTAAAATTATCATTGTAAAAAAAACTTATTCAAAGCTGTCGAAAAATTTCTCGGAATTAAAGTCAATCAAATTCCTGAGAAGTGTGGAATTGAGTCCAGACAACTCACCTAAATGTTATTTCATACTAAGATTTGTTATGAAATTCTCCGGAACTTGAAATCCATTCAGGATGGCTTAGCTTGGCACAAAGATTTCTAAGGAATGCATCTTCCATGAGGACCTGTCAAAATATACAGGGTGTCACACAAGTCTGAAGAGTTACAAAGTTACAAAGTGGTTAACGCCCCCTAGCGAGACATCAGTATTTTAAACAGAAATCAATACAAAGAGAAAAGTGAGAATTTGTGTAGTGATAATAATTATTATGTCTATTGTGATGACATAACTTCGGTCGGTTCTAGCTCCGAGTTAGACCACAATCACCACACAATCACCACGACCTCAAGTACGAGAAGGTGTTTGTTATGGCGGGCACCAACGATGTGTGTTACTCGTCATGGACTGATGTAGAAAATGCTGTAGTCGAGATAAGTAATATTTTTAAAGATAGGACAGTCTCTCTTATATTGGTACCTCAGAGAGGAGAAAAGTGCATTATGAACAAATATGTTAACACATTCAACAAAAATCTGAAATTTTTAGCACGTAGGCTCTGTAACGTAGAATGTATTGAAATAAATTATTTTCTTAACTACCAAGACTTTTGCGGTGACAAACTACACTTAAATAGAAGAGGGAAAATTAAATTATCTAAAAAGATTAGTTTATACGCACAAAAAAAATTCAAAGATCAAAAAACAAGTAAGAATACGACTCATGGTGAAACACATGAGCAAGTAAGACCAATTTTTAATCATACAGGGCAATCGAAAAACAATTATTACGATAACTGGTATAAAAAGTATCCACACACGAAAACACACGTAATTTTCAACTCTGCAGGGTACCCAAAAAATAATTATCATAAAAGTAGGTATCATAAATATTCACACAACAAAGCAAACGCCTTTTTCAATCAAACAAGACACCCAAAAAACAAATATGACAATTGGTATGATAACTATTCACACACTCAAAAACATGCAAACAAACACCCCTATAGTAAGAATCAAAATTACACCCAAGCATCACAGTTTCAAAGACCACATACATTTAAAGACGCACTACTATCTAACTCTCACTTCCAATACAACAGTTCGATCAAAAATGCGCGCTCAACATTAAATGTGGGTAAAAATTTTCTAGCGCGATTGACAAACTCTGTATAGAAGAGAGCGATAGAAAGGACACCTCATGTTTGCTAGAGAGCACACCAGGTCAAAGAAAAGACTGCACAAATGAGGGCATGTTAGTATCAGGTCAAAATATACGAGAAGGGGCGATCAACTCAGATAATTATCAAAATTTAACTGCTGCAGGTAATCAGAATAGAAAAGTGATTTTTAGTTTGCTTTATCAGAACGTAAGAGGTCTGAACACAAAAACCAAACAATTCTTTTTGAACACCCTATCCCAAGACCATGTAGGGATTGCACTAACAGAGACTTGGTTACAGGATAATGTTCTCGACTCGGAACTTTTTATAGATTCATATCAAATCTTTAGACAAGATAGAAATTTGAATATCACAAATAAACAAACGGGAGGTGGCATTATACTTGCATTAAAAAACAACATTAAAGCAAATTTAAAATGGGGTCATTCCACTCCACAAATAGAGTGCATTGCGGTTGAAGCACAAATTAATTTTATAACTGTTCTGATATGCCTTGTGTATTTACCTCCTCCAGTAACACCAGATACAATTGAAAACTTTTATCAGAAATTACACGAATGGAATATAAATACTTACAATAAAAATGTATTGATCATTGGAGATATGAATCTGAAAGAGATTAATCAAGAAAATACAGAAGAAAGGGGCACATTTTCACGCATCAGTACTTTTAACAATATTCTAAACTGTTTCAAACTTGAGTCTTGTAATCGAGTCCTCAATAATCGAGGAAGGACTTTAGATGTTGTACTTTTCAGACATGTTAATAACGATAATGTGAAAAGAAAGCTTTGTGCAAAAGTTGACAGAGGTGAGCCATTAGTAACTGAAGATAAGCAACATCCAACACTAGAAGTGCAGTTTTCCTTAACAAAAAATATTATTAGGAAATCCGAGGAAAAAAGAAAGGGTAAGATTTCAAACACGATACTAGACAATAAAAGTAAATTCGAAAGACACAAATTCCTCTCAAAAAATTACAACTTCAATTCAGTAGATTGGGAAATATTGTCTAAAAAATTTCATGAAATAAATTGGGACGAGTTATTTAAAGTAGAAGATCCAAACACTGCCGTTGAATTGTTCTATGATAAAATATATGAATGCTTAGACACATGTGTTGAAAAACGAAAAAAAATTAAAATAATTAATATGTGTAAAAAATATCCAAAATGGATGTCCAAAGAAACCATCAATTTATGCAAACATAAAGAAAGAGAGCGTAAAAATAATCCTAGAGCACCCACTTTAAAATCGAAGAAAAAAGAATGCAAAAGGAATATTACTAAGGATTTTAAAATCTACATTAAAGATTTACAAGATAAATTAAAGGGCAATGGAAAAAAGGAATTCTGGAAATTTATTAAGTCTCATAGTAAAAATCTGAAACCTAAAGAATATTCTTTAGATGGTGTTACCCTTACAGACGATGAGGTGATATGTAATCATTTCGCAAATTATTTCAACTCAGTTTACTCCGAGCCTAGTACCTATAACGTGCAATCCATAACGGGGGGATGTTGTAACACGGAACTCTCGATTTTCACTATCTCTCAGAATGACATATGCAAAGCAATTAAGAACCTTCCAGAAAAATCGCCTGGTATTGATCATTTACCTCCAAAATTATTTAAAAAAAACTTAGATGCGATCGGAAAAATACTGGTTTTTATTTTCAACCTATCCTTAACCAAGAAATGTTTCCCAGAATTATTTAAAACCACAGTAGTCACTCCCATTCCCAAAACATCATCAAATGAAATCTCAGATACAAGACCCATATCATGCTTAACAGTAGTGTCAAAGATATTTGAGGCTTGCATATTCGATAAAATATCATGTTTCGTTTATTCAAATATATCTGATCAACAACATGGATTTATTGAAAACAGATCGACAGTCAGTAACCTAGCCACTTTTTATGATATTACCGCGGAAGCATTAAGCCACAATTACCTACAATGTGATGTCATTTACACAGACGTGCTTAAAGCCTTTGATCGGCTATCACATGATGTTTTATTAAAAAAACTGATTGAATTCGGATTTCACCCAGACATTGTCGGTTTCATTGCATCATACCTGAGGGGTAGGGAACATCGTGTTAGAGTAAATGATTGTGTATCTGAGCCGTACTACCCGCGGTCATCTGTAATTCAAGGCTCGAAATTAAGTGGTTTATTTTTTGCGGTGGTAATGGATGGTATTGGGGAGGCAATTAAATTCTCAAAATATTTAATGTACTGTGATGACTTCAAGTTATTTAAAGAAATAAAAAATAAATCTGATTGCATTGACCTGCAAAAAGACATAGACGCCGTTACTCTCTGGTTAGAAAATAATAAACTTCAATTCAATCCAAACAAATGTGAAATAATGACCTTTACCCGTAAGAAAAATTCAATAAGACATACTTATACAATAAAAGAAAATATATTGAAACGGGTTCATGAAAAAAAAGACCTCGGTATACTCTTTCAAGAGAACTTTAAGTTTGACAAACATATTAACAACAATATCTTAGTGGCAAACAGAAATTTAGGACTAATTCTAAGACATTCCAAGTTTTTTAATGACTATGATACAATCGTTACCTTGTATACAGCGCTTGTTAGATCCAAACTGGAATATGCCTGTACTATATGGTCGCCAACGTCCGCATTCATGAGAAAAAAAGTCGAAAGAGTACAAGCAAACTTTGTAAGAGTACTATTTTTTAAGATAAACGGATTTTATCCAGCCTACCCCAATCCTATATCATACAAATTACTGAGGGAACAAATGTCTATTGAATCTCTCGAAAATAGGAGAAATAAATCTAAATTATTATTTGTGCACGAACTAATAAATAATAAAATAAATCTTCCAAACCTCCTTCAAAAAATAAAAATCAAAGTCCCCAATTTAAGACTAAGAAATAGAAGAACTGAATCACAGAACAATGCTGATAGTGATTATTTTATCATACCAATAACAAATCAAGTCCATATGGAATCACCACTATTATCAGCCTTGAAACTTTACAATACATATTCATTACAACTTGAATTAAGTGATACAAAAGACAAATTTAAAGAACAATGCACTCTCCTATTAGAAAATTGCAACTAGTAATATACGCATAAATATATAAAAAAATTTCGTTACATATAGATTTGTATGTAATGAAACAAGCTGTACACGTAAAGGCAGTAAACTACTGCGTGTGTACAGACTCAAAAAAAAAAAAAAAAAAAAAAAAAAAAAAAAAGAGTTGGGTGGAAGAGACTGCCACATGCAATAACCCCGCCCTTTAGTTAGGACATTTTTTTTTCAAACAACTTTATCATTTATTAATTTACGAAATATTTTATATTGTAAAAATTGTATAAAGCTTGATGTTATAATAATAATAGCCAGCCTCCGTGGCGTAACGGTTGTGACAACTGACCGTAGTCCAGAGATCCTGAGTTCGATCCGCGGTCGGAGCAGACTTTTCACACAGAAAATTCTGTTCCATCCGTACATGTGAGGGTGGCATTTACGGCCCTACCCAGGCTGGGTGAGGTTAATGTGGGTAGCTGGTACGATTCCCAGCGAATGGAGGGTAAAACCCCCGTCCTGATCCAGAACGTTAAATCAAAGAGAATCGTTGGCGATAGGAAGGGCATCCAGCCGTAAAAAATGTGCCAAAACCAACCAACCTTAACCATGAGGTTGAACAACGTCGACCCTGCTTAAGCGGGATAAGACAGAGTAAAAGAAGAAGAAGAATTAATAGTAATAATAATTAAGATGGCACCTAAAATAAATTCCTTACCCCCCGGTAATAAATTCCTGAAGAAGCTATAAAACCAGTAAATTCCAAACAATGAATTCCAACACCTCTGTAAGACCGTACAAACACGTTCTCGGCAATTCATACGATTCACTTCATTCATTCATTCAGGCATGTCCATTCATTCCGACACCCTCATTCATTCAAACTATATTCTTTTCTTTTTTTTATTTATTCTTTTATTGCTTTTTAAAACTTAAATACCGATTTCTTGAAAAATAAAATTATAATCCTTATTTGCTTTACACATTCCACCGCCAAGACCTCTCTTCTCTTACACCTTCTGATCTGTTGTGTTGTGCCCACAAAAATACTGTGTGTTACCGTTACTCAGAACCGCAAAGAAATTTTCGATTTCTTTTTATATTTTCTGAATTTATTACACTAAGGAAAGAGGTGGTTTTTTGATCTCAAAGAAAGGTGGTACCTATTACTTCCATGCGCTGAGTGCTCCCACAGCTTTATTCATTCCATCAAACAGTTACATGCTTTATTATTTCAAACAGTTATTTATTATTTTCCAACTTCCATACCAAATTTCAAGTCACTAGCTCCTAACGTTCTTGAGATATCGTGTTCACAATCAGACGGACACACACACACACACAGACGGACGCACGGACCATTGGCCGAAAACAACTTTTTTGGTATCCTGAGGCTATGATTCGTCCCGAAATGAGAAAAACTGGGCAGTTCAAATTTTCAACGAATACAATACTTTCCTTATCATAGTATAAAGAAATTAAAAATTAAAAGGGTTTACTCCGATCATTTTTTTTATGTATTGAACTTTTTGGAACCCCATTTACCGGTATTTTGGAGGGTCCCGCTTGGACTAACTTTTCTACTATTCATCTTGGAAGGGTGTTCTGACATATCAAATCCAATGATATTGAGAAGCTGATTACAAATTAGGCATTCATTTTTAGCTAACTGTTACCGTTGAGTCACCAGTGGCGGAATCTGACTCATTTTCGAGTAACAAGGAAAGTCGTGCGGTGTCACACCATTTTATTCTTACACTGTTTCCAATTTTGTATATTAGTTTGTAATTATCTGTTTTTTATGCATGTCCTTATTAATAAAGTTAAGAATAATAATTCCTATTGGGACATTTTTAAGTTAAGTTATCATATTTGTGGTCATCACTTTCGTGATATCACAACTACTCAAACTCGCTTTACTAAATCTACGCTGAAACCGGGACTTGAACCACCGACCTCCAGGTTACTAGTCCACTGCCCTATCTCTATTGGGACATGAGTTTCATAAAGTTAGCAAACGAATAGGCATTGCGCAGAATCCGAATGTACAGGCGACGACTGTGGACCAGCAGTCCACCCAGTTGCACCGTGTAGCGCTCGCTCTGAAAGAATCTGAGCATCAGACAAACACCCCGCCGCGTATCGGTGGCTCGCAAGCGGTACCACTGGCTCTGCTGTATCGACTGCGCCACTGAGAGAAAGCTGTTGTGCACCCCCTCGCTCTCCTCCATGAGGCTGAGGGTAGTTGCCCACATGATGGCAAACTCGAGGAATATCTTGACCCGCGTGATGGGTGACAGAGCGGACAGGATGAACAGCTGGTAGACGCTGAGAGCCAGGATGCCCAACACACTCAGAGCCATGGCGTCCATGACGGGGATCATGATGGCGTAGTACTGGCGGGCGGCGGGCGGTGGGCGGAACGGGTGGGGCAAACATAAGTGGGGAAACATTTTAATAATAATAATAATTGAAAATCTTATAAGGGCAAAGTTTTATAAGTAAAGCTATTAAGCCCAGAACAGCTATTAAGCCCTGAAAAAAAAAAAAAAAATGTTAGTGCAAACCAAAACCCACCTCAGTGCTTGAACATTTTTTGAAAAAAACATTTTAAACATTTCGTTTATTTATTAACAATATTGGATTTTTACAAAGGTTCTTTTCCTAAGCTAACGATAAAAGCTTCTAAGAAAAGAAGAATCTTCTTCTTCTACTCTGTTTTTTCCCGCGCAAACAGGGTCGACGTTGTTCAACCTCATGGTTGAGGTTGCTTGGTTTTGGCACATTAGTTTACGGCTGGATGCCCTTCCTAACGCCAACGATTTTATTTGATTTAACTTCCTTGATTAGGACGGGGGTTTTACCCTCCATTTGCTGGGAATCGTACTAGCTACCCATATTAACCTCACCCAGCCTGGGTAGGGCCGGAAATGCCAGCCTCACATGTACGGAGGGAACAGAATTTTCTGTGTGAAAAGTCTGCTCCGACCGGGGATCGAACCTAGGATGTCTGGACCACGGGCAGTAGTCAGAACCGTTACGCCACGGAGGCTGGAACAATAAGACGTATAATTTGGAGGTCTTATGATAATCTATAACGTCTTATTATAGAAAGTAAACATATGTATTAAACAATGTAAATAAACTATTAGACTCTGAAGGTCAGTGGTTCAATTCTCAAGAAGCAAATAATAAGTACAACAAGTTAGAGTAATTGTGATTATTGTTAGCAAGATTGTATTTGACACAATAATATATGATAACGAACCATTAACAGCCAGCCTCCGCCGATGGCACGTTAAATGTATGAGTTCTCGTCCTGTCACTGAAGTTAAGCAACATCCAGCAAAATGTTCGAAACTGACTCACCAGGTTTAAAAAAGTAATCAACGTTTGTTGTCTCATCACAATCATTCTCAAGAAATCCGCTTCATAACCAATGATGGCTTCCTGTGATTCTCTAGCTCTTTGTCGGGGTATCTTGGTCTCCAAGCTGTCTTCGTCAGTTGTTCTGTAAGTCGAAAAAGAGAAGGGATAGGTGGTAGAAAATACTTTGATAATCAACCTTGCCTAAAGTGGTTACTCTCAATTGAAAGGTTCGGGACGGAATCCAGTACCGACTACCTGAGAGAAAAAACTCGCGGGACGGAATCAGGTGTCGTCCAGTTTTATTGTCAGAGCGCGCGATTAGCTCAGTGGCTAAGCACTCGCTTACCATGCGGAAGGTACCGAGTTCGAACCCCCGCGCCGACAAATTTGTACTCCTAATTTGGTTACAATTGTTTGTAAGGGATACCTTCCGGTGCGCTCGTGTTGACCCAGCACCTAATTGGGAAGTATTGTGTCACTTCTCGCCCATGAGAGGGAAGGCATGCATACTACGGGATGGGTAGGCTACAACACAGACCACAACACAGTAGCTCCTAGTTCATGACTATGAAATAAAAACGGCTGTGAAACTCTCATCTTAAAAAATAAAAATAAAATACAAGCATTGATTGTCACTTGATTAGAAGTTTATCTGGCTGGGGGACATTATACAAGGAGGAGACCCGGTATTTTAGGATGGATGTGTTATTACCAGGGAACCAGGGTAGGAAAATATTTAAAATAATGATAAAAGTAGCATCCACAGCCTCCTGGTAAAGATTGACATACATAATCTCTCTACCTCTCTCTTTTTTTACTTATTTATTAACACTTTATTTTTTTATTCAAAACAATCAACAATAAATTATTGACAGAGATAAAAAAAATTAACAATATTTACAAAATAAAATATAGAAAAAAATATTTAAATATAAATGTACACTTGTCTTGTATTCCGGGGCGAAGTTAATGCCTTAGGCATTCTTCTCCACTGAACATTCTTTCTCTCTCTCTCTTTCTCTCTCTCTTTCTCTCTCTCTCTCTCTCTCACACACACACACATACCGAACATCCACATCAATGTATTCTCCATGTTTAACATCCGTGTAGCGAATGAGTCTCCCCTCTTCATTTCTGTGCTCAACTCCCAGTAGCTTAACATAGGTGCTTAGCATCTCGAACTGTCCTGAAAGAGGCTGGGTGAACACAGCCTCCATCACCTTGAGTAGAAAACAGAATAAAGTAAGATACTCGATAAGATATTTTTTTTTCTTTAAGAAAAAATTCTAAGACAAAAAAATCTTTAACCTTTTTTGTACATTTAACCAATACTTTCATTTCTATTAAGTTGATTTCAAGCAAAATTGGTTTTATGGTTTGTAGGTACATAACTTCCGTACCGAATTTAAGTCTCTAGCTCTTACTGTTTTCGAGATATCGTGTTCACACACATACATACAGGCAAACAGACAGACGGACGCACGGAGCAATGGCAAAAAACAACTTTTAGTAACCTTAGGCTATGATTCGTCCAGAAATGCGAGGAGGTCAAATTTTGAACGGATACAATATTTTTTTTTATAAGATAAGAAAGTGAATACCTATGGAATTAATTTTTAAAAAGGCAATTCTAGAACTCAAAGAAAACATACTGGTAGAAACACCAAACCCCATTTTAAGAAATACAAATATTGAAACCTTCACAGTCCTCTTCCTAATAGACCTACTAAACTTCATGAATCGCCACTGAACAGAGCAATGACTCTATGTAGATAATGAAGGACACCTAAGTACAGACGACTTTTTACTGTCCAAGGAAGCTTTTAAAGCAAATTTAAAATAATTAGTTTTAAGTTCTTAATTATTTTAATGTGAACATGGTATTGTTGTTTCAATTTATAGTTCTAAGAATTTTTGAAACAATGTTATGTTCTAAAAAAAAAAAAAAAAAAACCTATCAATGAAATATTTACTATAATCTGCGCAATGGCCAGAGCTGCTGTGAAGATCATATGTATCTCAAACAATGTGACCACAAGGAAGGCGGTCCACTGGTTGGTGTCTACCAGGGGTATCCAAACCATAAACGGGAAGAGTCGCACTGGGTTCGTCCGGTGGTACAATCTTGCCATGAGAACCACTGTTTCCTGGAATTAAATTATAATAATAATAATATCGCCTTATTTATACTGCCCGATTAAGTCTATTAAAGTCCTATAATTCCAGCAATAAGCCCAAGACATATTATTATGTGGTAAAAATCCCAAATGGGAGGATAACTTGTCATGTCCCAGAAGGGTTTCGAACCAACGACCTCTGGAAACTCTGGATTCACAGAGTGCCGCCTTTCCCACTGAGCTACCGGGACAGACTCTTTAGTGGTATACTCTTTAGTGGAAGGTAACCAACAGGCGATTGGGCGGAAGAGATTTTTTTTTGTTCTACCTAATAAAGCTTAAAAAAAAAAAAAAAAAAACATTTTCTACCAACGGATCCCTACGCCACCTGGATTACCAGACTTAACTATTATTTTGAAGTACACCTTAGTTATTATACATATAAATAATCACCTTGTCCTAGCGGTGGCATGCTCGGCTTGCACTCCAGGTGACCCAGACTCGAATACCGGCGGGGTCGGAATTTCAGATGTCGGGGCCTACCCCCTAGCTTAGTGAAGACAATTGGGGAAGTGGTAGAGTGGGATAGGACCAGTGGGATATGATGGTTTTGGTTAGAGATTGGTATTGGAATAAAGTTTAAAAAAAATTAAAGTTATCAAATTAAAATTATCTCTTTCGTGATATCACAATTACTCAAACTCGCTTTACCAAATCTACGCTGAATCCGGGACTTGAACCACCGAACTCCAGGTTACAAGGCCGCCGCCTTATCAATCAAGTTACTGAGGTCGGTTGGTATTGGAATATGATGGTTGGTGAGAGATTGGTATTGTAATATGATAGCTTCTGAGGCGGATTTGTAACCTGGAGGTCGGTGGTTCAAGTCCCGGATTCGGCGTAGATTTAGTAAAGCGAGTTGGAGAGGATGTGACATCGCTAAAGTGATTAACACATGCTTGATAACTAACTTTTTTTAACTCTTAAATTTCTATTGTATTTTATAAATGAGGTACAACACAACCCATAACAAATAGGGTAATAGTACCTCATAAACTCACAATATTTAATGTATATTATGTAAAATTAAAATAAATAAAGAATATTTTGTTGAAAAAAAAAAAAACTTCTGAGGTTGGTAGCTTGATTGATCTACCTTGGATGGAAAGACTGCGTCCACAATGGATATCACACTCAATAACGCCAGTAAACACCCGACATAGGTGAGGGTAAAGATCTCCTTCCTCCGATACTTGTCATAGACTCTCCTGTTGGCTTTCGAAAAGTCGCTGTCCAATCGGTGGAGCAAGTCCAAGGTGGAGTCCACTTTCAAGCTTAGGATGATGTTGCTAGGAACCACCACTCCGGAAATGAACCACTCCAACAGTCTGAAATTGGGATAAAGCTCGAATTATGATACAGGATTTGATTATAGCGCACGATTAGCTCAGTGGTTAAGCACTCGCTTACCATGCGGAAGGTCCCGGTTTCGATCCCCGTGCCGACAAAAAATTGTTTTCTTAATTTGGTTACAATTGTTTGTAAGGGATACCTTTCGGTGAGCTCTGAGCTCGTGTTGACCCACCACCTAAATGGGAAGTACTGTGTCACTTCTCGCACATCAGAGGGGAAGCATACTACGGAATGGGTAGGCTACAACACAGACCACTAGCGTCTACAGTACCTGTAAAGAACGGCTGTGAAACACTCATCTTTTTTTTTTCTTCTTTTTTTTAACTAATCATTCACTATTCCTGAATATTCCTGATACTATTTTATATTTACTTCCTTCTCTCATAATTTTCAAGTTAATTTTTTTTCCAACTCAACCTGCTAGTGTGACATATCAAATTAAATAATAATTTGTAGTACGGTCAATAATTGAATATTGCTCCCCTCTTTGGGCACCAACATCTAAAAAAGACAAAAAAACACTGGAAAAAATACAAGCAAGATTTCTAAGATACCTGTTTCATAAAATCAATGGCTTTTACCCAACCTTCCCAAATTACATACAATATAATTTACTAGCTGAAAACCTACCAATAGAAACAATTGAAGATCGATTTATATCCGCTCAATGCACCTTACTTGTAAAAATTCTAAACTTCCAAATAAACACCCCATACCTACTAGAACATACCAAATTTAAAATTCCACATAGAACGACCAGACCCAACCCCACCATTCTATTTGAAATTCCAAAAAACAGCACTAAGTCACCATTGAACTTAGCAATGAAACTCTACAATCAACTTGATGAAAAACCAAGTTTATTTTTATAACAAATTTCAACACAGTATGCAGTATGATCTTCGAAAATGTTATTATGAATGTGTATATGTATGTATTGTATACCCATCCTTTGTCATTTATTGCATGTTGGCGTAGTTACCTCGCTATGCCAGCATGTGTAGACAGTACCATTAAAAAAAAAAAAAAAAATAATAGTATCGCCTTATTTATACTGCCCGATTAAGACTTTCAAGTCCCATTATTCCAGCAGTAAGCCCAAGACATATTATTATGTGGTGAAAATCCCAAATGGGAGGTTAAATTGTCATTTTTTGTCATATGTCATGTCAAATTAAAGGTTTTTTTTTATTATAACAAATCAACAAACGCGCCATCGACGCTGGCACAACTGTGTTTGTGTACAGCAGGGGTGCCCAACCTTTACAGATGAAGATCTACTATTAAGTGTCAGATAATCAATGCGATCGACCTCCCCCCTACAGACTCAATGTTTATTCTGGGCTTGAATGGGTTAATGAACAATTCCACCAAAATTTCAAGTTTCAAGAACCTCCTTTTAATTCTCATGAGTAAAGAAAGAAGATCTCGGATTTGCACTTGTGTGAGATGCTAGAAAACCTCGTTCACAATCATTTTGTACTTTAGAGATCTAAACTTTTAGCACGTCATCTCACCTCTCTGAACGTGGTCGACCCAAAATCACTCTACGATCGACCGGTTAGGCAGCCCTGGTGTACAGGGTGTTTCAGGAACGATATACCTAAATACCTACCTTTGCAGAAACTGGGAAAGCTCATGCACGGCATAACAGAAGGTGACCACAGTCTGGCTGAGGAGGAACAGGATTTGGATGAGGAACACCAGGTTCCTGTAGCAGTTCCTGTGGGCCCAGTTCTTCCACTCAGCCTCATAGTAGTGAGGCAAGCTGAGGATGCCACAGCGGTGCATCACCACCAGAACCTTGAAGTATCTGTTCTTTGGGAACTGCGCCATATTTTAACACGCTACAAGATGTTGTCTCTCCTACAAGTGTCCGTTCTTTGGGAACTGCACCATATTTTAACACGCTACAAGATGTTGTCTCTCTTTGAAGTGTCCGTTCTTTGGAAACTGCGCCATATTTTAACACGCCATATCGTGACTTCACAACTTTATTATAATCTGATCTGGTTGCAGGGTTTACAACGAAACCCTAACAATTAACACTGCGACCTAATTAGATCTATTGTGACCAGTTAATTCTTTCGGTTTTAACGTCCTGATTAAGAAAGATGGTCAAACAACATTTTACCAATGTGAAGGTATCACTTAAATTTCAATGTCTAATTAATTAATCCAACTCCCAGAAACCAACTCCCAGAAAATTTATCTCGCAAGTTTGCGCACCACTCTCTCGCTGGATATACCGAAAAGAACTGTGCATCTTGTCTAAAGCTGCATACTTTTTCCTTATTAATTTATAGAATAAAATAATGTCTTCTACATAAAATACATATTTTCTAATAAGTATAGCTGACCCAAGGTTTAATAAGGAGAGAAAATAAATGAAACTTAACACGTTGAACACCACGACATCGACAGTCATATACCTATTATGAAACTCATTGCTAAGCCAGCTTCCGTGGCGTAACGGTTGTGACTACTGCCCGTACTCCAGAGTTCCCGAGTTCGACTCCCGGTTGGGCAGACTTTTCGACGAAAATTCTGTTCCATCCAAACACGTGAGGCTGGCGTTTCCGGCCATACCCAGGTTGGGTGAGGTTATTATGGGTAGCTGGTTACGGTTCCCAGCGAATGGAGGGTAAAACACCCGTCCTGACTAGTTCAAATCAGGACGTACATCAGAATTAGAATCAACTGGTCACAATAGATCTAAATAGAGGTCTGTGTGATAATTGGTGCTTCTCTTGTGGAACTCCGACCAGTCTATAATAATAATAAAATGATGCTAACTGGTACATGTAACTCATTTGTGGATGTCACTATTGGTACATGAAACTCAGTTGTGAGTGTCAGGACCTATTCACAATTTCATAACTGAAAGTTAGTCCCGAATTATGAAACAGGATTAGATTTAATTTAAGTGGACATTATCACTTGACTCAGGGTATGGTGCTCTGTAATTGGTTGAAATACCCACTAGAAGGCCGAAAAAGATGGGGAGATGGGATTTACACAGGTGCGTGAAGATAGCACCCGACATTGAGGCTAGAATTTTGTACCACCTACCATAATCCACCCACTTTAAGAACCTACCCCTCTCTGGGGAAGATAGTGTACCCGAAAGAGTTTACTTACGTTTTCTACCTAGGAGCAGATGTGACAATGTGAGATGATAATATCGCCTTATTTATACTGTCCGATTGGGACTATTAAAGTCCCATCATGCCAGAAGTTATTATGATTGTGGTAAAAATCCCACATGGGAGGATAACTTGTCATGTCCAGGGTGGATTTCGAACCCGCGACCTCTGATATCTCTGGATTCACAGAGTGCCGCCTTTACCATTGAGCTACCGTGAGAGATGTAGCGTTGAACGTGTTAATGAGAAACGGAGTAATAATGAGAACTCAGAAAGCACTTTCAGTTTGTAAGTCACTGCATATTGTATGAAATTTTCGATTTTGATTAGTTTTTTTTACCTAATCAATTTTTTTATCCTATAATTTATCCTATCCATTAACTTGGGGGCCCTTGTTAATTATGAACCTCCTTGTATAAATTTGTAAAGACAGTGGTAGAAGTGCTGCGTCATTCCTCTACTGTCTGGCTACCATCGTTCACGATGACGCCACCCTATGATACTTACACGCCTCAACATTGTCATGACAATAATAAATAATAATAAATTGGCTATCCCACCCAATGCATGAATTACACCCATTTTCAATGGATATTTTATATTGAGTAGTTAGTTTTCCACAAAATTCTCTCGTAAAAAAAAATACCGACTTCAGGTAGGTAAAAACAGAACACCGCGCAATAAGACCTAATACCGACCTAAGAGACTCCATTAAGGACCGCTTTGACAAATAAATGAGTTTTATCTGTCATTTTGAGGGGTCTATTTAGAGTTTCGAGGTGTGAAGAAATTAGTTCCATCCGATTCAAATGGTTTGGGTTTATGATATACCCGCGGCGGTGTTCTTTTAACGTGGCTCTTAGTATATGCAACCGACCTCAGTAGCTTGATCGATAAGGCGGCGGACTTGTAACCCAGAGATCGGTAGTTCAAGTCACGGTTTCAGCGTAGATTTAGTAAAGCGAGCATGAGTAGTTGTGATATCACGAAAGTGATTACCACAAATATGATAACTTAGATAGAAGCACAGGGCCGAGAAGAAATTCTGTTAAACACAGGAAGTACTGCTTCGAGAGAAAAAAGCTCTTGAAAACGTGAGAGTCAAACAATAAAAAGGGGCCAAATTATGAAACAGTATCAGTTTATCTTAGTGGACACTATCTCTTAACTGTTATTTTGACAACAACAACAACTGTAAGGGTCATATCTAAGCCGCGCTTTGTAGCTGTATATTAGCTCTGATGCTCTGTAGCGTACTCTAAATGTTATCATATTAATTTGTATTAATCTCTTTCGTGTTATCGCAACTTCTCAAACTCGCTTTACTACGCTGGAATCGGGACTTGAACCACCGACCTCCAGGTTACGGGGTCCGCAGCTTTATCAATCAAGCCTCTGAGGTCGGTGCGTAACGGAACTGTAGGCAGCATTCCTGGCGGTATAATTATCTTGTTTGAAAATACCTATAATATGTCAGGTCATAAAATCTAAAGGTCGTCTTATTTATTTATTTTTTTTATTTAGAAACTCTTTATTAGCAGAACATATATACAGACAAACAATGGTAAAAATTAAATATAAAATTGACAGTATTAATAATATAAACAAGAAAAAAATAAATAAAATATATACATAATTATGTCCTAACTAAAGGGCGGGGTTATTGCCTATGGCAATCTCTTCCACCCAACCCTTAGATATTATACTAATCCTAATTCATAATACTACCCTTCTTTAATTATTAAAGACTGGTTGGAGTTCCACAAGAGAAGCACCAAATATCACATCGACCTCTATTTAGATCTATTGTAACCAGTTGATTCTAATTCTCATGTACGATTTGAAGTAGTCAGGACGGGGGATTAACCCTCCATTCGCTGGGAATTGTACCAGCTACCCACATTAAACTCACCCAGCCTGCGTAGGGCCGGAAATGCCAGCCTCACGTGTTTGGATGGAACAGAATTTTCGTCGAAAAGTCTGCCCCAACCGGGGGTCGAAATCGGGATTCGCTGGGAATTGTACCAGCTACCCACATTAACGTCACCCAGCCTGTGTGGGGCCGGAAATGCCAGCCTCACGTGTTTGGATGGATCAGAATTTTCGTCGAAAAGTCTGCTCCAACCGGGAGTCGAACTCGGGAACTCTGCACTACGGGCAGTAGCCACAACCATTTCGCCACGGAGGCTAGATTAGTCAAATTATAATACAGGATGAAGGTTACGGCCCAGGGCATGTGGTCAAAGCGCCAGTCTGGTGCTCCAGTGGGGGGATCCGCTGATTCAGATCACGCCAAAAGTGAGAAGTTGTAACCTACTATATATGTGATACATAATAATAACACTCTTTTCTTTTTTTTTTTTTTGGTTTAACTGGTTTGGTTTAACGGGGGTGTTACCCTCCATTCGCAGGAAACTCACAAACCTGCTACCCACATTAACCTCACCCAGCCTGGGTTGGGCCGGAATGCCAGCATCACGAAGTCTTCACCTCGCTGGACGTTGCTTAACCTCGGTGATCCAACGAGAAGCATTCAACGCGCCATTGACGCTGGCAATAACACTCTTTAGTAGAAGGTAAAAACCAGGCGAGGTTTAATGCTCAAAGCATTTTCTACCACCTAACCCTGAGAGTCTTTTTTTGTTATATAGATTTTAACAAATTATCGGGTATAGCTCATGTTTTGTTCTATGCCCGTGTGGTCACAAACTCAAATTAATGAGGAAAATTTCATGCACTGGGTGTGGGAATATCGTCTTATTATATTGATTGATTAGGAATAATAAGTCATGAGTCCCATTATTTCAGCTAATTCCCAAATGTGACTATAACTTGTCATGTCCCGATCGAGTTACCAGATGCCTTGACCAGATGCCTTGACCAGATGCCTTGACCACTGAGATACCGGAACAGCATAGTGAGTTACATCTCGCATTGTTCCTTAAACCCTTCCCTCGCCTCCCCCTCCCCCACTGGGGACCACCCAAGGCTAACCCGTCGGGCACCCTCACAGACGTGTCATTCAGGATGTTTTCTACCACAGACACCTTCGAACCCGGGACCTCCCAGTAGGGAGACTCACCTCAAACGCGTTAATACGGTGTTCGTGTCATTGGCCCATTACGAAGGATAAACTGAGGTATATTATCGTGTAGAGCTCTACATAAACTAAAACTCTTTCATAACCACATAATTGTTTTGTGATTCCACACAGAATAAGGTAAATGTGCTGGTTTTAATACTTTGGGTTGTTCAAAGACTTAGTAAAGACCAGTGTTTTCAAAGGGTTATAGATTGTGTTGAATGCATCGGTTCTCTTAGGATCACCGAAGTTAAGCAACGTCCAGCGAGGTGAAGACTTCGTGATGACGGCATTCCGACCCTACCCAGGCCGGGTGCAGTTAACGTGGGTAGCTGGTTTGTGAGTTTCCTGCGAATGGAGGGTAACATCCCCGCCGAGATATGACCATGCAGTTGAAAGCGACGTTAAACCCAATTAAAAAAAGTGTTAGATTAGCTAGCTGGGTTTCTTTTATTATATTTTCCTATTCTTTTCCACTACAAAAAATCTTAAACACTAAAGAGTCACTTATATAATATGTAAAATATTTATCCCATAAAATATAATATAAAGCCTGTTTGACTGCTGGAGTAAAGGAACTTTTCAGTCTTACCTCGGCAGTATAAACAAGGTATATTCTATCTATATATATAAAACAGAAAAAAAGGACTATACCTACCTACCTACCTACCTACCTACCTACCTATGTTTGTTTGTTTGTCCGGAGTTGTTTAGCCAAAACGGTAAGAGATAGCGAAAAATGTCTCAGAATTGACCCCCCAAAAATCATTATCGCTTTGTCCAGAAAAATTATAAAAAGTTCAAAAAGGCATTGCTGTCCAGCAGTACGGCCATGCCTTAGTAAATTTGAAATTTAGTCCCGTTGCAAAGCACGGGCAAACGGCTAGTTCTATTATATAAACGCGTCTGCAAATCTAAGTAATCTAATATTTTTTAGAAATTTGCTTGAGAAAAAATTGTTTTACAGTTGGTGCCCTTCAAGAGGGGCGACACACCATACCCTGCCGGCAAGTCCCGCATATCCTTCAGCACTAGAGCTTTGCTGAAGGAATCTTATAAGATTTTCCCCTCAGAGTAGGTACCTAGGTTGTGACGTTTCAAATCTCAAAAAGTCTCAAGGCGGCAAAAATTTAAGAGGATACAGAGCCCATCCGGAATCAATAATGAATAAACAAAAATTTGTGACACCCGATGTGTCTTGTTCTTTGTCAAAAAAAAAAAAAAAAAAAAAAAAAACATTTAGGTATGTTTTATTTTTAAATAAATAAAATATTAGGTAATTAATTAAATACAATGAGCGAAATGAGCCTGTTCTACAACTTCGTAAACATTCCATCTAGGTAAGTTTTTATCATCATTATAATGTAATAATCGTATCATAACAAAATACTTTGTATCTTCATGAAATTGTGATTTCTTTATTTGCATGTATTATAAGTATGAAAAACATGTGCCTAACATTAAAAACTTTGTAATACCATGATTTACATGCTAGGGTTGTTCATGAAGTTATCATGTTTGTGTTAATCAATTTCGTGAAATCACAAATACTCAAACTTGCTTTACTATTGTATAAATCTTCGCTGAATCCGGGACTTGAACCACCGACCTTCAGGTTACACTTATCGATCAAGCAACTGAGATCGGTTATATATTATCATAATTAACATGCTAGGGTTGTTCATAAAACATGTTACATGCCATAACATAGATACTCCAAGCCTATCCTGTGACATGAATCTATAATAATAATAATACCCTTAACTTTAAGGTAACCACCAGGTGAGGTCAACACTCAAAGCATTTTCTACCACCTAACTCTCAGAAGTACCTCAGCAAATAAGCTGAATTAGAACCAGTTGTACTTATGTATGTATTCATTTTGATGTATGTAATATCCCCCAAAAATACACTTCGTGTGCAAAAGACACCAAGAAAATTAGATTCCTTCAAAATAATTACCTTAAAAACAAGTGCCTAAAAAGGAACTGATATCAAATGAATGCCAAGTTCTCCTAAACTGAAAATCATTTGCCCATGGTAGAAAGGAGTCTCAAGCACAGAAATCAAACTAAGGATTGGACATGACATTTCCCATTATTCTGCTATTTACCAACGCTAAAAATTAACATTAAAAATCTTGGCAAGTTTCAAAAATTAAAAAAATGCTTTGAACTTGCCAAGATTTTTAATGTTAATTTTTAGCGTTGGTAAAAGCAGAATAATGGGAAATGTCATGTCCAATCCTTAGTTTGATTTCTGTGCTTGAGACTCCTTTCTACCATGGGCAAATGATTTTCAGTTTAGGAGAACTTGGCATTCATTTGATATCAGTTCCTTTTTAGGCACTTGTTTTTAAGGTAATTATTTTGAAGGAATCTAATTTTCTTGGTGTCTTTTGCACACGAAGTGTATTTTTGGGGGATATCAGATATTTTTTGTTGGTTACATTTTTTGAAAAGTTCACGCGAGCACCAACTATATCCTTGAAAATATAGGTGGCTTAAACTTTTTCTTTCTCATCATCTCTATTTTTCCCGGTAGCTCAGTCTGACCCGGTAGCTCAGTGGTAAAGGCGGCACTCTGTGAATCCAGAAATTCCAGAAGTCGCGGGTTCGAAACCCAGACGGGACATGACAAGTTATCCTCTCATTTGGTTTTTTTTTACCACATAATAATACGTCTTGGGCTTACTGCTGGAATAATGGGACTTAATAGTTATAATCTGGTATGATATTGAGGACAGTCAGTTCTGGGCTTAGGTATTTTTTTTTTTTTTTTTCAAAATATTACCAAAGTTGGTATCAAACTTGCGACCTAGTGATTCGAAAACGCGTTACAAAACAACTAATTAAAAAGAAACACTTTCCTTATCACTCGAAAAGAAGTCAGATTCTGCCACTAGGCCGCATTGTATGACCAATTTTAACTAAATTAACAATTAACTAAAAGTTTTGTTGTTCGTGTGGTATATAAAATCAACTTCGACACCAAATTTTAGCTATCGAGATACTTATCTTTTTCACAGACAGGCGGACGCACGGACTAATCAACGAAACAACTTTTTTGTTTTTTTCGTCTAAGGCTATGATTTGTTCAGAAATGTGAAATACAGGCTAGGCCAAATTTTCGACGATAAGGAATGTATCATAGGATAAGGAAAGTAAAAAATTGCACGAATTCGGAAATCAAATACTTTTTAAAAATTATGTACAGCTGTACAGTGTACAGTTGTACACACATGAAGCAAATTCTTTAAATATGCAATCTGAAAAAATTCTGAAAGAGGCAGGTACACTCTCTTATGAGTTATCAATATTGTTTAGAATATCACACGTTAACCCAAAATAACTCAAGTAGAATCTGGGGTCAATGAAAATAAATGGACGGGCAGCATTCGATTGCGCGACCTGCTACCTGAAATATAAAAAGGATGTTCGATTCCGCTAGGCTCGACAAGAGAAAACAAGTTCTCTTTTGATTTTTTTCGCAATACGTAGATACTACATAGATACCGATTGGATTAATCTTTTATGGTTTTGTTTACCTTTCTTTTGTGTTTAGTTATGTAAAGTCAAGCCTTTTCTTATGAGAACGGTAATTCTCAGAAACTGCAAAGACTACAGAAGTAAAGAATCTTAAGTGCAGGTAGGTGCATCGCACAATACTTCCTTGTACATTTTCTTTCAACCTTAAGGTTGATACAATATAATTATGTATCTACATATTATGTAGATTCAAACATTCAAAATCATAAATTTCTGATCGATAACCAAGTACCTAGGTAATAATATTATGTGATACAGTACATATAAGTATGATGATTTTAATTGTGATTTTTATTATTAAAATACTAAATAATACCAGCATGATTTTGCGTGTATTTCCCCAAACATTGATTTTCATCGAAGTGATTCATTTGTATTTTTCCAAATAGGTTTGACTACTATTTTTTTCATTTACCTATAAATTAATAATAAAACCGAGCTACATTTTTTTTTAGAACACAGACACAACATCAAATACAAGTGAGAACTGACTGATCTACTGATCATAACCAGATTAATTATTTAGGTAGTAGGTTGCTATATGTTTACAAAACAATCTAAATATAAACAATAGAAAAATGAAGAAGTAAAGATTATATTTATTATGTAATCCATGCACTGTGAACCAAGTCAAACATTTGCGAAACCTTTTAAATATTACCTGCACCAAACGTACCCTTCCGGCCTTTGTATAGTAGAGCTCCTTTTACTCGTAACGAGTGAGAGTGAGAGAGTGTACTGAAAATAGATATTTCTAGGTCCGCAACATTGTAAGAAATTCTGGAATCTGATTGGTTCTCATATTTTGTCGTGATGATTCTCAACTATCATAATGAAATGGATATACTATAGTTATCTATGTGTGTTATGTATGAATGCTCAGCGAGGATCTCAATTCTCTGAGGATCTGAATTTTCTGTATGGTTGCAATATTGTCAACCAAAACTCAAACTGCCGAATCTCAGCTTGCAGGTCTACATATTACTTTGCAAAATACTAAAACTTAAGATGATTTTAACAAGTAAATACTCGTAGTGTGGTTTTTTTTATAGCCTCGTACATTATTTTAATGTATTACTTATCTATACTTAATTATTTTAGTTTTTTATACGTCATTACAAATTATACCTATTACCTACATTAGATCAAGTAGGTATTTCATTGAATAAAACTCACTCACATCTTTAAAATAAAACTAGACGAAGAATAATATAATTCATCTAAAAGACCGAAGAACCTTAAAAAAATCGAAGAAAGGCAGCAAACACAACCATTACTTATACATTTCATTTGTGGAATCCCGGAGACTCGGAGAAGATACTCTAATCCAAATTATATTGTGCGCTACCAATGACTTAAGAAGCTTATAACTTAAAAACCGTAAATTTTTCGAAGATGGCTATTCTGACAAGGAATCATCTGCCAAAACTCAGGAATATGTCTTGAAAGTTTCAGCTCGATACAGTAAAGCCTTAATAGCGATTCATGTGATTACGTGAAGAGAGGTCGGTGAACGTTCAGAAATCAACAAAAAGTGTTATAACTCATAAATGGTTATTATAAAAAAAAAATTACATAGAATAAAAAAAGCTGTAAATTGGTCAAATAATTAACATACAAAGTTTCAGCTTTCTAACATCAGCCACATTTGAGATATGGGCGGATTGGGCGGTACCGCCAAAGCGCCGCCGAGTGACCGCAGAAGTTTTTTTTTGTTGAAAACGTCGAGCTACAAGCATTATGAACTCATAACCAAATTTTCATAATACCAGCTTGAACCATATGCCCGTGGTAAGATCGAATGCGGAAAAAAAAAAAAAAAAAAATAAAGTATGAATCTTTTACTAATTTTGGGGGTGCTCGTAAAAGCGGTTAGGGGTGTCAGAAAAAGGTCAAATAAAAAGTAGTCATCTTCTATTCGACGAGGAAAACACGAATATGAAGAAAAAAAATTAAAAAGTTTTGTCCAAGAAGGTCAAAATTACAAAGGAAAATACATACGAACTATGTTTAGCGTAAGTATAGCACGCTCGTTTTGTTTTTCTTGGCGTTGCAAAACTAGCGTTTTGCTTGATTTATGTTCGAAATAAAGATTTATTTATTCAACCCTCAGAAATGAATGAGAAAAAATTCATGCAGTAGGTAGAATTCGAACCAACGGATCCCTACGCTAGCCTAGCGCGTCAACCACTTGACTATCGATGCACGGTCTACTTTATTTTATCCTCATAGAATAGACTGATAGAGTGTATTAGGTACCACACGGATTAGGTCCTGATTGCTATCCAGATTTAATGGGGTACCCAGGATCCATATAATTGGTGATTCCAAGGTGATAATGGGTTCCGGATGCCACCAGTGGCGACTCTATAGGGACACGTGTGGCACCCGGGTGTATTATTTATTATACACTTTATTATAATAATAGTTATAATTCCATGTCCGTGAGATACCTAGGTATTGATACCTACCTACATCATTTTCTGTTGGTAGGATGGTTTTTCTGGTTAAGGTTTAATACTTGAAATCGAATTCCTTGCGCTGAAATAAGATGAGAAATGGTTTTTTTTAATTAGTTTGTTAGTTATCATATTTGTGTTAATCAATTTCGTGATATCACAACTACTCAATCTCGCTTTACTAAATCTACGCTGAAACCGGGACTTGAACCTCCGACCTCCAGGTTAAAACTCCGCCGCCTTATCGATCTAGCTACTGAGGTCGGTTTTCATTCCGATGAAGAAATGAAGCAACACCGTATAAATAATGCTTTATTAGAATAGAGGTGGTATGCTGGAATTTTATGATTATCGATATTGAATTTTTATGTTGGTTTCATATATCTTTTATTGAGTCAGTTCAAGACTTATGACTTATTGAGATGAGGAGGTGAAATATGATTATAGAGAGAGAGAGAGAGATAGAGACACCAGGGGAGTACCTATTTCGAATGGACGGCACAGAAAAATGGCGTGTTTCTGCATTCTGACTCATTTTCTGTCAAGACGAAACCAAAATGACAAATAATAGATCAAATAATTAATACTCTTTGCAAAATAGCTTTTTTCTCATCATAAATACACTCGTCGAATAGAAATTGTGCACAAACTCGTCTTAAGTGTTGAGAAACTCGTCTAAATTTTAGCCGCACTTTTGACCCGAACCACCGACCTCCTGACTGCAAGCTACGAGTCCCGTGGCCTTAGCGATCGAGAAATGAAAGGTCAGTATTCCGACTTATATTTAACTTTGGTATGGGTTGGGGGACTATAAACAGGGAGCAGACCAGCATTGGCTCGGTTCTGGGGGCCCTTGCCAATTAATAGCCTCCTTGTAAAGACAGTGGTAGAAGTGCTGAGTCATCCCTCCACTGTCTGGCTACCATCGTTCCCGATGACGCCACCCTATGATGATAATATGATGGTGGGTTGAATCTTATCGACCGTATCAGCGGTCGACAACCGGTGGTCCGCGGGGTCCACATTGTGGCGACCGCTGGTAGATAGCTCATTCTGACTCTGTCCTAGTGTAGACCCCGCCAGGGAGGCTGGATGAGAAATAGCGCTCATGTTTCCCTTCTGCACTACAGTCGATTTTAGGTGGGGGGGGGCAAATAGTGTCGAGGAGTAAGAGATCTATTAGAGGAGAAGAGGGAGAGAGATAAGAGAGAGAGAGAGAAGAGGGAGAGAGAGAGAAGAGAGAAGAGGGAGGGAGAGAAAGAGAGAGAGAGAGAAAAGGGAGAGGGAGAGAGAAGAGGGAGAGAGAGAGAGGGAGAGAGAGAGGGGGGAAAGAGAGAGAGAAGAGAGAGAGAGGGAAGGGAGAGGGAGAGAGAGAGAGGGAAGAGAGAGAGAGAGAAAGAGGGAGGGAGAGAGAGAGGCAGATAGAGAGAAAGAGGGAGAGAGAGAGGCAGAGAGGGAGGGAGAGAGTTATCAGTTATCAAATATTTCATAGAGTGCACTGGTAGTCAAGTGGTTAACTCACTAGTCTGGTAATCCAGGTAGCGTAGGGATCCGTATTTTTGAATCCCACCCAGTGCATGAATTTTTCCTCATGAATTTGAGTTTGTGACCACATAATAATAAGACTATGAGGGTTAGGTGGTTGTGCATTAACCTCGCCTGGTGGTTACCTTCCACTGAGGAGTGTTATTATAATATAATTATAATAATAATAATAAACAATTGAGTGGAAGTTAACCAGTAAGAAGAGGTGAGAGAGGAATTCGGGAAAAGAATGATTGAGAATATAGTATAATATGAATTTGTATAGAAAGTTTGGACAGGAGAGGACAGATTAGAGAAAAGGAAGAGGGGAGGGGCGGGTCAGAGAGGTAGAGAAAAGGACAGAGAGAGTTAAAGAGATAGAGAAAGAAAGGAAATAGAGAGAAAGATGAAATAAAATAGTAATTCCGTGCCTGTGAGATAGGCACAGATTTCACGGTGGTGAGAGGATTATATGGACACCCAGAGTCAAGGTCCATGCTCCTTACATGTCCATTGATTGTTTTTTGGTTCTGATTTTGAGTTCTCACCCAGGCTGGGTAGGGCCAAAATGAGAAAAAGAGAGAGGAGACATAAATTGAGAGAGAGAGTTGAGAAAGAGAATTAGAGAGATAAATTGATAGAGAGAGAGAGAAGAAAGAGAGAGAGAAGAGAGAGAAAGAGAGAGAAAGAGAGAGAAAGAGAGAGAAGAGAGAGAGAGAGAGAGAGAGAGAGAAGAGAAGAGAGAGAGAGAGAGAGAGAAGAGAGAGAGAGAGAGAGAGAGAGAGAGACAGAGAGAGAGAAAGAGAGAGAAAGAGAGAGAAAGAGAAAGAAAGAGAGAGAGAGAGAGAGAGAGAGAGAGAGAGAGAGAGAGAGAGAAAGAGTAGAGAGATGCTGTAATCTCCTCGAGTTACTATAATGAGGAAATCAGCACTAAATGAGTCAGACCACCATCCCAGAGTATTTCTCCCACTAGCTGTGCTCCCGTACTTGGTTGTGTCAATAAGTAAGCTAAAACCATTTCAGGTCAGTTCTACTGTTCAGGTATGTTCTGATATTCATGTAAATCTAGTACAACTTCTCACTTTTCCGTTTGTACTGATTAAAATAGAGAGGTTAGTTGATGGTATGTATTTTCAGAACTATTACCTGCTGATGAGAGCAAATAAGCTCGAAACAGATGAATTTATCGCGGCAAATATTTTCTCACTTTTCTGTTTATACTTCTCATTTTCCTGTTTATACTGATTAAAATAGAGATGGCATGGATACTCAGAACTATTACCTGCTGATGAGAGCAAATAAGCTCGAAACAGATGTCCAGGTATGTTCTGATATTCATCCTTCATCTAGTATAACTTTTCACTTTTCTGTTTATACTGATTTGAGTAGTGATCAGAGCGAAGATTTGATACGTGACCAATCTGAACCATAGCTGGCCCTACTCAGGCTGGGTGGGGGCAGACCTGGGAATGAGGAGCGTCGGATCGCCTACGGTGGTAGAAAGCTATTAAGTAATAAGTCATTAAATTTTTTTTTAAAAGTTATCATATTTGTGTTAATCACTTTCGTGATATCACAACTACCACAACTCGCTTTACTATTACTACGCTGAAACCGGGACTTGAACCGCCGACCTCCAGGTTACAAGTCCGCCGCCTTATAGATCAAGCTACCGAGGTCGGTGTAATAAGTCATTAACGTAATAAGGTAGCAATGATAATGATCATTAAGAGGGGTCCATCTACAATGTGAACAGAAGATTTGTTTTTTTTTTTATCTCTCTCTCGGAAAGAAAGAGAAAGAAAGAAACAGAGGAAGGGTTGAGAGAGAGAGAGAGAGAGAAAGAGAGATTTGATTTGATTTTTTTTTGATTTGGTTTATTTTTATTTATAACAATTTTATATTTACAGAAATAACATCTCCTAAGCTAATTTAAAATAACTTATGAGGAAGAGAGAGAGATTAATTGATTTATTAATAATACTATAAATTGTTTTATTGGTTTTTCTTATTAAAAAAAAAAAAAACAAGGTAGAGAGACAGATAGAGGGAGGGAGAAAAAGAAGAGAGGAAAATCTTAACACAGAAAATATTATCGGAAGTAAAATTGTATGAAAACACGAAAATCTTAATAAAGCATAACATAAATAATAATAATAATATCGCCTTATTTATACTGCCCGATTAGGATTATTAAGTCCCATTATTCCAGCAGTAAGCCCAAGACGTATTATTATAATATGGTAAACCCAAATGGGAGGATAACTTGTCTTGCCCCGGCTGGGTTTCGAACCCGCGACCTCTGGATTCACACAGTGCCGCCTTTACCACTGAGCTACCGGGACAGACAGAATAATCATAATTATCTACGCAGACCCCTGGCAACAGCTGTCAGCATTCTCTGGTTCCAAGTGCGCCCCTCAGCGGCGCCCCTGATGAAAGGGTTATTGTGATTAGCCCGGCGCCTCGCGTTCCCTCATCATTATCATCGGCGCTCAATTACCAGCTACAGGGTCAGCCAGTGAGAGGGTCTGGGTTCGATGGAATAAAAAAAAAATGTATATTAAAAAAAAAGATCACCCATCTTTTTTTCACAGCCGTTTTTATTTCGTATCCATGACACAGGAGCTGCTGTACTAGTGTATACGCTTGTGGTATACCTTTTATTCCAGCAGTAAGCCCAGGACGTATTATTATGTGGTAAAATTCCAAATGGGAGGATAACTTGTCCTGTCCCGGTTGGGTTTTGAACCCACGACCACTGGAATCTCTGATGGTTTCACAGAGTGACGGCTTTACCACTCAGCTACCGGAACAGAGTGATCGGTATTTTTAAACTGTGGGTAAATCAACTTTGTCCTCACCCTGTATGTAATAGGATAGAAAAATAGAAGTCCCCCTCTTTCCTCTTACATTAAAAAAAAACAGATTTTTTTTACAAGATTAATTTTTCTAAACTGAACTTATGTAGGCTCCATCGTGTACGTATTGACGGGGGTGTTCCGTCCCGGACTAGCGGCTCCAAAACCATCACATCACCACACTTGAAATTTCAGTGCCTCTACTGACGAAGCTGTAGAAACCAGAGATCTGTAAGCCAATTTTTAGTGAGAAAAAAAAGTGGTGAATCGTATTTTTTTACGTAATTTTAAGTGAACAAAATTTTGAATCGCTGTTAGTGAACGTGATAAAATACTTTTTTTACGTCTAGTAAAGATTTTTTTTTCATTTGCTAGTCTTATAGAGTTATTTTTGTTTTTCAAGATAAGTAATTAAAATTTTAATTAATTAATATCGAAACTCGGATTACGTGTTGAACAGATTAAACCAAAGAAAACTTTTTAGTTTTGCAGTAAGAATTTCATCAAAAGTAATTTTTAATTAAAATATTATTTAATTCAAGCTGTTGCTGTATGAAAAACTCTCAAATGAACACCTACCTCTTTAAATTACTTCTAAAAACGCACTAGGTTCCTGGGAACATAATATTAATTTTAACTTTGAAAAACACTAAAATTTTCAAAGATTACTTATTAATTACTTAAGTACTTTTAAAATAAATTTAATTGAACTTTCTTTTAACCAATTTATCTTTATAAAAAAATTAAAAAAAAAACTTTGTGCTATAATATTTTTTATTATCTCTTAGAATTAATAAATTTAATTTTACTAGGTATATAACTATATATATAAAATTTTCTTCTTTTCTTCTCTCTTTATATAAACAGAAATATAATCAAAATATGAATACAGTTAGATGATTAAGAAGCTTCCCGATCTGTGCTAACGTTTCTCAAGAATTTTCTTTGGAAAGTATTGGGCCGGATTTTCCAAGGGGCCTCATTTTTGGCCGGAAAGATTTAGTGTGGCCCTGAATACCCGGGTCCCGGGGAGCGAGGAAATGACCGGACAGTGCAGACAATGGAAAGGAGAGAGGTAGCAGAGGAACCCTATACATATTGAATGTAAGTAACCACAATTATAGTAAGGGTCGGCAATTAAATCCTGTTTGGGTCCGAATTAACATGAGAAAAATCTCCGCAGTCCGGATTAATCTATGCTATTTCTTAACACTATTCATTTTGGAGGAAAGTGATTCACAAATGTACGTTGAACCAAATTAAGTGAGGAGGTTGTAAGCTAGTTTTAGCAAGTTAACGTACTTCTTGCGAACCAATGTTTTCCATCTGCAATGAGGTCTTTGGACTATGAAACAATGAATTGGCTTCATCCATCCATTCGCCAGACGGAAATTTTTTTTGTTGAAGAAAGAGAAAAAAAAATATTTTTTTTCAGGCCTGAAATTTTGTTCTGTTCGCGGGCCGGACGAAAGAGAAATTATAGTCTATTACATGAAGTTATTACAAGTAAAATATCTCGTCCATAGATAGGGACTTGGGCATTGTACCCATGACAGAACCCGTGTTTCCTCCCTGGATTTCTATGCTGATCTTCTGCATGAGGAAACTGCGGGGTCTGGGTTCTCCTGTTATTGCAGTTATATTTGTGCCAAGAATCTTCACTAATCTTCACTAACAAGTGAAAAATGATCACTGCAATTTAGAAATAAAAATATGCTTGATTGTAGATGAATAGAACAGTTCTCATCAGACCACTGAAGAAAAGCAACGTAAAAATCAAAAACCATCAAGGAAAAATGCCAGTTCATATGGAACGACATACCAAACTCTAACAAACTAAAGTCTATTAAACCCCTTATTGCTAACTGGAGCTCAAGTAACCGACAGACTAGATTTGAGGAGGTTGTGCTTTGCCGTATGAGGATTGGCCATACGCGATGTACTCACAGCTTCCTATTTAAGCGTACTGCTCCTCCAAACTGCCGTTGTGGCGAAATTCTTACTGTTAGTCATATAATTAATTGTCACCTCCATGCACAAATAAGATCCTCTCTACCTGTGCCTCCAGCTCTGTCAGACTCCGTCGAGAGCGCTGATTCCCTTCTGAACTATCTGAAAACAATTAAACTGTATACACTTGTTTAACACACCAAGGAATCGGCGCAAACGACATGTCAACTGACAGAGTTAAAGCGCCTAAATCGAAAAAAAAGCAACGTACAGCCAGCTCAGGATTTGGTGACAATTCAAATTCGAACCCTGGGTATTACCTGCCCCACTCAGGCTGGCTGAGGTTAAGTTTTTGAGTAGCTCGTTTGTGCGTTTCCAGCGAATGGAGGGTAAAAACCCCGTCGCGCTATGACCATGCAGCGTTAAACCTTGCCAAAAAAGGTCTGTACAATTGCACGTTGAATACAGCAGTCTGTTCTCTTCAGATCACCGAATATTTGGTGGGTGACCATTCAAATTCGAACCCTCGTGATTCCCCACCCCCACTCAGGCTGGGCGAGGTAGCTGGTTTGTGAGTTTCCAGTGAATGGAGGGTAGAACCTTCGAATGACCTAGATGTTAACAGACGTTAATCAATAAATAAATAATAAACCCTATGATGTTTCATAATTATCATGAGGCTTTCTTATACCGGTAGTTTGATCATTGAAGAAGCGGACTATCTTGGAGTTTGCTGGTTCGAGGTCCGAGTCAGGAGAATTTTAGTAAAACGTGATTTCTTAATTCTGACATAACTGATGTGAATTCTTCTGACATTGTGATTAAGACAATGATATTGATAGCAGTCTTATTTCTCAAGGCCAGTCACGCCTAGTCACACACGATAACCATTTCCATTAGTTGATATAAAGGGAATGGTTATCCCACTTTGACAGATGTTCTGAGGTAAAAACGTCTCTCTCTCTCTCCTCTCTCTCTCTCTCTCTCTCTCTCTCTCTCTCTCTCTCTCTCTCTCTCTCTCTCTATCTCTCTTTCTTTCTTAAACAAGCAGTCATAAGTCTGTCTCTCTTTCTTAAACAAGCAGTCATAAGTCTGTCTCTCTTTATTTAACAAACTGTCATAAATCTGTCTCTGATTCTTTTTCTCTCTCTCCTAAGCAGTCTATCATAAGTCTATCTCTCTCATTATTACACACTAGAACCAGTTCAACCCCCGCAGTCTCTCTTTCTCTCTCTCTCTCTCTCCTTCTCTCTCTCTCTTTCTCCTTCTCTCTCTGAATTGTCTTCATTCATAAAAGATTCTCAATAATAGTATTAAAGAAACTGGTTGTTTCAAAAGTTGGTGAATCGAATGAAGTTAAAAAGTAATAGTAGGTAATTAGTTTGTGTGAATCACGTGATGTCACACTTACTCAAACTCACACTGCTACTTTTCTTTACCGAACTTGGGACTCGAATAATGGAACTCCAGGTTACAAGTTCGTCGCCTTATGGCCGGGTCAAGACTCAACTGCTGGGTCCTAGCTCATAGCGTCACGTGATCAATTTCCACCAATCACAGAGCTCCAAATTCATGACGTTAATTTTACACGGGCTGGGACCCAGTAGTCGAGTCTCGACCCGGCCATTATTATTATTATAGTAAGCTTTATTAGGTAGAACAAAATATATACAGTAAAATACAATGAAATTATAAAGAAAAAACAAAAAGATTGAGGAAAGATACAAGAACAAAAAGTAGAGAAGAGAATGAAGTTAATGTCCTATCTAAAGGACGGGGTTATTTCCTGTGGCAATCTCTTCCACCCAACCCTTTGTCGATCGATAAGGTGAGTAAGTTGGTCAATCCATGCATAGTGTCAAATTGGCTCCATTTCAACGAGCCCCTGACTTCGAAATCAAATTGTTTTTTTTTTTTTTTTTTTTTTTTGCATCACTGTTCATGTTCAAACACAGCAATAATGGGTTTGAGGAACACTGCATTCAGGCTAAAGACCTGCCGACCTCCGTGGCTCAGTGGTTAAGAGCATTGGTTACTGACCTGGAGGTTGCGGGTTCGAATCCCGGCCGGAGTGGAAAATTCCGACCGAAATTTTCCGTTTCCGGAATGGCATGGATGTAAAGGTAAAGTGCCCTGAAGTAATGCGAAAGCGGTTCTGGGCCACACTTACCTTAAAGAAATAATAAAAAAAAAGAGACCTGGATTCCAGAAAATCGGATATAAGAGACACCTGGATTCAAGAGAATCGGATATAAGAGAGACTTGGATTCAAGAGAATCGGATATAAGAGAGACCTGTATTCAAGAGAATAGGATATAATTATGTAGGAGAGACCTGGATTCAAGAGAACGATTTCCGGTTCAAATCAACCTCTTTATAAGAGACACCTAGTAATAAGAGAAAAAAAATCGGTCCCTCGATTTTTCTTAAAACCAGGTTTAACTGTAAAGGACGCAGCACACTAGAATTTCTTTCAGAAAAAAACCCCAGAAATAATGATAATATTGTACTGTAGTGTAATCTAATGTACTTCAGGCTGACGCCTGTCTCGGTAGCTCAGTGATAAAGGTGGCACTCCAGAGGTCGCGAATTCGAACCTAAACTTATTTTTATATATAAAAAAAAAAATTGGAAAGCCGGACTGAATAGTCAGGTGACAGATGTGTCACACGGTCGAGAAGTTCTCAAATATATATATACCACATAGTAATACATCTTAGGCGTACTGCTGTAATAATGGGACTTAAGGCGATATTATCATTATTATTAACTGACCTCAGTAGCTTGATAGATAAGGCGGCAGACTTGTATCTTGGAGGTCGGTGGTTCAAGTCCCGGTGTTTTCAGCGTAGATTTAGTAAAGCGAGTTTGAGTAGTTGTGACATCACGAAAGTGATTAACACAAATATGATAACTTTAACTTTATTATTATTATAGTTAAATGTTATGTAAGGTCAGGCGTGTGCCCGACACACAGAGCAGAGCTGAGACTAGAGACACCCAGAGGACTGACATTTTCAGTGACCCGACATCCGACATTGACCCGCTCGTTGGTTGGCTGAACTTTAAAGGTCTACCCAGGGGCCAGAGTGCGATGAAGCCACAGAGCCTTAATGAAACAAAACAGATAATTTACTCGCGGACCTTTGATAATAATAATTCCGTGTCCGTGAGATAAGTATTGATACCTAAATCAAGGTGGTGAGAGGATTATATGGACGCCCAAATTCAATATTTAGGCTCCTTTCATGTCCATTGATTCCTATCCTATTTGGTTTTAAACGTCCTGACTTGAGGTAGATAATATAGGACCTTTGATAATATTACCTCAACTACCTACTTACGCTAGCCTCCGTGGCGTTACGTTTGTGACTACTGCCCGTAGTCCAGAGATCCTGAGTTTGACTCCCGGTTGGAGCAGACTTTTCACACAGAAAATTCTATTAAACACGTGAGACTGGCATTGCCGCCCCTGCTCAGGCTGGGTGAGGTTAGCTGATACGATTCCAAACGAATGAAGGGTAAAACTTCCGACCTGATGAATAACTCAAACCAGGACGTTAAAACCAAATAGAATCAATGGACACGAAAGGATCCTAGACATTATATTTGGGCGTCCATATAATCCTCCCACAACCGTGATTTAGGTATCTATGCCTATCTCACGGACACTGAATTATTATTATTACTACCTACTTACGGTTACACTGATAACATCAGTCAATGATTTGAAAAAAAAGTTGAAAAGTTATCATATTTGCGATGTCACAGTTACTCAAACTTTTCACAATTACTCACGATGTGATGCCATACTTATGCATACTTGCTTTCCTAAATTTTTGCTATACTTGGGACGCGAACCACCGACCTCCAGGTTACAAGTCCGCCCCGCTTTACCGATCAAGCTACTGAGGTCAGACAATGACAGTACAAAACACAACTACTGATGTTGTAAAAACGACGCCTCCACTAAGTGATTAAGTAGAAGTAAATAATATTATTATCGATTTTCAGTGGATTTGTTAAATTGTCTAATTTGACACATCCACAAAAAAACACTGCCAATTATGGACACAATACTTCCTCGTGATTGTTTCACATTGTATACACGTGCCAATTTTTATATTTTACAAAGAGATTTTTTTTTACAAAAACGAACACAATAGGTACTTCCGATTTCTAATATTAGAAATTTCTCGGGAGTAAAATCATGTGTACACCCGTTAAATCAGTCCTACGTTAAAAGGTTCTGCGTCCATTCACTGAACTCACAAGTCTCCAGCCACCCACATTACACTCACCAAGCCTTGGTTGGGCCGGATAGCTAGCGTCACGAGGGTTCACATTAGAGTGGTCCCCTACCATGATCTGACCTCACTGGACGTTGCTTAATATTTTAGTGATCTGATAAGAACTGCAGTATTCTCGTGTTCTCTTTAGTCTCATTCTTTCAGAATAAATAGAGTATTGATGTGCTGTATTGATTAATTTATGTATACTTTATTAATGGGGACATATTATTATATACTCGTACAACACAGATGACTGCAAATTAACATACAATACAAGAGAAGTATAAAAAGAAAAAAATAAAATAAATATTTAATTTTATTTTTTTCAACGTTTTAAGTTTTTTTAAAAGTTATCATAATTGTGTTAATCACTTTCGTGATATCACAACTACTCAAACTCGCTTTACTAAATCTACGCTGAAACCACTGGGACTTGAACCACCGACCTCCAGGTTACAAGTCCGCCGCCTTATCGATCAAGCTACTGAGGTCGGTTGATAAAATAAATATTTAATTTTTATTTTTTTCAACGCACTGTCGACGATGGCTTCTGAATTGTCCTCAATGAGAAGCTCTCACAACTTCCGAGGCACCGTACTCTCCTGTCTGGCCTGTAAGAAATAAAGTTATGGCTCTTTATGTTAGCAGGCATCTCCGGTGTGTGGATAGTGGGTCTCTATAATTGAGCTGTCACTTCGGATGAGCCCTGTCAATAGCCAGCCTGACCTTTGGGCATGCTGGTCAGGAGCTGCGGGTGAAGTTTGGCTCCAGGAAACTTAAAATAGCCAGCCTTCGTGGCAGAATGGTTGTGACTACTGCCCGTGGTCCAGAGATCTCGAGTTCGACTTCCGGTTGGGGCAGACTTTTCGAAGAAAATTCTGTCTCTTCTAACACGTGAGGCTGGGCATTTCCGGCCCTACCCAGGCTGGGGTTAATGTGGGTAGCTGGTACGATTCCCAGCGAATAGAGGGTAAAACCCCCGTCCTGACTATCTCAAATCAGGACGTTAAAACAAATAGAATCAACTGGTCACAATAGATCTAATTAGGTCGCAGTGTTAATTGTAAGGGTTTCACTGACCAGGTCAGATAATAATAAAACTTAAATTAAAAAATATCAAGCCAGGGCAGCGTACCTGGCGTTCACCCAAGTTAAGCAACGTTTAGCGATGATAGGACTCGAATGGGTGAGCATTGAAATTCAGACCCTCGTGATGCTGGCTAGTACCGACCTCACGTAGTCTTTGTGAGTTTAATTTGAGTATAGCTTCTTTGTGAGTTTTCAGCGAATGGAAGATAAAACCCCCGTCTTGAAATGACCATGCAGTTGAAAGCGATGTTAAAAATATATATAAAAAAACTCATATTATTTGTATTAATCTGTTAAACACAAAAGTCATGTAACATTTACTCCAACTTGTCTATTATTGTCTTACTATTTTTTTTCCATTCTTGGCACTCGAACCAGTGACCTCCAGGTTATAAGTCTGCCGCTTAATTGATTTGTGTACTGAGGTTGGTAGAAACTTAACACTAGTGCAAAGGGTGATAACATGATACAATTGATACATACTACGATCGTTTATATCTCGTTTGTTAATAAAGATAGAATTGTAAGAGAAACAAACCTCAGTCCCTTGATCCATTTGATAGAGGACTAGTAACCTGGAGGTCGGTGGTTTGAGTTTCAGCTTCGGGAGTATTAATAAGTTAAGTTATCATATTTGTGTTAATCACTTTCGTGACATCACATCTACTCAAACTCGCTTTACTAAATCTACGCTGAAACCACCGGGACTTGAACCACCGACCTCCAGGTTACAAGCCCGCCGCCTTATCGATCAAGCTACCGAGGTCAGTGGGAGTATTAATAAGTTCAAGTTTGAGTAACTGTGCTATTTCAGTCTTGTGGTTACTACATTACATAGGATATGTACCCTAAAATAGGAGAACCCTAATGGAGACATACATGATGGTTTTCCTATGGAACGCCGATGTTATAAGCACCTACCTATCTTTTCTATAAAAAACAAACGCCTTGACTTTTAATGTACTTTAATTTTAATTGTTATTCGTAATTAAAAAATTAAAAAAATATACTATGAATATATATTTCATTAAAAGTCTGGCTGGGGTACTATAAACAGGAAGTAGACCAGCATTTGGCTTGGTTCTGGGGACTCTTGTCACTTTTCAGCCAATTTGTAAAGACAGTAGTAGAAGTGCTGAGTCATTCCGCCACTGTCTGGCTATCATCGTTCACGATGACGCCACCCTATGATTATGATGATGATGATGATTTATTTAGAAAAACTAATTTTAATATTTTTTGCTAACAAATTAATCCTATTTTACGAGTTCAGAATGATATATTTCTGGTGTCAGATTACTAGAATAATGAAATGCTAACAACAGAGGAATAACTTTTAGGGATGCGGCAGTGCGGCACTTATGAAAATATAAAAATTTGGTTTCTCGGAAAAATATGTGCATCATAATTATATAATATCACCTATGTTTCTTATAAGTTGGTACTAAATTATGTGTTAGATCAGTTTAAGCAGCTTAAAATATCATAAACATGCGACGAGGCGATTGGAAATTTGAATGTTCTTTTACAAGGTCAAAATTAGTTTTTTCTACAGTGCGAACCCCATAAAGTATCTCCTTAAAACCCAGTTGGTTTTGCATGAGTTTGACTTTGGAAATTGTTACCCTATAGAAGCCCAAAATCTTTTCCGGGGTCGAAGATTTTAGTTATGTAAATTATGTTTTAGATCAGTTAAATCAGCTTAAAATGTCATTAAGTTCATGGAACTGCAGTGAAACACATTGCGTTTGAACATATACGAGAAAAAAAACTAACACAATACTTCCGATTTCTAATATTAGAAATTTCTCGTAAGTAATATATATCTATCTCTGGTCTTATAATGTTTATGGCAATATCAATAAAGATTAGACCAATACAAACCACCATTTTTTATTTCTGAAATTCTGACTCACTACCACACATTAATAATAATATCATCTTATTCATACTGCCCGATTAGAACACTAAAAAGTCCCATTATTCCAGCAGTAAGCCCAAGATGTATTATTATGCTGTCAAAATTGTAAATGGGAGGATTACTTGTCATATCCCGGCTGTGTGTCGAACCCACGACCTCTGAATTACCAGACTGATACCTCGACCACTAAGCTTCCGGGACAGACTGATGTATAATATGCTTGAAGATAGGGCAACTATTATTTATTTTTCCTTATTAACATGACTTTGTGAAAACATAATAAGAAGAATCTGAGGTTTAGCTAGTACTGGTAATGCTTTGAGCGTTAATTTCGCCTGGTGGTTACCTTCCACTAAGAAGTGTTGTTATTATTATTATACTAAATATTTGCCATACCTGCTTAGGACTCGAACCACGGACCTCCAGGTTACGAGCTACTGTGGTCTGTATTTGAGGTCAGAATGTTTTTTTTTCAATATCCAGATTCTAGAGTTATTTTTGTAGTTGTATTTGTATCTGTATACTTGTATGTATAGTTGTATACACATATAATTGTAATGTATGTCATCAGATGTAATGCATACCACAGATGTAGTTTGAAAATAAGTAAAGCCCGTATACACCTACATCTTAATATATAAATGTCAAAGTCACTGACTGACTGACCACTCACTGACTGATCATCGCTCTACAGCCCAAACCGTAAGTCCTAGGAAGCTGAAATTTGGTAGGTAGCTTTGTCTTATAGTCTAGATGTGCAATAAGACGGGATTTTTCGAAACTCCCACTGCAACACCTGCCATTGGCGAAAAAGGATTTTTTGCTTTCACGGCCATGCCTCGGCCCGCAAAGCGGGCGACAGCCCGCTAGTACACATATAATTGTAATGTATGTCATCGAATGTAATGCATACCAGATGTAGTTTGAAAATAAGTAAAGCCCGTATACACCTACATATTATGTATTTCAATATGGTCGGAATGAAGATATTGCTTTAAGCTTATTTTCAAACCACAAGCCCGCCTTTTTTTTGATTTGGTTTTAACGTCGCTTTCAACTGCATGGTCATATCACGACGGGGGTGTTACCCTCCATTCGCAGGAAACTCACAAACATGCTACCCACATTAACCTCACCAGCCTGGGTAGGGAAGGAATGCCAGCATCACGAAGTCTTCACCTCGCTAGACGTTGCTTAACTTCGGTGATCCTACGAGAACCGGTGGCATCGACGAGGCACTCCCGCCGAGGACATCAGTATAAACATATCTGTTTATACTGATATACTGATTATTTTCACCGTTTCTTTCATTATAATTTGTGTGTTTGTTTTCGAGCAATGAATTTGTTATATTATAATTATTATGATATAATGTCCTCCTAATAAAGACTTGAATGATAATACATGGCATCATAATGTCTTCCTACTTCCTAATAAAGACTTGAATAATAATAAATAGCGTCACATATGTTTAAAAACCAATTAAATAATGTGTGTTGGCTCTAAAATTGTTTCTCTTTACTGGCCAATCATTTACATAAAGACAACAATGCTAATAAATAATAGCCAACTCACATTTGATGGAAGTCCCCGCAATTCAGACCCCACAATAATAAATATTTGCCAGAAAAAAAGTATCGATTTATTTTTGGTCACAGATCCCACCAGGTTGTAAGTAGGATTGGATACGATCAAAGACCTAGTCATACAGGGTAGTCCTAGTCATAATGTTGTCTGACCAAAATCTTAGAAATTCAGAGCAGAGGTAAATAATAACTACTAGTTGCATTTAAGATCTAGATGTATTTATGAGAAAATACAAAGAATTTTTCCTCATTAATTTGAGTTTTTACCACACAATAATAAGACTCTGAGGGTTAGGTGGTAGAAAATGCTTTGAGCTTTAACCTCGCCTGGTGGTGTCCTTCCACTAAAGAGTGTTATTATTATTATATTGTGATAAATATTCGTTGTAAAATAAACATCTACAAAAATGGTTTACAAAATAATAATAATAATAATAGGAATAATATCACCTTATTTATACTGCCCGATTAGGACTAATAAGTCCCATCATTCCAGCAGTAAGCCCAAGACGTATTATTATGTGGTAAAAATTCCAAATGGGAGGATAACTTGTCATGTCCCGGCTGGGTTTCGAACCCGCGACCTCTGGAATCTTTGGTTTCACAGAGTGACTACCACTGAGCTACCGGGACAGACAACTATTTATGTGTCTAGGTTGGATTGATGTTCAACTTTTTTCCGCTTAACGTCACTTTTGCATGTACGACAATCTACTCAGTCTTGATCATTCTTACTTATGTTTATCATTTGAAAGTTAAAATTCAAATGACTGTGACTCAATTTCCTCAGGAAGAACCAAATGAAACCAAAAAAAATCATTGAATACCTACAGATAGTGTGAAGTTTTACTTTAGATCGGTAAAAAATACAAAAATAAATCAATATTTCTTATTTAATCAGTATTTATTGATCAATCTTAAAGAAAAAAATACACCTCTATATTGGTAATTAGTGAGAAACAATTAAATTTACTTAACGAACTACTCTATAACGAGTTGCCACACCTGACACTGCAGAATACATAAATATCCGTTTTTTGTTGTTGTTTGTTTTTAGAGTTTTTTGCAAAGTAGTAAAGTAGTCACTGTAGCTGAATGCACACGTTAGGGAACATGGCCAGTAAACAGGGTTTGATCCCTATCAGTGTAGTGTACATTGAGAAAAGGCTTGGTGCTTCACCACAAATAAATAAATAGATACTGGTGATTTGTGCACATCCACCAAGATCTTATTCGGATAGAAATTGGAATACTAAAAAACAAAGGGTATGATTTATAAGTGACATATTACAGGGTGTACCAGACCAACATCTTGAAGTTGTTGTTTTAACCATCTTGGCTACAGTAGAGGAGTAGTGATGGTCAACTTTATTTTAAAGTTGGCTCGTTCTGAAACACATATTTCTATGTGCGATCAGCGATCAACCATCGTGATAAATAATAATAATTGTTGTTCGTGAGAAATAAATTGAAGTTACAACACTTACCAACATCGGAAATTTCGTCGATAAGTCGGCGGACTTGTAACCTGGAGGTCGAAGGTTCATGTCCCAAATTCAGCAAAGATTTTGTAAAGCGAGTGTAATACGACATATTATATGCAACACAAATAATTACAAATTAATATTATATCCAACACAAATAATTACAAATTAAAATACAATATAATAGAAGAAAAAAATAAAATAAATATATACATAATATAGGTACGTATGTCCTAACTAAAGGGCGAGGTTATTGTCTTTGGAAATAATATACATTCTAGCGCCGTAACCACATCGATTATTATTTTTATTTTTTGATTTTAACATATTAACGGGGTTAACCCATGTTTTTTTTTTATTTATTTAGATTTTAGAATTTATTAATGTTTCATTTCTTGTCCATCCTGTATATCGGACGTCTGACAGAGAGCCATTATATGTTTCCCTTCCCACGCGCGTGCGCTGAAGAAAGTACCTAATATGATGCGATGAATCAGAGTGTACTGATTGCTTTTATGTCTACTTCCGGCGCTGACGTCTACACCATCTACCAGCCTGCTGAGTAGGTTCACTGATTTGGTCGACTATTATTTTAAATATTGAACCAATTAGGAGGTCTGCCTAGTCCACATCAGGCTAAAGGCTAAATCAGGCAAGAACATACAATTATGTATAATCAGTATAAACAGAAAAGTGAGAAGTTGTTCTAGATGTACACGAGTATCAGAACATACCTGGACAGCTGTTTCGAGCTTCTTTGCTCTCATCAGCAGGTAATAGTCCTGATTATCCATGCCATCAACTAACCTCTCTATTTTAATCAGTATAAACAGAAAAGTGAGAAGTTGTACTAGATGTACATGAGTATCAGAACATACCTGGGAACTTTTATTATTTTTGTAGTTGGTTCAACGTTGCTTTCAACTGCTAGCAGTCATATCAGGATGGGGATTCCCTGATTTTGAATCTCCATCAATACAGGGCCTTTTCAAACATAAATCAAAGATAAAAATAAATATCCTGAAAAGTACACCCCGTACTCATAGAGGAACACGATAGACCATGATGTTCTTTAATGCATAATAAACATTATTATTATTTAAAAAAAAAAAAAAATGTAGCATGAATATACGAGTATGTAGAAGTCCAATTCAGACTGTATAATTAAGGTTTTTTTTCTGTCTGTGTCCACTGTGAACTACTTAGTTGGGGGCTTGAAGTTCTGTCTACTGAGTAGGTTAAGTTATTTTGTCGACTATTAGATACCTATTTCAAATTAAGCGCTCTGTCTAGGGGCTTTTGATAGACTAAAAGGCTAAATCTTTTTTTTCAAGTGGGGTTTTAACGTCGCTTTCAACTGCCATGGTCATATCACGACGGGGAGGCTAAATCATTATGCCTAATTTGGCAACACTGCACAAGGATATAACGGAGGCTGGGACGTCTGTGTAGTCAGTAGTGCCGTATTTTTCTTTCTAACCAAAGTTAACCAAACGGGAATAAAATGAACCAAACTGGAAGCAAGTCATTTTTCTTTTGGAAGAGGAAAAATTTCCACTCCCAAAGTTAACCAAAGTGGAAGTAGAAAATTCTTGCTTCCAGTTCTTTTATAGGTTAAGTCCATTGTTTATCTTTAAAAGTAACCAAACGCATTTTTCTTTTACGAATGACCTTGGAATAAAATGGAAATATTTGGAAGAAACCTAACCAGGAATTTTTTTTTGGTTAGAAAGAAAAATACGACTTAGGTATGTAATGTATTGAGTGGTATGGCAACACTGCACAAGGGTATAACGGGGGCTGGGACGTCTGTGTAGTCAGTAGGTATGTAATGTATTGAGTGGTGTGGCAACACTGCACAAGGGTATAACGGAGGCTGGGACGTCTGTGTAGTCAGTAGGTATGTAATGTATTGAGTGGTGTGGCAACACTGCACAAGGGTATAACGGAGACTGGGACGTCTGTGTAGTCAGTAGGTATGTAATGTATTTAGTGGTGTGGCAACACTGCACAAGGGTATAACGGAGGCTGGGACGTCTGTGTAGTCAGTAGGTATGTAATGTATGGTCAGAGGACGTCAAAAAAGGTCATCTCAATCAATGATCCTAAGAAGCAGTAGCTCTCAACATGTGACAACGGTCTCAAGTAAGACACCGGTCATACCCGTTACAATTCGGTAACGTTCCACAAAGCTTTTAATTTTTATGGGATGTTCTGTGACAGTGGCTTGAATTAACAAATCCTAGATACTGATTGAGGTAGACTCAGTTCTTACTGACTTCACAGAAAATAAAATAAACAATCTCCACCATCTTATTCTTCTTAATTTACTTTGCCTTTTCAAAACCTATTTATTTACACTTTATTAATTGGACATATTATATACAACACAGATAATTACAAATTAATATACAATATAAGAGAAGTAAAGAGAGGAAAAAATAAAGAAAAAATATATAAATATATACATAAAATATGTCCTAACTAAAGGGCGGGGTTATTGCTTTTGGCAATCTCTTTAACCTAAACTTACTGGTCGTACGCAAATAATGTCCACCATCAAGATGTTAAAATCCTAGATATTTAACACTGTTGCATAGTTCGGCCCAGAGTGTTGTTACATAGTTCGTTAGGGTGTTGTTACACAGTTGTTACATATAGTTCGTTCGAGTGTTGTTACATAGTTGTTACATAGTTCGGCCCAGAGACCTCCAGTGCACGGAGTACCCCAGGTTTGGAACCGCTGGGACTCGCTGACCGGAAGGCAGTGGGATCTTGGTTCACATCCCCCGTCCTGAGTTGTTTACTCTACGCTACAATTCTCGATGAATCAGATCCCATGCTCGCAGCTCTCTCAGTGCCGACTCTTGAACCAAATTAAGGGCGGAATTAATAGACAACATCAATAACTGAAGTCGTTGGTAAGTGTCGGTTTTCCCTATCTTACACAGTACGCAATCCGTGACTTAGCGCCTCAGAGGTATTACAAAAACGTCTATTAATTCCGCCCTAAGAAGTGCAATACGGTGACCATGTGAAAAAATGGGAAACGATACGGTTTCTACCCAACCTCAGTAGCTTGATCGATAAGGCGGCGGACTTGTAGCCTGGAGGTCGGTGGTTCAAGTCCCGGTTTCAGCGTACATTTAGTAAAGCGAGTTTGAGTAGTTCTGATATCACGAAAGTGATAAACACAAATATGATAACTTAACAAAAAACAATACGGTTTCTATTCTTGAATTCTAATTAAGTTTTTAAATATGTAAAAACTTAATTTTATATATTTATATTTTTTTTTAAATATTTTGTTTTAACAATTTGTAATTTATATACATAATATATTGGGCTATTGTATGTATGGTTTTATTTGTGGTGAAGCACAAGACCTCTTCACAATTTATGTGGGAAGCGCAGCATTACTAAGAGCCTCCTTTACTTTTCGAATTATTCTATTACTGGTCGTTACTCATACAAGTAACTAGGTACTCATTTTCCTCACGAGGTATGAGTGGACCCCGAACATCCAATTAAAGAACAGAAAAAATTCCTGCCCCGCTGGGGATCGAACCCAGGTCACCATGCGTGCAATGCTTAGCGCGCTAACTCACTCTGCCACGGTGACTATGCATATATTGGGCTATTCCCGTTTAATAAACAAATATAAAAAAGTATACAATGTCAGTCTTTTGCAACAAAACTATATGCATCTCAATTCCTTCAAAGATAATACGGTACCAGCCATTTTCACTTTTCAGGCCAAAGGACAATTATACAAATCGTTGACGCCCTTAACAGTGTTGCAGTTAAAAAAGCCGTAAATGATCTAGACATGTTAGATCATAAAGAGACGTGAAGAAAAAATCTTTCTTCTTATTTAAATTTTACAGTCGAAACTGAACATAAGAGATCTGCATTTATAATGCTGGGTCCACATAGGTGCAACATGCAACACGTTGCTGCAACATGTGTGTGGTAATTGGAACACTGTTGCAGCAACGTGTTGCAGTTCGTGTTTGTCAGTGATCCATTCTGTTCCTATGTTCAGGTCCCGTAAACACACGTGCAACATAGTAGCAACAAAGATCAAAGATGTTCGCTAGAACACAGACATCCTCATTTTTGAACATTCATGTTCGTGTTCAGAAGCCGTCCACACAGAGTGAATTCATGTTGCAGCAACATGTTGCATGTTGACCCTGTATGGACTCAGCATAAGACGAACATTGATGTAAGAGAACGATATCCAGGTCCAATTTAGCTCTTTATAGGGTGAAATAATCTCTTTATAAGAGAAACCTGGATATAAGAGAAAAAATCCGGTTGTTTCATTTCTCTTATATTCAACTTCCACTGTCTAATGCCTTCTCACAAGAATTACCAGCCTCTCGTATCCGCATCTGCTTTTCATTCATGACCAGCCTCTTGTATCCGCGTCTGTTTGTCATTCATGACCAGTCTCTCGTATCCACGTCTGTTTTTCATTCATGACCCAACCGCCCTGGAGCCAATTTATTTTCTAACATTAAAGTGCGTGTGTGTTTTGTATTTGGTCTGGGCGCATGCGCATGGGAGTATTATCCACCTGTGCAATTTCGGTTGTCCGGTTTGGAAGATAAAAATTTTGATGATGATTTTTTATTTAATAGATAATAAACTAATTAATGTCCTTTCACGTTTGTTTGATTTACTTTAATAGGTAATTATCAGAGCAAGCATACATTGCTCAAGTTAATTTTAGAGAAGTCCCAAACCCTAATATAAAGTTTAAAGAAGAAAGAAAAAAAAATGTTCTGTCAGTTACAGCAGATAGGTACATACATAATGAATGCACATAACTAGGACGTGTCTAATGGAATTTCATACATCTAACTAATATTATAATAAATAAATTATCATTTGATTTAGCCATACGTTGTTTGTTTCTCTTGTACCTTTGTTAAATACCGAAATCCTTTCCTCTGTTTCAGATGGGAGAGTCAGCATCGCCTGTTCTGTTAGTGATCCTTATAGCCTTCACGTCTCTGGTGACTTGCGTCCGCACGATCAGCAGGAATCAGCACGCCGAGTCCTTCTTCAACCTGGAACCTGAGGACGCAGCAGAGGATCTGACCTTCATCGCCCCCGACCAGTTCGAGCCCCAGGAAGACAGCAACGACCTGAAAGTCAAACCGTTCGAAGAGGACGGCTTGTCAGAAAGCGATTTCTACATGTCCAAAGAAATCTACAACATCAAAGATACCACCGAGGAGACGCTGGAAGAGAACTACGAAACCAGAAAGTCGGCGGCCAAGAAGGACAAGAGGAGGCTGCGAGAGCAATACCAAATAGACGAGGCTGTGTTCGACAGCGAAGATCTGGAGAATCTGGACTTCCGAAAACGTCTGGAAGACGTGACAAAACCAAATAATGACGCTAGAAATCGCACCAAAAAGACGCAAAACAAAATAGTTGTCGATAATGCCAAACAAAAGATTCAACCGGTGAACTCGAAAACAGACCTGTACGAAACGTACAAATCCAAACCAACAACGAGTGGGCGGGAGAAGTCCACGAGGAACCAACTGCGAGGGAAATCTCCCGAGGATTTCGGGCTGAAGCACAGCTCCGATCCCCCGTTTCCCGATCTTGTAGAGTCGGCGAACAAATTGTACGACCCCAAAGAGTCGGATCTGAATACGACACGGCTGAGGGCCAAACTAGGGGCTTTCTACGACGAGTCTTTCATGTCGATCGCGGCGCCACCGCTCGACGGCGGCGGGTTTGAAAACAAAACCAAGGACGGTGGTGGTGGTCAGCTCCACAACTTCACGCGCAACAAAAACGGGCGCCTCATCCCGAAGGAAGAACTGCCGGACTATCTGAAGGACATCAACTTCAAGTACATCTATCTGAGCGACGGCAACCGGATTCGAACCCGCATCAGCTCCAAGCTGAAGAAGAAGATGCAACAGTTCCTGCAGACCTACACCAAGTGTCGCGTCTCCTTCAAGTGGAAGGATCTGGGGCCGCGCTTCTGGCCGCGCTACCTGAGGGCCGGCTATTGCTCGGCCGGGGGCCGCGCCAGCTGCTCCATACCGCCGGGGATGATTTGTCGGCCGGGCCGCACCGAGTACAAGACGCTGCTGCGCTTCCATTGTGGAGGGGGGAGAGGAGGAGGAGGAGGAAGAGAGGGGAAGTGTCACTGGCGGAATGTGCAGTACCCTGTGGTGACGGCGTGTACCTGCGCATGTGCATGAGTGAGTGAGAGGATGAGTGAGTGAGAGGATGAGTGAGTGAGAGGATGAGTGAGTGAGAAGATGAGTAAGCTTACCTACTGATTGAAAGAGTGAGTGAGTGAGATGGTGTAAGGGTGGTAGGGTGAAGTAGTGTGGTAGAAACGGATTGTACGAGGCTATTGAGTGTCCTAGAAAGTGATTGAGCGAGTGAATGAGGATTTGAGACCGTGTCCGCAAAAGTGTACAAAGAAGTGAGTAACGTAAGAAAAGGATGAAAAAAATTAATATTGATTTTGAAGTTTTAAATGATTACTTTAGATATTTTTAGTAACTATTTATTCATAAAGGAAGGTGCCCCACTAGCGAATTTCTTAAAATTATTTGCATGCTTCGACCTCTTTCACCCAAGTTTATTGATTCCTCGAAGTTCACGGAGGTAAAGTCGTCTGTGCTTAAGTGTACTTCATTACATAGAGTCATTGCTCTATTCAGTGGCGATTCATGAAGTTTAGTAAGTCTAGGATGAGGGACTGTGAAGGTTTCAATATTTGTATTTCTTAAAATGGGGTTTGGTGTTTTTTCCACTATTTTTTCTTTGAGTTCTAGACATGTAATATTATTGTTTACAAGATTATAAATTAACATCACTAGGTCTACTTTACGTCTTAATTCAAGAGAATTAATATCAAGCATTTCTAGAAGGGTGTTGTAGGAAATAGCTTCCGGGTATTTTGGATAAAACCCGTTTTCTTTTTTAAATAGGTATCTAACAAATGTGGACTGAATTTTTTCAATTGTTTTTGATTCTAATTCTAATTGTAATCTTGTAAATATTTTATTTCTGCACATTTCAGGGTAATTGATGCATTAATTTTTTTGATTTATTCCTAATTTGGGGAAATAAACATTGTCTAGACTAGTGCTTCCATATTATTGTTACATATCTAGAGCCTAAATTACTTGTTACCTATTTACATTTATGTTTTTTTTTTATCACATCATAGAGTGACATTATTTATAACGAGCTCATTCAGGGTCACAGGGCCGATTTGGGACACCTTCCGCTACTTCTTGATAGACTGTACTCTGTGTAAACCCTCATGTTATTATTATAAGCTATTAAATTTCTTTGTAACCAATCTTGTAAACTAATATCAAATAATAAAAAATGCCTCTGTATGAATGTTTACCTGTCTCTTAGAAAGATATAAATATCAACTATTCTCATAATTTGATTGTAAATAAAATATTTAATTAAATGTAGACTAAAAGAGTCTAATGATTTCATTTCTGTTTTGTCTATCATGTACCTGCTAATGGGATTTTACTTCAGAGTGTAATTTTCTAAAGATATCGGAACTTGAAAGTATCTTTATTCATTTTACTTCCGACAAATTTCTAATATTAGAAATCGTTTTTGTAAAAAAAAAATATTTTTTTGCCCGATTTAATTTTTTTTCATATTTCTGGACGTTTTATAACCTCCTATTTTTTTTATTCTAAATTAATAACTCTGGTAGGTATACAGGGTTTGTCCGGAAAGTAATAGGACTCATTTTCTTTCGCCACGACTGTACTTCGGAGCGTACGCACACCGACTGGATACGGTAGAGTAGGTTTTTAGCTAACGAACGAGCGGCTGGTCAGCTGTCTCCGATCACTTGGAGAGTCAGGACAGGCATTTCCGCGCGACGTGTTTCTGTGAGTGGTGCAAGCCGAAAATGCAGTGTTCGTTAGAGCAGAGGTAAGCAATTAAATTCCATGTGAAAATCGGTAAATCTGCGGCAGAGACGTTTGATATGATCAAACAGGCTTACCCAGATGTTGCTTTAGCAAGAAGTGGTGTGTTTCGGTGGCACAAGGCCTTTTTGGAGGCCGGGAAGATGTCACTGATGAAATATCAAAACTGGAAAATATCCAAAAGCATAATACCCCTCTAGTTTTATCAATAGCGCTTGAAATAACAATTATACGCCGTGTATTACGCAATATGCAGTGTATTTCTTTACTGCGTACTGCATGAAGTATTCTCAATTATTGTAGGCACTATTTATGCATACTACTGAAGGGACTTGTCTGAAAGTGGAGAGTGCTCCAAATGGGGTGCAGTGGTTCTAAACATCTAAATACATTCGAACCTGGAAATAAGAAAACAATTTCTAGGTCTATATAACCTCTCTCTAAGAAAAAATAACCTCTTTTATAAGTGACACCTAGATAATTAATTATCCATATAATTTGAGTTTGTGACCACATAATAATGAAACTCTGAGGGCAAGGTGGTAGAAAATGCTTTCAGTATTAACCTCGCCTGGTGGTTGCCTTCCACTAAAGAGTATTATTATAAGAGAAAAAAAATTTTGTCCTTGAATTCTCTTATATCCAGGTTTGTCTGTACTTACACACTACGGAGGGCGCTGTACAATCTGTACATGTAGGACACAGGGCAGTGTCCTGTTCTCAGGATCTAGGCACACATTTTTTTATGATTTGTGTGCCCGTCCCCTGGACCAAGCCCTCTTGAGGAGCCGCCCTGGACAATTTGACACACCCACGGCGCCCACCTGTGTAACAGGCCCTGGCTACATAATAATATAATAATATCACCCTATTTATACTCCCTGATAAGACAATTAAGTCCCATTATTCCAGCAGTAAGCCCAAGACGTATTATTACGTGGTAAAAATCCCAAATGGAGGATAACTTGTCTTGTCCCGGCAGGGTTTCGAACCCACGACCTCTGGAACCTCTGGATTCACAGAGTGCCGCCTTTACCACTGAGCTACCGGGACAGACAGTTAGTACATAGTTAGTAGAACCCTAAATAATATTCAAAAGGGACAAGACAGACAATTAATTTAATCAATTTTATTTTAATGATATTTTTTTTATAATCAATTTAACTATTTACATCACAATCACGAGTTCATGTTTAAAACAGAAACAAATTACATAGTAGGTGGTGTTGTAAACAAAAACATGGGTAAATATAGGTGTTTTTCTTAAAAAGAAAATAATAATTACATGTTTTGAACAGAAACAGTTTATTAAAAACAGAAACAATGAAATATAAAATAGGAATTTAGATACAAAGAGTCGCATTATCCATGGGAATACCTACTAATATTTACATTAAGATAATATTATTTTGTATACCAAACTCAATATTAGCCAGCGTCGATGGCGCATTGAATGCACGAGTTCTCGTAGGATCACAAAAATTAAGCAACGTCCAGCAAGGTGAAGACTTCGTGACACTGGCATTTCGGCCCAACCTAGGCTTGGTGAGGCTAATGTGTGTAGCAGAATTGTGAGTGTCCTACGAATGGAGGGTAACACCCCCGTCGTGATATGACCATGCAGTTAAAAGTGACGTTAAACCTAAAAAAAAATAAAAAAAATAAAATAAAAAAAAATGAGACTGACCAAGTGACCATTATAAGAATAATATTAGTCTTAGTTTCATCTGGACCACACCATAGTGATAAGAATGAAAACTTGACTTGGGTATATTTTTTAAAAGACTTTAAAAAATGATAATTTTTGCTAGCAGTAAGATACCAGTTTTGTCCTTAGTCGGTCCTTCCATGAACGACAAGGAATAAGTCTGATATACCTAATTATTATTAATACGAATAAAATATTGTGTTTCTATTTGGTTGTCAAACTTATTTTTGCATCGGAATCTTCAATTATACAATTAATAAGGGTTTTATTTATTATTATTATTTTGTAAATATAAGTGTTTCACAGACTTTTTTATTTCATAGCCATGAAACAGGAGCTACTGTAGACGCTTGTGGTCTATGTTGTAGTTTGCCAATCCCATCTGATGGGCGAGAAGTGTCACAATACTTCTTTTAGAAACACCTGTAACCAAACTGGTTACTGGGTGAAGGAGCGAGAATTGTTTAGTCTCCTCTGTAAATAAATATCATTTAAAAAAAAAAAAAAAAAAAAAAAAACTGGGTGACCCCAAAGTGAGGACATTGTTGCCTATGATTGCTGACATTCGCAGCTGGTATATTTGAATAAATAAATTTAATTTAAAATCAAATGAAACACAGATATAATAATAATAATTAATTATTTCATTATATACAAAGTGGAACAATAGACGAGGATAAATATATACAGGGGGAATCAGAATGTACTATCGAACATAGGAATCACATATTGCTAAGCAACTCTCCGGGGGTCGCTATCTTTTTCCAGCTCTCTTTTTTAACTTTCGAAAGAGATTTTTCTTTATTAAAAAATACTTTTCATCTTCATCAATAAATTTATTTATAAATAAATAACTTAAATTATGAAGAAATAACCCATAATGCAAAGAATGTGTTATTCCCACTTTCCATTACGTAGGTAGGTAGATTTGACACTTAAGGTAGATAACGAAAAGAGTCAAATAAGAATGAATAAATTCATCAGATGGATGAAGAAAAATTAAAAGGTAAATCCAAAATTTGGGACCACAGGAAAATTCAGAATAATATTGGGGAATATAATTTGAGGATAATCTGTTAAATTTAAAATATCTTACAGCTTTAAAACAATATTGAAAATATTTTATTTACAAACGCATTTTGCTACCTAATACCCATTTGAAAATTGAGACTGGCTTATTAATTTTGCATATATTTTTTAAACACAAGTAAATAAACTTAAAATAAGATTTAACAAAAAGGATAATCTGAATGGTAAAAAAACAAAAAATTCAAAACAAAAAATATTTTTTTAAAGTTATCATATTTGTGTTATTTACTTTCGCGATATCACAACTACTCAAACTCACTTTACTAAATCTTTGCTGAAACCGGGACTTGAACCACCGACCTCCAGGTTACAAGTCCGCCGTCTTATCGATAAAGCTACTGAGTTTTTTTTTTTTTTTTTTTTAATCAAATTAGATTTGATTCATCATAACAATTATGTACAAAATTACAAATTAACATCGTACTTTCAACCATCCAAACATTAAGAATATTTATACTGGAAAAATTACAGGGTACAAAATAGAGACTGTACGAATATTTTATTTTCATAACAATTCTAAATTAATAAATAAAGTAATACGAGTCCCATAATGCCAGGAGTAATCCAAATGGGAGGATAACATGTCATGTCTCGGTTGGGTTTCGAACCCACGACCTCTAGATTACAGGACCGACGCCGACGCGTTGACCACTGAGTCATCGGACTAAACTTGGTATTTTCCCATCTGTTTTTCCCTTGCTCTTTATTACAAAAGTACAACTAATACAAAAGTCAAGAATAACAACACACTTAAATTAGTTACAGTAGATAATAAATAAATTGGTTCAATAATTCAACATGGTGACTTTCAGAGCGACAATAGGTTGCAGTTTTCAAAATCAGGCTTTATAGACATAGGGGAAAGTAGATTTTTTTCAATCAAATGTTGAGTAAATATAAATAGGAATGTTGAAACTTCAACTCTTAAAACTTTATCTCTGTATTTCAACAAATAAAAAAAGGTTAAAAAATTACTTTTTTTGTGATGGAGGGATCCCAACGTTGTCAAAAACTCACAATAAAAATTCTCAGCTGGCAACGTTGTGGCATGAAATACAGAATACACGTGAAAAAAGTATGGCCATATTCTTTCATATTCTCTTATTGAAAAACTATCCGCTTCTAAAATAAATAGCCTTGTAAATCCAAAAGATTTTCTCTTAGAATTTTCTGAAGTTGATTTCCCTTTAAGCGGAGAAGTGCTGAGATAACTTGAAACAATTTTCTATGATGTTTTCTTTTGGTTCTAACTTATTCAAAATTGTTAAAAAAAATTCATTATTGAAATGAAGTTAGTTTTAAACCTGAACATCAAACCTGTCACATAAGAAACTACTCAACATGGCTACCCCTATTACCTTCAAGAGCATGTGATTTACTATGTCTTTCTGCTATCCAAAATGGCCGATTTAATGTGTCAGGTCATTTACCCATGAGATATACTACTACATTACAAGTTTTCCATTTACATGTTTTGAGCCATGAATTTTGATTTCTAGGAAGAAATTCTGACATTCACGAATCGCACCAGAAAGCGCCACTCAAGCCCTCACACCCACAAATCGTACCAGAAAGCGCCACTGAAACCCTCACACCCACAAATCGCACCAGAAAGCGCCACTCAAACCCTCACATCCACAAATCGCACTAGAAAGCGCCACTCAAACCCTCACATCCACAAATCGCACCAGGGGCGCCACTGAAAGCCTCACACCCACAAATCGTACCAGAAAGCGCCACTGAAACCCTCACATCCACAAATCGCACCAGAAAGCGCCACGGTCGCCTCGCATCTCCTCCGTCTGATCCTGCGGCCGTCACACCTTGAGCTCGTCTATGGTTTTGTGCCGGGGCTTGTAGCGGCCGAGTGTGCCTCCGCCACTGGAGAGGAGGGGCTGGGACTCGGGGAGGCGAGGCGGGGGCGGTGGCCTGGGGAGGGTATTGCTGCACGAGATCTTCACGTCCTAAGGGCAGACATAGACAAGACTAATTGAGGGCTCTAGTATCAAAACCGGCTCTCTCCAAAAAAATTGAAAATGAGGTTGTGGTACCCGTGGAATCTCCTTTTAAAGTCGCATAGACTGAAAAAAACATTACATCTCAAAACCTACTCTCTCCCATAGTAATTCTGTTGTAAAATATGCGTTCATTTTCAAACTGTTCTCTCTCCACAATCAAATACATTGATAAAGGGTTATCGTTCAATATGTTTTTTGCCCATCCTGTAAAATTAGAAAAAGTGGAGAGAGCCAGTTTTGATACTAGAGCCCTCAATTAGACTACAGCTTCAGCCAACTTGAGAGGAAAAGTTGGCTCGTTCCGAACCACATAGGGTTGGGTGGAAGAGATTGCCACAGGCAATAACACTGCCCTTCAGGTAGGACATTTCTCTCTTTTTTTCCTTCTTGTATATTTGTTTAATCTTTTTGTTTTTCTTCATATTTCATTGTGTTCTACTGTATATATTTTGTGTTCTACCTAATTAAGCTTCAAAAAAAAAAAAAAAAAAAAAAACATATTTCTATGTGTGATGAGAACTTGAAAACGAAGAAACTTGTAAGCTATTTAATCCTTAGGAAACTGCAAACTAGCCTTGCTTGTCAGGGTTGGCTACTTCTTTCTTTTTTATATTCTTCTTGCGAGACGAGCTATTGAGGTCGATTTTTGTTGTGATTAAAATAAAAATAATATCGTCTTATTTATACTGCCCGATTAGGACTAATAAGTCCCATTTTTCCAACAGTAATCCCCAGACGTATTATTATGTGGTAAAAATCCCATAGGGGAGGAAAAATTGTCTTATCCCGGCTGGATTTCGAATCCACGACCTCTGGAATCTCTGGATTCACAGAGTGGCGCCTTTACCACTGAGCTACCAGGACAGACGAACTGATTGTGATTATGAGAGCTACCTGAAACTCGATGGGCGGGTACCCATGGGGAGGCTGCAGGACTAGAATGGAGGACTTGGGGCCGCTATCCTGCAGGGGTGGCTTCTTCAGTATGGAGGGCGCCGTCGCATGGGGCTGGGCGCGGGACTCAACAATCTGCAGCAGCTCAGGGGCGCCAGAACCGTAGAGGTAGTCTGTGTGGAAGGATAGAGAGGATTGCGCTTTAGTGGGTACCTTTGGGTGCACTGGTAGTCAAGTGGTTAACGCGCTAGTCTGGTAATCCTGCAGGTAGCGTAGGGATCCGTTGGTTCAAATCCTACCCAGTGCATGAATTTTTCCACATTAATTTGATTATATGACCACATAATAATAAGACTCTGACGGTTAGGTGGTAGAAAATGCTTTGATCATTAACCTCGCCTGGTGGTTACCTTCCACTGAAGAGTATTATTATTGTTACCTTTTCTTTTGCTACATAATTCTCAGGTGTAATTTTTAGCCCCAAAATCACAGTGCATTCAGAGAGAGAACGTAAAAGTATTATGAAATACTCGTAATCTACAACTGATGCCACATGGGCACTTGCCTTACGACAGTAAATCTGCAAGAGCTGGTAGGACCCAGCATTCGAGTCTCGACCATGCCATCAGAGAATGAACAATTTTTTTCTACTGTTTTCTATTTTCTATTGTCGTCTTTTGTATAAGTCAAGTAAACCGATATTCGCAGATTGCATTGGATTTTTTTATTTAGTTTACAATAATAATATTTTACAGGCAATAAATCTCCTATAGGTATTAATGGCGAATTTAATAGACAACATCGATAACATAAGTCAGTGCTTAGCGTCGGTTTCCCTATCTTACACAGTACGCAATCCGTGACTTAGCATCACAGAAGTATTACCACAGAAGTATTAGAAGTTAATTTCACGCTAAGTCTAATTGCTGAAGAGATAAAACTATTCTTTGCAAATTTTCTTTTGATTTTAAAAGACCGAACAGCTGATATTTTAATTTTAAAATCTTCCTTCTTTCTTCTTTCACTTTAGCTTTTCAAAATTAGAGGGACCAATTCATCATAAGTCGACGCAGTAGTAAGATCTCCACTTCTGCTACCACACTGTATACTAGACACAGGTAGTTGCAATGTTTAGGGTGGGATTTGATCATATGATTAGCTTACATAAAGTTATCATATTAGTGATAATCACAATCGTGATATTATCTCAACTACTCAAACTCGCTTTACTAAATATTTGCTTACCTTGGGACTTGAACCATCGACCTCCAGTTATGTACATTGTACAAGTACACCGCCTCATCGATTAACGTTTTTTTTTTCTTTCTTTGAATCGTCTTTTTCCTCATTAATTTGAGTTTGTGACCACAAAATAATAAGACTCTGAGGGTAAGGTTGTAGACAATGCTTTGAGCATTAACCTCGCCTGGTGGTTACCTTCCACTAAAGAGTGTTGTTATTATTATCAATCTACTGTGGTCGGTGACTAGCTTACCTGCGCTAATGTTGGACATTGGGCCGCCATTCTCTTGGCGCCTCTGCTTCACCATGGCGCCCCCGACATTGCCACTCCCGTTGGAGCTCGAGCTGTGGATGCTGCCGCCAGAATCCGGATGCATGCCGCCACTTCCGCCACTCCTGGACTTGTCTCGCTGGTAGTAGACGCCGGCGAATATCAGGACGTTCAGAATGAGCAGGGAACAGCCTGGAAGAAAAATATCGCCTTCTTTATACTTATTTATTTATTTATTTTCACTTTATTGATAGGACATATTATATACAATACAAATAATTACAAATTAAAATTTAATATATAAAAGAAAAAAAAATAAAGAAAAAAAATATATATAACATATACATAATAATTATGATATGTCCTATTTTAAGGGCGGGGTAATTGCCTTAGGTAATAATTGCATTATAATAACTTCTGGATATACTATACAATACAATACACTACAATACTTTGTTTATCCTGAGACGAACACCCGTATTTATGAACAGAAAACGCCGTCTGAGCAAGGTATCAAGCATAATTTCCTTATTATTGGTCAATACCTTGCTTGAGACATTGCTCGGACGAAATTTACTGTTCATAAATACAGCTGTAAGTCCCTTTAATCTCACAGTCTAAACAAAGTCTCATTTATTGGTGATCGGTACAGGTATACTGCCCGCTAAGGTTAAGCCTCATCATTCCAGCAGTAAGGCAAGAGTCAAGACGTATTAATATGTGTTAAAAATTCCAAATGGGAGGATAACTTGTCATGTACCGGCTGGGTTTCGAACCCGCGGCTTCTGGATTCACAGAGTGCTGCCACCACTGAGCTACCGGGACAGAAAAAGGGATCGTTCGACCATCAGTGCCGTCGATAAAGCTACTACGCGGTACCTGAAAGATGTTCTGATATTTGCTTCCGAGTTGGAAAGTCAGTGGTGGATTTTTTTCTGTCCCAGTACCTTGTAAAATACGTATCAATTTTTATAATTCCGCTCTTAAATTCACTGTTCAGAGAGGTAATGTTGCCTCAGTGCTGAGCACACTGCCTCGGGAAGATGTCCTTGGACTCCTTGGAGAAGTGTTTTATGTGTTATATTTTACTAGAAGTTGAAATCGTAAAAATTTAACACTCTTTGAAAAAGAACTATGTATGTAGTTTCAGTAGTTTTGACTTTGACATCACGAAAATGATTAACACAAATATGATAACTATTCACCTCTTTCATTGATTTGTTTTTGCTGTGTATAAGCTATCTACCAATAAGTTGACAGCCGCGATTGTCCATTTTAAATAAAAATAATAATGATAGTTTATTATTAATAAAAATAATACGAAACAGCTGTCCAGGTATGTTCTGATAGTCCTGTACATCTAGTACAACTTCTCATTTTTCTGTTTATACTGATATACTGATGTATTTATTTATTTTCTTTATAAAGAAACATTTACACAAAGGTACTTCTCCTAAGCTTTGAAGGATTATAACGATTTCTTTATCTCCCCCCATGGCCGACGCTGCTTGACTTTTACCTAAAAGGTCCATCAACTATAACGTGCAACAACAATGCCATAGGCAATAACCCCGCCCTTTATTTAGGACATATGTTTTCAAATATTTTCTATTCTTTTTCATTTTTATTGTATAAATACTGTTCTTTTCATTTTTTCACTGTTAAAATTATTTTTGGAAGTACATAATGTCCTTTTGTATATCTAATAAAGAATTGTATAATAATAATAATAATAACTCACCTATCGCGACGGTGACACTCAGTGCCGTAGAGTAGGCAGCAAACCCATCCTCCTGCACCCCACTCGCCCCGCCCCCACTGTCCGATAGCTCCTCCTGTAGGTCCCGCCCACTGGAGGGAGCCACCTTCACCACTGAGTAGGATGCCTGCTGAAATAGAAATATGACCGTGTTACGTATTACCATTCATGGAAATTGAAATAAAATTTGGTAAATTAAAGTGAACATCACTTTAATTTACCAAATTCAAATAATAATATCGTCTTATTTATACTGCCCGATTTAGACTACTAAAGACCCATTATTCCAGCAGTAAGCCCAAGACATATTATTATGTGGTAAAAATCCCAAATGGGAGGATAACTTGTCATGTCCCGGTTAGGTTTCGAACCCACGACCTCTGGAATCTGTGGATTCACAGAGTGCCGCCTTTACCACTGAGCTACCGGGACTGACTAAAGTGTTAAAGTGATGTTAATCGGAAAAAAGTTGAACATTCATTCAACCTAGACACATAAAATAGTTGTCTGTCCCGGTAGCTCAGTGGTAGTCACTCTGTGAAACCAAAGATTCCAGAGGTCGTGGGTTCGAAACCCAGCCGGGACATGACAAGTTATCCTCCTATTTGGGATTTATACCACATAATAATATGTCTTGGGCTTACTGCTGGAATAATGGGACCTAAGTAGTCTTAATCCCAACTGAGTCGGAATTATCCAGCTATGTATTTTGATGTTATGGGGTCCACTCTTACCTCATCTTTGATAATAAGGTAATTATACCTATGTTGTTGTTCTTGTAGCCAGCTTGGCTACAGCTGGAGGGGTGAGTGATGGTCTCCAGCCAACTTTATTTCAAAGTTGGCTCGTCCTGAACCACATATTTCTATGTGCGATCAACCATCATGAGGACTAATTATACCTATAGCTTTACCTGGTGTATAATCTCGTTACTCGTGAGATTGAGGAGGTTGTGGGAGGCGGAGGGACCATACACTTGATACGTGGAGGGGGGAGGTTTCTTGCCCGGAGAGGGGGTCGATTGAGGAATCTAAAACCAAGAAAAAACGCATTTATTTTGTATCAAATATTATCGATTATCTGGTTGTTTTATTACAAACTCATAACACAATTCCATCTCGCTTAGGAAAAGCTTACGTTTTTAAGCTCATCTCGCCTTATGGTAACTTGTTTAAATAATTTCAAAATTCACAACCTTGTTTTATTACCTCCTAAAAAACTTACTTAGTTTCATTGGTTTAAGGTGTTAGTTTCTTTTATATTTTTTTTTTTAGAAGCATCCGCATAAAACATGTGTTATTTAATTTTTTTTTAAGAAAAATATTACCTCCGAGAAATTTTAAATATTAGAAATCGGAAGTATTGTGTTCGTTTTTGTAAAAAAAATATTTTTTTGCTCCGATTCCAATTTTTTTCATATTTTTATTTGTTTCATGTATAAATTATTTTTGTGTTAATATAATCTTTGTGTAACATGTATTGTACCATGGGCTTGTCCCGTCCAAATATATACAAATATATTTCTTTGTATATATCTGCCGACCTCCAAGGCTCAGTGGCTAAGAGCATTGGTTACTGACCCGGAGGTTGCGGGTTCGAATCCCGGCCGGATCGGAAATTTCCAAACAATTTTTTTCGTTTCCGGAATGGCATGGATGTAAAGGTAAAGAGCCCTGATTTAATGCGAAAGCGATTCCGGGGCACACTTAGCTTAAAAAAAAATAACAAAAAATAAATAAAATTAAATTCTTTTCGAGTTGAAAATTAACACTTAGACGACCGGCATGGTTTTTTTGTGAATTCTCTTGTGGGACCGGCGATAATATAGCTATCCGACCCCGTGTACCACTGGTGGTACACCCGGTCCATTCGGTACGAACGTGCGTGTACCACCGGTGGTACACCCGGTCGTCTACGTGTTAAGAGGAAAGGGAAATCAGTGCGTGCT
>CM044963.1:18508112-18683112 GCA_024516035.1 Bactericera cockerelli | reverse complement strand
GAGCATTAACCTCGCCTGGTGGTTACATTCCTTTAAAGAGTGTTTATATTGTTATAGCTCGATCAAAAATAACCAAATTAATACTATTCAGAGTATTCAGTCTTTCGCCTGACTTGTTGAAGGGTCTGCTTGTTGAATGAGTTTGTGCACACTAAAATTAACTAATCACTGCACATTGCCTAAGTGTTTAGTCACGGCGCTCACACATTTAAAAATAATATAAGTCACCTTTTATTTTATTTTTATGAAAAAAAAACTTGTCCCAGGGACCGTCCTTCCGGAAGGGTCGGAAGCATTTCATCTTTGAATGGCTAGACCATTTTTTTTTTTTTTGTAAAGAAAATGATTGGAACGAGTATCACCCGTCATTTCAATCAATTTCTTTGCCAAATGGTCTAACCATTTCTCAGATTCGACACTCCAAGCACCCATGGTTTCCACAGCAACAGGTTGGAATATGTAGCCTCACACAACTTACATTGACTGTCATTTCAATATGGTCACCATGATGTCGTAGCTACTATTAAGTAATGATTATAAGGTAATGATTAAAAATTCTTGCATTAGTGTTGAGCACCGAACCAACAGATCCAAAGGATTCCTCCGAAAAGGATTACCAGACTAGCGCTGTAACCACCTTGAGCACAAATGCGTGGTAGTTCTGTGAATAATAATAATACCTAATAATAATAATGATAAAATTAAAATATTAATGCATAATTATGTAAGTATTTAACATTTTATATATCTTATGTGTATATTTTGACACTGCAGCATGCTGTAATTTGTAGGTATACAATTATACATACTAACTAGTTTTTTTTTTACTCGGTTGTGGAAATGAACATAATAAGTATGTGGGTATACCTGTTTTAAAATTACAAAAATAACCTTTTTCAAATTACTTTTAAAATTTCGAGTGCCATCTCCTCCGTTACTTTTGGCTTTCGACTGCCGCGTCGTTCCGCTCTCTTGCGCTCTTTCATGTTTTCATTCCGCAAATTTGAAACACATGTCATAATATTTTCAAAGTAGAATTATGTAAAATTCCTGAAACTCTTCTCTGCGATTTTTTTTTTTTTAAATATTAATTATGAAAAAAGAAGACGAGGAAAAATGGTAAAATTTCAGCTCAAACTGTGGATGTACCTAGAATAGTAACGGCTGTGATGTGCGTTTTTAGACTGAAACCAATAATCAACCAGAAAATAATTGAACGTCAAATTTTTTTGGTTCTGTCATTCTTTCTGTTGGTAATGATTTTTAATTTTTGGATTTAACGTCACTTTCAACTGCATGATCAATGATTATATCACGACGGGGACACCCTCAATTTGGTTGCTAGAAACTCACAAACCATCTACTCAAATTAATCTCACCCAGTTAGGACATCATTACGTATATACAGGGTGGGGCAAAAGTCTGGAAACCCCTGAATAACTTTCGAATGCCTTCTTTGGTAAACTTAAAATTTTGTACAGTAAACCGGGCTAATTAGACCTTCTTTTAGAGTGGGGTCGATTTTTGTTACCGACCCCCATGTCGGGGCCAGGGGGGCCAACTTTATTTTTTTAAATACGAATCCCCACTTTGCGATACATTTTTGGAAAGGTCTTCAAATAAGAAATACATTGGTGCAAATTTTATTTTTTTAATATTATTTGTTTGCAAATGGCGTCCAACTTTGTGTATGCAGTAAATTCTGGAAACCCCTGAATATCTTTCGAGAGGACTTTCTCAGCAAATTTAAAATTGTGTACGGTAATCCTTGGTAATTAGACCTTATATTAGAATTGGACCAATTTTTTTTACTGGCTCCTTTTTGGGGCCAGGGAGTTCAACTTCATTTTTTTAAATACGAAACCCCACCTTGTGATACATTTTTGGAAAGGTCTAATTACCCCGACTTACCGTGCACAATTTTAAATTAACTGAGAAAGCCCTTTCAAAAGATATTCAGGGGTTTCCAGAATTTACTGCATACTCAAAGTTGGACGCCATTTGGAAAAGGTTTAATTTAAAAAAAATAAAATTTGCACCAATGTATTTCTTATTTAAAGACCTTTCCAAAAATGTATCGCAAGGTGGGGGTTCGTATTTAAAAAAATGAAGTTGGCCCCCCTGGCCCCGACATGGGGGCCGGTAACAAAAATCGATCCGACTTTAAAAGAAGGTCGTATTAGTCCGGTTTACCTTCAAAATTTTAATTTTACCGAAGAAGCCATTCGAAAGTTATTAAGGGGTTTCCAGACTTTTGCCCCACCCTGTATTTTGTTTATATTAATATTGTAGATTTTGCATTTTAATTTTTAATATTATTTGTTTTTATGTAATTAATTAATTATGTTCTACTAATAAAGAGTTTCATAATGTTTCTTTTTAGTAACTTCCTCAACTGCCAGAGGCAAATAGATTTGCACGAGGAAGGTAGGCACCTGTCAGGATTTTCACTCTTAGGTCACTCAGAAAAATTATGTCTTAAAAAAAGACAGCTAGTATAATATATTTAAAAATCATGAAAAATATCCACATTAGAAAATATACGCAGAGATTTTCTGGCTATTCTCTTGTCCCTTTGTGGGAGAGAGGAGGGGGAGGGAAAGAAAAAGGACGAGAAATAGGAGAAGAAAGAGTAAAAAGGAGATACAAGGAGGATGGCACGGAAGAATAAGGGAGAGGGAAGAAGAAAAAGGAGGTGAAAGTGGTGGATAAGGAAAGATTTTTATATTTAAGTCACATTCACCCTGGCTTTCGATAATACTAAATAAAAAACGTGAAAAAAAAACCGATGAAATCTCTCTTTTGTAACCCAATATGTCATACTGGGTCACGGGTGCAGTGGTCTGAGAGCCATGAGTGCGGGTGTTGGGTTCTAATCCCGTCCAACATCATAGAATTTTTCTAAGGGTTGAACTATCAGAAAAAATTAAGTTTAAAATAAGCCAGACACTCTCTCAAGTCGGAGTTTCAAAAGGATTGAATTATAGCTATAGCCCAACTTGGGGGGCTATAGCTATAATTTTCAATCCCGTTATATAATTCGTTCTAAAGTGAAATTTATCACAAAAGCTTTTAAAGTTCAATCCTGAACTTGGATTTGTTTTAATTCTAGCCAAATTCAACTTTTTGTTCGATCTTTGTTAATTAATTCATTATCCTCTCGTGAGGTATTGTAACCACAAAAATAATATTTAATACGTGTTGGGCTTTCGGCTGGAATATTGGGATTCACTAGTACTATTATAAATAAGGCGATATTATTATTCATTTAGTCCCTTGACCGTTATTGCTATAGAAAGAAGACATATATTTTACAAATACCGTGCTTTGGTAATCATGTATTGTGGTTAAGGCGCTTGTCTGGTAATCCAGTTAGCATTGGTTCGAATCCCACTCAATAAATGAATTTTTCCTCATTAATTTGAGGATATGACCAGATGACAACAGTCTGAAGGTTAGATGGTAGAAAATGCTTTAAGCAACAACCCCGCCAGGTCAAATTATATATCTGTATAATGGTCAAATTCCTTCCACTTCACCCTGTAAAGTAAGTCTCTGGTTGTAAGGTAATATTTTCGATTTTCATCCCATGTGTAATCCCTCTCGTCCTATCATTCCTCTTTCTCTTGCTATATTTTCTTTTCTTTTTACTTCCAAGAAATGATAAGTTGTAAATATAAAGAAACCACTGCATAAATCTGATAACCCCCTTTGCTTGGATTTCTCCCTCATTTAGGGACATAAATAAAATATATTTCAAAGGTAAAACATTTCTTCCAACTCACTACCGAGAGGAAGCGTGCCTCTGTTGCTCGAGCTATTGCCCCTTTGGATGGCCTGTGATATCTTTTGTTTCAGGAACTGATGCGAGCGAGAATCACCAGAAACGCCCCGAAGGGCAAAGCCAATCTTTTTTAAACCTCATTTAGGTGGTAGATACTCTGAAGTTTAGGTGGTAGAAAATGTTTTGAGCATTAACCTTGCTCGCTGGTAAGTAACCTTTTAAAATGAGTTTTTATATATACTTATCATGATTTTTTTTTTTAAATTGGCAATGTGTGCTCGGAAATAGCAATAATATTTATCTGTACCTATTAGTTAAACTCTTTGTACCTATTAGTCAAACTCTTTGTACGTATTAGTCAAACTCTTAAATTGATTAATGTAAATGTAAGCTAACGTGTTGCTGGCAATAGTGGCTATTGCCACTATTGCCAGCCAAACCTTTTACAAACTGTCATAGCAACCTAAAGTGTTAGAGCACCATGAGGAAGCTATTTGGCGAGAGACGAAATTTTTCTCGCTCTTAAATTATCCCTCTCAAAGATAAGAGAAAAAAAAAAAAGATTTAATAGAAATGTAATTCCTACTTCCTCAGAAAAAAGTGAGGTAAAGGCAATCACGTGCACCTGATTTGAATGGAATGGACTGAACGGCTAAAGAACAAGCCTCTCCCGGTAGCTCAGTGGTAAATTCGGCACTCTGCGAATCCAAATAGTACAGAGGTCATGGGTTCGAAACCCAGCCGGGACATGACAAGTTATCCTCTCATTTGGGATTTTTACCACATAATAATATGTCTTGGGCTTACTGCTGGAGTCCCGGTTTCAGCGTAGATTTAATAAAGTGAGTTTGGGTAGTTATGATATCACGAAAGTGATTAACACAAATATGATAACTTCTTTTTAAATCATAAATCATATTTTTTATTTCAAAAATGTTATCGACTTTCATTCACTAGAATACTAGATTTATAGATTTTGATGCCGGGTCGACAGACTATTGTTGTCTAACATAGTTTTTTCAAAAAGGGCATAATAACATTTTCTACTAACAAATTTGTTATTACGACTGTGTGTTAGCTGACAACAATGATGTCTTGAAGTTTGTCGGTAAATATCAAAGGAAGAGATCATTTGATATTATTTTCTCTTTTTTTTAGCAGTTTTTTACGACAGTTTTTTACGTTTTCATACCACGGTTATACTATTATCAGGATCAGGATAGTATAGGTTGCCTGCGTCAGGGGCACGTTGAATAAGCCAGTTAATTTTCTGTCACTGAAGTTAAGCAACGTCCAGCGATATTAGGACTTGGACTTTTTGTAGTGGCATGGATGTAATGGTAGAGTTCCCTAAAGTAATGCAAAAGCGGTTTCACGGCACGAGCTAACAATGTTCGCAACTTCCTCGCTTTCTCTTTGGCCTATCTATAGTTGCTTGCATGGTACAACTACTATCTACTTACTTACACAAAACATACAATATTTCGAGTAGTTTTTTACCTCAAAAAAATCCTCAATATGCACTCTTGGTAAAAATCGCCAAAATAACTATGAAGTTGCATTTTCCAACATGCAATTGGATAAAAAACGGGCTTCAGATACCATGCACTGGTAGTCAAGTGTTTAACGCGCTAATCTGGTAATCCAAGTAGGGTAGGGATCCGTTGGTTTGAATCCCACCCAGTGCATCACTTTTTCCTCATTAATTTGAGTTTGTGACCACATAATAATATGACCCTGAGGGTTAGGTGGTAGAAAATGCTTTGAGCATTAACCTCGTCTGGTGGTTACCTTTCACTAAAGAGTGTTATTATCATCAACGAATAAGAGTATCAGCACTAGCACTTGTTAATGTCATTATCAAAACAATCATCATGATCCATGATGACTTGATGACTACTACTGTTACTGTCTCGTATTATTTGAATGAAGTTGGTTTCAGAGTAAAAGTTTGCCAGACTTCTCTGGTGTGGGTTTTCCGCGGAAACTTCGTAAGCAGCTTTCCGCCGTACTTGGAACCAAAAATAATTCCTTGCTTCAAATTTACTTTTACATTTCGCCATAATGATATTGTTATTGTTGATAATTACTTTAAAAGAAACTTAACCATCCTTTATTTCATTACGAGTACATTACAGAACTGACATTAATATCTCGACATTTCTGAACGGAAAATGCCGTCTAAGTATTGTCTCAAGCATGATGATTTCTTTGAATGGGTCACCTAGGCTCATCAGGTACTTCTTATAGATGCTAGCAGACTCAAGCACTGACCTAGACTTAAGCACTTACCAAAACTAAAGTAATTCTTTATGCCCTTCGACAAATACAACAAAAAAAAGAAGAAAGAAAATGGAAACAAAGTGAGATGAAGATGAAGATTGAAAATTGTTGAGATAATGTTCCCGAAAAGTACACTAGTAGGTACTTCATGGGAACATAAAAATGTATATGCAAAAGATAAAGAAGTAAAAAGATTATAACTATTACTTAAGCGCTCACCTAGACTCAGGTACGTCTTGTGAATCCTCCTAAACTTAAGCACTCACCTAGACTCAGGTACTTCTTGTGAACTCCGAAACTTAACACATAGACGACCGGCATGTTTTTAGTCAGTTCTCCCGTGGGACCGGCGATGTTTAGGCTATTCACAGGCGTAGTGCATGCGTGTACCACCGGTGGTACACTCGGTCCATTCCTTACAGATACGCGTGTACCACTCGTGGTACACCCGGTCGTTCAAGTGTTAAGCACTCACCTAGGCTCAGGTACTTCTTGTGAATCCTCCTAAACTTAAGCACTGACCTAGACTCAAGTACTTCTTGTGAATCCCCCTAAACTTAAGCACTGACCTAGACTCAAGTACTTCTTGTGAATCCCCCTAAACTTAAGCACTCACCTAGACTCAGGTACTTCTTGTGAATCCTCCTAAACTTAAGCACTGACCTAGACTCAGGTACTTCTTGTGAATCCTCCTAAACTTAAGCACTGACCTAGACTCAAGTACTTCTTGTGAATCCCCCTAAACTTAAGCACTCACCTAGACTCAGGTACTTCTTGTGAATCCTCCTAAACTTAACACTTTGAGCCCCGAAGCTAGAATTGGAGAGTGGTTACTGGGACCAAGCCAAATTATGCCTTGTGCACCCGTCGGACCAACATTTTTTTATTATAAAATATGGTGTATTTTATCAAAAAAATTCTATACATATACCATTTTCGGCTGTAACTTTTATACTTTATGAGTTATTGACCTTTTTCTTTGAGTACCAAATATGGTACTCATGTCCCTTGTGATAAATCTGCATCAAAAGACACGAGTACCATATTGCTAATATAAGCAAAATACAATTTGCTCATTTGATTCTTTGGTAAATTTGTTTTTTTTTTTTTCGATGGGGGTTCCCATATTATAAGGAACATACAAATTTTGTGAATTTATTTTGTCTTCATATAATTAGTTATTCAATAAAGTTGTTCTTTTCAGCAGTGTTTCAATACCTAATTGTAAAAAAAAATCTCACCTGTTTTTCATTATTCCAATAGGTAAAACTGAGTACCATATAGAGTAATCACCCCCCAGATTCCATGCCTATATATCCACCCTAATTTACACAAATTTCAGAACCCAACACTCATACATTGTTCCCAAGGACCACTAGAACCTATTTCCCATACAAAATACATAGAAACGAATACCGAGGAGAGTATTCGTGTCGTCAAAGTAAGGAAGGTCGTGAATACCACAGAGGGTACTCATGTCCTCAGAGCAATGTTGGGTGAGGGTTAAATATGGTACTCATGTCTTTTATGGAAAGTCAGCTGAGGGGCACATATGGTATTCATGGGCTCAAAGTGTTAAGGACTCACCTAGACTCAGGTACTTCTTGTGGATCCTCCTAAACTTAAGCACTCACCTAGACTCAGGTACTTCTTGTGGATCCTCCTAAACTTAAGCACTCACCTAGACTCAGGTACTTCTTGTGGACGCTCTCGTAAGCGGTCCACTCCACATTCTTGAACTTGTTACGCTCCGTCCTCACGCTGTTGTGAAGCAGGTCCGTGCCTGAGCCTCCGTCTTGGGCGTCGTTGGGGTTCCTGGGGAAGAAAATCACCCATGGGTTATTCTAGGATTTCTTAGGGTCGTTCAAAGGGTTAGACAACCGACCCAAAGTGCCCAATTATTATTATTATACAACTCTTTATTAGATACAAAATGACATTATACATACAAATAATAATTTTAACAATGAAAAAATGGAAACATTTTTTTTTTATTTATTTATATATTACTGATTTTTATATATTACTGATCAATTGTAAAAAGAATAAAATAAAATAAATAAAAATACAATAAAAATGAAAAAGAATAGAAAATATATAAAAATATAAATGTTCTAACTAAAGGGCGGGCTTATTGCCTATGGCAATCTCTTCCACCTAACCTTCCCACCCATTTGGTTATTTTAGGATTTCTCAGGGTCGTTGAAAGGGTTAGGCAACCGACCCAAAGTGCCCCAGGCCCAGTCTTCCAAGGAAAGAATGATCAAGCTCGCCTGGAGGCCAGCGCTCGTCAAGTAGCGCTCGCCGCTGGTCTATATTAACACGAGACAGAGTTTCTATTGTTTTAAAATAACATAAGATATGACAGAATGTCCGCCAAGTCTGAGTAATGTCAACAAATCTCAGCGCCATAATGCGCTGAGATTTGTTGAAAGACTTGAGGGAGGGTCTGGCTTATTTTAAATTAAATTCCGTTTTATAATTCGGCCCTTAAAAATAAAAAAATAAAAAAAATGAAGAGAATACTCTTCAGTTGAATCACGGTGGTTTTCCATAACATCACAATAAATAATGATGTGATATTTTATTTTCCCTAAGGAAATATTACTGATCAAATCTAGAAAATTGTAAAAAGAATATCCCGGAACGAGCTCGATGCTTAAGAAAAGAGAATAAAATTTCAACACAAGTCCAGAAGAAAAAAATCGAGAATACACTCTAAAAGCGTTCCAAAATGTCTGATAGTAAGTTCATAAAAAGTAACATCAATGAAAGAGCACTGGAAAAAGGAGAAAGAAGCGGATCATCGATAACAAAAGCGAAAAAATATCAGCAACAAATTGCAAACAATAATCGTTGCAATGTGCTCTTCTCTGTTTGGAACATGAAAGTATTGAAACATGCCAACATCAAACCCGCAGCCGACCTTGAAGCACTAATGGGGAAAAGGCATGATATAATACAGTCTGGAGTAAAAACAAACGAAAGCATTGGAGTGGAAGGAAGTGGACGAAGTGCAGGAAAAACATATTTCTGTACTAGTTGTAAAGAAAGGGGGATTAGATGGAGCTGGAGATGGTATAACAGAAGGTGAAGGGTAATAGAGAAGTGATGATAAGGAAATAGAGAGTAAAGGGTACCTAGATAAAAACTATGTAACAAATAAATAGAAGAACGGGTACTAGAAAAGTAGTACCAAAAGAAAAAGTGAATTAGAAATACGATAGAAGGAAAAAGAAGGAGACGATAATTATAAGATGAAAGAAGCAGAAAAAAACGAAAGGATAAGGAGGTAAACGTAAGAATGATAAAATTCAGGGAAGTGATGAAATCATAAGAGAAGTGGAACGAGGACATGTAAAAGAAAAAGAAAACTAGGAGGGACGAGTGAGAAAGAAAAAAAAGAGAAATTATGCAAGACATAAAAGAAGAGAAAAAAGGAATATTGTTAAAACAGATATAAAGGAGAAGAGGAAGTTCAAAAGACATAGAGAGACAATAAGAGGATAGAGCTAGAATTGAACCAAGAAAATAGAGAACTTCTTGTTACTTCCGATAAATTTCTAATACTAGAAATCGGAAGTATTGTGTTCGTGTTGTAAAAATAAAATATTTTTGCTCAAATTTTTTTTTTACATTTTACACCAATATAAATAAATCTTAGATGTTATAAATCTTAGATAGAACAAACCCACCACAAACATGAGAACAGGTTTAACATGAACAATGCTGACCTCAAGTAGGTTTGGGGAAAGGCAAATGATAAGAAGACTATATTATTGTGCTTTCAATTTTACTTCTGAGTAATTTCTAATATTAGAAATCTGAAGAATTTTTTGTTGTGTTATTGGGTTCTCCTGTCAAATAAATATGTTCTTGTAAATAAATATGGATCAATGAAACACTAAACTTAAGAAGAGCAAGTAACATAAGAGATGAAAAGGAGCGATATTCCAAGAAATGCTGATAAAAAGATGTAGAAAACATCGGAGAATAAATAAAAAAAGGGTACGACGCCGACAGACAAATAATATAAACAAAGCAGAAAATATACAGGGTGTGCCGAATAAAGGTTCCCAACTAAAATTTACTGGACCATCACACCCCTCAGTCACAGCGGAGCAACCTCAACTCTATGTATACTCATAAAGAAAGTATGGAGAAGAATGCTGATCCGCTGCCACTGCTACAACAACAACAACTAAAATTTGCTGTTAAACGACACTTCATGTGTCAGAAAGGATCTAAATACTGAAAAAGATACTCGGTTTAAAATTCCTTTTACAATTGAACAGCTGTCTTAAATCAATACTTTTGTTTCATATAAGGGTGCAAATACTGTTTTTATATATATTTATTTACCTGACATCTCCTCAGTGATGCTTGCCAGGCGACACAGTAATATTTTCAAGCAATTGTATATACATATCTTTTTTACATGTTTTTTATACAGGTGGTGGTGGTGGATAATTTTGTAAGATCCACGAATTGCTACAATGATGTTTCTTTTCAGCCATTGGTTTTGGGAGAAATTTGAATGTATTTTGAGGCACATTGTACTATTAAAAATAGTAATTTCATTTTATCTCCCTCCAAAAAAAAAATAATGTTAAAACAGTAACATTGATATCTTCTCACATCTTGTACAGGTATGTTCTAATATTTAATTACATCTAGTATATATGTTCTCACTTTTCTTTTTGGAACACCCTGTACTAGTGTACATAGAGAAATAATTGGTACATGAGTAAGGAAATAAGTGGAAAGAAAACAGATACACACAAGGTTTTTATTTAATAAGATATTTGAGATTAGGTACTTATCATCCTCTCTACACTTCTTATCTAACTAGTCTCTTACTCTTACTTATCCTCTCTACACTTCTTATCTAACTAATCTCTTACTTATCCTCTCTTAAATTCTTATCTAACTAATCTCTTACTCTTACTTATCCTCTCTACACTTCTGATCTAACTAATCTCTTACTCTCTATTTCCTTTCTTTTACTTCTATCTCTCTCCTATCTTCTTATTTAGTGACCTTATTTAGCAAGACTCTTCTATTTTTATCCCTCTAGGGTCACATCTTTCTTTCATTTTGTCTTCCTCGCCTATTATTATCATTTATTTATTTGACTAATATACGGGCATATTAATCCTGTACTAACTAATTTTACAATTCATTTCCCTAATTCATCGTTCTAAAAAATATAAAGCCAGCGTCGATGGCATGTTGAATACACCGGTTCCCTTCAGAACACCGAAGTTAAGCGACATCCAGCGAGGTTAAGACTTGGATGGGTGACCATTCAAATTCTAATTCTCGTGACGCTGGCTTTTCCCGGCCCAACTCAGGCTGGGTGAGGTCAATGTGAGTAGCAGGTTTGTGAGTTTCCTGCGAATGGAGGGTAAAACCCCCGTCGTGATATGACCATGGCAGTTGAAAGCGACGTTAAACCAAAAAAAAAAAAAAATATATAAAATATAAATATAAAACTAGCCAACATATGACTATCTACTTATCTATATTAAAAGCGACATCCAGCGAGGTTAAGACTTGGATGGGTGACCATTCAAATTCTAATTCTCGTGACGCTGGCTTTTCCCGGCCCCACTCAGGCTGGGTGAGGTCAATGTGAGTAGCAGGTTTGTGAGTTTCCTGCGAATGGAGGGTAAAACCCCGTCGTGATATGACCATGGCAGTTGAAAGCGACGTTAAACCCCACTTAAAAAAAAAGAAAAAAAAAAGAAACACAATTGTATATTAATTAGGCCACACAATTACTGTAATCATAATTATTCACTAAATATTTTTTTTTCTTCTGAATATTAAATTATATTTTATTTTGTTCACATTCTATTCAAGTAAAGTAACACAAAGTTTTTGACTTTGGCAATCCAGAGAGAACACTTGCTGCGTTACCTCTCTGGATTGCTAGAGACAATCTTTGTGTGAGAAAAATGCCCGCTCTCATGTCTCCTGTCACTCGGGCTAAAACGTCGCCAAATCTCCTGAAAAACTGTTTTGTCTTCAAGCTCCACGGTCCAAATGTCTCGAATGCTAATGGTTGGAAAATATAATTCTGATTTCGAATGAAGCTGTATTTGGCGACCTTCTTTTTGTCGGCTTCCTCTGCAGCAGACCCAGCTTCCTGTCGAGTCTTGGGGAGATATGTTTCTGCTAATGTGTGGACGCAGGTACAATCCCAGACTAAGGTTTGACCTTTCGACCAGGGAACCAAGGACATGCCATCAGGCCGCTTGCCGTCATCTCTGGATAATCCCAGGGGTTCTAAAGTTGAGGGAACATGGATGGAAGATAGAGCCCGCTGAACAATATCATTCAGTTCTACATGACGAGGAAAGTGAAAGTGACCTTTCCCTTTACAACAACTGAGACCTAAATATTAACTATTGGAAGTATCAGATAGATGTCATCAGATCACATAGTTAATAGTATAGAGTTTCTACTCTGGCACACTCGTTTGATGGTGGTGGAGAGGGGAGGATTTCGGTGGGTAGGGTACACCGTTAAAAATACTAGATCCCCACCTCTCTGTTAAGAAAACAACCAGCACAAGTGATAATAATAAATAAAATCTGAGACAAAACTATTGCAAAGAAGAGAAAAAAAATCGAAGAAAAGTAGAGGAGAAAAAGTATTGAAAAAATAAAGAGAAAGAGAGAGAGGACGGAAAATAAGAAAAAAGACAAACAAGAGAGGAGAGACAGAAGGAGAGACATAGAGAGATAGAGAGAGAGAGAGAGAGAGAGAGAAATGTAATGAGGAACAAAAAAGACAGAGGGAAAGGGATAAAGAGAGAAAGAAACTCTTTCTTATAGAGAGATAGAGACAAAGACGAAGGAAAAAAAACAAGAGACACAGATAATAAGGAAGGAAGAGAGAGAAATGTAATGAGGAACAGAATGGGAAAGAGAGAAATTGATAAAGATAGAGAGAGAGAGAGAGAGAGAGAGAGAGAGAGAGAGAGAGAGAGAGAGAGAGAGAGAGACATTAATATATAGAGAGAAAGACGAAGAAAAAAAATCTGGTGCAAACATCACACGACTTTCCTTATCATATTAGGAATTAAAACAGGACCAAAAGCCACTAGTGACTCAACGGTAACAGTTAGCTAAAAATCCCAAATTCGTAATCAGCACCTCAAAATCATTCGATTTGATATGTCACAATCCCCATCTAGGATGAATAATAAAAAAGTTAGTCCAAGCGGGTCCCTCCCAAAATACCGGTAAATTGGGGCCGGGTTTCAAAAAGTTCAAGATATCAAAAAAATGATGGGAGTGAACCCTTATTATTTTTTCTATCCGAGAAAATGTTGTTCTCTAACTTTTTTTGTATCTTTAACCAATTCAAAGAAGCGGCGCTTGCGGCCAATATTCTGCGGCCCTGCGGCCGCAGAATGCGGCCGATTTCAACCAAAAGTTTCGTGGTTCGTCTGGTGTATACAATTAATTTGCATACCAATTTCAAAACTCTAGCTCCTACCGTTCTCGAGATATCCTGTTTACACACAGACAGACAGACGCACGGACCAATGGCTGAAAACAACTTTTTTGGTATCCTGAGGCTATGATTCGTCCAAAAATGTGAAAAACTGAGTAGGTGAAATTTTCGACGAATACAATACTTTCCTTATTATAGGTTAAGGAAAGTAAAAACAAGGGACACAGAGAATAAGGAAGAAAGAGAGAGGGAGAGGAAGAGACTTGATCACATGACTTGTTTTTATTTATTTCTTCCTTGCATGTTGTTACATGTTTATACTTTTCTACTAGTTCTACTTTTGTTTTTCTCTGTACAACTTTATCTTTTACAGGATAAGAAAAAGTCAGTGTTCGACATTTCTTTGTGTCTTTTGGAGAGAGAAAATTTAAAAATATCTTTTTTGATTTTTTTTAAAATAAAAATATAATGCATGTATTACAGTCTGTATTACCACGGACCGTTTAAACTTTGAAATGTAAAAATAAGGCAATATAAAAATGAACACTTTTAGATGATCTTCACAGAATATGTTGTAAGATTAGGTATATAGTATACGTGTATAATGTGCATAAAATCGCGTTTTGTATAAATGGACACGAAGTTCGTAAAATTAATAATAAAAAAAAAAATCACATATATTATTTTAAAAGAAATAATAAAAAATAAATAAAATTTCGATGATGAATTAATTTCAGCCAGGAATAGCCAAGTAGTTGAGTGTGTAGTAAATTTGTGAAAATGTTAAATCAGCAAGAATCAAGTGAGTTGTTTTTAAAAGTTACGCTACCAACAAAGTTTCCCCTTCACCCGGTCTATTCTCCATTCTGACTCGAGTGCACTCGCTTGCTGACTGACGTGCACTTTCACATCTAATGCTGACTCGAAAACTTTATATTACATGGATCAAATTATTTATTTAATCTGTCTTCATTCTCGTTTTAAGTAATTACTCCTTCTTGACTTTCATTTGTATAATTATTTCTGACTTTTTCTTGTTAATTTTTTCATTATTCTCTACACTGTTTTTAACTCGGAAATGTCTTGTAGTAAACTTATTTTTACATACTTATTAAAAGTTAGGGTGCTTTCTAGTCTCCGCAGAATAAGGGAATTTATCGCGGCAAATATTTTCTCACTTTTCTGTTTATACTTCTCATTTTCCTGTTTATACTGATTAAAATAGAAAGGTTAGTTGATGGCGTGGATACTCAGAACTATTACCTGCTGATGAGAGCAAACAAGCTCGAAACAGCTTTCCAGATATGTTTTGATATTCATGTACATCTAGTACAACTTCTCACTTTTCTGTTTATACTGATACTGAAATGATTTTGAATTTTTTTGTCTTTCTTAAATATTCGATGGAAAATATTAACAATGATATAATCATAATATGAGACTACGATTTATTGTGGTCATCTGGACTAATTCGTAGTTACAGGATTAAAAGCTCGAAATATCATAGAATTTAAAAGATTTAGAGATGCTATGTCTAACTGATGAGTCCAAATAAGTACGAAACTAGTCTTAGACGGCTCTCTACATCTTTTTAAGTCTATGATATAGACAAGTCAAGCTTTTAGTCTTGTGACTGTGAATTGGTCCAGATGACAGTTGATCGTAGTCTCAAAATTATGATGTATAATTGTTACATATTGGATGTCAAACAAGTTCAATTTATGGAAAATAATTGTTGAAAGTGTACTAAGTTTATACAAAATAGTACTAAGTTTATAGTACGCCAGCCTCCGTGGCGTAATGGTTGTGACTACTGCCTGTAGTCCAGAGATCCTGAGTTCGATGCTATTTACTTGTGAACCTGATTCCATCAATAAATTTGCTTTTGAGTAAAAATTAACTATTTCTGATTTAAAAAAAAACCGTCCGTCCTCTCTGCCACACCCTGTATAATTGTATATCTCTCCAAATTATCTCCTCAATATTTTCTGGTTCTTCTTCATCTTCTTGTCTCTCTGTATCCATTGTCCTGTTTATCTCTCTCTTCTTATTTGTCTCTTCTGCCTGTCTCTATTCCTCTTTCATAAAAATACAAAACAAAACATAATCACATGGTAAAGTATTTGTCTCTCCCTCATTGCGTTGTCTCGCTGTCCTATCTACTGCTGTGGGGGTGGGACATTTCACTGTCATTAACCTAGAAAAACTCTAAATATCCCCCCCACCTGCTACTCCCTGTGTCTCTAGTTTTTTCCTCTCTCTCAGTCCTATTTTGTCTCTCTCTCTCTCTCTCTCTCTCTTGTTTCCTGCTCTCCCTATCATTCTATCTCTCTCTTATCTTCCACTATGGTTTCCTTTAAAATTATATCAAAATGTAAATTGTTGTCTTATTCTGATCCCTCTTGTTCTCTCTCCTTTTCTTTCTTCCTCTTTTTTATTATCTCTCTCTCCTCTCTCTCTCTCCGTGTAGTCATTCATTATCGCTCCCTCCGTACCCTCCTTTCTTCTCTCTCTCTCTCTCTCTCTCTCTTATGTTCCATTTTCTTTCCTTTATTATTTTATCCTCTTTGAGTTTTTTGTTTCTCTTTTTCTTTTTCCTCTTCTCTGCTCTCTCTCTCTCTCTCTTTCTCTCTTCTCTCTTCTCTCTCTCTCTCTTCTTTCTCTCTCTTCTCTCTCTCTTCTCTCTCTTCTATATATCTCTCACTAGCTTTCACTATTTTGGATGTCTTGTATATAAAATCTAATTGTTTTTCATGTAGTAACTAGTAACTTTGTATCACATGTGCAACTGTACATAAAAATGTTCTGATAGTCCTCATTCTGATCCCTTTTCTCTTTTCAGACTGCTCTCTTTTTTCTATCCTCTACCTTTTCATCTTTCTCTTTCTATTTACATATATCTCGAAAACATTAATATTCATAAAGAGAGAGAGTCATTAGAAACTGTTTCATGGATTATAAATATTGTTGTTGCTCTTAAAAATAAAAACAAAACAAATTTTCAACACTTAAACACAAAAAAAAAGTCTGGAAAAGTTCCAGTTTGCTGTAAATTGTTAGCATATTTTTCAGTTATTTATCTGTGTTCTCCTTTCACCGCCCATTTTTTCGCAAGAGATGGCAAAAAAGGTTGCGCTGTGCTAATGATAGCGTCGCAAATTTTTGGCAAATTCTCGGGCATAAATCAACACACCTTTTCCAGTGCGACGAAAATTTGTAAAATCGTTGCCGAAAGTTTATTTTTGTAAAAAGGGTGCACACCCACTAGTATCATTTACATATTTTATTTGAGTTTGTAGTTACCAAAAACAAACGCAAAAAAAAGAAAAAAATAAAAATCAACACGGGAACAATAGCTAAGGATATAAATAATAATATGGTAGAGAGATGTCTTGCTAGGACGCGTCAAACAGATATGGTACCAACCAGCCAGTAATAACTATATTTGGAGCCCTTAACAGGATTGACGCTAGGAACGGCACGAAAAAAAAAAAAATTGTAGCCGTTATAACAGTACAAACATCTTATCTCTAATCATAAAATTATTATGATTGCAGATGTTTGTAAGGGACACCTTCCAAAGCGATTGTGAAGGTGAGTATATTATTACTACTCGCCCAAGAGAGAAGAGGCATAAATTATAGAGCTGAAAAAATTCCGAATCCGCCGTGATTTGAACCCGGGCCATCTGAAGTGTAAGCCGAGCATGTTACCACTATAGTATATCCATTTCAATATGATAGCTATGACTCATTAAAATCGTAGGCAGGGTTGCCAAAACTGCAAAGACTACAGAAGTAAAGAATGTTAAGTGCAGGAAGGTGCATCGCACAATACTTCCTTGTAAATTTTCTTTCAACCTTAAGGTTGATAAGCAAGAATAATACATATATGTATCTACATATATTATTATGAAGATTCAAACATTCAAAATCATATATTTCTGATCGACAACCAAGTACCTAGGTAATAATATTATGTGATGCAGTACATATAGGTTGAAACCTTATATTACCTGCACCAAACGTACCCTTCCGACCTTTGTATAGTAGAGCTCCTTTTATTCGTAACGAGTGAGAGAGTGTACTGAAAATAGATATTTATAGGTCCGCAACATTGTAAGAAATTCTGGAATCTGATTGGTTCTCATATTTTGTCGTGATGAGTCATAGCTATCATAATGAAATGGATATACTTTAGGCAAGCTGCAAGACATACCACACGGGTCTCTAAAGTAGCTGCTGATCCCTGTGGACTACTCATCTTTGGGTGGAAGAAATTGCCATAGGCAATAACCCCGCCCTTTAGTTAGAACATATTTGTGTATGTATTTATATATTTTTTCCTTATTATCTCTATATGTATACGAGTATAAAAGAGAAATATGGACGGGCCTTGTATCTTTGTGGCTTTGTGTGTCCGGAATAGTTTAGGCAAACGGTAAGAGATAGCAAAAAATCGATGAGAGACGACCCCAAGTAAAATTGCCGTACGATACGAGAAACACTTTCAAAAGTTCAAAATTCCACAGCGTCATTGAGTTGTGACCTTCCTCAAGCATTGGCTTGAGGAATAATATTTATAATAAATAAAAATACCAATGAAAATTTTCTGACTCACCCTGTCCTGGCGAAGTTGCTGAAGTAGATCATGGTGGCTTCGGACAGCAGGACTTCGGACTTGGTGAAGTTGCGGGTGAAGTGGTTGAGGCCCCCCACCAGAGGGGCGCCGAACAGGTAGGGTAACTCCTCCCCGTGAATACATCCCTGCCTCTGTGAACACACACACACATTAGAGGCGGAATTAATAGACGTTTTTGTAATACCTCTGTGGCGCTAAGTCCCGGATTGCGTACTGTGTAAGATAGGGAAAACCGACGCTAAGCAGTGACTTGTGATGTAGAATTTGTCTATTAATTTTGCCGTAGGTGCATTATAATTTATTAAATTTTGTTTACTAGCACCTGTATTGTGGTTGCTGTGGTTACACTACGTAAGCTTTCATTGGGATAAGTTATTAGTCTTCTTATATAGTCGTTTGAGCCGCCAGAAATGGTATCAGAGAAGAGCAAAACGAGATGCCTGTATGTCTAAAATCGTGGCATAGATGGTAAAACACCCTACATTATTGATGTTGACTTCGGCATATTTTTCATCTCATAGAACTTCTGTAAAGGTCATGAGTTTTTCCTTTCTTATACATAAAAGAGATTAAAAGAGAGACACAATTGTTGTTAGAAAATTCCAAGTTCCTTGACATTGTCGTAATGGAGATCCTAGGTCTTGTACAGGTGGTTTTATACCTTCAATATTTTTGGTATCTTTCATTTGAAAATTTGTACGTTCCGAAACAGTATCCTGGACTCAACCTGACTGTTCCAAAACTCCGTGGTGCAATAGTGTTTATCGCATTTCCAAGAATTTGGCGATCGTACTTGAGTTTGGGCAATTTTTTTTCTCATAAACATTCTCCAACTTATCAAGGCATCAAGTGACCACTTTGAATACTTTTTCCACCCACCGACCTCAGTAGCTTGATCGATAAGACGGCGAACTTGTGACCTGGAGGTCGGTGGTTCAAGTCCCGGTTTCAGCGTAGATTTACTAGAGCGAGTTTGAGTAGTTGTGATATCACGAAAGTAATTAACACAAATATGATAACTTATTATTAATATACTTTTCCCACCCCCTGAGATTGATACCAGTGCCTCTTACGCAAACGGAATTATTATTATCCTATGTCTCAGAAACTTTTGATGTAATATTACGTCCTAACAGTACAAGTAAAGCACTATTAGTATTGAAAACTTTACCCGAGTTTCGAGAGCACCGAAGCAAGGAGAGACGAAGAACAGAGTCTGTGAAGTTTGTCACGTACAATTATCAAAGTCATGTACCTGGCAGGAGTTATATGAAACATGTGTGCTAACCCTTTCAGGAGACACCAGTTATAATAATAACACTCTTTAGTGGAAGATAACCGCCATGCGAGGTTAATGCTCAAAGCATTTTCTACCACCTAACTCTCAGAATCTTATTAATAAGTGGTCACAAACTCAAATTAATGAGGAAAAATTCATGCACTGGGTGGGATTCGAACCAACGAAACCCTACGCTACCTGGATGACCAGACTAGCGCGTTAACCACTTGACTACCATTGCAAGTTTTACCAGTTATACCAGCGGAGATAATAATAGATACGTATTATTGCTGTCCGATCTGTGCCAAAGAATTTCCTTTTTCCAGTACTTCCATCTAGTTTTGTTTGTGACATTAAATGTGGTCAACTTTGAAAACATTGACCACCAATGCCTGTTGTTTTGTTAGGGAGAAAACAGTCCATATTCGACGTAGCTCACGTGAGCTGTTGGGAGCTCATGTGTGAAACAATATCCCCATTATCCAGGTTCTGATGGATAATTTGATATCATAATTATTCGAAAATAATATGTCGGACAAAATTCCGTGTATCAGATTGTGTAATAAAGCTGCGAATATGTACATACATACAACTGCGCATTATTCCTGAGAATCAGTATTGCATCCTGTTACTCTATACAAGAATGGTTTGGGTTCCATCATAATAAAAGAGAATGTGAAAAACTGTACATTGAGTCGCGTCAAAAGGGAAAAAATGAATGCTTGAATTGGATAGAAGAAATCCGACTGAAAAGTCAAGTAGCTTTCCACAACATCTTTCTACTTCTACCAACGACCCATTTGTGTAAGTGTACCGTAATCAAGGTCCCATTACATCCCCATGTTGCATGCCACCCCACATTGTAACGTCTAAGTGCACTGTTTTGTTTTTCACAGACCTCATAACGCTTTCCAGTTTACTGTCAACCCCTAGTTTGTCTTCCACTTTTGTGTCGGTTACTTTCACGTTAACTGCTTTGTCATTTACTTCTTCGTCATTTACTTCTTTGTCATATACTTCTTTGTCGTCTACACTTCTGCATCTAAACTGTCATAAGCCACAGAAGTTGGTTGGGTGTTACCATTACTTTCAACTTTATTAGTCTCTTCCGCGAATACTCACGAGTTTTACGATCACCTGAGTTTTATTTTCAGCACATTTTTACACCTTTTCCTTCCGTCTTCCTATTTTTTATACGCGATATTTTCGTTACTTTTTGTAATAATTATTTTAATTCTTGAGTTCTTCTTGCAGTATTCCCATTTCGTGCTGTTTTTTATTGTTTTATATTTTATATTTAATGATATTATCAACACCACCATCAGCAGAAGTGTCATACTTACCAACTATATTTAAGTCATTTCCTGCTTTTTTATACTTGTTCTTTTTCTTTTGATTTTAACCCTTACAGGTGTATTTTTGATTAGAATTGAAAACATTTACATACAAAAATATGATGTTCTCAAACAGGTTTTGTGCTACAACATATTTTACCGTGTTTCTGATGAGACTTTATTTTATTTGATAAATTTAGATTATTTTTACTTATCTCTTTCTAATATTGAAATTAGAAAAATAAAAAGTCAAATAAGGTAGGAAATCTTTCACGGTAATAATATCAGAATTTTTACTACACCCAATAATTTCAACACTGTACAAACATATGTTTGTAGGATATTTTAATAGTTATGTTAACACTGGTTCTGGGTGTTCAATGGTTCAATCCGTTCAATACTGGGATCATTCCTTTCACCACCATGATATTACACATGGACACGGAAATTAGGTTAAGTATGTCAGTATCGAGCAAGATTAAAAAGAGTCTACAGAATTCCCGTATGTTTCTATGTCTCGTGTTAACATAGGCCGCTTGGCTGGCGCTACTTGACAAGCGCTCGCCTCCCGCGAGCTTGATTTTCGGAGAAGCCAAATCAACTTCAAAGGGTTATCATTTTCCACTTTTCTCTCTCGCTCTCTCTCAACTCATTACCTTGAAACACTCTCTCTCTCTCTCTCTCTCTCTCGCTCTCTCTCTCTCTGTCTCTCTTTCTGCGTCTCTCTCTCTCTCTCTTTTCCTCTCGCTCTTCACCTCTCTCTCTCTCTCTTTCTGTGTTTCTCTCTCTTTTCCTCCTGCTCTTCTCCTCTCTCTCGCTCTCTCTGTTAAATCATTCCCTTAAAACACTCTCTCTGCCTCTCTCTATCACTTTCTTTTCCTCTCTCTCTCTCTCCAGTCTACCTCCTCATCGCTCTCAATTCCTTAGCTCCTTTTCTCAAAGTTGGAATTGATTCTCCATTCTGTTTACTCTGTCACGCGGACATGATGGGATTGTAAAGGCGAACGGCTTCAGCAGGTACCCCAGCTTTCTCTCGAGGAATGGAAACAAAGGGAAAGCAAAGTCGGGGGAAGAGACGGAAGCAGAGGAGAGGGAGGAGGCGTAAGAAATGGAGAGGGAAGAGACTTAAGCAAAGAGATTGACAGAGACGTAAAGATAGAGAGGTAGTAAAGAAAAAAGAAAAGAAAGTGAGATAGATAAAAGCAAGGAGACTTGGAGGAACGAAAGGAAGGATAGATATTATATAAATAAAGAGAGAGAGAGGGGGGGAGTAATTAATTAATTGCCAGCTGATCATAGCAAAAAATCTCGAAACAGTAAGTTGTCGAAGGGTCCTTGTTTGTTCTGATATTCATGTAGGTACATCTAGTATAAGTAATACAACTTCTCACTTTACTGTTTATATTGCTTATACTGAAAAAAAATCAATATAGGAGAAAGTGAGGAAAGCGAGTAAGAAGAAATAGAATAAAGTGGAGAGATAGGAGAGAGGGGAGAGAGAAGAGAAAGAAATAATAGAGTGGAGAGAGGGGAGAGAGGAGAGAAAGGTGAGAGAGAGAGAGGGGAAAGAAAGAATATAGTGGAGAGCGAGAAGAGAAAGGTGAGAGAAAGAGAGAGAAGAGAGAAAGGAGAGAGAGAGAGAAGAGAAAGAAATAATACAGTGGGGAGAGAGGAGAGAAAAGTGAGAGAGCAGAGAAAAAGGTGAGAGAAAGAGAGACAGGGGAGAGAAAAAAAGAGAGGGGAGAGAGAGCGGAGAGAAATGTGTGAGAGAGAGGGGAGAGAAATGTGTGAGAGAGAGGGAGAGAAGAGAGGAGACAGGGCTGAGAGAGAGGGGAGAGTAGAAATGAAAAGGATTTGGGAAAAATGGGGGGGGGGGGGGGGGGGGTGACGAGAACATGAACAGGGCGGGGGAAACAGAGAGGGAAGAAAAAATATTCAAAAAGGAAAGCAGGGCAAAGGAAGGGTTAGGGTTTTGTGGAACTTTCTATGAATTTTCGGTTTCCGCAGTTGCGAAAAAAGTTCTCCAGTGGAATTATTAATGACTCTTGCAGAATGGGTTGCAATTCTTGAGGGAATTTTCTTTTCACTCTTTTTCTTCTTTTTTTTGCATTTCTTCTACCTCAGAGAGCAGGTGCTATGTCAAATGGTCGGTATACCGGAGCTTTCTGTCTCATGCTGAGAGTTTCAAAACGGAACAACATGTAGTTTGTCTTCTGTACTAATTATTGTCACAGTCAACCCGTTACCCTCAGATTAGTAGCTTGATTTAAAGTACTCTTGTAATCTGGAGTTCGGCTGTACAATCTGTACATGTCCTGGTTTCAGCGTGGATTTAGTGAATCAAGTTTCAGTAGTTGTGATTGATCAACACACAAAAAAGATATTTATATTATTTTTCTTTTCTTCTTTATCACAGTCCTACATTTGTAGCATTCACAATATTTTGAAGTATAATAGTACTCATAATGACTTAATATTCATACAAATGTGATACCTGAAATTACAAATGATATGTACGAAGGAGATATCGTGTTAACGCATAAAGTATCTATCTCATTTCAGTTCATAGCACTATGTAGCCTCCGCGGCATAACGGTTAGGACTACTGCCCATTGTCCAGAGGCCTCGAGTTCGACTCCCGGTTGGGACAGACTTTTCAAAGAAAATTCTGTACCTACCCTCCAAACACGTGAGGCAGGCATACCTAGATCTAACTAGGTCGCAGTAAAATCATGTATAAATTTACAATAAATGGAAGAGGTGCTATATTAAACTGTTAGCGTAATGGGACTTCTTGCCTCGAGCCGACAGTCTAAATAAAGCACTACTATACTATATTACTAGCCGTTTGCCCGAGCTTTGCAACGGGACTAAATTTCAAATTTACTAAGGCATGGCCGTACTGCTGGACAGTAATGCCTTTTTGAACTTTCTATAATTTTTATGGACAAAGCGATAATGGTTTTGGGGGGGTCAATTCTGAGACATTTTTCGCTATCTTCTACGGTTTTGGCTAAACAACTCCGGACAAACAAACATAGGTAGGTAGTCCTTTTTTCTGTTTTATATATAGAGATACTATACCGAGGCTGGGTGAGGTTAATGTGGGTAGCTGGTACGACTCAATGGAGGGTAAAACCCCCGTCTTGATTATCTATTTCAAATCAGGAACGTTAAAACCGAATATGATCGAACTGGTCACAATAGATCTAACCAGGTCGCAGTGTTAATTGTAAGGGGTTCACTGAAAAATCCTGCAAACAGGTCAGAGATTAATAATCAATACTCTGATTTGTTAATATGAATGAAATAACCAATCAGAGTGCGTTGTGTGACGATTGAAAGAGAAATTTTGGGATTATGAGAGTGAGGGTGGTTTCTGGAGCAAGGGCCAGGCTGTCACCATCCCTAACATATACGTCATACATCCATAATCATACAGCTGAGTAGCTGACGTTCAGCATCTAGGGGTAGCAGTCGAACAAGTCCTATACAGTAAAAAAAAAATCTGCCAATAATGGACACATTGCTTCCTCGTGATTCACGAGCACATGAGTCGTGAATAGTTGACAGCGTTCCATCATGGAGGAAAGAATAATGGTATTACCTCTAGCCTTTCACTAAACAACTTGGCACTAAACAATCAACTACTATCTCATACGGCTAGCATTTTTACCAAAATCATGTAAAACTAGAGAAGAAGAACAACAAAATATTTGTTGTTGTTTTTTTTTTTTTTATTAAACGGGAACAACCCAATATACACAAATCACAAAATATTACAGTTAAAAACATACAAAATTATTGTAAATTAAATTTTTAAATAAATTATTTTTTTTTTCTTAAAATCTAGAAAAAAAAAAAGTACAAATAAAATAATTGTTTATTTTTATTGTTCTTTCATTTTGTTGTTTTTGATAAAATGTTTGTTGATTTATAAAAATACAAAATAAAGTACCTACCTTCAAAAAAAAAAAAATGTAGGTGAAAATATTGATGTGTTTTCCTCTGCGTTCTAGCTATCCAAAATGGCCGGCTTTATGTGACAGGTTCGTTACCATGAGATAATAAGTACAAGTTTTGAGTTATCCATTAGATTATACTTATTCCTTCATATTTAGGTGCTATGAAGTACCTAATAATAATAAATAAATGTGTTTCTTTGTGTTATTATATCACAATTATTAGTGGGTAGCGCAGAATTATAGTTTTAATATCCTAATATCTTATTTTTGCCTATAATTCCGCCACTGGTCGCTGCTCGAATTAAAGAAGCTACTCATTTTTCCTCACGAGGTATTCACTCAAGAACAGAGCAGAAAAAATTCCACCCCGCAGGGGATCGATCCCAGGTCTCCGCCTAGCGCGCTAACTCTCACTCGGCCACGTGAAGTCACCGTAATAATTAATAATTATATTAGTAATAATTAATTAAAACTTATGTGTCAAACACACTTGGTCGGAAGTAAAAACATGATAGAGGACATCACATCTCCCACTTCTCCTCAGCAACTCATTGCATCGGGATATTTAGACTCCACACGCCAAGAAAAATCCTCTTATCCAAACAAAGGATTAGAGACGGATTTGCAAGGAGAAATGAAGAAAAAATCTCAATTCCTCCTCATTTTAAATCCCTCCTACCATCTCAATCTCTCCTCCTCCCCATTTGCATCCCTCCTCCTCCCCATTTTCTTCTCCTCCTCCCCATTTTCATCCCTCCTCCTCCCCATTCGCACCCTCATCTCCTGTTTTTCACCGTCTTATGCTGGTAAGAACAACTTCGCTTTGCCCAAGATCCCGCTTAAACTTGAATTCACAATTTTTTGGGGGATTATCGTGGAACAAGTTTCAGAAATTCGAAACGCCAACGCTTCTTCAATCCGGGGCTTTTTTATATTTCTTGTAAAAAAATATAATTGTAATACAGTCAAACGTAGATAGAAGAGAACTGGATATAAGATAAACCTTGATTGCGAGAGAATATTTTTCAGGTCAAATTTACTTCTCTCTAAGGGAAAATAAGCTGTTTCTTTCTGTGCGTGAAAGGTCCTAGTAAGTTTCAATGAAAAGAAAATTAATCAGGTAATAATAATTATGTTTTATAGCAAGAGCCTTCAATGAAAAATAATTCATCCTACCATGGGGGGTATTATAGGATTATTTCAACCTCAATAATATTGATATTACTTTTTTTCATTTCAGCGCGCGTTCAGTCTAGTGGTAAGGTACTCGCTCGCTAGCTGAAGGTGTCAGGTTCAAAACCCGGAATCGACAAAATTTTAAAAAATTGTTACAGTCTGCTTTACAAAGCCAAAATAAAAACACAATACTTCCGATTTATAATATTAGAAATTTCTCGGAAGTAAAATTATCCAGCCGGATTGGATCACAGACCATTTATTTATTTACACTTTATTTTTTTATACAAGATAAACAACAATAAATTATTAACAGAGATAATAAAAAAAATTAACAATATTCAATATTTTCAAAATAAGGTATAAAAAAATATATTGAAATTTAAATGTGCACTTGTCTTATAATCCGGGGAGAAGTTAATGCCTTAGGCATTCTCTGTCACTTAAACCCGAGTGCTAGTCTAGTGAGACATCCACTGAACTTCGGAGGCTAACTAAATCGACGATCTTACATGATGGTTTATGTAGACGATCTTACATGATGGTTTATGTAGACGATCTTACATGATGGTTTATGTAGACGATCTTACATGATGGTTTATGTAGACGATCTTACATGATGGTTTATGTAGACGATCTTACATGATGGTTTATGTAGACGATCTTACATGATGGTTTATGTAGACGATCTTACATGATAATTTATGTTGTTTACGTCATGTGCACGTTCCGGTCAAATCTGTAGCTCGTGCATGGAAACAATATCCCTTTGTTCTCGTGGGACCGTAGGGAAAGAATCTGGGAAGGTAATGAATTAACCGTGCAACAAAAAGCACAGAAGGTAAAATTCCCACCACGTTACACTGATAACTGCTTTTTTCCCCTCCCCAGAGCCGTGACTTCTTCTGAGAGGGATTTCCTTACCTCTGAGGGGGGATATTAACGGATCAGGAAAGGGATTTCTTCACCCCTGCTTAACACAGGAAGGGAATTTTAACAAGGGCGCGGGGAGATTTTATTTCCCTTCTTTTGTTTTTGATACGTGCATTAAATTTTAAAAAAATAATTCGCGTTCCCTTTCCCGTCTCTTCCTATAGTTCTTTCTTCTTCCCCCTTATATTTTTTTCCTTCCTCCTTCTTCTTTTTCTTCTTTCTACTTCTTCTTCTGCTTTATCCTACATCCGCTCTCCTTCCTTGATTGCTAAACTTTTGCACTTATAAGCTCCCTGTACTTCCTATAACTTCCTACCCACCCTCTATCTCTATCTTTTTCCCTTTTCTTACCTTCCTCCGTAAGCCATGAAATTTCCTAAGTTATCGCTGTATGAGTCTTTTATCCCACACTTTATTAATTTTCCCTCTACGTGTGGGATTTTCTTGACACTGCTGAGGGGAAAAATAATTTACGCTCCCTTTATTAAATAAAAATTAAGTGATAATTGAGAAACTTATCCCAGACGTGATGAACAAAAAAGGATAAAAATAAAATTATCCTTTAGTAGTGCACAAAAGAAGACTACCCTTAGTGTGATAAATTTGAATAGAATACTGATTTATGTAGCGGAAAAAAATATTCTTAACGGTAAATTTCTAAGCGAGCACATTTTTTCTTTTTATTAGCCTTCGCGGTTTGCACTGGGTTCTAATCCCAGCTTGACAGAAATTTCAAACCTCATCTTTAGATTTTCTGATGAATTTTTGTGTAAAGCGATTATTTAGGCAGCTTCTTTATCTTCTGTCGCTGAAAGAAAGCCATAAAACATTTTTGTTTTTTTCAGTAACTATTAAAATCATCATAATAATCTTTTCCGGTTTTTTTAAGACCGGCAAAGATATAATTTTATCATTAACACAAGTTGAAAAAGGAGAAATTTACTTATTCATTTAAAGAGAATTGTCTGAAAGATTTGATTGATATGCTGTACTGAATGGCAACCAGTCAAAAACTGTCTGTCTTTTACTGTAAAAAAAAAGTATTTTTTGTTTCTATCTACATAACGAGTTATTATATTCGCTGAAACTGATTACTCTAAATTAAAAAAAAAAATGTTATACCACCTAGTTTTTTGTAATATTTTAATACAAAATACCTACATATTTGCAAAGTACATGAATGTTTCCTTCCACTAAAGAATATTAATATTATTCCTATTTTAATGTTCATGATAATTTTATGCAGGGTATAATTAATAAAACATTACACTCTATGCGAGATTATGCGCAATTGTCGACACTTGAAAGAAACATTGTGAAAATTTGAAAATAAATGAATCCGTGTTCTTCGGAATTACAATGAATAAAATTATAATCACCCCGGCGTTTTTCATTAAAGAAAACCTTCTCTATCCGCTCCTGAATTTAGAATTCCGCCAATTCAAACAAACCGTTTTTGTTTCGGCAAGGAGAAGCTCAAGGAAAACGCGCTCATGGAAAAAGCACCAAGACACACAAAAAGAAAAGTTTACACTAAGCACTTAGTAATAAAATGACTTAAAATGTAGAGAAGGAAATCGTTCCTCTGCAGAGTGGGGGAGAGAGGTGCCAATGGAGGGGAAGAAGAAGCTGAGGTAGGGGAGAGAGGTGCCAATGGAGGGGAAGAAGAAGCTGAGGTAGAGGAGAGAGGTGCCAATGGAGGGGAAGAAGAAGCCGAGGTAGGGGAGAGAGGTGCCAATGGAGGGGAAGAAGAAGTTGAGGTAGGGGAGAGAGGTGCCAATGGAGGGGAAGAAGAAGTTGAGGTAGGGAGAGAGGTGCCAATGGAGGGGAAGAAGAAGCCGAGGTAGGGGAGAGAGGTGCCAATGGAGGGGAAGAAGAAGTTGAGGTAGGGGAGAGAGGTGCCAATGGAGGGGAAGAAGAACCCAAGGTAGGGGAGAGAGGTGCCAATGGAGGGGAAGAAGAAGCTGAGGTAGGGGAGAGAGGTGCCAATGGAGGAGGAAGAAGAGCTGAGGTAGGGGAGAGAGGTGCCAATGGAGGGGAAGAAGAAGCTGAGGTAGGGGAGAGAGGTGCCAATGGAGGGGAAGAAGAAGCTGAGGTAGGGGAGAGAGGTGCCAATGGAGGGGAAGAAGAAGTTGAGGTAGGGGAGAGAGGTGCCAATGGAGGGGAAGAAGAAGTTGAGGTAGGGGAGAGAGGTGCCAATGGAGGGGAAGAAGAAGTTGAGGTAGGGAGAGAGGTACCAATGGAGGGGAAGAAGAAGTTGAGGTAGGGGAGAGAGGTGCCAATGGAGGGGAAGAAGAAGCTGAGGTAGGGGAGAGAGAGTGCCAATGGAGGGGAAGAAGAAGTTGAGGTAGGGGAGAGAGGTGCCAATGGAGGGGAAGAAGAAGCTGAGGTAGGGGAGAGAGGGTGCCAATGGGGGGAAGAAGAACCCAAGGTAGGGGAGAGAGGTGCCAATGGAGGGAAGAAGAAGTGAGTAGGAGAGAGGTGCAATGGAGGAAGAGAAGTGAGGTAGGGAGAGAGGTACCAATGGAGGGGAAGAAGAAGTTGAGGTAGGGGAGAGAGGTGCCAATGGAGGGAAGAAGAAGAAGTAGAGGTAGAGGAGGAAGAGTAGAGAGGTGCCAATGGAGGGGAAGAAGAAGTTGAGGTAGGGGAAGAGGAAGGAGGAAGCCAGATGAGGAGAAGAGGTGCAATGGAGGAAGAAGAGTAGGAGGGGAGAGAGGTGCCAATGGAGGGGAAGAAGAAGCTGAGGTAGGGGAGAGAGGTGCCAATGGAGGGAAGAAGAAGTAGGTAGGGGAGAGAGGTGCCAATGGAGGGAAGAAGAAGTGAGGTAGGAGAGAGGTCCAATGGAGGGAAGAAGAAGTGAGGTAGGGGAGAGAGGTGCCAATGGAGGAAAGGAGAAGCTGAGGTAGGGGAGAGAGGTGCCAATGGAGGGAAAGAGAAGCTGAGGTAGGGGAGAGAGGTGCCAATGGAGGGAAAGGAGAAGCTGAGGTAGGGGAGAGAGGTGCCAATGGAGGGGAAGAAGAAGCTGAGGTAGGGGAGAGAGGTGCAATGGAGGGAAAGGAGAAGCTGAGGTAGGGGAGAGAGGTGCCAATGGAGGGAAAGAGAAGCTGAGGTAGGAGAGAGGTGCCAATGGAGGGAAGAAGAAGTGAGGTAGGGGAGAGAGGTGCCAATGGAGGGAAGAGAAGTGAGGTAGGGGAGAGAGGTGCCAATGGAGGGAAGAAGAAGTGAGGTAGGGGAGAGGTGCAATGGAGGGAAGAAGAAGCTGAGGTAGGGGAGAGAGGTGCCAATGGAGGGGAAGAAGAAGCTGAGGTAGGGGAGAGAGGTGCCAATGGAGGGGAAGAAGAAGCTGAGGTAGGGGAGAGAGGTGCCAATGGAGGGGAAGAAGAAGCTGAGGTAGGGGAGAGAGGTGCCAATGGAGGGGAAGAAGAAGCGAGGTAGGGGAGAGAGGTGCCAATGGAGGAGAAGAAGAAGCTGAGGTAGGGGAGAGAGGTGCCAATGGAGGAGAAGAAGAAGCTGAGGTAGGGAGAGAGGTGCCAAGAGGGGAAGAGAAGCTGATGTAGAGGAGATAGATGGCGAGGAGACGGGCAATGAGAGGAGATTGAGCAGAAGATGGATGCAGAAGGATGTGGAGGTTGATGCAGAAAGATGTGGAGGTTGATGCAAAAAGATGTGGAGGTTGATGCTGAAAGATGTGGAGGTTGATGCAGAAGGATGTGGAGGTTGATGCAAAAAGATGTGGAGGTTGATGCTAAAAGATGTGGAGATTGATGCAGAAGGATGTGGAGGTTGATGCAAAAAGATGTGGAGGTTGATGCTGAAAGATGTGGAGATTGATGCAGAAGGATGTGGAGGTTGATGCAAAAAGATGTGGAGGTTGATGCTGAAAGATGTGGAGGTTGGTGCAGAAAGATGTGGAGGTTGGTTGTGGAAATGAGAAGAGCAGGAGCAGGAGCAGGAAAAGCAAATGAAGAAAATTGAGGGAATAAAATTTTAAGAAAATAAATAAAAAAACGAAAGAGAAAAACAATTAGTAGAGAAAGAGAGAGAAGCAGAGGACAATCAGACGAAATTCGTTACAAGTTAAATAAGGAGGAGGAAATTTATAGGAAGAAAGAAGAGGATAATTCTCGGAAGAAAGAGGTGGAGAGAAAGAAGTGGATAATTATTTATAGAGGAGGAGGAAGAGAGAGAAGAAGGATAACACGAGAAGGAGGAGGAAGAGGAGAGTGGATGAGTAGTCGGATAGTGAGAGTGGGATGAAAGAATAAAAATGAGGAAGAAGTTTAAGAATAAAAATAAAGAAGAAGTTAAAGAAGAAAAATAAGGAAGAAGTTAAAGAAGAAAAATAAGGAAGAAGTTAAATAAGAAAAATAAGGAAGAAGGTAAAGGAAAAAAATAAGGAAGAAGGTAAAGAAGAAAAATAAGAAAGAAGGTAAAGAAGAAAAATAAGGAAGAAGGTAAAGAAGAAAAATAAGGAAGAAGTTAAAGGATAAAAATAAGGAAGAAGGTAAAGAAGAAAAATAAGGAAGAAGTTAAAGGATAAAAATAAAGAGGAAGTTAAAGAATAAAAATGAGGAAGAAGTTAAAGAATAAAAATGAGGAAGAAGTTAAAGAATAAAAATGAGGAAGAAGTTAAAGAAGAAAAATAAGGAAGAAGTTAAAGAATAAAAATGAGGAAGAAGTTAAAGAATAAAAATAAGGAAGAAGTTAAAGAATAAAAATGAGGAAGAAGTTAAAGAAGAAAAATAAGGAAGAAGTTAAAGAATATAAATAAGAAAGAAGTTAAAGAAGAAAAATAAGGAAGAAGTTAAAGAAGAAAAAGAAGGAAAAGGTAAAGAAGGAGATAGAGGAAGACTGGGAGAGAGTGCGAAAAGGATTAGCAAAGAAAAAATAAGGAACGCAAATTATTTGCCTAAAGTTGGAAAGAAATATGTAAACTTACACGCTAACAAGAGGAAATTGTTAATGGGGACGTCTTCAAGAGAAGGAAGATATTATACGGAGGAAAAAGACGCACGGAATTGGAATTAAAACTGCGATATTTTAGCAGAAAATTTGGAATTCAGGATACATTTAGGATACGTTTGGTCTAAAGATTTTGTTGCCAACCGATGTTGTTTTATGTTCAGCAGACCCGGTTGGGGCTAAGGAACTGCGGAGCTGCAGCACCCTCAGACGAAAAAGAAAAAGAGAGGATATTCTAAAGCCCGACGGGGATTGAGAGAGTCAAGCATAATTTGCAAAGATTCTCGAGCAAATATCGGAAGCAAAACTCGCCAAAAGTTTTGCGAATAACTGTAAGTAATTTTCGCGTATACTTTTCTCTATTCCCATTCAGAAGTGAGAATTTATGGGGAATAAATTAGAAAAGTTTAGGCGTCCCGCCGAATCGCGAGGTAAGTTGCCTAGTGTCTAGGAATGGATATTTTATTCAAGTTCTAAGTTAAATTTATGAACTAATATCTTCTCTAAGACATATTAGATTAGGCGTTTGGCCTGTGTATGTATAAAAGGTATATAATATTTAAAGGTATAATATATTATGTATATATTTAAGATTGAATTATAAGGTACATAAAACAATAATAAAATTACAATTGAGAAAAAGATAAACACTTGTCTTCATCTTCACTCAACAGAAATTTGAAATATGAACAGTAATATATTTATTAAGGAAACAAGTATAAAAGTTCACAGAGTCGACATGTTTCGCCCACTCCTGTAGGCATTTTTAAGACAACTTGACAAAGTATCCCTCCTGCAAAAATTATGAAAAATTTAATAACAGATTGTAGACCTCTACTAACTCATGTAACAAGGGAAGAGCCGAAAGCGTACAATTTCAATTTCATACTTGCCGCATTCCCCCCCCCACCCCCACCGCCAGGCCGAGACGCTGTTTCAGGTGGATTAACTGTGAATTACTATCAAAAATATACAATATCTACAAATTGCATAAAATTTACTTTAATGTTGTTTTACTTCCGAGGAGGAGGAAGTAACATTTGTATTTACTCACGACTGACAATAACTACTATCGATGATTGCCATAGGAGTCATTTAAAAGAGTAATAATAATGATTACAGTAATAATATCGTCTTATTTATACTGCCCGATTAAGACTATTAAAGTCCCATTATTCCAGCAGTAAGCCCAAGACATATTATAATGTGGTAAAAATCCCAAATGGGAAGACAACTTGTCATGTTCCGGCTGGATTTCGAAGCCACGACCTCTGGAATCTCTGGATTCACAGAGTGCCGCCTTTACCACTGAGCTACCGGGACAGACAGAGATTGTTTGTAGAGATGGTTTTTAATTTTTCGACAGCATTTGCGTATGGACCACAACATTTTTTTTAATAATAAATTTCGATAGAATATTCATTAATTTATTTTTCTCAAAAAAAAAAAAAAAAATTAATTTCTTGGGAATTTCTCCTCGAGCTCCATCCACAGTAGACCAATGACGCATATTTTCCTGGATCTAGAAGATAATGAATATTGTTGAAAATAAAGAATATTGTTGGAAATATGATATACAAGGTTCATGCCTTCTTTTCTTGATTTTAAAATTCCAGTTTTTCATCTACAATTCCAGCTTGCTCCTTTGAAGTTTCTATCAGTACCGCGGAATTCAAGAATCATGACATATCCTTTGATCATAATATCTCATTTAAAGCACCAGTATGACATATCCTTTGATCATAATATCTCATTTAAAGCACCAGTAGACCGTTCCAGAAACTCTTCCTTTCTCCGAATCTTCCTTTCAACTGTCACACATCGCACTCTGATTGGTTTTTTTTGAACGCAATAACCAAATTGCGCAAAAACTGACCAAATTCACCCCCCATCTCTGTTCACAAAACAGGAAATTTACCTATAAAGAATATGAAGCTCATTCTCATTAAATTTACTCTGAATTTTGCAACTCTTTCCCGCAATAGTCCTGCTTTTCCCGAAATAATTCTTCGATTCTTGAAGGTTTTCCCACTGAAAGAACAAAATTTAGTAATGAAATTCTAATAAACAACATTTATAAGTATAGAGTTACTGTTTAGGTAAGTATATTTGTGAATTTGTAGAAAGTATGCAATGTTATTTTGTATTTCTCCAATATTAACGGGGTGTTGAGGTTTGTGGTCAAACTGTTTAGTCAGAAGCCAGAAGGCCATTCTCGGTATTTTACAGAATTTTGTTGCATTTTATGAACTCTGCGGTGCAAGTCCTAAATTTAGAAATGGTGAAGGAAAATAATAGAGTTGGGTACAAGAGATTGCCATAGGCAATAGCCCCTTAAGACTATAGACATAGACATATGTGTGTCTTTTCATTATTTTTATTGTTTCCCCCTTTTTTTAATTTTATATTGTTTCCTTTGTTTTGTAATAATTTTATTATTTTTATTTTACAAAATATGTCCATTATCTGATATATAATTTATGAGTAATAATAATAATGAACCGTGGAGATCCAAGTACAGAGAAGAAAATGCTACCCTGCTGGAGATCGAATCCAGAACACCAAATCCACTGGACCTCAGACACTATACCAAGGTGAAAAGAGAAATAGATTATGAAAGTATAATAAGGGTAGTAAAAAAGTACAAAGCAAAAACGCCAATATTGCAGTAATAAACTAAGAAAACACAGGTAGATAGAGAGGGAGGGAGGGAGAGAGAGAGGGAACGAGAGAGAGAGAGAGAGAGAGGAGACAGGGAGAGAGAGAGAGAGAGAGAGCGAGAGAGGTGGAGGGGATATAAAGAGAGAAAGCGAGACATAAATAGAATAAGATGAAAATAAAATAAAAGAGTGGTAGATGAAGAGATTTAAAAAAAAAAAAAATAAGGCGAAAAAAAAAGAAAAGTTAACAAGAGCGAGAGTGATGAGAGAGGTAGAGGCAAAGAGAGAGAGAGAGAGAGAGAGAAAAAGAGGGTAAGATAAGGGGGAAGCCAAGGATAAAAAGAGAAGGAAGAGAAGAGACACACAACTATGAGAGAGAGAGAGAGTAATCGGGATAGGGAAAGGGAAAGGAAAAACAGGAAGGGGGATAACTAGAAACAAGGGGAGGGAAAAATAGATAAAGAAGAGAGAGAGAGAGAGAGACAGAAATACCTAAAAGAGGGAGAGAAAAAGGGATAATGAGAGAGGGAGAGACAGAGAGGCATAAAAGAGAGAAAGAGGGATAGAAACAGTGTGGGTGGGAGAAAGAGGGACAGAGGGTAAGACAGCGTGGGTGAGGACAGGAGGGTAAAATAGAGCTTTTCTCCGGAAAGCTCACTGATAGCTTTATATTATATTCTCTCTACAATATTTCCTAGCTCCTTCCTGTAATCCAGGCATAGCTATCCTGGTAATCTGAAGAGATATGAGGCAATGTCCTGCATCCCTTGTGAGGAATCTCTGTGGTTCAGGGTTAGTAGGCGGTCACAACGGGGGCCCTGGCCTATACCCTACACCCCAGACCCTGGTACCTACAGCTTGATACAGACAATTTTTGGAACTCCATTGTGACCGCTAAAATTTAATAACATGGTTAGATTATTTTACGTGGTACTGGCTCTACCCCAGGGTACAGGTTATAGGCCTCCGTTGTGGCCGCTTACATTTAGTAACATGGTTAGATTATTTTACGTGGTACTGGCTCTACCCCAGGGTACAGGTTATAGGCCTCCGTTGTGGCCGCTTACATTTAGTAACATGGTTAGATTATTTTACGTGGTACTGGCTCTACCCAGGGTACAGGTTATAGGCCTCCGTTGTGGCCGCTTACATTTAGTAACATGGTTAGATTATTTTACGTGGTACTGGCTCTACCCCAGGGTACAGGTTATAGGCCTCCGTTGTGGCCGCTTACATTTAATAACATGGTTAGATTATTTTACGTGGTACTGGCTCTACCCCAGGGTACAGGTTATAGGCCTCCGTTGTGGCCGCTTACATTTAGTAACATGGTTAGATTATTTTACGTGGTACTGGCTCTACCCCAGGGTACAGGTTATAGGCCTCCGTTGTGGCCGCTTACATTTAGTAACGTGGTTAGATTATTTTACGTGGTACTGGCTCTACTCCAGGGTTCAGGGTATAGGCCTCCGTTGTGGCCGCTTACATTTAATAGCATGGTTAGAATATCTTACGTGCTACTGGCTCTACTCCAGGGTTCAGGGTATAAGTTGTGTCTGCGCACTTACAGGCGAAGACAAAATGCTTGAAACAACACTTTTGTCAGACAATATGCCGTATTATGAAACAGGATTAGTTGGCATGGATTTCATCTGACCCTTAGATTTTATCAGCTGACTTATTTTTAATCATTCCCACATTAGACGACTATTTTCACACGAAGTGTTTCTTGGGGCATTAGTAGTAATTGCAGTGAGCCTACATCCATTTCTGTTTCCCTTATCAATGAATATCTAGTATCATTAACTTGACATTTATTACATTTTCATTTTACGTGACCAATATTTATTGAAAACTTCCACAAGACCCTGTAGAAAATGTTGTAGAAAAATAAATTCTTCATGGTTATTTTCTCTATAAAAATTATTTTTCGATCAAAAATCTGATTTTATAAACTTCCTTTTACGTATTGTACTTTTATTTCCTAGTATTTATGTTCCAGCAGCAGTTTCCTTGAGTATGAGTGTAAAGTTAGCTATCTATGTAAGATAATAATATGAAATATCTACCGGGTGTTTTAGCATTTAAAGAGGAAATCTCTCTACAATATTATTAATATCATTCATAGGACATAAATGTACACAGAAATAATTATAAAAATTAAAATACACAAAAGAAAAACAACATAGATAAAATATATACACATGTCCTAACTGAAGGGCCGGGGTTATTACTTGTGGCAATCTCTTCCACCCAATTCTATGGCAATCTCTTATCTCTTCTACCCAACCTGATTAAATTAAATTTAATCATACAAAAGTACCAACAAAAGAGATATTGTACAGCCTCCGTGGCGTAACGGTAGTGACTTCTGCCCGTAGTCCAGAGATCCTGAGTTCGATTCCCGGTTGGAGCAGACTTTTCGCATAGAAGATCTATTCCATCCGAACATGTGAGGCTGGCAATTCCGGCCCTAATAAGGCTGGGTGAGATTAATGTGGGTAGCTGATACGATTCCCGGGAACCTCGTCCTGACTATCTCAAGTCAGGACGTAAAAACCAAATAGAATCAATGGTCATGAAAGGAGTCTAGGGTCCATATAATCTATCTGAGGGTCCATATAATCCTTTCATCACCGTTAGGTATCTATCCCTACCTCACGGACATGGAATTATTATTAATGAACAAAAATATCTATAAATAAAGAAACAAACTTTTCAAAAAATGTAAAATGTAAATAGTAATGTAAATCTGATCTTGTTTATTAAGCGCTTTTAATCATATTTGTACATACATTTGTCTTAAATAAAATGTAATAAAATTCCAGGCAAAATTTTGAGGGCTTTTAAACCTATCTTAACACTTTATCACATTTTCTGTTTTATTTCAATATTCATATTTTTTTCTCTTTTTTTTTTTCGTGCCCATGTGTGATGTCATGGTGGTGGAAGGATTGATATGGGTGAACCCTTTGGATGCCCAGAACAATTTTTTCTGGGCTCCTTACGTGTCCGTGCGACTGTTTGATCGCCAAAATTGTCAGTACTTTAGCCGCATGTCCGCATGGTAACAATAATAATTGTTAAATTAAAAAATAATATGAATAATAAGTTCTTGAAATAATATTTATGGGGCATCCAGTATTAATATTACATAACTATAATGTATACTCGAGCTTTTTATTTGAGGTTCAGTGAGTTTATAGTTCATGGTTTCCTTCATGTTATGGGGTGAAATAATGACGATATTAAGAGTACTCTAGTTTTCTATTTTAAGAAAACAAGTACGCTTATGGTATGGTTGGTGAATGGTGTCAGCTTTCTTATTTTACCTATTTTCTCTTCTTACTTTTTCAGTTTTTTGTATTCTCTTCTCTTTCACGGTCTATCCTGGTAGCTCAGTGGTCAAAGGGCTGGGTGGAAGAGATTGCCACGGGCAATAACCCCGCCCTTTAGGTAGGACATTAGCTTCAATTTCTTTTTTGTTCTTGTTTCTTTGCTCAATCTATTTATTTTTTCTTTATAATTTCATTGTACTGTACTGTATATATTTTTGTCTTACCTAATAAAGCATACTATGATAATAATAAGGTGTCTGATTCCAGAAGTCGTGGGTTCGAAACCCAGCCGGGACATGACAAGTCATTCTCCCATTTGGGATTTGACCACATTATAATACGTCTTGGGCTTATTGATGCAAGAATGGGACTCGTCAGTTCCAATCGGGCAAAATAAATAAGGGCATTAAGGTGATGTTATTTTTTATTAAATTTGCCTCATTCATTCTTAATTATTGACATTCTCTTTCTGCACTCCTTTCTACCATAACGCTATTATGCTTATTATAGTTTTCTCTATCTCTGCTATCTTCTTTCTCTTCTCATCTTTTTATGCTTAGTAAGAAAGAATACACAATATAATTGAGTTGAGTAGAAGATATTTCCTCAGGCAATAACCCCGCCCTTAGGTAGTGCGTAATTATGTGTCTATTTATTTATATATATTTTCCTCTTTATTGTTTATATTTTTTCCCATTTTTCAATTTTACATTAATAATTTGTATTGTACATATGTCTTTTTATATCTAAGAAAGTATAAAATAATATACTTTTTTCTAGTTACCAATATATTCTATTTTCTACCTAAATCCTTTCTCATTTCTTTCTCCCATCTTCTTTCTCTATCTTTTCAACAAGAACGTAATGTGCGCAATTGCTTCTATTAGATTCGAAATTGTTCTCATTGTTCGTAATGTTGGCCTTAATGTGTTCATTGTTTCCAGTATGACTGTGAATGGGAATGTTTTGGTACTTAGAGTGTTTGTTTTTAGATATCACCACTGTTGTTGCTCAAACTATCTAGTAGTTAGAGTACTTTCAGTCATACAGGATGTGCCAACAAATTAGATACACCTGTAGGTATCTGATTTACCCGATGTAATGTTTTGAACGGTTCCGGGATCATATGTTTAGGGGGAGAGGTGGTTTTTAGTGAGGATGATGCTGATTAGAATGCTGATGCTGTAGGTATCTCATTAGAACAAATAAGATATACCTGTAGGTATCTGAACAAATCAGATACACCTGTAGGTATCTGATTAAAACAAATAAGATATACCTGTAGGTATCTGATTAGAACAAATTAGATACTCCTGTAGGTATCTGATTAGAACAAATAAGATATACCTGTAGGTATCTGAACAAATTAGATACACCTGTAGGTATCTGATTAGAACAAATTAGATACACCTGTAGGTAATAGATAACAAATTAGATACACCTGTAGGTATCTTTTCGCATAGAAGATCTATTCCATCCGAACATGTGAGGCTGGCAATTCCGGCCCTAATAAGGCTGGGTGAGATTAATGTGGGTAGCTGATACGATTCCCGGGAACCTCGTCCTGACTATCTCAAGTCAGGACGTAAAAACCAAATAGAATCAATGGTCATGAAAGGAGTCTAGGGTCCATATAATCTATCTGAGGGTCCATATAATCCTTTCATCACCGTTAGGTATCTATCCCTACCTCACGGACATGGAATTATTATTAATGAACAAAAATATCTATAAATAAAGAAACAAACTTTTCAAAAAATGTAAAATGTAAATAGTAATGTAAATCTGATCTTGTTTATTAAGCGCTTTTAATCATATTTGTACATACATTTGTCTTAAATAAAATGTAATAAAATTCCAGGCAAAATTTTGAGGGCTTTTAAACCTATCTTAACACTTTATCACATTTTCTGTTTTATTTCAATATTCATATTTTTTTCTTCTTTTTTTTTTCGTGCCCATGTGTGATGTCATGGTGGTGGAAGGATTGATATGGGTGAACCCTTTGGATGCCCAGAACAATTTTTCTGGGCTCCTTACGTGTCCGTGCGACTGTTTGATCGCCAAAATTGTCAGTACTTTAGCCGCATGTCCGCATGGTAACAATAATAATTGTTAAATTAAAAAATAATATGAATAATAAGTTCTTGAAATAATATTTATGGGGCATCCAGTATTAATATTACATAACTATAATGTATACTCGAGCTTTTTATTTGAGGTTCAGTGAGTTTATAGTTCATGGTTTCCTTCATGTTATGGGGTGAAATAATGACGATATTAAGAGTACTCTAGTTTTCTATTTTAAGAAAACAAGTACGCTTATGGTATGGTTGGTGAATGGTGTCAGCTTTCTTATTTTACCTATTTTCTCTTCTTACTTTTTCAGTTTTTTGTATTCTCTTCTCTTTCACGGTCTATCCTGGTAGCTCAGTGGTCAAAGGGCTGGGTGGAAGAGATTGCCACGGGCAATAACCCCGCCCTTTAGGTAGGACATTAGCTTCAATTTCTTTTTTGTTCTTGTTTCTTTGCTCAATCTATTTATTTTTTCTTTATAATTTCATTGTACTGTACTGTATATATTTTTGTCTTACCTAATAAAGCATACTATGATAATAATAAGGTGTCTGATTCCAGAAGTCGTGGGTTCGAAACCCAGCCGGGACATGACAAGTCATTCTCCCATTTGGGATTTGACCACATTATAATACGTCTTGGGCTTATTGATGCAAGAATGGGACTCGTCAGTTCCAATCGGGCAAAATAAATAAGGGCATTAAGGTGATGTTATTTTTTATTAAATTTGCCTCATTCATTCTTAATTATTGACATTCTCTTTCTGCACTCCTTTCTACCATAACGCTATTATGCTTATTATAGTTTTCTCTATCTCTGCTATCTTCTTTCTCTTCTCATCTTTTTATGCTTAGTAAGAAAGAATACACAATATAATTGAGTTGAGTAGAAGATATTTCCTCAGGCAATAACCCCGCCCTTAGGTAGTGCGTAATTATGTGTCTATTTATTTATATATATTTTTCCTCTTTATTGTTTATATTTTTTCCCATTTTTCAATTTTACATTAATAATTTGTATTGTACATATGTCTTTTTATATCTAAGAAAGTATAAAATAATATACTTTTTTCTAGTTACCAATATATTCTATTTTCTACCTAAATCCTTTCTCATTTCTTTCTCCCATCTTCTTTCTCTATCTTTTCAACAAGAACGTAATGTGCGCAATTGCTTCTATTAGATTCGAAATTGTTCTCATTGTTCGTAATGTTGGCCTTAATGTGTTCATTGTTTCCAGTATGACTGTGAATGGGAATGTTTTGGTACTTAGAGTGTTTGTTTTTAGATATCACCACTGTTGTTGCTCAAACTATCTAGTAGTTAGAGTACTTTCAGTCATACAGGATGTGCCAACAAATTAGATACACCTGTAGGTATCTGATTTACCCGATGTAATGTTTTGAACGGTTCCGGGATCATATGTTTAGGGGGAGAGGTGGTTTTTAGTGAGGATGATGCTGATTAGAATGCTGATGCTGTAGGTATCTCATTAGAACAAATAAGATATACCTGTAGGTATCTGAACAAATCAGATACACCTGTAGGTATCTGATTAAAACAAATAAGATATACCTGTAGGTATCTGATTAGAACAAATTAGATACTCCTGTAGGTATCTGATTAGAACAAATAAGATATACCTGTAGGTATCTGAACAAATTAGATACACCTGTAGGTATCTGATTAGAACAAATTAGATACACCTGTAGGTAATAGATAACAAATTAGATACACCTGTAGGTATCTGATTTGAACAAATTAGATACACCTGTAGGTATCTGATTTGAACAAATTAGATACACCTGTAGGTAATAGATAACAAATTCGATACACCTGTAGGTATCTGATTTGTGCTTCTTCTTTTTTAATTTGAAATTCGGCCATTGACTTTTGAATGTATAGACCTGTCCCTAATAATATTTTATTAATATTTAAAATTATTGTTTTATCTGTTTAATAGATACTAATCTCTATATATAAAACAGAAAAAAGGACTACCTACTACCTACCTACCTACCTATGTTTGTTTGTTTGTTTGTTTGTTTGTCCGGAGTTGTTTAGCCAAAACGGTAAGAGATAGCGAAAAATGTCTCAGAATTGACCCCCCAAAACCATTATTGCTTTGTCCAGAAAAATTATAAAAAGTTCAAAAAGGCATTGCTGTCCAGCAGTACGGCCATGCCTTAGTAAATTTGAAATATTATATATTCGATAGTTCTTGTGAGGACAATATTTAGTTAATTTTGTCATGAACATTGTTACTGCGATTTGAGTCTCTTGAACCGATCGAGCTACTTATTTTCTAAAATTGTTTTTTTTTTTTGATCAAATTCGTATGATATTAAAATATGTCTAGATAATTCTTTTGTGTTACAAAAATGTTATTATTTATCAGAAAAGCTAACCCTCATCTGCTGATATAGGTTTTTGTTTTTTTTTTTTTTTTTTAATTATTCTTTTATGTTTTTAATGGGTACTTATAATAAAAATAAATTATAATTAGGTAAATATTAATACCTACGTTTCAGAAAAGTTAACCCTTACCTGCTGATAGCCGCCATTCTTGGTCTGATAATCGAACACGTAGAGACATGGTAGAAATTAATACGTTTCAGAAAAGTTAACTCTTACCTGCTGATAGTCGCCATTCTTGGTCTGATAATCGAACACGTAGAGATATGGTCGATATTAATATATTTGAATTGAATTGAATACTTTCATTTATTTGTACAAGAATAATATTATAAAAAATACATCTCCTATAAGCTAAGTCTAACTTCTGACGTTTCAGAAAAGTTAACCCTTACCTGCTGATAGTCGCCATTCTTGGTCTGATAATCGAACACGTAGAGATAGGAGTTGCGACGCGTGGACGAGTGAAGATCGGCCGTGTTGACGCTGGCCGCTACCACCATGGCGTCCGACAGCGCCTCTAGCGTCTCGTCTCGTATGTTGACGGGGTGCTGGACCGGCCGCTCCCAGTCTGTGTACTCGTTGATAATGGTGGCGAGGATTTCGGACAGGTGGTACCTGCGGGGAAGGGTTAATTTTTTCATTACATTTATATTATTTTTCGACAGGTGGTATCTGCGGGGAAGGGTTAATTTTTTCATTACATCTATATTTATTTTTATATTTCAACCGACCTCAGTAGCTTGATCGATAAGGCAGCAGACTTGTAACCTGGAGGTCGGTGGTTCAAGTCTCGGTCTCAGCGTAGATTTGGTAAAGCGAGTTTGAGCAATTGTGATATCACGAAAGTGATTAACACAAATATGATAACTATTTTTATATTTCAGACTTTGTCGATACACCAGCCTCCGTGGCGTAATGGTTGTGACTACGGCCCGTAGTCCAGAGATCCCGAGTTCGATCCCCGGTTGGAGCAGACTTTTCGAAGAAAATTCTGTTCCCTCCAAACACGTGAGGCTGGCCTTTCCGGCCCTACCCAGGCTGGGTAAGGTTATTGTGGGTAGCTGGTACGATTCCCAGCGAATGGAGTGTAACACCCCCGTCCAGATCAGGACGTTAAAATCAAATAGAATCGTTGGCGTTAGGAAGGGCATCCAGCCATAAAAAACATGCTCCACCCTACAAACCTCAACCATGAGGTTGAACAATGCCGACCCCAATTGCAACATAAGCTTATATGGGATAAAGGCAAGGGAGATATATAGACTTTGTCGATACAATTAATTTTCCCTACTGCAACCCATTTAGTTGGGACTGCACAATGCACATGCGTACATACACTCGCCGCTTCCTACATAAATAAAACCAGTGTCGTTCAAGGAGCTGAAGCAGAAGATGCCAGAAAGAAGAGAAATAATAATAATAATGTGTTTCTTTGTGTTATTATATCACAACTAGCAGTTAACCCGTGCTTCGCCACGACGGTTTGGACTTTTGCAAAATCCTTATTGCACGTATTCCGTATGCAAGGAATGTTGTGTCAAAATTTCTCTTACGGTATTACGGTTTGGGCTGTAGAGCGATGATCAGTCAGTCAGTCAGGCAGTAACTTTAAGATTTATATATTAGGATTTTAGTAGGAAACGCAGAGTTCTAGGACTTTTCCGTATTTTGAATATCCTAATATCTGATTTTTACCTATAATTCCGCCACTGGTCGCTTCTAACAATAAAGCAGCTACTCATTTTTCCCTACGAGGTATGAGTGGACCCCGAACACCCAAGAACAGAGCAGAAAAAATCCTGCCCCACTGGGGATTGAACCCAAGTCACCGTGAGTACAATGCCTAGCGCTCTAACTCACTCGCCTTGGTGACTTAGAAAGAAATGAATTACGAATGCATGAAGGCTCGGAACTACATCTTCATACCATTGGTTTTTGAGACACTTGTACCATGGTGCAAAGAGGCCAAAAAAATTTATAAGAACAATTTCAGAGCGACTCAATCATAATTATAACAGGGACCAAAACAGCTGGATGTTATCCACGAAAAAGATTGTCCCTCGCAATCCAGAGGGATGCGGCCTTCATGTTAGGAACCCTCCTTGTTCATACAGAGTTGGAAGAAGTTTCCGTGTATTTATTAGTTTATTTATTTTTAATTTGCCATAGTATATTAACTAAAATAATAATCATACTCAATCAGAGAGAATAACAAGAGTCTAAAGTTGCAATTGTTGCATGACAACTAAAGAAAAGTTCTAAACAAACGAGTTTCAAAAGTAAATAATAATAAAAACAACAATTTTAACGAGTGTCTTGGCGAAGACTTACCTTCGAAAATTAAAACAGAGCCTTGAAAACAATCGTGCTGTCCAATCATCCCCTATCTGAACCCTTGTCCCTTCTCCTAATTCACCCTCAGGGGCTGCAGGTTTCGACTCTTCCAAAGTTACAGGGACCTGCTCACACTTGAGGGCAAAGAGGGACACTAGGCATTTTCCTCGATTTCATCCTGAATATTTTCCTCCGGTGACTTTTTCTCAGAAGAAGTCCTTCATTAAGTGACTCGGAACAAAAACAAAGGGAGAGAGTGAGATAGTGAGAGAGAGAGAGAGAAAAAGAGAAAAAGAGAGCTATAGGAAGAGAGTGAGAGAGATAAAAAGAGAGAGAGTGAGAAGTGATTCGGAACAAAAACAAAGGGAGAGAGTGAGATAGTGAGAGACAGAGAGAGAGAGAGAGAGAAAGAGAGCTATAAGTAAGAGTGAGAGAGACAGAAAGAGAGAGAGAGAGAGAAAGAGAGAGAGAGATAGAGCGAGAAATGCAAACTTTGAAAGTTTCGAGATATGGAAGGGAGAATCACTAATACTCTAATAGAGGTAGGAGATATTTGGGAGGGATACTGAGGGAAGGGTATCATTTTAGAAGGAGTTGAAATTAGGAAAAGTCCTGAAAATAATAAAACCAGGTTGTGACTTAGAGCTCACTGTCCTTTGACCTCTTATTCCCTCCCTCTCTTTCTCTCTCTCTCTCTCTCTCTCTTTCTCTCCTTATCTCTCTCTTTCTTTCTTTCTTTCTTTCTCTCTCTCTCTCTCTCTTTCTCTTTCTCTCTCTTTTCTCTCTCTCTCTCTCTCTTTCTCTCTCAATCTCTCTCTATCTCTCCCCTTCTTTCCTTACTTTCTTCTTTATTTCTCTATTATTCCTTTCTTGTTTTCTCTAAAGCATTTCTATCTCTCTCTTTTCTCTCTGATCAATAGGCTTTTGTTTTTGCTTTTCTAAGTGGAAAGCAAAGTTTTTCTGCCGCTAATAACTTCGTCTTTCTCTTTCTACCTCCATCATTCTCCTTCTCTATTCTTTCCTATGCCTCATATCTCTCTCTCTCTCTTTCTCTATATCTCCATTGGAGCTGAATAGTGAACATTTTTACAAAGATAAAGAAAGAAAAATGTCGCCAGTAAAATCATTTTTTGACCCACACAAGAAAAAAAAAAAAAAATTCAACCAATTTCGGAGAAATATATCTCGAAAATAAACTCGAGGCACGTTTCGTATCATTTTTTTCAACTTTGGTCTTCTAGAATGAAAAATAAAAATCTTCGGTTGAGTGATCCTAAAAAATATTACTTGGGAAAAAATAGGAGAAGGCAGAGGGAAAGGAGAATGGGTCAATTTTGAAAAGAAAATCATTATTATGAATCCTACACTTTCTTGAGTTGTTTTATATTTTTCATTATTATAGACTGGTTGGAGTTCCACAAGAGAAGCACCTATTATCACATCGACCTCTATTTAGATCTGCTGTAACCAGTTTATTCTAATTCTGATGTACGTCCTGATTTGAAGTAAGTTGGTTTTACCCTCTATTCGCTGGGAATCGTGCCAGCTACCCACAATAACCTCACTCAGACTGGGTAGGGCCGGAAATGCCAGCCTTACGTGTTTGGATGGAACCTGCTTTATATAGCAAAGGAATATTATTAAAAGGCAAGTGTCAAGTAATCAACACGCTAGTCTGGTAATCCAGGTAGCGTAGGGATCCGTTGCGCGTTGGTTCGAAATCCACCCAGTGCACGAATTTTCCCTCATTTATTTGAATTTGCGACCACATAACAATTAGACTCTGAAGGCTAGGTGGTAGAAAATGCTTTGAGCATCACCCTCTCCTGGTGGTTACCTTCCACTAAAGAGTATTATTATTATTATTATTATCATCCCTTCTATAGGACCATATCGACTGAAAGTAAAATGGCGGCATTAACTGATATTTCTGAGAATTTGTCACGCTATACAAAGAACTGTTGGACGATAAAAGTAAATTCTTTATCTATTTTCGTGTGTCCAAAGAATGTTTTCATGTTTTACTTCTAAAAGTGAAAGATGGTCTCACTAAACAGAAACCACCATTCAGGGAGCCCATTTCACATACTGAGCGATTAGCAGTATGTCTCTGGAAATAACCAAATGAACAAAAAAAGGGTTGGGTGGAAGAGATTGCCAAAGGCAATAACCCCGCCCTTCAGTTAGGTCATATATTATGTATATATTTATTTATTTTTTCTTTATTTTTTTCTTTTATTATATTGTATTTTATTTTGTAATTACATATATGTGTTGTATATAATATGTCCAATTAATAAAGTTAAAAAAAAAAATTCAGATTCCAAATATGTAATTCAACCAATAATATATTCCAGGAATGATTTTCATTGTGTACGAGCTAGGAATTGAGAAAAACCTCTTTTTCGTCGGGGGTGCTGCAGTTCCGCAGCTCCTTAGCACGCTTAGATCCCTTATAATTATCAAACGTGGAAAATCAGCATTAGCCTGAAACTGACAGGCTAAACTCAAGTGGGCTTCATTCATGTTTCAAAGTTAGTTGTTTAGACTGTGCCAGCAGTCAGCTTGTTCCGTGCATGCTTGGTTTACCTAAGAATTTCTCTTGATAATAAACTTATTAACTACTTCCGAGAAATTTTTAATCATTACAGAGAAAAATCATAATGAATTTATTAAAAATACTCAATTTCTCATCCATTACCGAAGGTTGGTAAACATAGTTGATTTTCCACGGAAAACCTCTCAATAACCCACAAAAGCAATGGAAAATAATCAACATTACGAAGAATTTTTAATGGCTCAAGTTTTGATAGATGTAACCACTAGAGGAGAGAGAATAGCAAAAATACTAGGCAACCGCCTACGTCAGCAGTCAGAGAAGAGCTGAGAGAGTACAGAAAGAGAGAGAGAGAGAGAGAAAGAAGAACAAATCAGAAAATGAGAGTATACAGAAATAGAGAGAGAGAAGACACAAATTAGAAAATTAGAGAATACAGAAAGAGAGAGAGAGAGAGAGAGAGAGAGAGAGAGAGAGAGAGAAGAGACACAAATCTTAAAATAGAGAGTAGAGAAGAAAGAAGAAAGAGAGAGACGAAAAGAAAGAGAGAGACATAAATCAAATAAGAGAGTACAGAAAGAGAGAGAGAGAAGACACAAATTAGAAAATGAGAGTATACAGAAAGAGAGAGAGAGAAGACACAAATAAAAATAGAGTACAGAAAGAGAGAGAGAGAGAAGACACAAATTTAAAATAGAGAGTACAGAAAGAAGAAGAGAGACACAAATTAGAAATAGAGATAAAAGAAGAAGAGAGGAGACAAAATCAGAAATAGAGAGTACAGAGAAGAGGACAAAAAGAAAAAGAAAGAGAGACAGAAAAAAGAGAGGAGACATAAATCAGAAAATAAGAGAGTACAGAAAGAGAGGAGAGACACATATCAGAAAATGAGAGGACAGAATGAAAGAAAAAAGGAGAAAAGATGAAAAAAAGAGAAGAGATAAATAGAGAGAGAGAAGAAGGAAGAGAGAGAGAGATGAGAGAGAAGGAGGAGAGAGGAGAGAGAGGAGGAGAGAGAGAGAAATGGGCAAGAGAGAGAAACAAAGTTAAGGCATATGGTGAACAATCTGAAACAATTATGAAAAACTGGGAACATGAAACTAGAAGCAGGGAGGTTTTGTCCACTATTAACTTTAATAGCTTTTAAACTATTTATAGACCTCTACTGTTTTTATAATCAGGATACAGATACAGAAGAAGATAGAGAGTAAAAGAAGAATAGAATAATTATGTAGACGAGGAAGAAAGAAAAGAAGGTAAAGAAGACGTTCAAGTAAAAGAAGAGAAAACTATTGAAGTAGAACACAGAAAAGAGAGAGTGAGAAAAAGAGAGAATTAAGAAAGGGTAGTTGAGGGAGTAAGAGAAAGAGAGAGAGGGAGAGCATACAACATTGTAATAAGTAACTTGTTTACAGACACACACGTAAAACACACACACACAAAAAACTCACACACACACATACACACACCAATGGCTGAAACTTTGGATCCTACCCTGGGTTTTGTCACTGAAAACTGACTATCGAAAATTTAGGGTGATTCCATTACTTTCCTCTCTATAGGATAAGGAAAGTAAACAGAAACATTGTCAAAGAGTAAAACGAAAAGAAGTCAAAAGAGAAAGAAAGTAAATTAAAAGTTTTCTACTCTTTGCCCGACACTTTCACCAAGACCGGACCAAGGAAAAGAAAATTCAGGGTGCCCTGGTCACTGGATAACAGCGTGGATTGGGGGATGAAAAGGGTCATTAGAAAAGTGTGAATATGAAAGCTTGTGGTTAAATATCGATAGCTGATTTCTCCAAAAATTTATTAATTTGTAAATTCTAAGAAGTGATTCTCAGTGAACGAGGTAGTGGTAGAATTAGGAATTGTGAGGTGTTTTTCTCGGAAACCGTAGAAATTCCGAAAATAAGAGAAATTAATTTTGAAAAGGAAAGTACAGAGAAAATGGAAGAGGGAAAAGATAGGGAGAGAGGAAGATAAAAAAGAAGAAGAGAAAAAGAGAAGGAGATAAAGATAAAGGAGATAAAGTGGGTGAGATAAAGAGGGAGGGAGAGAAAAAGCGTAGGTGAGAAAAAAAGAGGGAGAGAAAAAGAGAGGGAGACAAAATGAGAGGGAGAGAAAGAGAGAGATAGGGAGAGAAGGAGAGAGAGAAAGAAAACATATTTGTATAAAAGAAGGGAAAGATTTCCTTGTTCTTGTTCTTTGGACTAAAGTTTTCAAATCTTTGTTGATTAGTGCTAGCTTGTCCAGTCCAGAAGGTGTCCGGGACTTTGTTCATAGTGATGGTGTTGATGGCGGTGGAGTGATGATTATTATTATGATGGTGTCAAGAAGTTTTCGTGGACTTTGTTTATAGTGGAAGGTGACGAGAAAAGAGGTTAAACTTTTAATTTACTTTCTTCCTTTCCCTTTTTTCCTCTCTTCTATCTATCCCTATTTCCTTCTCTTTCTCCTTATTCGCCATTCTCACTCTCTCTCTTTTGCTCTTTCTGTCTTTCTCTCTCATAGTTAAAACTTTTTAGACTTTTTTTTCTTTAGCTTCTTAAGCTGATTACTTAAAGCAAGTTTTCTGATACCATCATTTCTCCTTTCCATGTTGAGGTGAAAAATAATGATGACCTCACAGAAGAAAAAGAGTTTCTGATTATTGTTCTTTCACTTTGACTTCACATATTCGAGGCCGGGGCATTGTTCAACCTCATGGTTGAAGTTTATTTTTATTGGTTGTAGAACATTTTTACGGCTGGATGTCCTTCCTAATTCCAACGCATCTATTGGATTTAAAGTCCTGATTAGGACGCCGACTTTATCCTTCAATCGCTGGGTGAAAGGTAAATAATGAGTTTATTAGCTTGGTCCGACATCAGTAACTTGGTCGATAAAGCGGCGGACTTGTAACTTGGAGTTCGTTGGTTCAAGTCCTGGATTAATTGTGGAATTAGTAAATCGAGTTTCAGTAGTTGTGTTATCACAAAAGTAACAGATTTTTTAATATGGTATCTTTTTTAATTTAAAATAATACCTAATTTTTCCATTATCACAAATGTGATAATGAAGAAGTTATTAGTACATCACTTTTTCAATGTGAAAATGAATTCTTAAGAGTGAAATATATGTTGCTCAAGAAGAAAGATAAACGTAAATCAAAAACTTTCAAGAAAAATATCAACGAAGGAAAAACGAAAATGCGATTGAACTGTTGAACTCAATAACTTGGAGAAGAAGACAGGGAGGTGAATAACTTTTCGAGAAAAAAATCTATTGTAAAAAAACCTTGAATTGTGTTCTCTAAAATTTGGCAGTGTTTGTGTTAGCAAAAGATGTTCAAAAGAAATAAATAAGAAGAAGACGGAGAAGGAAGAGGAGGAGGAGGAGGAGAAGGAAGAGGAGGAGGAGGAGGAGGAGGAGGAGGAGGAGGAGGAGAAGGAGAAGGAGGAGGAGGAGGAGAAGGAGGAGGAGGAGGGAGAAAGAGACGGGCAAGGAGAAGGATGATAAGAAAAAAAAATCTTCAAGATCAAAATAATACATTCTAGGAAGCTTCTTTTGATTGTTAAAATTGATTTCAAATTTAATCTTTCTTTCAAGCAATGTTTATGACAAGTACCAAATACCTTTTTTTTCCATAAGTGTATTTTAGATAATAAAAAAAAATCATCATATAATTTAGTCTGCCAATAACCTATGTATTGTTATTATTTTTTTTTTAATTGGGGTTTAACGTCGCTTTCAACTGCCATGGTCATATCACGACGGGGGTTTTACCCTCCATTCGCAGGAAACTCACAAACCTAATACTCACATTGACCTCACCCAGTCTGAGTGGGGCCGGGAAAAGCCAGCGTCACGAGAATTAGAATTTGAATGGTCACCCATCCAAGTCTTAACCTCGCTGGATGTCGCTTAACTTCGGTGTTCTGAAGGGAACCGGTGTATTCAACATGCCATCGACGCTGGCTTATGTATTGTTAACTTTAGATAATTAAAAATCAGTCTTAATAAGAAAGGTATCCCCACCTTGAAAAGATAAATTAAATATCTTGTGCTGAACTTGGGGAAATAAATCGACCAGATCCATCCATTAGGAAGGTTCTAAAATTATTGGGGGCTTAAAACATCAAACCCTGTTGCCTGTTCTCAAAGCCTCATAATCGCCAAATCTTCTTTTCAACTGTCATATAACGCACTCTGATTGTGGTATAGTAATCTGATAGTGACCCCTTGGATCAAATCTAATCCTGTTTCATAATTCGACCCTAAAATCTACTCCTCAAGGCATGCCGGATAGTCTCAGGTCCATCTGGTATTAGACAAATTTCGGCTCGATAAAACGAAACGCTGAATCAAAACAATATGGCGACCAGTAGAAAAAGAAGAAAGTTGTGAATACTCAAGACAGTATAAATGTATATTACGTTTACACTGTGCCTTTCTGAGAAAGCAAGCGTAAATTTTCTCTTAATTTTTTAGAAAAACTCGAAAATAAATTACGTCCGCTGCATAAAATTGCGTCAGGAATAAATATTTATTCTGCTTTCAAAACTTGTTCCAGAAATAAAAAGTAAAAATGGCCGTAAGCTCTTTACCATGTTATTTATAAAAAAAAAAAAAAAATTTTTTTTTGTTCTGAAAATTAGTATTCTACTACTTTTTGTTGAAATGAAGAAAAAATGAAACTAAAAGTGGATACACGTCAAAAAATGAGAATTTTTTAAACATCTAATGGACTCATAGCAATGGTTATAATAATGATAGTAGTTTGGAAGTCTTCAGTCCCATTGGTGAGAGGTTTTCCGCCAATTGACGTGCTACAGAAAAAAACTGATAAAAAGTTATGATACCTGCGTTTATCGCTTTCGTAATATCACAACAAACTCTCTTCACTATATCTACGCTGAAACCGGGACTTGAAGCAACGACCTCCAGGGTTAAACTCCGCCGCCTTTCACGATTTAGCTACTGAGGTCTGCTTTCATTCCGATGAATAGGAGGGGGAAGAGAGAAGAGAGAGAAAGGAAAAGAAAAAAAGTGAGAGAGAGAGGAAATGGGAGAAAGAGAGAGAGAGAGAGAGAGAGAGAGAAAGAGAGAAGAGTATGAAGTGAAGAGGTCCAATCTTTTCCATTTTTGGTGACGTCATCCCCGCAGGCCTTTGAGAAGAGGAAGGAGAGGAAGAAAATCTATGATGAAGAAGAGAAGAAGATAATGAAGAGTGAGAGGGAATGAAAAGAATAGGAGACGGAGAAGAAGAGAAAGAGAGAGAAACAAATAATACAAGGAAGAAAATAACAAGGAAAATCTAGTTGGACTTCTCATGATACGACTTTCTATTACAAATTTAAAGATATTTTTACTGCAGTAGTAAAAGAAAATCCAAAATTAAATAGGTACCTGATGGTACATGCATTAAAATCATGTGTAAAAATATATTGGTTTAAGCATTCAAGACTGATTAGTCAAGTTATTGTGATTTAGAAATCTAAAAGTACATTTATAATAATAATAATAATAATAATATCGCCTTATTTATACTGCCCGATTAAGACTACTAAAGTCCCATTATTCCAGCAGTAAGCCCAAGACACATTATTATGTGGTAAAAATCCCAACTGTGAGGATAACTTGTCATGTCCCGGTTGGGTTACGCACCCACGACCTCTGGAATCTCTGGATTCACAGAGTGCCACCTTTACCACTGAGCTACCGGGACAGACGTTACTTTTTTATTTGTTTATAGTTAATAGTTACTATTTTATTTTTTCGATAACTCTAATCGTTCACGAGAGGGCTTGATTTCATGAAATTGTTTTAGGTGGATCGTCACCGCGAATCTAGGTGGCAAATTCCAGTACAGTAGAGTTTTTCTAATTCTTCTTGAGATTTGAACAGACTACAGACACATGAGCAGACTATTTAATAGAAGTCTGTGGCGTAACGGTTGTGACTACTGCCTGTAGTCCAACGAGCCTCAGTTCGATTCTCGGTTGGAGCAGACTTTTTGCACAGAAAATTCTGTTCCTTCCGAAAATGTGAGGCTGGCAATTCCGGCCCTACCCAGACTAGGTGAGGTTAACGTGGGTAGCTGGTACGATTCCCAGCGAATGGAGGGTAGAACTCCCGTCCTGTCTACCTCAAGTCAAGACGTTAAAACCAAATAGAATCAATGAACATGAAGGGAGCCTAAACATTGGATCAGGGCGTCCATATAATCCTCTCACCACCGAGAATTAGGTATCAATATCTATCGCACGGACACGGGTTCTTCAATAGAAATCATTTTTTGAAATCAGGGGCGCCTGATTTGTCCAGAAAGGTTACCAGCTCAATTTCATAAAGAGTGACCCATTACAATACTTTTTAAACCTGATAGGTAACAGAGAGTAAAGAGAAAACTGAAGAGAAGAAGAGAAGATAATGAAACGTCAAATACAAATTCCATGGTTTCCGGAATTTATACAGGCCTTTCTTTTTATTTCTTTTGTCTTACTTAATATAAGTCTCTCTGTACTTCCTCCTCTTTCCCTCTCTCCCCCTCTCTCTCTCTCTCTCATTCTTTTTTCTTTTGCTAGTTCCCTTCGAAATGTTTCTTCCATCCCCTTCTAAGGAGTCAATTTTTACCGCAATTCCTTTTATTTACTGTCTTTTTTCTCTCCCCCTTACACTCCTTTCTCTATCTCCTTCTCTGTATTATCAGAGTGCATGTGGCAAGGTCTGATTTGTGTGCATTCACTTATGGTCTAGTCTCTTTTGTCTATTGCCTAAGTCAATAACCCCGCCCTTTAGTTAGGACATATATTATGTATATATTTTTTTTTTTTTCTTTATTTTTTTATTTTTTATTTTTTATATTGTATTTTCGTTTGTAATTATTTGTATTGCATATGTCCTATTATCTAATAAAGTGTAAATAAATAAAATAAAAATAAAAAATGCATCACTGGTCATGTACTACTTAAAACTTGCACCACCCCTCGGTCTGCCACTAGAGTGGTTCTCGGCAAACAGGAACTGCGCAGATTATAACTGCGCAGACTATATCTAATGCATGCCTTTTTCAGTCCGAATCTTCATTTGAAGGTCTCCTCACCTACTTCACCAGAATGACACGGCGTGCAACATTTTGCCTCGCAGCGTTCCATAAAATTTCATTAAACTTTTAGAATGAAATGAGATCAAAACTCACTAACTCAACATTGCTTCGCAACGATTTGCAACATTTCCCATTCGAATTTGAAAGAAAATGCGACACAAAATGTATCGCAAAGTTGAGAATGAAAATGTTAAACTAAGTGGAATACCGGTGAAATTTAAAGAAGAAAAAAAAAACACTATTAGGTTTTTTTTTAAATATATATATCATAGGTATTTGTTTAAATCTCTCGTGACATCACAACTACGCAAACTTGCTTAGCTAGTTCTTTGCTGAACGTGGGACATGAACCACCGACCTCCTGGGATTAGAAGTCCACCGCCTTACTGATCAAGCTAGTGAGGTAGGACACTCACCTAAAGGGGAAATTCGAACGCTGTTTTGAATACCATGCCTCAGAGTAAAAGCATGCAAAGCGAGGAGAATGCCGAAGGCATTATCACCACCCTTGATCAGGCTTTGTTTATATTTATTTCTAACTTGTTACTATGTTCATTGTATATAAAAGATGTAAATAAAGCTTGATCCAAATGTTTATAAAGCGAGCTCTACTATTTCTCTATTAAAAAACATTTCATTTGTACATTTTAAATAAAAAAAACTGCCTCAATAGAAAATGGGGACACCGTGCTAATAGCATATGGTTTCCGCCATTTTCTATTGAGGAGGTGCTTTACATGAGATGCCCAGCTATGATTAAGTAAGTAAGTATGTATGTATGATTTTCTTTGTGGTGTAGTACAAGGCCTCTTCACAATTTTTGTGGGTAGCGCAGCATGACTAAGAGCCTCCTGTACTTTTCGAATTATTCTATTACATTAATTTCTTTTTACTCTGGTAATGCGGCCACTGGTCGTTACTCATACAAGTAACTACTCATTTTTCCTCACGATGTATGAGTGGACCCCGAAGACCCAAGTACAGAGCAGAAAAAATCCTCCCAGGTCACCATGTGTGCAAAGCCTAGCGCGCTAACTCACTCTGCCACAGTGACTACTATATGATTATTATTATATAAATAATAATTTTAACAGTGAAAAAATGAAAAAAATAATATATACAATAAAAATGAAAAAGAATACAAAATATTTGAAAACATATGTCCTAACTAAAGGGCGGGGTCATTGTCTATGGCAATCTCTTCTACCCAACCCTTTGAGATGCCCAGCTATGATCTCACCTGTAAGTATTCTTCACGAAGGTCCGTAGTATCTTGGACCGCCGGTCGGGCTCGATGCCGTACTGAATGTCGTCCCCGGTGAAGGTGAAGAACGCCTCCGCCTTGACCACGCCCAGTAGCAGCTCGTAGCGCGTCAGCTTGCTCACCATCGCCTTCTTGGCGAGAGGATTCGACAGCACCGCGTTGCCGTAGCCTCCGGCCGCGATGGCTTCGTTGATGTTCTCCGGGGAGGGCCGGCCCGGGCTGCCCTGGGTGTGGTAGTCGTATGCGCTGTGGGAATCTACGCAAGAGGGTGGAAAAGTCAGAGAATAATGGTTATTTTAAAGTTTTCATATTTGTGTCAATCACTTTCGTGATATTACAACTACTCAAACTCGCTTTACCAAATCTACGCTGAAACCGGGACTTGAACCACCGACCTCCAGGTTACAAGTACGCCGCATTATCGATGAAGCTACTGAGAAAGAAAATAATGGTTATTTGTCGCGATATAGGACAGTTCAGCTCATTGGTTGACAAGAGTTGGGTGGAAGTGATTGCCATAGGCAATAACCCCGCCCTTTAGTTTAGGACACAAAAATATATTTTGTTTTTTTTTTTCTCTCGTTTATATTATTAATATTGTCAATTTTATATTTAATTTTTACCATTATTTGTCTGTATATCTGTTCTACTAATAAAGAGTTTCTAAAAACAAAAAAAAAAAAATTGGTTACTGAGCCGGAGGTTGTGGGTTTGAATCCTGGTCGGAGCGGAAAATTCTGACCGAGTTTTGCCCTGAAGTAATGCAAAAGCGATTCCGGTGCACAATTACCTTTTTTTAAAGAGCAATTGTTAAAAAAGGTAATTATGAACAGTAAACAGACTAGCCAATCCTAGCAAGCCAGGCGGCTGGCAGTTTCCCGACGGTTCTCACGATGGTTGATCACAATTTATAGAAATCTGTGGTTTAGAACGAGCCAATTTTTCACTTAATTTGGTTTGAGACCATCAGCTGTAGCCAAGCTGGTCACAACAACAACAACAACAACAAATGGTTTTTGGTATTTAATTGTTGTTAATTTTATCGTTTTTATTCATTAAGATTGGATTCAGAACCTGGTTTGAGAAAAGCTCAAAAGAACTGTTCCAAATAGATAGATAGATATAGATAGAAATATTGTTTTATTTATTATGAACTTAATAGTTATACACATAGTACGTATCGCTATGGTGATCGTTTCGGGTCTCTATGACCAAAAACTAAGTACTATAGGCTCCTATTATGTCCTTTCATATAGTTTCTATGTAATAAATGCATAGAAACTACACAGATTAAAATTATATTATGTACAATTGTACATAATGAAACTCACAGTTAATTTAAGTATTGTCCCTAACTTTTACATAGCTATTAACATTGCCAACAGAGGAGCAACTTTGTCATACTTAAGAAAAGTTGCAAAGTATTTTTTTCTTGCAGGAAAAGGAAGTTGCAAAATATAGAAGAACAACTTTATCATCCTGTTGGCAGATAAAAGATCCAAAGTGCATAATTTTACAAGATGACTTTTTCTAAGAACATTGAGAAAAAGTTAGAACTAACTTTTTACTGGTAAAGAATTTTCTCATAAGAAAGGACTGTCTCTTTCTGGTTATGGAGTGGAACCCTTTGAGACTTCATTACTTCCGAGTGCAATATCTTTAGATAACCAAAGTATTGTGTTCGCTTTTGTGAGAAATATAAATACTCGGAATTTATTTATTTCTATATGCATTGTGCATACGAGTAAAATATGTTTTTGGACATTCGTAACCTCCTTTTCCTCTATGTGCACTGGTAGTCTCGTGGATAACGCGCTAGTCTGGTAATCCAGGTGGCTTAGGGATCCGTTGGTTCGAATTCTACCCAGTGCATGAATAAAATTATTCCTCATATATTTGAGTTTGTGACCATTTAACAGTAAGACTCTGAGGGTTAGCTGGTAGAAAATGATTTAAGCATTAATCTCAACGGGTGGATAACTTCCACTAAAGGGTACTTTTATTATTAAGGAATGAGAAATTGTTGTGTTCAGTAAAGACCTCTCGAAACTGGTTGCCTTTGTGATTAAAAAAAAAATAAATAAAAAAAATGGTCCGTTTATCAAGATTGTTAAAGTCATCTTGTTAGTTGAATGCAGCGACGCCATTGCGACGTTGTCACCAAAATATAATAACTTCATCAAAACCATTATTAACTCCAATCATTTGCATTGCATTATTAATTTAACGGCGCTCATGCAAATTTATTTACTTAGGTTTAAAATAAGGGCATCCAAATATTTTCTCAGTCGAAAAATAAATCTCATCCAAAGACTTTCCACAAGTTTTCTTCTTTTACTCTGTCTTATGATCTTATCCCGCTCAAGCAGGGTCGACGTTGTTCATTGTTCAAGCTGCACATTTTTACAATAACTGGATACTCTGCTTAACGCCAAAGATTCTATATGATTTAACGTCCTGGATTACGACGGAGGTATTATCCTCCATTTGCTGGAAATCGTACCAGCTAAAAGGACTTTCCACAAGAATAACCAAAGTTGTTTGTAGATGTGACATTCCTTATTTCCCTCGTTCTACATAGAGTGAAAGTTGTAGCTTCAGGTAATTTTTTAGCTTTAGCTTCTAAAATAATTATACCTAGGTATACAGATAAAGAAAAATAATATCGCCTTATTTATACTGCCCAATTGGGACTATCAAGCCCCATTATACTAGCAGTAAGCCCAAGCGTTTTATTATGTGGTAAAAATCCCAAATGGGAGGCTAACATGTCATGTCCAGGTTGGGTTTCAAACCCGCGACCTCTGGAATCTCTAGAATCACCGACCTCCGTGGCTCAGTGGTTAAGAGCATTGGTTGCTGACCCGAAGGTTGCGGGTTCGAATCCCGGCCGGAACGGAAATTTCTAACCGAGATTTTCCGTTTCCGGAATGGCATGGATGTAAAGGTAAAGTGCTCTGAAGTAATTACCACTGTACTATAAAACATGTACTCGTACCTTTATTATTGGAGGGCCGCGTTTCACTGAGGCCGGTGTCGATGATGACGCCATCGATGCTGGGGCCGAAGGCCGTCGTGAACTCGGGGGCCGCCACGGGCGTGCTCAGCAGCAGCTCCAGAGGTTTCTCTCGCAGGCACTTGAGCAACTCGGTGTGGGTCAGATCCTGGGGACAGGAGGCGTGCTGGGCCACTTGGCGGGCGTAGCGGGCCGGGTCTCGAACCAAGGCCCACGGACTGAGAGACGAACCGCTCATCAGGATGGCGCGGTGAAACAGGAGACCTGTGGGGACAGAACAGGTGTTTCATAAGGATCTTTTTTTTTTTTTTTTTAATATATTTCAATTTATTCAAATTGTTTGTATGTTACATAATAAAATTATAAATACAAAATACATTAAAATTAAAATACTTATACACAAGAAAAACAGATGAGAGAGAGAGAGAGAGAGAGAGAGAGAGAGAGAGAGAGAGAGAGAGAGAGAGAGAGAAAGAGAGGGAGAGGGAGGGAGGGAGGGAGAGAGAGAGAGGGAGAGAGAGAGAGAGAGAGAGAGAGAGAGATCCCTGAGAGTGCAACATTTTGTTTCGCAGCATTGCGAGGCGTTTCATGCTCCGCTTTCCTGTAGAATCCAACAACATGAAAGGGTTGGGTGGAAGAGATTGCCACAGGTAATAACCCCGCCCTTTCCTTAGGCCACCAGTGTATATTTATTAATCTATTTCTTTCCTTTTTTTATAGTTTGTAGGTATTTTTTCTATTTTTAAATTTTTCTAGTAATTAGTTGTACTGTACGTGCACATATTATGTCTTTTTAATATAATAATAAAGTATTTAGATAATTATAATAATAATCTAATCCCATGGACTGAAACATTGTTTCCCAACACTTTTCATTACAGTCATCACTTTTCTATTTCACCTGAAACATTGTTTCCCAACACTTTGCAACACTTCTCATACAGTCATCACTTTTCTATTTCACCTGAAACATTGTTTCCCAACACTTTGCAACACTTCTCATACAGTCATCACTTTTCTATTTCACCTGAAACATTGTTTCCCAACACTTTGCAACACTTCTCATACAGTCATCACTTTTCTATTTCACCTGAAACATTGTTTCCCAACACTTTGCAACACTTCTCATACAGTCATCACTTTTCTATTTCACCTGAAACATTGTTTCCCAACACTTTGCAACACTTCTCATACAGTCATCACTTTTCTATTTCACCTGAAACATTGTTTCCCAACACTTTGCAACACTTCTCATACAGTCATCACTTTTCTATTTCACCTGAAACATTGTTTCCCAACACTTTGCAACACTTCTCATACAGTCATCACTTTTCTATTTCACCTGAAACATTGTTTCCCAACACTTTGCAACACTTCTCATACAGTCATCACTTTTCTATTTCACCTGAAACATTGTTTCCCAACACTTTGCAACACTTCTCATACAGTCATCACTTTTCTATTTCACCTGAAACATTGTTTCCCAACACTTTGCAACACTTCTCATACAGTCATCACTTTTCTATTTCACCTGAAACATTGTTTCCCAACACTTTGCAACACTTCTCATACAGTCATCACTTTTCTATTTCACCTGAAACATTGTTTCCCAACACTTTGCAACACTTCTCATACAGTCATCACTTTTCTATTTCACCTGAAACATTGTTTCCCAACACTTTGCAACACTTCTCATACAGTCATCACTTTTCTATTTCACCTGAAACATTGTTTCCCAACACTTTGCAACACTTCTCATACAGTCATCACTTTTCTATTTCACCTGAAACATTGTTTCCCAACACTTTGCAACACTTCTCATACAGTCATCACTTTTCTATTTCACCTGAAACATTGTTTCCCAACACTTTGCAACACTTCTCATACAGTCATCACTTTTCTATTTCACCTGTTTAAAATAAGTAGATTGCTTGAATATTCTGAATGTACTTCCAGCACAACTTACTCCATTTAAAATGAAGTTTTAGCGGAACTGGCGCGAACGACTTGCAAAAACCAAGTTAAAGCGCCTTTAGTGAAAAAAGATTGAGCACTTCTTATTAAAGCAACAAAGAGGTCAGAATGGCCGAGTGGTGTAAGATGTTTGACTACTTTGACCACTTCGAAATCTTCGAATCCCAGCTGAGTAGAAATTTCTTCTCTTTTCTGTACTTAAGTTGCTGAGGTTCAGTCACCTCGTGAGGAGAAATGAGTAGCTACTTGATTGAGTAATGACCAGTGGCGGAATTATTAGAAGGTTAAGAGATGTTGTTGTTGTAGCCACCTTGGCTACAGCTGGAAGGGTGAGTGATGATCTCCAGCCAACTGTATTTCAAAGTTAGCTCGTCCTGAACCACATACTTCTATGTGCGATCAACCATCGCATCATGAGGACTTGGACTTTTCTTTATAAGCCATTAAACCCATAGGAAACTACAAGCTAGCCTGGCTTGTAAGGGTTGGCTAGTCAGTTTTCTGTTTATAGTCCTCTAGCGAGACACTGGTCTTCTTACTGTTTAATGACCCCCAGCCAGACTACGGTTAAGAGATAGGGAGGGTTAGTTGAAAATGTTTTGACCATTAACTTAGCCTGACAATTACGTTCCATTAAACTTTAGTGGCTAAAGATTACCTACCTATCTATCATTATTGGATTGAAAATAAATATAAAATGCATTATTTAATAAAAGAAAAGTTATTGTGAAAAGCCTTTTGCTTCACCACAAATAATTAATTCAAACTTAAATTAATACTTCATTAATGCTAAAAAAGCCTCTTCTAATTTAAAGGGTCTTAAAAGGCCACTTCCTGCCCCTAGGATGGAAGAAATAAGGTTTTTTTTTAATGTAATTAACAACCCATGAACCGTAAATAAAGTTAAAACCACCTATAAAAAACTATTTCCTATCTCTTGAAAAATAGGATCTCCTCCATATTTGCGCCCCTCTTTCCCCGTTCCAGCGGATTAATCTTTTCCAATTATGCTGCATGAAAGCTCCACTGAGTCAGGTCTTGCTGATTCAGTGCTGATTGGCTGATGGACACGCTGATTGCGCCCTAGAGATGCTGACGGCTATTATTCATAAGCCGTTAATCTCTCTCTCTCTCTACCTTTTCTCTTTTTATTTTATCTCCTCTCTCTCTCACTTTTAAAAGTTAGTTTCTTCAATCCCCAACCTCATCTTTCTTTATCTACCAATATCTATCTATCAATATAAAAAAAAAGCTCGAAACAGCTGTCCAGGTATGTTCTGTTATTCATGTACATCTAGTACAACTTCTCACTTTTCTTTTTATACTGATTTATACTGATTTATTACCTGACTATGATTGTAATAATAATAATAGAAAATTTAGTGGAAGGTAACCACTAACCACTGCATAAGTAATATAAGTATTGTCACCGACCTCAGCAGCTTGATCGATAAGGCGGCGGACTTATATTTATTTCTTAACTTATTACCATGTTCATTGTATATATAAAAAAAATGTAAATAAAGCTTGATTCAATTGTTTATAAATAAAATAAGGCGTGTTAAGGGATAGTGTCCACTTAGATTAAATCTATTCCTGTTTCATAGTTTGGCCCTATGTCACTCTTGCATTTTCCATTCTAGAGTTCACAAAAAGACAGTATACAATAACGTGATGTGAGTAAAATTTCAGAAATATGACGTTTTTGCCCCTTCCCTGGGCTATATTTGGGCTAACTTTGTGAAAACAGGATTATAGTGCATTATGTTCAATTTAATCAGAAAATATTTTCTATCACAGGAACATGAAACAAATAATACCTCTGGTCCTAGAACATGTGAATTCCCCACGAATTCCCCTGGTGCCACCAATATGTTGGCAGGAAAATATTGTACCCACCGGAGCAGGACGGTTGGACAAAGGAACTATACCCCAAACCTTTATGAATTCAGACTATTCAGAGCCTATGTTTAAAGGTTTCTACACAAAATAGTATGCAAACATGTACACTGTAAAGTACATGTAATGTAAATACTCATAAATAGCCTTTATTTGTACAGTTAAATTTACACATTTTAACATATAAATACATAAAACACAATAAAGTTTTACAAAATCAGATTGGTATCTCAGCCCTCGTAGAGTACATATATTATTACACAAAAACATTGGTGGTCAAGTGGTTAGGGCGATAGTCTAGTATTCCAGTTGGTTTTCCTGTATTTTAGGAAGAAACAAAAGATAAAAACCACATTCCAGTTAGGAAACATGTTTGAAACCTTTGAGTTTTGAGGCCTACAGCGGTGCATAAAGACATTTATCGATAGAAGAGAGAGAGAGAGAGAGAGAGAGAGAGAGAGAGAGAGAGAGAGAGAGAGAGAGAGGGGAGAGAGAAAGAGAGATGAAGAGAGAGAGAGAGAGAGAGAGACAAGGAGAGATAATAAATAAATAAATCAAAAAGAGGATAAAAAATAGAAGGTACACTGACTACTGAGAACGAGAGACATAGAATACACGGTTCAGAGAGAGATAAAGCAAAAAGAGGATAAAAAATAGAAGGTACACTGATTACTGAGAACGAGAGACATAGAAAACACGGTACAGAGAGAGATAAAACAAAAAGAGGATAAAAAATAGAAGGTACACTGATTACTGAGATCGAGAGACATAGAATACACGGTACAGAGAGAGATAAAGCAAAGAGAGGATAAAAAATAGAAGGTACACTGACGTCACTGACTACTGAGAAAGAGAGACATAGAATACACGGTTCAGAGAGATATAAAGCAAAAAGAGGATAAAAAATAGAAGATATGAGAGAAAAACGAGCGAAAAGGGGAAAAATATTTCTCACTCAGCCATCTTGTTTTTAATTATAAGACCAATTATTTCTTTAACATCAATGCCCGAAAATTCAGTCCTTCCCTTTCCTTCCAAATTCCATTTTCCGGAACATTTTCTGGAACAGACGGAGAGTGGCCTGTCCCTGTTTTTCCATCTCATCGCTTTCCAAAGTGTCCTAATTCAACGACCAAGGCTCACAGGTACAAAAGATCAAAGCTGCGGCTTTCCCTTCACAGAGAGAGACAGATAGACAAAGAGAGAGGAGAGAAAGATAGAGAGAGAGAGAGAGAGAGACAGAGAGACAGATAGAGAAAGAGAGAGGAGAGAAAGATAGAGAGAGACAGAGAGAATTGATTTGATTTTGAACATTTTATTTATTTATATTTATTTTTTTATACATTTACATAAATTACATCCTCTAAGCTAATGCTAAAATTTTGGGTAAAGAAGAATAGAGAGAGAATGGATAGAAAGAAATATAGAGAAAGAATGGAGAGAGAGAATGGATAGAAAGAAAGATAGAGAGAGAATGGAGAGAGAGAAAGGCGAGATAGAGAAAATAGAAAGAAGAGAGGAAGAGAGAAAAAAGGTAGAGAAAAAGACAGAGAAAAGGGAAAGAAAAAGAGAGAGAGAAGGATAAAGAAAGAGAGAGATACAGAGAAAAGGGAGAGAGATAGACAGAGAAAAGGGAGACAAAAAGAGAGAGAAAAGAGAGAGAGAATAAAGATAAAGAAAGCATTTTAGATAAAAACAAAGGCGAAAAATTTATTAACAGCTACAGAAAGAGAGAGAGAGAGAGAGAGAGGGGGATAAAAACTGGAGAGAGAAAGCCCCGAAAACATTTATGTTCGGGGATTGGAGAGCCAAAGGTCACCATTGTATCCTGTCCCTGGCCTTATAATTGAATCCGAAAATCTTATGAATAATTTCAATGTTGGTCTGGGGATTAAACAAAAGCCCCGGAACAACTCCGCAGTCAGAAATACAGGATGGGCCAAAAACAAGATTGACTAAAATTCATTCCTTGAAAACTTTAAAATGAGTTCAAATCTCCTTAGCAAAAGGTGCTCATTCAGGACTGCGAACCCCGCAACACGGTAAGCCCTCATATTCTTACAGCATTGTCAGTGTTGTGCCTTGAGCCCTTTACATTGTAGGTATATTCATAAGCTACCGACCTCAGTAGCTTGATCGATAAGGCAGTGGACGAGTAACCTGGAGGTCGGTGGTTCAAGTCTCGGTTTCAGTGTAGATTTAGTAAAGCGACTTTGAGTGGTTGTGATAACACGAAATAGATAAACACAAATATGATAACTTTAACTTTACCTTTGGTGGTGAAGTTCAGGTTGCGGTACATGATGATTCAATCATTAACATCACCTATCTACTAACACTTCCTTATACAATGTTCCGTTCATAGGTTGGGTGGAAGAGATTGCCATAGTCAATGACCCCGCCCTTTAGTTAGGACATATCGCCTCTGACAACACAAAGAGGCGTAAACCACATTTTCGAAATTTTACAGGAGAGCCAAAATGAGTTTTCTTGCGCATAAATTTTCTGTTCACGGTAGGAACATTATCACTTCCCTGTACCCGTGAATGACCATACGAACTTTTTCTGTTGCCAAATTTGATTATTTAACTGTGACTATCGATTTACGCCTATTTGATTTGTCTGAAAAAGAGAAAATGAGGGATACGCCTGATTTTAATTTTTGTTGTATCTTTTCTTTGGATTATATTTGGGTTACGTCTATTTGTGAGAACAAAATACAGGGTGGGGCAAAAGTCCGGAAACCCCTGAATAACTTTCGAATAGCTTCTTCGGTAAAATTAAAATTTTAAAAGGTAAACCGGGCTAATAAGACCTTCTTTAAGGGTGGGTTCGATTTTTGTTACCGGTCCCCATGTTGGGGCCAACTTCATTTTTTTAAATACGAACCTCCACCTTGGGATACATTTTTGGAAAGGTCTTTAAATAAGAAATACATTGGTGCAAATTTTGTTTTTTTTTTTTTTTTAAATATTAACTGTTTGCAAATGGCGTCCAACTTTGTGTATGCAGTAAAGTCTGGAAACCCCTGAATATCTTTTGAAAGGGCTTTTTCAGTAAATTTAAAATTGTTCACAGTAAGTCGGGGTAATTAGACCTTTCCAAAAATGTATCGCAAGGTGGGGTTATGTATTTAAAAAAATGAAGTTGGCCTCCCTGGCCCCGACATGGGGGCCGGTAAAAAAAAAATCCGTCCCATTCTAATATAAGGTCTTATTACCAAGGATTACCGTACACAATTTTAAATTTACTGCGAAAGCCATTTCGAAAGATATTCAGGGGTTTCCAGGCTTTACTGCATACACAAAGTTGGACGCCAATTGTAACAGTTAATATTAAAAAAAAAAAAAAAAAAAAAAACTACACCAATGTATTTGATATTTAAAGACCTTTTCAAAAATGTATCGCAAGGTGGGGGTTCGTATTTAAAAAAAATAAGTTGGCCCCCATGGTCCCGACATGGGGGCCGGTAACAAAAATCCACCCCACTCTAAAAGAAGGTCTTATTAGCCCGGTTTACCATACAAAATTTTAATTTTACCGAAGAAGCCATTCGAAAGTTATTCAGGGGTTTCCAGACTTTTGCCCCACCCTGTATAGCACAAGTAGACTCAATCTAAGCAATAAAAACGATTTCAAAAATTTGTGGTTTACGCCTCTTTGTGTTGTCAGAGGCGATATGTTTCTATATATTTTTCTATTCTTTTTCATTTTTATTGTATATATTGTTTCCATTTTTTTCATTGTTAAATAATTATTTGTATTGTACATAATTATGTCCATTTACCTATATCTAATAAAGTGTTGAATCCCACTCAGAGCATTAAGTTTTTTTTCCCAGACTTTGACCACATAATAATAACCGAAAAAACCTGGATCAAAGGTCTCTACAGTACGATTTCGATTGAATAAAAATTATCTGAAAAAAAAAGATTTTATAATCATCGATTATTTAAATAATTTATTATGATAACTTGTTGATCCTGTATAAATAATTACCTCGGGAAATTTAGTCTCGCCAAGTAATCCAGCATATATCTCGGGATTAAGGTAATTTTAGGCGCCACTTTTAGTCTCTTTAGACCTCCTTTCTCTTTCTCTCTCTTCTCTACTCCTTCTTACTCCCATAATAGCCTTGTAGACACCCTATTTGTTTATTTTTTTAATCGGGTATAATTGAGGGGTGTAACCCATGTTTATTTATTTATACATATAATATTATTACAATGTTACTTATAATATAGGATAAACATAACAATATTGTTTAAATTCTTAATACTTAGTTATATTATAAACTAATATTTAATAATGTTATTTTTATGCTATTCAATATGTAATGAAAAATATCTATTGAAGTATCTCTCTCTGATGCTAGGTTGAACATCCTATTACAAGTAAAAAAAAAAAGAATAATTATTTTTACATTTTTTTACACAGAAGAGGGCTTTGTTCCTTGTGCTGTTTAGTATTTATTTTAAAAGAAATATCATTCAATAATTCTGGTATTTCTATCATGTTATTCAATATTTTATATGGTAGTATACTATCGTTGATTTGTCTCCTATGTTGTAAAGTTTGTATATTATTAATTTGCATTATTTCTGAATAATCATGATTGTTATTTGTAAACACCCTATGATAACCTTATAATATGATAATATAATGATAACCAATATTAATTTTGTAGCCACCCTATAATAACCTTATAGACACCCAATATTAATTTTGTAGACACCCTATGATACCTTATAGACTCCCTATAGTAAATTTGTAAACTCCTTATGGAGAGAAAATCAAGAGTAGAGAGAAAATAAAAGCAGGGGTCAGGATATCGCTCATTGAACTAGAAAATGTAAGAAAAAGGAAGCTTTTAATAATGTACGTACACTGACTGAGACTACAATTTACTAGCATCTCAAGATCTTAGACAGTGAAAGAGATAGATAGAGAAAAAGAGAGAGAGAGAGAGAAAGAGAGAGAAAGAAAGTGAAGAAGAACAATGAAACAGGAAGATAGTGAGAGAGATAATGAGAGTGAAATAGAATGATAGAGAAAAAGAGATGGAGACAAATCTAAGAAAAAGAGGAAGGGAGAGAAAGATAATGAGAGAGAGAGAGAGAGAGAGAGAGAGAGAGGATGAAGAAGATCAAGGGGGAGAGAGAGAAAGAGAAAGAAAGTGAAGTAGTTACGATGGAACAGGAAGATAGTGAGAGAGAGAAAATGAGAGTGAAATAGAATGATAGAAAAAAAGAGATGGAGACAAATATAAGAAAAATAAAAAGGAAGGGAGAGAAAGATAATGAGAGCAACATTGTATGGGAGAGAAGAAGAGGATGAAGAAGATTAAGAGAGAGAGAGAGAGAGCGAGATAAAAAGAAGAAATTACGAGAAATAAAGAAGACTATTTGAGAAAAAACAAAGGTCACAAAAAGATGAACACACGAAATTGAAGCCTTTTTGTGGTCAAGGATGTTTCTCTTAATAGATCAGGTAAAATCTCATTTAGAAAGCTGAATTGGAAAGTTGCTCCTCATATGGGGATTATTTTTCGGAAAAAAACGGAAATTGGATATTCGTTGGAAAAATGAGATACGGATATGTGGGGCACGAAATGAAAGAGAAGAAACATATTGCTAAAGAGAGGAAGAAGAAATGGAGGAGGAAGTGAAACATAAAAAGAGAAATGAAAAGGAAAATATAGAAATATAAGAGAGAAAAATAAAGATAGAGGCGTAAGGAAAGATGAAGAAAAAAAGAGCAGGAGAAGGATAAATAAAAAGGAAAAAGAAAGACTAGAAAGAGAGAAGGAAAAGAATAGAAAAGTAGAGAGAGAAAGGAAAAGAGAGAGAGAGAGAGAAGTAAGAAATAGAGAACAAAGACATGAGCAAGAGTGAAAGAAAAGTTGAAATCAAGAGAAAGCAAAAAATAAAGGAAGAAAGTAGGGAGGGGAATAAATAAAGTAAGAAAGGAAGTAGATAAAATGAGAGAACGAAGAAAAAAAGAGAGTAAAAGAGAAATAAGAAAAAGACAGTAAAAGAGAAATAGAATGAAAGAGAGATAGAAGAAAAGAAAAAGAGAAATAAAGAGTAACAAAGAGGTCTTCTTCTTCTTCTTATACTCCCGTTTAAACAGGGTCGACGTTGTTTAACCTCATGATTGAGGTTGGTTGGTTTAGGCACATTTTTTACGGCCGGATGCCCTTCCTAACGCCAACGATTCTATTTGATTTAACGTCCTGAATGAGGACGGGGGTTTTACCCTCCATTCACTGGGAATCGTACCAGCTATCCACATTATTCTCACCCTGCCTGGGTATGGCCGGAAAGAGTTGGCAATATCTACTGCTTATTTCTGAAGTTTTATTGATACGGTTTTGATGAAGAAAAATGAGTAGCTAACTACAAAGACGGAACTTAATGAATAATCATGTTTGATAATCTCTAAATATAAGGAGAAGAAGTAACACTTAGAAAGCCCAACCTAAAATTATTATACATAATAAATGCTAATACTAATATTGCTGTCTTTCATTCAGCCTCACTAACTCTTATCTATCACTTTCTCTCTCCTCTTTCTCTCTCTCCCCTATCTGTATTTCCCTCTCTGTCTCTCTCTCACTTTCTGAGTACACTATAGGTAAGTGCGTAAGCCTTCTCACAAGAAGTAATGATACTACTAATAATAATAAGATCTGCTCAAGCATGAACAAAGTTTGAGGCAAGAACATCGCTTGAATGATTCCGGCAACTTTTGAAAGCTTTCTATAAACTGGAAAGCAAACAGCTTGAACTTTCGACGGCAATCTATGTATATTCAAATCGGGGAAAATGTCTATCGGAGAAAAAGTTCACAGAAGTTCAATGGAGGGACGGGATCAGATTTGACAGAACCTGATCCCTAATGAAGTGAGAAATCTTCGGAACCGTGAAATCCATTTATCAGAGGTAGGCAAAAACCCTGCGCTACTGGAATCTCATACTGTGGACATACCAGGCAATAAAATAGTTGATAAGGTGGCATCGAACCCAAATTGCCAAGTGTCTTCAAAATTGCCTATCAGCTAATTTTAAGCCTACAATACCAGACTACAATTATGTAGACTACAATACCAGAATAAGATGGTAGTCTATAATTATGTAGTTGATGTTGCAGATCTACCTCTAACAAAATACCATCAGAACGAAAAATATAGACTCAACTCTGGAATGGAAGCCGTCGAGCGTCGAGTCGAAAAGATAGCTATAGTGAATATAAGGCACAAATTATTTTTTGGTCTTATTTTTAGATATACAAAATCAGGATTAAAAAAGTATGCATTGTGTTGGATTCGAACAAAAAGAACAACATGATACGCGGATTACCAGATCTAAGCTCCATGCACTCAAATACCACAGTATCTTCTCATGAATTGTAGAAAAGTTTTTTAATGTTGGGCCAAAGTTTTAGCGAGTTTCTCCATCTTTGAATTCTGCCTAATTCCATTTCCATCTCTCTCTCTCTTTCTCTTTTTTTCTTTCTCCTTCTCTTTCTATCTCTCTCTCTCTCTATCTTTCTCTTTCTCTCTTTCTTTCTTTCTCTCTTTCTATTTATCACTTACTTTCTCTACCAAATTCTCTTCTCAATGTTTTCCTCTCTCTCTCTTTATTTTTCTCTCTCTCTTTCTTATGGTTTTCTTTATCACACTCTCTTTAGAGCTCTCTTAAAATGCTCGCTTTTATTCTCTTTACTTCTTTTACATTCGTCTCTCCCTCCCATCGCATCCCCTTCTTCTTTCTTCTTTCCTTCCTTCCCTCTTTCTCTCTCTCCTTCTTTCTTTAAAAAAATCTCTCTTACGATTTCCTCAAATATTCTCATCAAGGTTTTCTCTCTCTTCCTCAAGCGATTTTATTTCTTTAATTTTTTCAAATAGTTTATTTGGCTCTCTCTCTCTCTTTTTGTCAATTCTTCTTTTCACACACACTTTGATACTCTTTTTCTTTCATTTTTCACTTATTCTCTTCTTATTTTCCAAATCTTTGTCTATGCTTACTTCTTCTTCTTCTTCTCTCTCACTCTCTTTCTACCTATCTATCCTTTCTTATATAACTTTCTTTCTCATACACACTTTATATCTCATATCACGCTCTCTCTCTCTCACACACACCCACTATTTAGTACGCTTTCTCTCTCTTCATTTTCTGTAATCTTCGCATCAGCCATCTTTCTCTCGACTTTCAAAATACGAAAAGTTTTTAATGCACTGGATTTTCTAATACTAAAACTTGCTCTATACGTGGTTTAGGAGAATGATCTTTGAAGTGAAGGACAGAGAGGAAGAGAGAGAGAGAGAGAAAGAAATGGAGAGGGATGGAATAATAAAGAGAAAAAAGAGGCCAACTTTTAATGAAAAAGATAATAGGGAAGGATTACCTGGGAGTTCTAGCAATTTTTCTGTCGGCTATTCAAGGCCAAAGGAGAGATAATGAAAAAAGAAGATCTCAACTTGAGAAGATCTCTAGACTCAAGGCTGAGAAATTGAGGAAGAAAGACAGACATACAGAAAACGAGAAAAATCAAGCTCCAGATAAAGAAAGACAAGAGCAGGAGTAAGAGAGCGTGAGATAGAGAAGAAGACAGAAATGGAAGGATAAGAAAAGAAAGGGAAATAGAGAGAGAGAGAGGGTGAAAGAGAGAGAACGAAACGGAGAAAGAGAGGAAATGAGAGAGAAGAGGAAAAGGAAGAGAGAAATAGGAACTTAGAAAGAGAGGGAAGGAGGGAGAGAAGGAGAAGGAGAAGGGAAGAGAGAGAAAGAGAGAGAATGGAAAGGAGATAGAGAGGGAAAGAGAGAGAAGGAGAAAAGAAGAGAGGGAGAGACAGAGATTGACGAGAAAAGGAGAAGGAAAGTGTCTCTGTGTGGGGGGCAAGATAGAGCAGGGCTATCGCCATATGTTGGGGTGTTAAAATCACGTAACGCGAAAAACTTGGTCGCGACGCCTTGCTTCGGTAGCAATAAGAGCATAAATAACAATTAGGGCGGATGATTAAAAACACTGCAAGTTAAATTAGTAACAACTAAAGAGAGTAGAGTTTATTGATGAAAGCACAATTAATTTACACGTGTAGCTTAGTAAATATGAAATTATACAAGTTTTGAGTTATGAGTTATTAAAGTGGACTGTATGATTTAGATGATGAAAAGGTCTGAGCTATGCCAAGCAACAATTATCACCGAAGAAGTATCTTGGTGATTTAAACTGTATAGCACTTTAGGCAGTCAGAAACTCAAGTATCAACTGGTTCCTGTTCGCGAGAGAACTTAGAGTAATTAAAAACACAGAATGAAAACTTGAGGGAAAAAGAACTGGTAAACAAAATAACACTTTGTACCAAAAAGGCCGAGTTGACAGTTAATGCACAACCGGGGAGCAACTGCTGGTGAGTTGGAGTTAGTTTTACAACTGCGAGTGAGTTGGAGTGTAAAGCACAACTTCGAGTGACTTCACAGCTTGTTAGTGGCTTTACGACTTGTTAGTGACTGCACTACTTGTTTGTGGCTTTACAACTTGTTAGTGACTGCACTACTTGTTTGTGGCTTTACAACTTGTTAGTGACTGCACTGCTTGTTTGTGGCTTTACAACTTGTTAGTGACTGCACTACTTGTTTGTGGCTTTACAACTGACTTGAGATTTGAACTCAAGTCCTTAAGGAAGATTCCTTTCGAAGGGGAAATCGACAGGAGTTTGTTCCGGCCTTTAGATCATAATCGGTTAAACCAATCAGAGTCAAGGAGGAGGTCCCAAAGGTTCAAATCTTGGGATTTCCCATGAGGGGAAGTTAGAGGAAAAATTGACTAAATATATGGTCCGTCCCTGATATTCTATGATCGAGACGGTATGTCTAAATCGATTAGGTAAGATTCTTAAAACAATAAAAAATAGTAACTATAATAGGTTATGAGAAAAAAATATGAATTATGAGGGTATGACACCCAATGAACAATATTTGAGGCATTCATTTTCTGTCGCATACCGAGAATAAGATTACAAGTAATGAATGTAAAATACCTACAAAAAGGATGCCGGAAATCGGTAATAAATGAATGGGCTATCATAAAAATATAGAAAGCGATATAAGATCCTTAAGACAAAGGACCTTTGCAAGGAAAGATCACAAGAAATATTACATTAGGTAATATTATTTCGTGGAACTTAAAATGAATCTCGTGAGATATTATGTTTGGGAAAAAACCCAAATTGTGTTCGGTTGAAAGACTGAACAGAAAGAGACTAAAGGAGAGAAAGAAAGGGAAAGAGAGAAAAGGAGACGAGAAGATAAGAGGGGGACGTATTTTAATGAAATACTCAGATTAAAAGCATATATCATTGGAGTATTATTGCATCTCGCTCCCAAACGAGTTATTACTTTTATCATTTCTCTCTCCTCAATTTTATTTCCCATAATTCCCCCTCCCCTTTCCTTCTTCTCATATTTTCCATACTCATCCCTCCTTACCTTCACACTTCCCTACTTCTCCTCGTCATTATCATCCCTCCTCTTTCTCTCCCTCCCCTTTACACATCGCTCCTATTGTATTTCAATTGGATTTAATTACATTTTTTCAATCTTGCATGACAATTGGAAATTATTAGATACCTATTCTACTAGACTGTGACTACTATGGGGATTAAAGAAGGGTGGGTGGAGAGAGAGAGAGAGAGAGAGAGAGAGAGAGAGAGGACAGAGAGTAAAAAAGAGAAAAATAAATTAGAAAAAGCCAGATTGAAAAAATATATTGTTAGTGGTGAAAGATAAAATATATACGAGTATTCTAGTATTTAGCTAGTTTAATGTACCGAAAGTCTGTAAAATCACGTGTTTTTCATTTAAAAGTAAAAATTAAATAGTCTTACCGAGTGATATGTATTTAAATGACTGATTTAAATTTATAGATATTATTCAAAATAATTTAAAAAAATTGACTTGTGGTAAAAAAAAAACAAAAGTTAGTTCCAATGAACTCGTTTGAGAATGACAAAATAATGAAAGGAGGGAGAAAAAAGAGACAAGGAGAAAGGGCAGAGAGATATTATGAAAGAGAAAAGAGAGAATATCCAAAGAGAAATAAAAGAGAGATGAAAATAATAAGAAAAACGTCACAGAAAGGATATAATAAAAAATAGACAGAAAAAACAAAGAGCTCTTTGTTTAAAAAAAGTAAGAGAAATAAAAAGAGGAGGAGAAAAATGATAGAAACACATAGGAAATAGAGTTAGGGGGGATTCAGTGAGAAAAAAGGGAAAAAGAGAAAAGACGAAAATAAAATAAAGATAGAGACAAGTAGAAAAAGGAGTGACACCAATTTATTACATTCAATGCAAAGGTATAAATTTAATTTGGTTCAATTAATATTGTAATAGCAGCTTTTATGATTCTTTAAATCATTAGATTTCCTATTTTAATGAAAGATTCATTGATATGCATCTGCTCTTAAATTGTGACTTTGAACTATATGACATACCTAATTACTTAGGGAGAAGTAATTAGTATTTTTTTTTAATATACAGTCGAACCTGGATAAAGAGAACTTGGATAAAAAGGAAACCCCTATAAAAAGGAAGGAAATCGTGGCCCCTTCATTTTTTGACCAAAAACCTGGTTAAACAGGAAATTCGAGCCTCTATAAAGAGGAATAGTATGTTTTTTCGGAAACTCGTCGCCCCGCGGTTGGGAGCCTCTATAAAGAGGAAAACTGTTTCATCTGAACCTCTGTAAAGAGGAATTTGGATCGAGCGAGCCTCTATAAACAGGAAAACCATTTCGCCAAACTTCTTTAAACAGGACGTTGTTGTGACTTGTTTAATCTTGCACACAATGTGTCGCTTATGAAATTAATTCTCACTCCTTTTTGTATCAGTCAGTTTCAGTTTCAGTACCTACCTTCAGTTCTTATTTGTTACTTGAGAGACTATAGTTTTCAATCATGTCTGGTAAAAAAGTTCCACATAAAACTCGAAGCATGAAAGAAAAGCTGGAGATCATCGCCAAATATGAAGACGGGGCAACACCAAAGCAACTGATTGAGTTCTATGGCATGTCGTCAACATCCCTCTACAATCTCATAAAAGCAAGGGACACGATAAAACTCAAGAATGCTGAAGGACATGGTGAGGTGAAGAGAAAGCGGCAGTCTGAACATCCAGCCATTGATAGAAGTCTTGTTGAATTTGTCAAGCAAACCCTAGACAAGAATGTACCAATTCATGGTCCTTTGCTTAAAGCAAAAGCAAAGATGATTCTGTATTTTAGCAAAGATATTCCTCTCGACCTGTATTTTAATGAACCTCTAGAAGCAGGAAAACGAAATTTGGAACTGCCCTAAAGAGGAAACCTTTTTAAAGAGGAAACCTCTATAAAGAGGAATAGATTGGCGGTCCCTTCAATTCCTGTTTATCCAGGTTCGACTGTATTACTTTTATTGTATATTGTTGTCATGATCAATAAAATATTTTACAAAACAATTTTAATGCATATACTATACATACTTAACTATTATTTTTTTAAGCTTTTATTTAACATGAGTGTTTCACAGCCTTTCTTATAACGTAACCATGAAACAGGAGCTACTGTAGACGCTTGTGGTCTGTGTTGTATCCTGTCCATTCCGTAGTATGCCTGTATGCCTCCTCTGATGGTCGAGAAGTGACACAATACCTCCCATTTCGGTGCTGGGTCAACACGAGCGCACTGGAAAGTAACCCTTACAAGTAACCAAGTTTTTAATACAATTTTTTTGTCAGCACGGAGCGCGGAGGTTCGGTACCGGAGTCTTCCGCATGACAAGCGAGTGTCTAACCACTGAGCTATTCGCGTGCTCTAATAAATGAAGAAGATTGAGTCCGATAGATAATCACAGTTATCTGTTGGTATGACGATTGGTGGCAGATTTATATGGACAAAAAAACTAAACATAAACATCCTATTTCTGGCTTCATACCTGCCCCGGTAGCTCAGTGTTAAAGGTGGAGGAACTCTGTGAAACCAGATAATCCAGAGGTCGCGGGTTCGGAACCCAGCCGGGACATGACAAGGTATTCTCCCATTTGATATTTTTACCACATAATAATAAGTCTTGGACTTACTGATGGAATAATGGGACTTAATAGTCCTAATTGATGGGCAGTAAAATTAAGGCGATATTAAGCATTATTATTCATGTCTGATGATTTTTTTTTTTTATTACAGATAATATATTTCTGCCATTTACAATCCAGAGGACAAAGTACTCAGAATACTTGAGCAGTTTTCTTTCTGAATTACAAGGGACATTTTTTGGAATAGGTATGCACGTGCCTTTGGTTTTTCTAATGATTCTATTTTGGCCTCAACATCCTGATATGAGTTAATAATGCCGAGGGGTTTACATTCCTTGAAATGTCATCACATGAAAACCTCAAAACCTTACCATCAGCACACTCTATGGAAAATGTTGCTATAACATTTTACTAAAATATTTATGAAGATGCTTTCATCTTCTTATCCATGTCAAAAAAATCCCCGAAGACAAAATCTCTCGCAGGAAAATGCCGTGTTTTCCCAGCGTCTTCACCGAAGACATGAATATTCTAATTACAAAACCCGTGCCAACGTAAGCCTCACCACAATCTGCTCATCTGACACCTCAGGATTTTTCTACGTGAAGGTTGGGTGGAAGAGGCTTTCTCTGTCATTGGGTTTCTCTTTTCAGATCCCACCAAACGTCTTCTTTCATAAGTTCATATCGGTATAAATTGTCCAATGGACAAGGAAGCAGACTCGTAACCTGGAGGTCAGTGGTTCGAGTCCCAAGTACAACAAAAATAAAGTAAGGCTATTTTTTGTGTCACAAATACAAACTTGATCCTACTTACCATAGTCCTCTCTCTTTCTTTCTCTCTCTCTCTCTCTCTCTCTCTCTCTCCCATTTAGATTAATTAATTCAGCATTAAGAATAATCATAATCAACTGTGGAAAATGAAGTATGAAAAAAAAAAGTTTATATAAATAAATATTACATAAAAAAAATTAATACACATGGACACTATGGACAGCTATTCAATGTCGGTTGAGTGTTAGTAATAGTCTTTATTACAATTATTTCACTGAGACTAGTGAACCATTTTCCTCCATTGAAAGAAATAACCAACATAACTGGACCAAGTAATTCCCTTTGTGGCACAGAGTCTCCTTTTGCTATTCAGGAGCGTGCTATATTTATGCTACCTCAGCCACGGGCAAAAACCTCAACGGCGACACAGTGCTGGGTTATAGCTAGTTTATCTTTATTCTCACCTGCAGAATTACGAGTATCAGATTACTTTTTTGCCTTTTCTTTCTCTTTCTCTCCCCGTCTTTCTCTCTCTCTCAATCTCTCCCTCTTTTATCCTAGTTCCCTATTTCTCCCTCTGTCTCCTGAATCTTCTCTCCTCATTCTTCTCTTTCAGTTTGTCCTTCTTCTCTTCATCTCTCTTTTCTCCTTCTGTATCAACCTCTGGCTCTCTTGTTTTCTCTATTTCCCGCTTTCTCCCTTTGCTTCTCTCTTTCTCTTTTTACTTCTCTCTCCCCCTCTATTTATTTCTCTTATCCTATTTTCCCATTTCTCCCTCTTCCTATTGTATTTCTCTCCTTAATGTTCTCTTTCATTTTGATTCACCTCTCTTCATCTCTCTTTTCTCCTTCTGTATCAGGCTCTGGCTCTCTTGTTTTATTTATTTCCTGCTTTCTCCTTTTGCTTTTCTCTTTATCTCTCTTCACAGTTTCCGCATGTTGCAGTCTTCTCCCTCAGGCTCTCTTTCTCTTTCGTAAATTTTCCTTGGTTTGAAAGTTTGTGAATAAATTAGAATGGATCCACCTACAGTTCTACACCCTCCTCCCCTCCGCTTTCTTTCTTTATCTCTTATCTTCTCTGCTACTCTTTGGAGCAAACAACATCAATACTTATCCTGAGCATGTGAAACATCTCAAAATTTACTGTGTAAAGTAAATTAAGAAGGTACTTTTCTGTTTGTATTATACGCTGAATAACTTTAAAATTGAAATATTTTACAAAAACGAACACAATACTTTCGATATATCAAAAATGTACATATTATAGTGTATACAAGTATACAAAATTATGTTGATAAATATAGCGATTCGCAAACCTTATGAGGTGAGTAATTTTAGAGGGATAAAATTTATTTTTTAAAAAAGGTACACCAACTCGGAAGTAATAGTGGTATATTAACATTTAGCAGTCCGCCGATATAGGTACGTAGGTAAAGATGCAATGGTGCAATGTTATATATTTACCTACTTATTTTTTATTTAGTTCCTGTATTTAAACATCTATTTCGGCTTTCTTTTCGATTTCGACAGAATTCTTTTTTAAGAAGCTTTTCCAAACAAAATTTAAGTTATTTGAATCGATATTTCAGTGATTAGAAATGCTAGGACGTTGAAACTTGCATCAGGGTATCCATAACTCGAAAAGATGTGCAAAAAAAACACCACAGAATTAAATCCCTGAGATAATTCATCCTCGAAATCCTATCACGGTAATCTCTTTATTTAACACAGTGTCCTTACCTTGAGAACTATTTTCTTTACTGAATATTCCAAGAGTTACTGCCGGGATTAGTAATTTTTCAAGGAAACCTTAATGTTGCAAATTTAGATGCAGTTTCCTAGCTTCTTAAAAGCGATTTACTTTACGAACTCGTATCCGTGTTAAGTGAAATTTTCCTTGCGGCAAACATATACAGGGTGTCCATAAAGTTCCACCCCACCCCCCGTAACTCAAGAACGACTGAAAATAAGAAAAACGCATTTTCTTGAAAATACCCCTATGTTCTGATCTATAATTCGTTAAAGTTTCAGAAGGACAAATTTTGTTGATGTTATTTCTATATTTTCAGCTGTTTTTGAGATACGGGGGGGGGGGGGGGGTGGGACTTGATGGACACCCTGTATGTGAAACCGTGTGGTCATAACTTTCGTATCTTTCCTCACATGAAGCTCTTTTTTATGACTTCAAGGGGGGATTAAGGAGGGTTCTGGTAATATGTTGTGTGAGGGAGGAAGATATTGGGAGAGAAGGAGAGTAGGAGGGAGGAAGGTTCTGGTAATATGTTGTGTGAGGGAGGAAGATATTGTGAGGGAAGGAGAGTAGGAAGGAGGGAGGTTCTGGTAATATGTTGTGTGAGGGAGGAAGATGTTGTGAGGGAAGGAGAGTATTAGGGAGGAAGGTTCTGGTAGTATGTTGTGTGAGGGAGCGAAATATTGGAAGTGGGAAATAGAGGAGATAGAAGGGAGAGGGAGACTGTTTTATTGTGCAGCAGGGGCGGAAGCCACGGGGGAGGTGACGTGTGAGAAAGAAAGAGATAGAAGGAAATAGGACAGGTTATGGTTTGGAGAAGAAAGAAAGAGATAGCAAGAAATAGGACAGGTTATGGTTTGGAGAAGAAGAAGGAGATAGAAGGAAATAGGACAGGTTATGGTTTGGAAAAGAAAGAAAGAGATAGAAGGAAATAGGATAGGTTATGGTTTGGAGAAGAAAGAAAGAGATAGCAAGAAATAGGACAGGTTATGGTTTGGAGAAGAAGAAGGAGATAGAAGGAAATAGGACAGGTTATGGTTTGGAAAAGAAAGAAAGAGATAGAAGGAAATAGGATAGGTTATGGTTTGGAGAAGAAAGAAAGAGATAGCAGGAAATAGGACAGGTTATGGTTTGGAGAATAAAGAAAGAGATAGCAGGACATAGGACAGGTTATGGTTTGGAGAAGAAAGAAGGAAATAGAAGGAAATAGGACATGTTAGAGTGGGGAGTTTCAGAGGGGAGGAAAAGTAAGAGAGGGGGGAAAGAGGTGATGTGAAAAAGAATGCTAGAAAGAGAAAGAGAGGGAGAGGAGAGAAAGGTGGAGGTTCAATGGAAAAAGAGAAATAATTCAGAAGATTTATAGTTAAAAAAAGTAGGACAAAGAAAGAGATAGAAACAGATCATGTAAGTAAGAAAATGTGGTAAGCTAAAATGTTCAGATTTGCTAAGATAAATAATCATTTTAAATAATATATGAAATTTAAAGTCATTGCAATAAGCAGGTGCTCTTATGAAATCATATCACTGACATAGTACTTTATTTACGCTGTGACTCAATGTCAACAGAAGAATCTTGGTTTAATATTATGTATATCCACAATTCCACACATCATAGGAAGTACTTCATTTGTGCTGTGACTCAATGTTGATAGAAGAATCTTGGTTTAATATTATGAACTTATATTACTCAGAACAGTGAACCTTTAGGCCCTAAGAGGTCATTTTCAAGGTCGTCATTAAATACTAAAATAAAAAATGATAATGATCTAAACTTTATTAACAAGCGATTTCCTAGAAATATTCACATAATTACGTATATTTGCGTTTCAATACTTTTTCAATAGGTTAAAATTGAATGAAGAAAAATGAATATGCAGATTTAGTCTGTCAGAACACGGATAACATGGGCTAAATAGTTAAAACACCATAAGTACATGAAATTGAGTAGAGTTTACAATGGGTTAAAACTTTATAAATACAGATGGGATTTAAAAGTTTGAAACTTTTTCACTTGGAGAAGAGATTATCTGGGAAACCGTTGTTCTTTCTGGGGAGCTCTCCTAGCCAGACTTCTTTGTCTGAACGAAATAGGAGTAGAGGGTAGACGGTCTCAATATAGGCTGAGGAATGTAATGTCCAGAGTCCTTCGTCTGATACAAATAGGAGAGTAGGGTAGATGGTCTTGATATAGGCTAATACCCAAATCCTTCATAGGGTAGATTTTTCTTAGGATGTGAACTGTTTTGTAAATATTTTATGTACCTACCTATTGAAAAATATCTTTGACTTGTTCAACAAATAATATGAGAACAGGGTAGATAGCCTCAATGTAGGCTAAGGAATTTAGAGCTCTTTGCTTACCAAAATAGAAGTAAGTAATCTTAAAAAGGAAATATCGTATAGTTTTCTTACCAAAATATGACATGTTGGTGGTCAGGTGTTTGGTGTATGAGTCTAGTTAACAATTCGTTAGTTTACACACCACTGAGTAAATTTTTCTCATTTCTTTTGAAAATATAACAGAATAATATCATAAAGAAAAGGAGGCTCAAATAAGGGGACGTTAAGTAAAAGTTTACAGAAGTGCGTCCTTTATTGAAGCCATCTACCTTACTTGTTTATCTAAAATTGTTGTATAATTTTACTCTGTATAGTCGAGACCTTTAGGAAAACGCTACGATGAAGTTCAGTTTCTCTAGGTAGAAATAAAGTACTATGTAAACCAGGTTATAATACACAACACATGTTAACTTTATTCAGTATGAAAATAAGGATGATCATACATATATACAAGGAGGATTTCTAATGTTTTTAGCATGACTCATAGAGTCATGTTGCGTTTTCATTGAGTCGAAGAATACAAAGCAGATAATTATGTCTATGACATCAAAAATAATTGTAAATACCTTCGCTTTTACAATAAGTACTGCTGAATGGAGTCATGAATAGAAGACTTGAGAATAATCAGTAAAAAGTATTATAAGATCCCCAGTAATAGTGAATTGGGATTGAGTAGTAGTTCTGACATCTCTCCTAATAGTACATTGGGTTTGAGAATTGGTAGTTCTGACATCTCCACTAATAGTACATTGGGTTTGAGTATTCCTAGTTCTGACATCTCCTCTAATAATAAGTGTATTGGGTTTGAACATTGGTGGATCTGACATCTCCACTAATAGTATACACAATGGGTTTAAGTGAAATCTCTTCTAAAAGTATAAACGCACAGATTTGAGAGGGCCAGTATATTTATCAAACAGGATTAAAGTTAAACCAGACACGCTTCAAGTTGGAGTTTCAACCAATCACAGCACACTATAGCCCGAATTGAGACTTGTCTGAGCTTGCCTTAACTTTAATCCTGTTTGATAATAGGGCCCTTAGATATCATCCATGCCTAATTGATGGCATGTGTAAGCTAACACTACAAATTATACTTGTAATTATATTTGTGTCTGATATTAATAATTATACAATTCCAGGAAAAGTTACTTGAAACTTGAGCACTCTTCCACTTCTCGTTTTCACTTCAACATGAGAGGAGAATGAAAAATAATTAAAATGTATTTACAATACTTAAAACTTTTCTTCAAGGACTTTGAATTTTTTTTCAAGAGACAATATTGTTATACCTACTTGTTGCAATTTCTTGTATGTACCAGGTGGGTAGTTACACATTTAGAATGGTTTAAAAATAGTTTCAAAGTAATTTGGGGAGGATTTAGACAAGTGTTAACCTTACGAATTTTTTTTGACACTGATAAAAGGGGCGAAGGGACATCAACAAAAATTTAAATCGCCATCTATGGTGAAGTGGCCCATTGTGACAATTTGCAAGTTTAAAGCAAATTGTATTCGTGGAACTAGTACCCCTGGACAAGGACATACAAGAGAAAGGATATGGTGCTTGTAGAAAATAACAGACCTTTAGAAACGAGAGCAGGAAATATGGAACAATAATTTTGTGAGGAGCCCCCATTTGTTGGATTTGCGGTGTAGGCGATGAGTATGTTGTTTGAAGAGCCTAGAGTTTCGGGCGGATGATTTTGGGAAAAGGTTAGTTCATAACATAGAATCGAGTGCGGTCTAAAGGTAGGGATGCTTTACGAAGAATTTTAATCAAAATTCATGAATTGGGATTGTGGGGCTAAAGTGTTTGGTACTTGCCCTATTTCAGACGAAAAATATCTTTTTACGTATTAAATACAAATTTAGGGCGGAATGAATAGATGATTTTATAATACCTCTGTGGCGCTAAGTCACCGATTGCGTACTGTGTAAGATCAGGAAAACCGATACTTACGAACGACTTAATTTATTGATGTTGTCTATTAATTCCGCCCTTAATTAATTACGTCTACCAAACAAGTCTTTGGTAGACGTAATTTCAGATGACTTACTACGCACAAGTGGTGATACTAGGGCCGAGGCACTCTTACGCCAACGACTGTCATTGGCAGTCCAGCGTGGAAATGCCTCGCACCTGGTAGGCAACATGTGTCGGGAGAAGAATGATGACATGTTTCTTGTATGAAGATACAGTTAAATAAATCATGATTGAATATCTACCCGAAAAAAATTAAATTCAATAGCTGAAATAGAAATGAAATGGTTGAATTAGAAATTCTCTTCATGCCCACTTCCCTGATCACTTTCTCAAATAAATATTTTTGAAAATATTTTTCAAATATTTTTCAAAATATTTATTTGAGAGATATTATTCTTGATATACTATTGTTACGTAAGCATCACAAAAAATATTATTATATAAAAAAAATGCTTTTTCAGAAGCAAACAAATCTCAGGATGGGATAAAACAGGTATGTTTAGAGTAAACTAACCATCACTAATCAAAATTTGAGCAGTACTGAGTAAATTAATTAAAATTGAAAACTTTCTTCTCATGTTTATTCTAAAGCGTAGGAGTTGGATTTCAAAGAGAATAATATTTAATTGATTCTAGAGTCCTCAAAGTTTAGTATCAACCCTTGTTTTCAAGATAGGCAGCAAATGACATAAATTAATTTTGACATGCCACCATCCACTCTACCTCTTTTTGTTCATCTTCCTTCATGCTAATAATGATTGTCTCTAAATCTCTCTCTTTCTCTTTCCCATTCTCTTTCAATCTCTTTCTCTTTTCATTACAGTAGAATTTGAATTATTATTGGTTCATGAAGTATGTCATCATCCTCTAACTGTATTATTCTTTATCTACATCGCTCTTTTTCTGTCCATCTCTTTCCTTTGCTTTTTTCTTTATCAGTATCCTTTTCTATAAATCTATTTTTCTCTTCACTTAAGTACAATAACACCAAAATTCTTACTAGGGCATGAACTATTTCTTTATCCTCTATTCTTTCTCTGTCTTTGTCTTAATATCTCTCTCTACCCCTTTCAGCTATAAATGATGGAAGTACAACAATATTTAACTGTTCTCGACAAGATTCTTGACAAAAAGATCAAAAGAGAAAATGTGCGAGAAATTACCGTGAGGAGAAAAGAGGTGTAATTGAATAATAGAAAGGAGCACAAGTATAACTAGACAAACAATACAATGAAAAGAAAAGAAGGGAATTGTAATAAAGAAAAGTCAAAGTGTGTGTTTTTTTATGCATACACACGCAATAATATTGCGTGTATGATAGGGTGAACATACAATATTATGATAAAATATACATACTTAAATATAACATTATATAATTATCTCCCTTACCTTTATCCCATATTAGCTTATGTTGCTTTTGGGGTCGGCATTGTTCAACCTCATGGTTGAGGTTGGTAGAGTGGAGCACGTTTTTTTTATGGCTGGATGCCCTTCCTAACGCCAACGATTCTTCTTGATTTAACGTTCTGGATTAGGACGGGGGTTTTACCCTCTATTCGCTGGGAATCGTACCAGCTACCCACATTAACCTCACCCAGCCTGGGTAGGGCCTGAAATGGCAGCCTCTAGTGTTTGGATGGAACAGAATTTTCTTCGAAAAGTCTGCCCCAGCCGGGAGTTGAACTCGGGAACTCTGGACTACGGGCAGTAGTCACAACCATTACGCCACGGAGGCTGCCACTTAAATATAACATTATACAGTAAGTAAATAGATAAATCATTATTAAGATTGCCTTTTATTCTTACTACTTCAGATTTCTTTTAGACTAGTAGTGACGTACCCTTTCTTTGTAAACAATACTATCCATGTCCAGGTCAAGCTGTAGAGATTGTTTATTTATCAATGAAGATACCAAGGGTCACTCTAGATAGATTTGTTTATTGCTACTGGGCAACTGATTTGAGTATGTGTGTGTGAGAGAGAGAGATAGAGAGAGAGAGAGAGAGAAGCCGAGAGAGAGAGAGATAGAGAGATAGAGAGAGAGAGAGAAGGATTGTGTGTATCTGTTTGTGAAGTGAAAGCTACTTAAAAAGAAACAGAGCATATACAATTGTAGATACTAAGAGAGAGAGTTAGTTAATGCCTTAGGCAGATAACGCCTAAGGCATTAACTTCGCCCCGGATTACAAGACAATTGTACATTTAAATTTAAATATTTTTTCTAAAGATATTTTATTTTGTAAATATTTTTATATTTTTTAATTTTTTTTTGTCTCCGTTAATAATTTATTGTTGATTATTTTGTATAAAAAAAAAGTTTAAAATAAATAAATAAAAGAGCAATTGAGTGTATATTGTGCATAAATATAAGAAGAGGGTAGGAGAGTGAAAAATGATAAATTGAATAAAGAGAGATAATGAGGAAAATAAATAGAGAATAAGCGAGAGAGAAAACATAAGGAAGAAAGTGAGAGATAAACGAATAAAAGGGAAAGAAAGAAAGAGGAAGAAACTAGAGACAGAAAAAAAGAGAAAGAAACAGAGATAAAAAAAGAGACAGAGAAATAAAGAAAGAGATAGAGGGTAGAATGGGTTATGTAGGATGGATGATGACAAATTTAATGAAGAATTTCCGTGACATCAAAATCATTACATGGCCTGGGTTGTGGTATGAGGAGGAGGAGGAGGATCAGGAGAAGTAAGAGGAATGGGTATGAGGAAATGAAGTGAAGAGGAAAGGAGGATGAAGAAGAATACTCGGAATTGTGTTAGATGGAAGAGAAGGAGTGGAAGGAATGAGGAGGAGAATGGTTTGAAGAGAAAATAGGAATGATTGAGATGTGGAATTGTGGAGAGGACAAAATTGGAAAGGAGAAGAGGGAGGGAAGTGACTAGGAGGAGTATCAGAAGGAGGAGGAAGAGGATAGTTAATTGGGATGATGCTTTGAATGGAGGAGAAAAAGGAAGAGGCGGAGTTCAGAAGGAGTGTGATATGAAAGGAGTAGAGAAAAGAGAAGGAAGTACATATGAAGCGGAGGGATTGTGGGGGAGGAAAATAGCGAGATGGGAAGTGAAGGAGAAGGAGAATGAATTGATGTAACTTCTACATCAGGTCCTCATATCAGGATACTCTTCAGGCCTCCAGTAGAATAATAATTATTATTGCACGAAGAAGTATGTCATCATTCTGCTAATCATCTTTAATAATAATTATAGTTTATTTATTTTACTTCAGATAAATTTTTACTAATAGAAATCGCAAGTTCCGATTTAATAGTTCATCTTGTATGTTTCAAAACCTCCTGAGCAACTTTGATTTTGTGTCTGTCTATCAGTCTGTGTGTTGGCCTGTCTGTCGGTTTAAAACATTCCTTCTTACACGCAAATCTCAGAGAAACTACTTTATGGAATTCGGCGAAATTTGGTAAACACATAGGGAACATTCTGTAGATGGACCCATTTTAAATTCATCAACTTCGCACTAGCGGTTCTTGGTGATAGAGACAATGTGCCTGGCCACTAACTTTTTACTTGGACGCTTTTACTTGGTAAAAGAGTGTATCAAAAGTTTCATTCCCTGAAATTAATCTAATAATAACAACACGAGAAAATATTTTCAGAGCCATTAAAGGAACTTGTTAGTAGGTAAGAATTTATCAAATAATAATAATATAAATAAATACCCGGTGTACGAGAGTATATTTACGGGAATAGCCCTATTTATAATGTCAACAATACAATAGAGAACAAAATATATTCGGCTTTGTTTTCGATTTGCGGATAACTCATAAACGGTACCTACTTGAAACCAAAATGTAAAAGAGGACTATTGAAGTTAAATGGCAGAGTCTGCCACTGAATAAAGCCCTCACTCTCTTCATTGTTCTGGTGACGATTAATCAGTAAGCGACCTCATGACAATGTATTCAAATACATATATAAACAAAAAGCTGTGAGTAAGCGGAGAGATGAAGAAGAAGTTTGAAGGAGAGAGAGAGAGAGAGAAGGAGAGAGAGGGAGACAGAGAGGGGGGGGAGGGAGAGAGAGAGAGAGGGAGAGAGAGAGAGAGAGAGAGAGAGAGAGAGGGAGAGAGAGAGAGAGAGAGAGAGAGGGAGAGAGAGAGAGGGAGAGAGATGGAGAGAGATGGGGTGGAGTGTCAGATAGAGAGGTGAGATTGGGATAGAGATAGTACCAAGGAAGGGAGCCATAGTGAGTACTAGGGAGAGAGGAATAGGAAAATTTATAATGTAGAAAGCGAGACATAAAGTTTGTGTGTGTGTGACAGAGAGAGAGAGAGAAAAAAAAAGATAGAGAGAGAGATAGAGAGAGAGAGAGAGAGAGAGAGAGAGAGAGAGAGAGAGAGAGAGAGGAGAGAGGAGAGAGAGAGAGAGAGAGAGAGAGAGAGAGAGAGAGAGAGAGAGAGAGAGAGAAAGAGAGAGATTGGAAGCTAGAAAAATAATAAAAGTAAAATAATATCTGATAATAAAGGATATAAAGAAGGAAGAAAAGAGAATAAAACAGATGATGAGAATGAGAGAAAGGGTAGAAAGAGAGAGAGAGAGTAGAAAGAGAAGGAGAAAAAGTTAGAAAATAAGAGAGAGGGAAATGAAAAGAAGTAGAAAGCAACACAGAAAGAGAGAAAGGTAGAAATAGATGTATGAGAGGAGTACACATAAGAGGAAGAGAGAGAGAGAGAGAGAGTGAGTTGCAGATATTATTCATACTAGAATATACTAGAGGTTTTAGGAGAGGGAGAATATCCACAAACAAAGAGGAGATATATTTATTCTAATTAGGAAGTATGGGTGGGAGGGTAAGGATGAAGACAGAGGCGGAGGGAGGCATGGAAGTGGGAAGAGAATTGTAAATTTGTAATGATCTGTACAATGCCAGTTGACTTTTAATCTAGTGCTATTGAGAGAGACAATGGGATTGAGAGCAAGAGAGTGAGGTAGGGAGAAAGAGCGCGATAGATAGATATAGAGAGAGTAGGAGGGACAGTGAACAGTTAAAGAGTATAAAGTTAAAGTTAAAAAAGTTATCATATTTGTGTTAATCACTTTCGTGATGTCACAACTACTCAAACTCGCTTTACTAAATCTACGCTGAAACCGGGACTTGAACCACCGACATCCAGGTTACAAGTCCGTCGCTTATCGATCAAGCTACTGAGGTCAGTTAAAGAGTATAATTAATAGAATATTAGAAAAAGGAGATACAAAACAAAACAAAAAATATTTAAAAAGGAATACCTATCACTAATGAAAAATTATGATCACGAATTATATTATGGAGAGAAAATTGAATAATACACTGATAGAATGAGAAAAGAAATATCAGTAAGAATGTAAGAGGAATAGAAATAATAGACAAGGGAAGAGATAAAGAAAATCGGTAGAAAAAGATACGAAGGTATTAGATTGATAAAAAAATGGTTTGTAGGAAAATCCAGATTGAAAACTGAATCAAATCCAGGCCACCGATGCTGCTATTCCTGAGAAAAAATTACCTTCTCATCGTCTTCCTGTTCCCTGGTGGGATGATGAGGTTAAGGTAGTTATTCGAAATAGGCGCAAGTGTCTTCGAGCCCTGAGAAAACATCCCTCCGCTGATAATAGGGTCGCCTTTATGAGGGCGCGTGCTGTCGCTCGGAAAACCACCAGGGAGAAAAAACAGAAAGGTTGGACCAATTTTGTGGAATCGATTGACCATTCTATGTCATCAGGTGAATTATTCCACAAAATGGGCAAGTTACGTGGGAAATATGTTTCAAGACATATCCCGGCCATGAAAGACAGTAATAACGGAGATGATCTCCTTTTTGATAATTATTCCATTGCCAATGCTCTAGGCGCTCATTTTTCGAGCGTTTCTTCTGATGAGAATTATCCCAGTGATTTTCTCAGACACAAAAAATCATCTGAAAGTGAGATCATCATTACTGACCTTAATGATAGTCATGAGTATAATAGACCTTTCAAATACCATGAAATGACAAATGTTCTCTCCAATTGTACCTCAAAGGCAGCTGGACCCGATGGTATCTCTTTCGTACTGTTGAAAAACCTGCCAAATAAAGCATTGGAGAAAATTTTGGATTTTTTCAATTTCATTTGGATATCAGGAAAATTTCCATCTCTCTGGTCCTCTGCTTATATCTTACCGTTACCTAAACCTGGTAAAAATAAAATTTTGCCGTCCAGTTACCGGCCAATTTCTCTATTAAACTGCAGTGGTAAAATACTCGAGAAAATGGTTAATAAGAGATTATTTTGGGTACTTGAAAATAAAGGTTGTCTCAACACTTGTCAAAGTGGCGGTAGATTCAAGAGATCAACCATGGATAATTTGGTGTATTTAGAGCATGAAGTGGCCCAAGGTTTTGCCAATAAAGAGCATATTTTGGCAGCATTTTTAGATGTTCAGAAGGCCTTTGACATGACCTGGAGACACAAAATATTGAAGAAATTATTGGATTTTGGAATCAACGGTCATTTAATGTTATACCTCCAAAATTTTCTGTATAATAGAAAAATCCAGGTAAAATGCAATGGCCACCTTTCTGATTCTTTCAACCTGAGTAATGGCATAGTCCAAGGCTCGTCGCTCAGTCCACTATTGTTCATAGTCTTTATGGATGACTTGTTGGACTGCATAAAGTTACCACTGCGACGACTCTTATTCATTGATGACCTTCTCATTATAATCAGGGGTAAAGCCATTGAATCCCTTGTTATGCGACTACAAGCTACTTTAAACAACTTATCTAACTGGTCAAAAATGAATGGATTGGTTTTTACGGCTGATCCATCTAAATCAGTCTGTATACATTTTTCAAGGTCACGCAATTGCACTCGGCCTCCTTTGTTTTATGATGGTATGCCACTTAACTTTGTCGAAAAAACCAAGTTTCTTGGTATGATTTGGGATTCCAAAATGAACTGGTCTTCTCATGTACAATATGTGAAAGATAAGTCACTTCGGGCCCTTAATGTTTTAAAAATGGTTTCGAACAAGCGCTTCGGTGTTCGCCGTTCTACACTTTTAATGCTGTATAAATCATACATTCTTCCTATTATTGATTACGGTTGTTTTGTTTATGGTTCTGCAAAGGAACACGTCTTGAACAGACTGAACCCTGTACACAATTCTGGAATTAGGATTGCTACAGGAGCTTTGAGAACTAGCCCTGTTCCTAGCCTTCTGGTAGAATCATGTGTTCCTCCGCTTTCACTCAGAAGATCTCAGCTTGCATTAAATTATGTAGTTAAAATTGCCAGTTGCCCCACTAATCCTGTTCATGACTGTCTCTACAATTCAAACCTAACTGACACTGTTCATCCACCTAGTAAACCAAAACCCCTCTCCTTAAGAGTTAGAGAATTGGACACATTTATGAACAATTTGGAGAATAGTGAAATGGCGCCCTATAATAAGGTCCTACCTCCCTGGTCTCTTGATACACCAAATATAGATATTACTCTTTCATTTGATAAGAAAGAGAATATCTCTGACATTATTTTTCAACAGAATTTTAAAGAATTAGTTACTTTAAAATATCACAATCACAAGCTCTGTTTTACCGATGGTTCAAAATCAGCTAACTCTACTAGCTGCGCCTATATTATAGATACTCATATCGCTTCTTCATTTACATTGAATGATGTTAATTCTGTTTTCACATCTGAGCTTGTTGCCCTACTTTTATGTCTTAAGCATATTAAATTCCTACCTGGAGTTAAGTATGCAATAATTTCTGACTCCAAGAGCTCCTTGACTGCACTATCGAATGCTAACAATAACAATCCTATCGTAGCACAAGCTATCTCTTGCTGGATTGACCTAATCACTTGTGGGAAGAGTATAGCATTCATTTGGTGTCCTTCCCATGTAGGCATCCAGGGCAATGAGGCAGTCGATAGACTAGCCCGAAACCCAATCCCATCTGTCCCTCCTCTTATACTTTGCTCCCCTGACGATTTCAAGCTGTCTATCTCCAAGTTGATCAAAAAACTCTGGCAAATTTCATGGGACACTATCCCTAACACTAATAAATTAAAAGCCATTAAACCACTTATTGGTTATTGGTGCTCTAGTAACAGAACAAACAGATTCGAAGAGGTTGTGCTATGTAGAATGAGGATAGGTCATACGAGAGCTACGCATAATTTCCTTTTCAAGCGCATCGCACCACCTATTTGTTCTTGTGGTGAAAACCTATCCGTTCATCACATCCTATCATGTATAAACCACGTCAACATTCGATCCTCCCTTCCCGTACCTCCTGCTCTGATAGATAACGTCGAGAGCGTCGATTCACTCTTGTGTTACTTAAAAAGATTAAACCTGTACACATTAATATGATAACTTTATAGAGGAATCGGCGCGAACGACCTGGAAATCACAGAGTTAAAGCGCCATAAGGAAAAAAAAAAAAAAAAAAAAAAAAAAAAATCCAGGCCAACATTTGCAAACACAAAAAATAAAACTTGCTGAATAATAGGAAAGTCCTTCAAGCGATCAAGCCTTCTACAAATAAATGTTTTTAATTAATTGTTCATTTATTAAGAGGATTGAAAATGATTTTAAATTGTCTGTTCAAAGAAATTCAAATATTTAACAAGCTCGGCCTTCTCTCTTAATTCCAAGCATTTGTTTCCTTTGTTTTATACAAACACTTTTTGATGTTTCTTTTATTCAAACACTTTTCATCTTTCATTTGTTCGGAGAACACAACTGCCTATTTCCTTCAGATTTGTTTCAAGGGCTTAGTTTAAAGTTTCTCGTTAATTGATTAAAAATGTGTTTTGTAGAGCTGTTTGTTGATTTTTTTTCGACAGGGTTAATAATAATAATATTAACACTCTTTCGGTCCTATAGCGCCGCACTTGAAGTAATGAAGGTATTCGCTTCTAGGTGCGGTATGCTATCAGGAAACATGGGTTTTCAGTGGGTGGAAATCCCACATCCCAGGCTGGAAACACCTAAATGTCTTTAAAAGTTTTTTCTGCCTTTCTATAAAAAAGTAACACTCTTAAGTGGAAGGTAACCACCATGCGAGGTTTTAGTGCTCAAAGCATTTTCTCACTCCTAAGAAGAGTCTATTTATTATGTGGTCCCAAAACAAATCAATTAGGAAAAATGCATGCACTGGATGGGATTCGAAGCAACGGATCCCTACGCTAACACTACACTAGCGCTTTAATCACTTTACTACCAGTGCTCAATTACCAGACACTAGTGTTGGAGGGAAGCAGTTTAAAATATTAAAATGTGGGTTGGGTGGAAGAGATCGCCAAAGGCAATAACCCCGCCCTTTAGTTAGGACATATATTATATATATATTTAATTTTTTTTCTTTATTTTTTTTTATATTATATTGTGATTTAATTTGTAATTATTTGTGTTGTATATAATACTAGCCGTTTGCCCGTGCTTTGCAACGTGACTAAATTTCAAATTTACTAAGGCATGGCCGTTATAATTTTTCTGGACAAAGCGATAATGGTTTTGGGGGGTCAATTCTGAGACATTTTTCGCTATCTCTTACCGTTTTGGCTAAACAACTCCGGACAAACAAACATAGGTAGGTAGGTAGGTAGATAGTAGGCCGGAGTGAAAAAAATAATTTTGGAATTTGAAAACGCCTAATATGTCAAAAGTTGTGATTTTGTGAGTAGATCAATCTCTGAAAGTTTCAAAAATTAAAAAAATGATCTTGAGTCTCCACATTGAGCTTAAAGTTTTTGCTATTTTTGAGTATGCAATTTGAAGGGGCAACATAGTTTTTTACCCTTTATTGACCTCTGACATGAAAAGTTTTCATTTTACAAAAAAAGTATTGTATTAAATTGTATTGAGAACAATTTTCTGTATCATTTAGTATCATAAAACGTCTCTCTATGATGTACAGTTAAAGAGATAGAACACTAATAGTTATGACTCTTGTTGAAAACTTATGAAAATTATAATTTTTGGGACACTCCGCTTCTAAAAAATCATAAAATTATTATTATCTTATATGATAACGAGTATCATATGTATTAAAGACATTACCAGAAAGAACAAACAATGAAAAGTACTAAATTAAGGATCAAAGGTTTTATATTTTCAAATGATTATCATTCATTTTATGTATTACCGAAAAAATCTTTTTTGTGCTACACACAGGAATATTTTTACGGCTCTTTTGTCGAGCACGTATAAATCGGTCTCGGGCAACTTCGCCACAAACAGATTGTGATGCCTCAGTTACCATTACCAGCCTGATACGAATTTCCACAGCTTTATTGTGGCTGCTGGCATGGGAGTTTGAGAGCATCGAACTCCGTTTGGGATCGGATGAGGCATATAAAATCCTCATCAGTCAGGTTTCAAGGTGGCAGCTGGATCCAGTGGATTTTCCCAACTGATATTTGAGGTTGAAGTAGTCATCAGCTTCAAAATTATGAGGAGACAATTGGGGCTGGGTAATTAAAACATAGAGGAGACCAGCAGTCTGGCTGGGTGACTATAAACAGGGAGTAGACCAGCATTGGCTTGGTTCGGGGGTCCTTGTCAATTAATAGACTCCTTGTAAAGACAGTGGTAGGAGTGCTGAATCATTTCTCCATTGTCTGGCTACCATCGTTCACATTATCTTTATGAAGCTTGCGGGATTTTAAAATTGTACCCAATGCTTGTTCTCGCACATTAGAGCGCGAATCCTTAATTATAATAACACACTTTAGTGAAGGTAATCAGTGGGCGAGGTTAGTGCTCAAAGCATTTTCTACCACCTAACCCTCAGAGTCTTATTATTATGTGGTCACAAACACAAATTAATGAGGAAAAGTTCATTCACTGGGTGGGATTCGAACCAACGGATCCCTACGCTACCTGGTTTACCAGACTAGCGCGTTAACCACTTGACTAAAAGTGCACCTTAGCATTGCAAGAAGTACAAGTTGAAAAGTTATCATATTTGTGTTAATCAATTTCGTGATATCACAACTACTCAAACTCGCTTTACTAATTCTACGCTGAAACCGGACATGAAGCACCGACCTCTAGGTTACAAGTCCGCAACCTTATCGATCAAGCTACTTGGTCAGTTTCCGAGAAGAGTATTTTCAAAGTAAGCGAAATACGCGTTTCTCTGTATCACATCAAACATAAGTTTTTTGTATTGTACAGACAAGAAAGAACATTTCTTAATCATTTTAAATAAATGCATGGGCCTTTCTGAGCTATTTTTTTTTTTTTTTTCATTTAAAACCACGACGGGGCAATTACTTTCATTATGTAATCAGCAAGAAGTTATATCTTTTACATGAAGTGCCTCAATAACGCTCTGTAGGAAAACAGGGCCAAATATTATAAACTTTCAGTAGGGCGGCTGCAAATTAAAAAAAAAAAAAACAATTTAAAGTTATAATTAAATGATTTAATACATGTAATATTAACTATCCATCAAAACGATTATTATTCTTAGGTAATACTGACATGATATGGGTATTTCACTCCATACAAAAATTAGTTAGTTATTTTATTTAAACAACCAAGTCAACCTAGAAAAATTTGATCCGTAATATCCGTAGTTAATTTCTAACGAATGCACAAATTAATTTGAACAATCATTTTCACATAGAAAGAAAGATCTGAAAACTCAGTTTTGTATTGCTTTAATTACAAAGCTACAAATTGGAGACGAGACCGGACAAGAACAAGCGCGAAAATGTCAGTAAGCATTAAATTTATTTTCGCGCACAGTTTACCTACATAGATTTTATATACATCCATGTTACTTGTACTCGTATAATGTAGGAACATGTCTTAAATAACCAACTAAATATAGATAACAACGTAAATCTTTTATCCTGAAAAAAGTAGGCCTGAGTTGTACCAGCACCTATGATATGGACTAATAACCTTCCATATTATTATCATTTTCCGAAGTTTCTGCTAGAGTTACAATTGTTTATGTTCTAGCTCATAGATAGTACATCATAGAGAGAAGTTTCAAGGAATGAAAATATAGAAAAAATTGTTTACAACATAATTTTATTCAATATCTTTTTTTGTGTAATGAACACTTTTCATGTTAGACGTGCTTCAAGTGCAAAAACCGATGATGCCCCTTCAAATTGCATACTCAAAAATAGCAAAAACTTTAAGCTCAATGTGGAGACTCAAGATCATTTTTTTAAATTTTGAAACTTTCAGGGATTGATCTACTCACAAAATCACAACTTTTGACATATTAGGCGTTTTCAAATTCCAAAATTATTTTTTTTACCCCCCTGTTTCACTCCGGCCTAGTAGATAGGTAGTCCTTTTTTCTGTTTTATATATAGAGATATCCTTTTAACAAAGTGTAAATAAATAAATGAAATTTCAAAATGTGCCTTACAAAATTTGCTAGTGCTTTAAAAACGCTGGGCAACACCCCGCCGTGATATGACCAATTGACCATGCAGTTCAAAGCGACATTAAACCCAAAAAAGAACCTCTAATCTATTCTTCTGGAAACCTAGAAAAAAATATGGAAAAAGAAATTATTAGGTAATTATGAGGAGAAAAAGTATGATAGTAAAAAGGAAGAGCAGGAGAGGAAGAAGATGGAAGAGGATAAGGAGAAGAGGAAAGGGAAGAGGAAAGGGAAGATTGGTTTCAAGAGTTATAGGAAACTTCCCAGAAGCAATGGAATAAAAATTTCAACAGACTTGGGCCGTAAAAAGAAAGTTTAAATAAAAATTTCATAGCTTCTTGTCTTAAGTTGTTTTCTCTAATAGACCTTTGAACGTTCTTCAATCATTTTTCTCTTAACCTGAAAGTATTTTAAAACAGATTTTCTTAACCCTTTTTTATTTTAAAAAAAGGTAGTTGTGCCCAGAACCGCTTTCGCATTACTTCAGGGCACTTTACCATTACATCCGTGTCATTCCGGAAACGGAAAAAATTGGGTAAAATTTTCTGCTCCGGCCGGTATTCGAACCCGCAATCTCCGGGTCAGCAACCAATCTCCGAGTTTTGACTCTGTCGTATTTCTTAATCCTGTCGTAACAATAAGGCTGGTATTTCCGGCCCAACCCAGGCTGGGTGAGATTAATGAGGGTTGGTACGATTCCGAGCGAGTGGAGGGTAAAACCCCCGTCCAGACTACATCAGAAATAGATTGAACTGGTCACAATAGATTTACAATAGAGGTCGGTGTGATAATTGGTACCTACTTCTATTGTGGAACTCCAACCAGTCAATTATAATAAGAATCCTGTCATAGAAAAGTGCCAAGGTAGAAATTACAAGACATATGACATGTTCGACTGTTGCGGTAAAGGGACTTTTCAGTCATTTTGGTCATGAGTACCAATGTTTTATTTCCGATAAATTTCTAATATTAAAAATCGGAAGTATTGTGTTAGTTTTGTAAAAAATATACCTATATTTCTGCTCCGATTACAATTTTTTTGATAGTCTAAAGTCTAAGTGCTTTAACTTCTGTTACCTCTAATGTCAAAAGTTTCACCTCTCTCTCTCTCCCTTTCTCTCTTCTTTTCTCTCTCTCTCTTCTCAAATATCTCTTCCTCCCTCTTTTTGTTTTCTGAATATCCCTCCTTTTTTCTTTCTCATCCACTTAACCTTGCTTTCACCTTCTACTTGATTTTATATGGGTTAAGTCAGATGGCAATTTTATTTTTAAACTTTCTCTAATAGCTTTTAAAGGAGGATCTTTTTCTCTTTCTTTCTACTTCCCTCTTTTTTTCACATGTGATGGCTTATCTCGTAAATATTTTAAGAAAATGTCGTTTAAGAAGAAAAGTATTTACGTAGGCTGTAAAAGGTTGCTTAATCCTCATAAAAGTTTCAGGTTTGAACTAAAATGGTGGGTCACATGAAGTGAAAGAGTTTTTTTCATATGCATTTATCTGTAAACCAATCGAACTAACAAGTATTGTATTTAAAGTTGTAAGTTTATTAGACTAATAAAATAATGACACTTTGTTTAAACTGTTAGCAAAATGGCACCCTTTAGGGCCTTTAATCCTAATGCAATGACAGTATAAATAAAGTTTGTAATAAATTCAATTTATATTTTAACCAACCTCAGTAATAGCTTGAACGATAAGGCGATGGACTTGTAACCTAGAGGTCGGTGAACAACCGACCTCCAGTCACGGATTCAGCGTGGATTTAGTAAAGCGAGTTTGAGTAGTTGTGATATCACGTAAGTGAACACAAATTTCAAAATACAAATTTCGATAGTGAGAGCAGTATCTATGAGATTGAGAGGAGCGAGACGGAGGATCAGAGGGATTGAATGTGAAGATGGTGCAGGAATGGGACGAGTAGAAGAATGATACATTAATGTTTAACTTTTGTATATATAAAAAAAATATAATAAAAATATTTAAAGTTTTGAAAAAAAAAAAAAAAAAAAACACAAATACGATAACTTTTCAATGTTATATTTTATTAAATACACAGATAAATCAATTTACTTACCATCCGGCACGGCAGGGGAGATCATGAGGAAGTTGACACAGGCCGCCCCTGACCCGTGACCCACGAGGGTCACATTGGACGGGTCCCCGTTGAAGAAGCCTATGTTCTCCTGGATCCAGTGCAGGGCCGCAATCTGGTCCATCAGGCCATAGTTGGAGGGCAGCCGCATGTGAACGTCCGTGTTTGTGTTGAGAAACCCTGCGGCCAAAAGATGAACCATTAATTATTAAGGCCAAAATTAAGAGCAGCATCATACGGATCATACCTCATACCTCATCCAACGTTTAACACTTTGAGCCCATGAATACCATATATGACTCTCAGCTGACATTTCACAAAGGACATGAGTACCATATCTGACCCTCACCCATAATTTTACTGTAGACATGAGTACTCTATATGGTATTCACGACCTTCCCTTACTTTGAAGACATGAGTACTCTCTATGGTATTCGTTTCTATGTGTTTCTCATAGGGAATAGGTTCTAGTGGTCCTTGAGAGAAATGTAGGAGTGTTGGGTTTTGAAATTTGTGGTCCATCGTGCTCACTCGCCGATCCCATCAGCTCTGGGACTCAAAGTGTTAAGCCTGGCCATTCAGAGGGGTAATGCAGCCAGCATTGCTGGCTCATACCCCTTCACAAATTCACTGAATGAAGTGTTTGTGTTATAGTTCAATAAAAATTTAATATAACTTTCAAATAAAGATGAACCATCAATTGGTTAGAAAAAGTTGATATAAAAAGTTGGTGCCCTTAAAAGTCTTGTCGTTAAGGATTGCGTGGGAGGAAGAGATTTCCATAGGCAATAACCCCGCCTTTAAGTTAAGATATATTTTTCTATTTTTTTCCCTTTATATTGTATCTATTGTTTCCATTTTTTTAATTGTTATAATAATTATTTTTACGGTAAATATATATCTGTTTATGTCTAATACAGTGTTTAATAAAAATAATAAAAGGGCATCCAAGCCGTAATATGTGGAAAAGTAATAATAATGATAATATCACTTTATTTATATTGCTCGACCAGCAGTAAGCCCAAGACATATTATTATGAGGCAAAAATCCCAAATGGGTGGATAACTTGTCATGTCCCATCTGGGTTTCGAATCCATGACCTCTAGAATACTTAGACCAACGCCTAGACAACTGAGCCAGAACTTAACAACCTCAACCCTGAGGAAGAGGTTGACCAAGGCCGACCCCAAGTAGGGTTGGGAAAAGGCAAAATGAAAAAAGAAGAAAGAGATTGCCAAAGGCAATAACCCCGCCCTTTGTTAGGACATATATTATGTATATATTTATTTATTTTTTTCCTATATTACATATATTGTATTTTAATTTGTAAAATTCTTTGTGTTGTATATAATATGTCCTATTAAAAAAGTGTGAATAAATTAAAAAATAAAATAAGAAAAATAAGGAGACAGGTGGAATCACAATTATTTTTCAGTGTCTCCAACTTTTTAGAAAGAATTGCCAAATCTCACCGAATATTAATTCAACCGTGAATTAATTTCTGTGACGAATTTAAAACCTAATTTAAAAAATGTTAATAGTGTTACAACTGAAAACGGACATCTTTTAAGTGAAGAACTTAATGAAATCAACTCGAAATAATTAAAATTAAATACGAACAAAAAAAGTCAAGAACTGTCATCAGTAGCGTCAAAAAATCTTCTTGGATAACAAGAGAAGTTTATACTCCTTCTACTGGTTTATACTCCTTCTAAGTAATCCCCCAAATTTTCCGATTGCCAGTTTCAGTGCTGTAAAAAGATTCAGGGTACTGAGAAAAATGTCATTATAAAATTTGAGACATTGGTCCGTGTGTCGGTAAAGAAAATAATATGTACTATCTCAAGATCAGTATAATTCATTAGAGATTTGAAATTCAGTACCCTTTTTATTCTCAACAACAACATAAGTTAGAGATTTGAAATTTGGTACCCTTTTATTCTCAAGCACAGTAGAAGTTAGAGACTTAAATTTTGGTAACCTTTTATTCTCAAGAACAGTATAAGTTAGAGACTTGAAATTTGGTACCCTTTTTATTCTCAAGAACAGTATAAGTTAGAGAATTGAAATTTGGTACCCTTTTATTTTCAAGAACAGTATAAGTTAGAAAATTGAAATTTGGTACCCTTGTATTCTCAAGAATAAAAGTCGGAACAGGTATAGTCGCCAGTTGAGAAAATTGACTTTTTGAATTATAAGGAGTGATGTTCTCAGCAGTTTATTAAAAAAATAAATAATTATTTTCTTGAAAATGTTGCTGAATTAAATCAATTATGTATTTAGTAGTCAGCAGTCTGCATAACTAATATCCGTCAGTCTTGGGAGAAGCTTTCAAAGACGTTCAAGACAAGGAATGGCTGAAGGATTTAATCCGTCAAGACATTTTTTTTAAGATGAGTGCTTCACAGCCTTTTCTTCTCTAAAAATAAAACAGCAGATACTGTAGACGCTGGTCTGTGTTGTAGCCTGCCCATCACGTATTTTGGCTCCCCTCTGATGGGCGAGAAGAGACACAATATTCGTGTATTGAGTGGGATTCGAACCAACGCAACGGATCCCTACTACCAGTGCACGGTTTTGGTAAAAACATCGGTTTTGGTAAAAACATCACTATGGGCTGGAAACTCGCAAACCACTAACCAGATACATTCATGCATTGCTGATTGTAGTGGTTAGATCCCTATTATTATTATTATTATTTGTAGGTATATTTTACTATTATCATTATTATTATTGTAGTATTCTTTATAAGGTAAAACAAAAAGGAGATGGAATGGAGTGAGAAGGGGGCGGGATTTGGATTAGAATTCCGTGACCAAATGTCTCATACGCTATGGAATGAGAAACAGAGTTCTGACCCTTTGACCCTTTGAGCCCCACTAATTACCATCCTCATCATAACCAGATTAGATAAAGGATATAATTCATAACCATAATATCATTTGTATCTGTAAAGTTTTTCTGTTATTTTATGTTAATGTTGTTTTTTTTTTGTAAATTGGTCATGTACCGTAAAATATACAATATCTGTTTATTATTCTTATCATATTCTTAAGCATAGTCCACACGGCCCACCCACCGTAGCAGAGTGGAGTTGCGCACTGGCTTGCACGAACGATAACCTGGGTTCGATTCCTTACTACGTTAGTCATTTTCTGTTTTGTACTTGGACGCCTAAGAAGAGCTCTTCGTGAGAAAAATTAGCTGCTTTTTGTACATTATTATGAAATTCTTTATTAAACACAGCACATATTTTAGAAACGAATTATGATAAAATTAAAATACAAAATTGAGAGCAATATAATCTAGAAAAAGATAATATACAACATGGATAAAATGTTATACAATTTTCCTAACTAAGGGGCGGGGTTATTGCCTATGGCAATCTCTTCCTCCGCAACATGAAGAGCCACCAGTGGCGACATAACGAGAAGGAATGTGGGTGATGATTTTTTTTATAATATTTTAATGCGGAAGTACCCACTACAGTAATGACAGTATTTTTTTTTTACAAAAACGAACACAATACTTTTGATTTCTAATATTAGATATTTCTCGGAAGTGAAAAGAGAGAAGCTTAGAATTTATGAGTAAGAGAGAAAATAGAGAGAGAAAAAAATGAAAAAAGTTGAAATCGGAGCAAAAAATTTTTTTTTTTTTACAAAAACGAACACAATACTTTCGAATTCTAATATTAGATATTTCTCGGAAGTAAAAAGTAAGAAGGCTTAAAGTTTATGAGAGAGAGAGAGAGAGAGAGAAAAGAGAGAGAGAGAGAAAGAGAGAGAGAAAGAGAGAGAGAAAAAGAAAGAGAGAGAGAGAGAGAAAGAGAAAGAGAAAAGAGAGAGAGAGAGAGAAAGAGAAAGAGAGAGAGAGAGAGAGATGAAGACGGAGAACACATGAAGAGAAAGCGCGAAACGGATAGCGAAGAAAAATTATGAATGAGGAAGAAGAAGAGATGCCGTGATGCTAATTAAAAATTCATTTAATTAAACACAATACCTCTTCCTCCTGAATTTTCTCTCTGATGGATCTTGAGAGCTTCTGTGTGTAAAATTAACCCTTAAAGTGCTAGGTAGGCTTTTTGATACATACATTTGATGTGAAATTGGGAATACCTACACAATAATAATTAGGTATATAAATACTGTGAACATTATTCTTTAGCTATTCAAATATTATAATTAAAATATTTTGTGGGATAGAAGAGTGAATCACAGCCTTTTTTATTTCGTAGGCTAGAAACAGGACATAATGTAGACCCTTGTAACCTGCCCGTCCCGTGGTGTGCCTCCCCTCTGATGGGCGAGAAGTGACACAAAACTCCCCATTTAGGTGCTTAGTCAACACGAGTGCACCGGAAGGGATCTCTAACTTATAGGTACATGTAAACATAAAATTTTAATTTATATTTTATTCAGCTCTGCTATGTGGTTCAAACCAGAGACCTTCCGCATGGTAAGCAAGTATTTCACCACTGAGCTAACCGTGCTATTTATTCATAGTAAGTTGAGAAGTAATACTTTCTCGTAGAATATAACAATAAGAATAACAAAATCACCTTATTTATACCTTCCGTTCAAGCATTGTTGGTTACTTGCTGAAAATTTCAAAAGGAAACTGATAGCTGATAGAATGATCAAAACTAGCTTACCAAACTAGAGCACTACCTTCTTAAGGAATAATAATAATAATACATTTATATCTAATCCTCGAAATAAACGAATAATATAATCCCAAATAAAGTTGGAGCAAGATTGTAGAAACTAGGTTAAGTGGGACAACTTTATTATTAAATTCATATCGGTCGAATAGAGTTGAAGGAGAAATTGCATTCAACCGGAGGGAGCTAAGGAAAATCACCCACTCCAGACCCACCCACCTCACTTCATCTCATTCAAAAAATAATTAAGTGAAGAAACTTTCTGGAAACTAAAAAAAAAAAAAAAAAATGGAACGAGCGAATTATTCTAAATTACATTCTGGTCTTCACGGAAACTCGCAGAATTTGTTCACCAAAAAATACAGCAGAACCCTCGACAAAGTTTTCGGTACACTTCCCGGAGTTTTGACTTTTCTAAATTGAACGTTTCAGACAGACGGGCGACGGGTGCGCTCAACTGGTCAACCCTTGGGGGCTTTAGTGGACGGGAATCGAACCTGGTTTCCAGACTGATGGCTGATGGGGTTCAGAATGGATAGTAGACAGATTACTTTCATTTTATTGATAATTCTATTTATGATTTAAATAAATAAATAATAATAATAAGGCTAAAAATTAATTAGATAGTCGCGTGGTTATCCAGGTAGCGAAGGGATCCGTTGGTTCGAATCTCCCCAATCAGTGCATGAATTTTTCCTCATATTTTTTGCTAAAAAAATATTTGAAAAAAAGTTATATAGAAAAAGTTAAAAGGGTCCCTTATTCATTTGAAGAATTCTGTCTTTTTCTGATTTTTACTTTATGTTATTATAATTATTATTTTATTTTGTAATGGACTTTTTACTTTTTTATTATATGACTGTAATTTTTTTTATCAATTTAATGTACAAATAAAACTATTCATTTATGGTTGAAAGCGAAGTTAGAGGGTTAAAGTATTTCATTTGGGACGAAGTTGTTAAACTGTTGAATTCCAAGTACAAAAGCTTGGAAAACTATGTAAATCTCGTCTACTAGGCTTCATTCCAGAAACTACTCTCACTCTGAAAATCCCCGAATTTCCCTTTTAACGATTATATTGCGATTATTTAAATAATGCATTCAGGGAAAATGCATCACTTTGATGAAATTTTGCGAATGAAATTGCTTTCTGGATTCACGCGTAGATTATCTATTTCTGTGTTCCAAATTTTAAAAAAACCTTGAAAAACTTTCTGGAAACTATTCAAACTCGATCCTAGAGACACTCATCAGCAAGTATCCAGTTATTATTATTATAGTAAGCTTTATTAGGTAGAACAAAAATATATACAGTCAAATATAAAGAAATTATAAAGAAAAACAATAATATTAAGCAAAGATACACGAAAAAAAAAGAAGTTAATGTCCTACCTGAAGGGCGGGGTTATTGCCTGTGGCAATCTCTTCCACCCAACCAGTTGATTGCTTAACGTCTCTGACGTTGCTTAACGTCAGTGAAGATCACTGAAGTTAGAAAATAACCACTGATTACGCTTTTTATTGCTCATCTACATACTATTCCTTTCCTATTTAATTGTATACATTTTTTTCCCTTTTTTTATTGATAGAATAATTATTTGTATTGTACGTAATATGTTCATTTACATCTAATAAAGTGTATACCTAATAATAATAATAATAATAATAATAATCAACTTAACTTTTCTATTCCTCATTTTCTTCATTCATATGTTTCTTCATAATGATGAGTGAAAAAGTTTACTTTCTAAAATGAAATTTTAGAGAGAGAAAGCGAGAGAAAAAAAGGACAGAGAAAGAGAGAGAGAGAGAGAGAGAGAGAAAGAGTGAGAGAGAGAGAAAAAGAGAGAGAGAGAGAGAGAGAGAGAAAGAGTGAGAGAGAGAGAAAAAGAGAGAGAGAGAAAGAGAGAGGGAGAGAGAAAGAGAGAGAGAGAGAGAGAGAGAGAGTGTAATGCTCTCCCCCTTAGGGGTGTTAGGACTCTGAGCCTCATAAAAAAATGTCTCAAGTTGTCACAAACCGCTTGAAAAAATGAAAATGTCGTCACTTTGTGAAATGAATTTGCTAAAAACAATGAAACAGGAAGTGTTGGAAGAAAAGATTACGAGAAACAAAAGAAATTAAAAAGAAAATGAACAAAATGTTCATAAAAACTCCAGAGACTAAATTGTTGTGGGGCGGAAATCAAAAGCCTTTTTTTATGCTACTTGTCAAGGAAAAAATCTCAGTATAATTTCTTAAAACAAGAATTTTTTAAACAATACTTTTAACAGAATGTTCCCCGGACCTATTTAGACTGGGCGATTAAGACTAAAGAATTAGTCCCGATCCCATTAGTTTTGGTACTAATATTAAGACCAATATTGGGTACCAATAATATGAGTTATGTTGCTATTTAATCATTACTCATATAAATTAGATTTATGCACCGACCTCAGTAGCTTGATCGATAAGGCAGTGGACTAGTAACCTGGAGGTCGGTGGTTCAAGTTCTGGTGTTACCGTAGATTTAGTAACGCGAGTCTGAGTAGTTGTGATATGACGAAAATGTTTAATACAAATATGGCAACTTATAAATTAGATTTAAGCATGCATTTAGAAAAATTTAAAGTTATTTGTAAAGATATTGTAAAACCTAATATGTAATTATCTGTAATAATCTAAGTTAAGTTATCATATTTGTGTTGATCACTTTCGTGATATCACAACTACTCAAACTCGCTTTACTAAATCTACGCTGAAACCGGGACTTGAACCACCGACCTCCAGGTTACTAGTCCGCCACCTTATCGATCGAGCTACTGGGGTCGGTTCAAAATCTAAGTTCATGTAATTGCAACAATACTAAGTTGCGTTTGAACATAATTAAAAAAAAAGACTTAATAAAATTTTTATGTTAAAAAAGAAACCGTGAAAGTCTCAAATAAATGAGGATAAATTCATACAATGGGTGGGACTCAAATGCTACCTGGACCAATGCATGTGCAATAAATGTACGGTCAACTCCAGAGTGTTAAAAATCAGATTAAAAAAGAGGTTCTATTGAGGAACCGTTAGGAAAAATAGTTATGTTATAATGGATTATTTGTTCAAAAAATAATATTTTGAGCAAAAAGGAAAAAGTTTATTATTTGAATCTATTAGTTGTTACCAAAAATAGCTAATTTTACGAAAGAAAAAGAGGAAGACACAATAAAAAGAGTGAGAGTAAAATAAGAAACAGAAAGATTAGTTAATATTATTACCTATAGGAATAACATTTAGAAGTAGGAGAGAAAAAGAGAAGATGAATATAAGATAAAAAGGTGGAAAAAAATGAGTTACTCCATTTTGATACTTGGGAGGTAAGAATCTCTGATTGTGCGATTGTCATAGAAATCCTACAAACTATTAAGGTTTCAAAATTTCTTTAATCCGATTACAGTTCATTGAACGGGGGAAAGTAGTAGAAAAGTGAATGAGTTATGATTGGACTTCAGACATACAAGTACAAAAAAGATACCCATGTCAAGGGACGTGCAAGTGGTATACAGGGTATACTCCACTCAGCCAGGGTTACTACATTTTAAATAACTGAAGAACTCGCATTAACCATGTAATATGAGCTGGGTACATTAGTTAAAAAGAAGGATGAAAACAATCTTTTTGAACGTAAGTCATAAAGGAAGCATAATAAATCATGAGACATAAAAAAAATCTTTACAAGTACACAAAGAGAGAACCCACGTCCTCAAGGGAGCACATAATGAGAAGCACGTCCACAATAGTGTGGACACGACTCATCCAGGTAAAGTGAAAAGCAAGGAGCACAAATTGAAAAGTCAGACAGCATTATCACACCATCCAGCTGGTCGTTATGAAGCAAATGATAATAAAGACATTGTCCCCATACGTGAGAGAGGAGAAAGAGTGAAAATAATACTGGGTGAGATGAACAAACAGAAACTATAGTATAGACTAGGTATAGAAAACTGATGAAGACATTGAAGTGAAAATTGTAGAAGGGTGTATTGTAGTTAAGGGGGAGGGATAAATAAAATGAGCGTAGTGCAGAATAAAGAGAGAATTAGGACAAGGAGGAGAAATAAAAATATTAGATAACAAGGAGGTGGACATGAAAGTGGATCAAGTGGAAAAGAAGAAGGTGAAGGAAGTGGTAAAAGGGATAGAGAAATATATGGTGTAAAGCGGAGTTTTGGAAGAAAGATAAAGAGAAAGGAAGACACATTTTGAGGAAGAGAAAGAAAGAGATGGAGGACAGGAGGAGATGGATATAACGTCTTCTTTGGGTAGAGGAAGAGACAGAAAGAGAGAGGAAGTAATATTGTGATCGAGAAATTCAAAAGGAAAAACAGCGAAGAGAAATGAAAACAGAGTGTTGAGAATATTAGAGAGCTATAAGATGAAGAGAGATATATTGTATAGAGAATGAGAGATATACAATGTGGGGTAGAAGAAGACAGAGGCTACACAGAGAGAGAGAGAGAGGGATAAAAGGAGAAGAGAAAAAGAGGATAGAACAAAAAATACAACCGAGAAGGTAAAGAGAGACAAAGAGAGTAATGGAAGAAAAATAAGGAGACACAAAGCGGAAGGAAACTGTAGAAGAAAAAATAGAGAGCGAAAAATGTAAAGTTTGGAGGAGAGCCAGAATAATTCATATCTAGGTTCCCAACAGAGTTAGGATGGGGGAAGAAATGGAAAAGGAAAGGAGGGCAGGAAAAGAAGCGGTTGGAAAGGAAGGAAGGAGAAATTGAGGGGGAAAGAAATATAAGGGATTAAAGAAGGGAGAGACAGAAAGTGTTGAAGATTTGAAAAGAGGAGAAACAAGAAGATTAGGCAAGAAATAAGATAGAGAGAGTTGAAGATAGGACATGAAGACTATTGTAGGGGGATTACACGGGAAAGGAAATAACGGAAGAGAAAAGTAAAAAAAGACAGAGAGAGAGAGAGAGATAGTGGTGTTTGAATTCAGGCCAGAAAAACTGATGACAAAAAAAAGGTGAAGAAATAAATACCTAGTCTTCTTCAAACACTTATGGCAATCTCTTCCACTTAATACTAAGGCTAAAAATGACTGGTTCCAAACTAGTTAGGAAATGGTTTGTGACTCTATCTTTGTGGTGTAATAGGGTCCTATTTAGATTGATTCAGACACATCCGTAACGTGATAGTGCCGTGACCGGTCCGTAATCCCACCGGCGAGGGAAATCAGATTCACCTAATATTCCGAGTCGATATTCTATTAGCAGTGACCACCACTCACCTAATATTCCCAGTCGATAGTTCACTGTGACCACCACAACTCCGCCGTAGCTGGCGAGAACCGAGCCATCGTAGGCATTGCCGGAGTTCCACTCGTAGGACTCCCCGTGGATGAACACCATGACCGGGTACTTTCTCTGCGCGGTCTCTCGAGAACCACCTGGAACACAAAAAAGGAATCAAAGGGTTAATAACAATATTGAAAATAAATAAATAAATCATCCAGCATCAATATTAATTTATAAACAACATCAAAAGTTCCAATACTTAAGAGCTCTCCGTCTGTATACTATGATTTGATCATCTAGGGAATCAGTGCGAACGACCTGTATATTAAAAGGTTAAAGCGCTTACAAAGGAAAAAAAAAAAAAAAGTATATTTGATCCAACATCAATCAACAATACAATCAAATATTATTTTTTTTCTCAAATATAAAACAAATTATTGCTGCATCTTTCAATACTAATTCAATAGCTTTATGCATTAATTATAAACATCGATGTAGAAATGAAGCTATTTATTGAGAATGATTCTTAAGAAAAGACGATTCATTTTGCAAAATATTATAATAAAAAATAATCCACAGTACATGGAAAACATCATTTTTTGTACATATTTCTTTGACAACAACTCTTTCAACTTCAATCCTCAACACATCACCATGGGTTAAGATTTTCTTGTCTATTTCATTCTCAACGTTCCCCAGCCAGACAATTTATTTTACCTTTACCATGTTGAGCTTTTCAATGCACCCCCCAATATTGTAAAGAAAGTATAGAAACCTATGGATGACAGTCACCACGATGCCAAGAGAGGAAAAAGTAAAAAAGGAAATCTCAACAAAGACTGAGCAACAATAATAGTAAGGAAGAATAAACTCTAAGCTGAATAATATACACTAGCCAAAACAAAATAGGGCCCACCTAACTTTTTCTAAATAACAAAGCATAAGTATTATTTTTTTATACAGAAAGTTTAGGAATGTATTTATTTAGGGCATACTCATTTTATTTAAGTAAAAGTGACAGTATTTTAAGGGAAAAAAAGGTTATTTCAACCATTTAAAGGAATTTTGACAAAACTGTCATGTTTACCTTAATTATTCAGGTTGTGTTTAAAGTCTTCTGAGTCGCTGTAAAGTGGTGATGATCAATTCTCAGTAATGAGTGTGTCCCCCTCTTTTCTTTTCACACTCTTCTATGCTGTTTGGCATGCTTTGAATGAGATTGACAAGGTTTTCTTGAGGAATTTCGTCCCAACGTGTTTCAAGGCCCGTATCAGTTCTTCTTGAGATCCTATGGCCAATCTCTGTAGTTTAAGTCTCCTTTTGAGTTGATCCCATACGTGTTCGATCGAATTTAGGTCGCGGCTTATTGCAGGCCAGTTCATTACTTCGATATTCGCCTCCTGAAGAGCTAGCCTGGTAGCGCGCGCGATATGAGGGCGAGCATTACCTTGCATGAGAACAAAATTCGGGCCCAAACGATGTGCAAATGGTATCACCTGAGGTTCAATGACTTGCTCAATGTAACTCTCCGAGGTTACTCTGCTGTCACGGAAAATTACAAGCTCTGTTCTACCGGTTAAATTTATCCCTCCCCATACGATGACACTTGGGCCACCATACCGATCAGTTTCGTGAATGCAGGGCTCAGAAAATCTTTCTCCTGTACGTCTCCATACTCTAATCCGTCAATCATCACTAAGAAACTTAATCTTGCACTCATCCGAAAAGAGCACCCACTGCCAGTTGTCCATACCCCATTGGATGTGCTCTCGCGCGAATCTTAATCTTGCACGCGGTGAGCTGCTATCACTTTTTGCTTCACCAAACGTCTTTTTGACCTCACCTGAGATTCTCTGAGCCTGTTCCTAATGGTTTGGTCGCTTACTTGATCGTTTGAGTATGCTTCCAATTGATTTTGTATCGCAGGAGCTGAGACAAATCTCTGTTGTAGGGCAATTCTTCGAATAAAACGGTCCTCTAGCTCCGAAGTAATGCGATGTCGTCCAGAGCCAGGTCTTCTTTCACCACTACCCGTCTCTTGAAAACGATTCCATAAGTTTCTAATGGCTCTTCGGGACACACGAAGCCGATTCGCGACCAATCTCTGGTAGGCTCCATTTTCCAGCAAGGTGATGGCACGAGAGCGAGATTCTGCATTTAAATGTCGACGAATACCCGGCATAGTGTCACAAAAAAGATACAAAACACCCGAAAAGACTTTTTTATTGAAAATTATTGGTCTAAGAATAAATTAAAAACAACCATTAAAAATTAACTTTACTGTCACAAAGAGCACTATCTCTAGAAAAGGTAAATAAATACTAATTACTCAGTGATATCCATAAATAAAACCATACGAACTGTCTCAGAGTACCAATAAACAAGATTAGAACATGTTAATACCCTAAAGTTTAACTTTAAGGTGTCCTATACACGATGTCATGAAAATTTTCAGGTGGGCCCTATTTTGTTTTGGCTAGTGTACATAAACTTACTATTTATAAAATAAAATATCATAAATATAATGAGACAGTGAAAATTCCAAGCTCAAGGATGTTTATGTACATACTATTCTTTATAAACATAAAATACATAACATTGTATTTTGTTTATAAATACTAGCAGTGAGCTCCATACTTTCAGTTCCCCATAGACCTTTGCATAGATAAGAGAGTTTCGCCTTTTTCTCGTTTAGAGCGAGGTTTTCCAAAACGGGGTCACAGCAACATAGATAAAAGTCAGATTGAATAAATGAAAAGAAAAACGAAGAAGTAGGGAAGGAGAGAGATAATGAGATAAGAGAAAGAGGATACACTGAAAATAAAGGAAGAGGTTGAGAAGCATAGGAAGATAAATATAGAGAAAACGAGATTTGGGTAGAAAGTAAAGATTAAGAAGGATTGGGAGAGCAAAAGAAAGAGAAAAAAAAAAGGAGAAAAGAGTGAAAAAATTTAAAAAATAAAGATAATAATAATACTAATATCGTCTTATTTATACTGCCCGATTAGGACTATTAAGTCCCATAATTCCAGCAGGGAGCTCAACACGTACTATTATGTGGTAAAAAAAAGAGAAGATAAAGAGAAACAAACTAAATGGGCAAAGAAAAGAGAAAGAAAGAGGCAGAAAGGTAAAGAGCGAAAATAGGGCAAAGAAAGGGCGAGAGGGAATAAGAGTGAAAAAGAAAAAGGAGAGAGGGGTTGAGGTAGAAAAAATGTCTTAACATATTCCAGCAAATGAGCGTTAACATTTTTCAAAAAGTAGCAAAGCGACGAAAAAAAAGCGCAACATAAAAACATTAAAGGAAACAGGAGCGCTTTTTGTTTTTACTGATTTCACCAAAGCGTTTGACACAAGATGGATGGTGCGTTTCCTTTTCTCTCCTCCTTCTTGTACATTTATTTTTCTCGTGCCTGTTCCTCTTCTTTAGCTCCTTCTCCTTTTCTTTGTTTTATCGTACCTACCATCCTTTGTTAGCCTGACACTGTGGTTGAGAGCCTATTATACATACAAGTATTTAGTAGGACGATTTTAAGTAATAATTATTGTTAAACACATAATAATCATTTTGATTATCACAAATTCTGTATCTAAACATCTTTTTGATCCTCTCAGTGAAGTGTAGACTGTATAGTGTCTATTTTCTATATCTCTCATATTTTTATTTTTTAAATTATATCTGTAGCCTTTAATCTTTTTCGTCTACCTCTAATATTATATTTTTCTCAATAAATTTGGTCTTTTCACCATCTTCATTATTTGTTCTTTTAATTATTCCTTTTATCTCTTTTACTATTTCTTTTATTTTTACATTCCTACGTCATTTCTTTTTTCCTCTTAAATTATTCTCTATAATTCGATCTTTTGTTAAATTATTCTCTATTATGCTATCTCCGTTTATTAATTTTTCTTTTATCATTCTCTTTTTTGTCATTCTTTCAACTATCACTTTTCCAATTCTCAGTTTACTCTTTTCATTTCTGATTTTCCTTTCCTTTCATTTCCTCTTCAAACTGCTCCACTCATATTATTCTCTTTCATCCTCCTCATTATAACGTCTAGTGTCTCCACTCTTCATTTAAGGCTTCTCCTTCTAGTTAATATCTCAATGGCTCTTCTAACCACTTTGTTAACACATCTTCTCCAGTCCTGAGTTCTTTGAAAGTATCCTTGCATATCTGTTTCTCTTCTATCATTACGTTCCTTTCCTCTTGAGTAAATGATTTGGTCTCCACGATCTACATTAAGGCGAAGTTAAAAGACATTTTGTTAAATCTCTGTCGATGTCAGTCTAGATTTTGCGTTTGTATTAAATTATCCCCCAAAAAACACTTCGTGTAGAAATAGTCGTCAAGTGTTGGAATGATTAAAAAGAACTGATATCAAAAACGTCAATTTTCTATGTTTAAAGGAAATATTTTTCACGTAATAAGTCTCTTGATAATTCAACCAAAATAATAGCCTCACAACAACAATACACCTTTGAGCAAACTTCGATTTGGTATTTTGAGAATTTAACCAAAAAATAGCCACACAACAAAACAATGCTCTTGTAAGAACAATCTTGCATAATGACATAACCACGTCCTTGACTACTGCACACTGTTTTGTTAGCAACGTACTTCACATAAATTTCAGAACAAAACAGTGTGCAGTCAAGGACGTGGTTCTGTAATTATGCAAGATTGTTCTTACAAGAGCATTGTTTTGTTGTGTGGCTATTTTTTGGTTAAATTCTCAAAATACCAAATCGAAGTTTGCTCAAAGGTGTATTGTTGTTGTGAGGCTATTATTTTGGTTGAATTATCAAGAGACTTATTACGTGAAAAATATTTCCTTTAAACATAGAAAATTGACGTTTTTGATATCAGTTCTTTTTAATCATTCCAACACTTGACGACTATTTCTACACGAAGTGTTTTTTGGGGGATATCACTACTTTTTGATTTAATTGATTTTCATATGATAGATGAAATAAAAACTGGTCAACAATCAACAGATAAAAGAAAAAAGACTTTTAATTAAAGGATGTTGATCTTTTAATTCAAGGAGAAAAATAAATGATATAAAAAAAAACTTTGAAAAGATGCTGAAAGAATATTTCACGGTACTTGCTGGAGAGAGGAGAAATCTTGAGATAATAGGTGTATTCCTTATTGAGTGGCACTAGATAGCGCTCAGCAATTTTGTTTATCTTTTCAAATTTTGAAACCCACTGCTAGATTCATTAACAGAAAAGTACCCCGTTTCAGTATTGTTGGCAATAATTAGAGATGGGTGATACCGAGTATTTCATAGAACCGGTACTTCAGTAATCGATTACATAAAAGTACTGAGTATTTACCGAGGTTCTTTTGTACTTGGTTTTTGAGATTCTGCGAGCGGATGTAAATGGAATAGTGGATTCGAGTAATCACTCAAGAACCAAGTAAAAAAGCACCGTACACTAACTAAATCTCACAATTTTGCATTCAGAATGTTTACAGGAGACGAATCTCGATTCACAAAATTTGTTGGGTGTTTTAGTTTCAAGTGTTTCAATAGATTAGAAGCTCCACCTCCTATTTTATAACCTGAATTAAATAATGTACATTTCCCTAAACCGTCCAATTGTTTGACAAAGAAGTTTCAAATAGAAGACTTGGTTCTACGAGACAAAAAGAAAAATATTAGGACACCGACAGCCTGAATATTATTCATAGATAATATCGGAATAATGAAGTACCTCTCTCTGCTGTACCCAGTTCTAGAGATGGGTATTTGGGTATTATTGTAATACCGATTATTTCATAGAACCGGTACCCGGTATGGTACCCGGCCCCGGCGTGTAATACCAAGTATTTAATAAAAACGGTACCCGCCTACTACGTACGATACGTCGGTACTCGGTCCCAGTGTGTAATACCGAGTATTTCATAAAATCGGTACCCAGTACGGTATGCGGATCCAGTGTGTTATACCGTCACCAGTGTTGTACCCGGTACGGGTACAGGTACCTAGCAAAATTTTGTACCCGGTATGGGTACGGGTACCTAATTTTATTATGTACCCGGTGCGGGTACTTTTGTAAATGTACCCGGTATTTTTTTGGGTACTTTTCGGGTACGTTATCCTTATCTATAGTAAGTATAGTAATAAGATTTGTCTAAATTATTTAAACTGTGGAGGACAAAGTCTTGTCATTAGAATACCACCTAACAACCAAACTAAATAAAATACCAAATTGATGGTTAGCCTTTAATGAGGTCTTGAACTCCAAGTTCCAGGTTAAAAGTCTAGTAAGCTAGATTTTATTTTTATTTAAAATTATTATTAATGTTAATGTATTATTATTATTATTATCATCATCACAATTAAGAAATAAAAAGATACATTTATTAAAAATAAGGCTTGCACCTTTTTAATTTAAGTATGACTTTGTGAACAAAAATAACTAGAATGTAGAAAAAATAGTATTCTATTATATAAAACAAATTTGAAGAAAATCGGTTAAGTGGTTTTACAAGTGATTTAGTCGAAAAAAATCAAAATTGCCAGGTGTATACAATGTGAAACAATCACGAGGAAGTATTGTGTCCATAATTAGCAGTGTTTTTTTATTTATATTTATAAAGTAGGTACATATTTGTAAATTTTGAATGAGATTTATGTAATTTACGATTCATAATACAAAAGCATTGATCAAAATAAATGCTTTATTTAGACTGTCAGTTGTCAGTGGCCAGCCTCCGTGGCGTAATGGTTGTAACTACTGCCCGTAGTTCAGACATTTCGAGTTCGATTCCCAGTTGTTCCAGACTTTTCTAATATTTTTTTCCCCTCTAAACACGTAAGTCTGGAATCTACCCAGGCTGGGCGAGTTAAATGTAGGTAGCTGGAACGATTCCCAGCGAATGCAGGGTAAAACCCCCCGTCCTGACTAGTTCAAATCAGGACATTAAAACCAAATACAATCAACTGGTCACAATCGTTTTAAAATGAGGTTGGTGTGATAATTGGTGCTTCTTTTGTGGAACTTCAACCAGTAATAATGAAGAAAAAAACATACCTATTTAATCTTAAAATCCATTAACAATAATTCATTAATAATCAACTAGTGTTTTAACCTTGAATTGAAAAATTAGTTATGAACTCGTTAAATAACGGACAACTTTGTTTAGTGGTTTTGTTTACAATACAATTTGAATTATAATATGTACCTAAGTACATGGTAGGTAGATGGAAATTCGATCTTGGTAAAATAAAGAGGGAAATGAAAGTGCCGAGTATTATTGTATGTTCCGAAATTGCCTCTTACTATGGCTCTAAGAAATGTTGAACTAACTTCGAGTTACTAAACATGGTGTCAATTCAGCATAATCAGTTGGTAGGTATAAACAGAAGAAGTGAGACATTATACTAGATAATACATTTAATAATTATAAATTAATAAGCAAGCATATATCCATGGAATATACCCTGAAAATTTCAGCTCGATTGGACAAAAAATGCAACTTATATCATGTTACAATGTTACATACCTACATAGGTAGATGGATAATTAGATTGTGACAAATCAATGTTGATCGAGTTAAACCATACTCACTTCGTTCGAAATTAAACGGTCATAGGAGGTTGACTCAAACTACCAACTACTGTTTTTTTTCCTCACGAGAAAACCGGACATCCAAAGTACAGAGTAAAAAAAAATTATACCTAGCCGGGATTCGAACCCAGGTCACCTTGCAAACTTTGTGTTTTACCTACAACAGTCGACGACCACAGAGACTGCTCACTAGGTACATAATATAATTTATCATTGTTTTGATCTATTTTAATCAATATTTTTCCTCTTACTGGCCAATACTTTATACACTTCTCATAATATAGACCTAGTTTACCTCTTGATGTAGAAATCTCTGAATGAAGTTATAAAACGTTATTATTCCTTAACTGATAACTCAGTCTGCTGGCAGCTTGGGTGAAGCAAAGATGATTGGATCCCACCCATATTTTAAGTTCTATGTGAGGCGAAGATTTTTTGATACTCTCATAAATCTTATTTCAGTTTTTTATTTTTATGTCTCACACTGTCGCTGATTTTTCTAACATTTTATTTACATCGTAGTATATTTCTAAGTAATTAGACCTTTAGAAAGACCCTTCAGTCATCAACTTGGGATAAATAGGCGTGGCTCCAGGGTTCATTTTAGATATTCCTTTAGATGGCTTTAAATACTTTTCTACTTGTTTCAACCATCTGAAATTAAGTGATCTGATTCCTTTTGACTAGACCTTTCTAAAAACACCAGAAATACAACTCTAGGATAATAATAGACGGCTCTGGGCTCCATAATAAGTATTCCTTTCAAAGGGTATAACTCAAGTTTGGTCCAGTGTAATACTTTAGTTATATTTTTATATTTTTTCCTATGATAAGGCCTTTCGAAAAATACCACAATCGCAGCTCCAAGATAACCAGGGGCGGCTCTGTGCAACTTTCCCGTTTTATTTTAGAAGGCCATATCTCCTATCCTATAAAAAATAAATACTTGAAACTATAAAAGGTATGCAGAGATGAAAATTCCCTTTTCAAAAACGTATCTCACGTCTTTCCACGATAAGCACACGTTGCTGTACCCTTGACAGAAAATTGGTCTGAAAAAAAAAAAAAAAAAAAAAAAAAAAACCCGTATGAATAATTTTATGAAATTCAAGATTTTCGGCGTGGCCAGTAAACGACTTTAACTGTACGTAGGAACCTCGCGCTTTCGTGAAACACAATCTATTTTCGCGTCTCATTACGAATTTGAAATAAAAATTGATAAAAGTTAGCGTTAAGTGGGCGAAAACAATAAAACAAAATACATATAAACTCTGTTTCGTGTTAATATAGGCCGGGTGGCTGGCGCTACTTGACGAGCGCTCGCCTCCCGGCGAGCTTGATTTATCATTTGATCTACATTAATCATTATTTTTGCCTCTTACTGGCCAATATTTTATACACTTCTCATAATATAGACCTAGTTTACCTCTTGATGTAGAAATCTTTCAATGAAGTTATAAAACGTTATTATTCCCACCCTGAATATCTGGTCTGTTGGCAGCTTGGATGAAGCAAGGTCAATTGATTCCCGTCCTTCTTTCAAGTTCTAGGTGAGGCGAAGTTTTTTTTGTTACTCTCATAAATATAAAATCAGTTTTTTTATTTTTATGTCTTAAACTGTCGCTGATTTTTTTAAAACTTTATTTACATCGTAGTATAACTTTGCGTAATTAGACCTTTAGTAGGAACCTTCAGTCATCCACGTGGGATAATTAGGCGTGGCTCCAGGGTTCATTATAGATATTCCTTTAGAGGGCTTTAAATATTTTTCTACTTGTTTCAACCATCTGAAATTAAGTGATCTCATTCCCTTTGACTAGACCTTTCTAAAAACACCAAAAATAAATCTCTAGGATAACAATAGACGGCTCAGGGCTCCATAATAAGTATTCCTTTCAAAGGCTATAACTCAAGTTTGGTCCAGTGTAATACTTTGGTTATATTTTTATATTTTTTCCTATGATAAGGCCTTTCAAAAAATACCACAATCGCAGCTCCAAGATAACCAGGGGCGGCTCTGTGCAATTTTCCGATTTTATTTTAGAAGGCTATATCTTCTACCCTATAAAAAATAAATACTTGAAACTATAAAAGGTATGCAGAAATAAAAATTCCCTATCCAAAAACGTAGCTTACGTCTTTCCACGATAAGCACACGTTGCTGTACCCTTGACAGAAAATTGGTCTGAAAAAAAAAACCCGTATGAATAATTTCATGAAATTCAAGATTTTACGCGTGGCCAGAAAACGACTTTAACTGTACGTAGGAACCTCGCGCTTTCGTGAAACACAATCTATTTTTGCGTCTCATTACGAATTTGACATAAAAATTGATAAAAGTTAGCGGGAAGTGGGCGAAAACAATAAAACAAAATACATATAAACTCTGTTTCGTGTTAATATAGGCCGGCTGGCTGGCGCTACTTGACGAGCGCTCGCCTCCCGGCGAGCTTGATAAAATGTAAGTTCTCACTGGAACTTGTGATGTAGATTTATCTATAAATAACACTCTTTAGAGGAAGGCAACCACTAGGTGACGTTAATACTCAAAACATTTTCTACATAGGGTAAGGTCCCTCAGAGCTTTATTATTATGTGGTTACAAACTCAAATTAATGAGGAAAAATTTATGCACTGGACGGGATCTCACGCTCAACTATTACTTACTTTACTTTCCGTATCCTTGTGTAATGCATAGTAGTGAAAGGATTGCTATGGATATTGAACCCTTTAAAAGACAGAGGTTAGTTGATGGCATGGAATACTCAGAACTATTACCTGCTGATGAGAGCAAATACTCGTAAGCTCGAAACAGCTGTCCAGGTATGTCTTGATATTCATGTACATCTAGTACAACTTCTTACTCTTCTGTTTATACTGATGTGCAGAGCCATTTTTATGGGCTTTTTTCGTGTCCAATAAAGTGTGTAATGTGTTACACAACACATTCTGATTGGGTTATTTGAACGACATGAGACGTTTGAAAGGAAAATTTGGGGATTATAAGAGCGAGATTTTTTTTAAAATATATTATACCAAATATGACAGTATAGCGGGACTGACGCAAATAACTTGCCAAATACATTTTAGAGCTCCTTATGGCAGAATTAGTAAATATAAACATGGATGTTATTTGAGAGGAAAATAAAATTTGTGCAGTCAAAACACCTTTGAAATTTCAGTTTAATAACTCCTTCTGCTGTTATAAATACAGGAACAAAGAAACCTTTTCAGTCTCACCTCAACAACATTAAAAAAGTTATTATTATTATAATAATTATGCTACTTCTACGGAGGTTATAAAAATTTTTTGCAAGAGAAATACGGCAGTAGTGTTTTCTTTGCCTTTCGTAAAACTGGAATAATTGTTATGACTTTTTCAACTCTTTTGTCAGACATCTTGTGAGTTGGAAAACGTACATGCAAAACTTCTCTCTCTGTCTTTCTTTTGGGTGCTAGTGACCCGGAAAATCAGTAGAGGCAGAAAAAGGCAACGATAGGGAAAGAAAATTGTTTATAGGGTGTTTTAGACATTCGAGATCATTGATAAAAGTGGCTACATTATTTTTATTTACGAAAAAAAATTACATTTATAAGACGTTTTGGGGTCTTTTGGTACATTCCAAGGGACCTAACACCCTAATCATTTCAATTATTCCTTACACCACCATTCCTATAAATGATGTTACGCCACACATGGACTCAAAACGGGGTCCATTTCGCCAGAACTACCACCTTCGAAATAATACACCCATGAATAAAAATAAAAAAATACATTTCAAAGTTGGTGTTGATGGCGAAATGGAGCCCTCAAAACGAACATGTTAATATCAAGTGTAACTGAAAGAAAGTTTATTCAAAAGTTTTCAAATGAATCCTGTATATGGCAAAAATCAAGAAGGCGTTTGAGAAGGAAAACGAGAAGAGAACTTTGAAAAAATAAACTTTTCTTCAAACACACATACATACATTTACAAAAGTATAACTACATATTATGATGCATGTAAATATTATACTATAATTATTAGCAGCACTATTAGTAAAAGAAGTAAGTAACTCATATTATGCTAGCATTTGCGTGCTCTCTCATTTGGCGTAGGATGAGAGGTCTCTTCTTCTCTCTCCCTGCGGTGAATGGTTGAGTAGCATCCTTTCAAAAGTTTCTTTGTCATTTTATTTATTTTTAATGTATATTGTATTATTGAAGAAGATGAAAAAATGAATAAATAAATAAAGGCACAGTTTTGCCAATAACAACAATGTACTATGTGCTAGGCAATAAAAATGCGGCGAGTGTGTTGGGAACAATGAAGAGCAGATATGCGGAGGGTGTTTTATCTATGAGTTGAATCTTGTTATAATAAATAAATATGGTTAGTACCTAGTATAGTTTTATTCACTTAGTATACATAGTGTCTCGTAGTGCGTATAACCGACCTTCGTGGCTCAGTGGGTCAGAGCATTGGTCACTGACCCGGAGGTTGCGGGTTCGCGTCTGGGTAGGAGCGGAAAATTCTGACCGAGTTTGCCCGTTTCTGGAAAAGCATGGGTGTAAAGGAGGAAAGTAGTATACGTATTCAGTAGGTGGGTATCTTGGTGTGTGTGTGTGTGTGTGTGTGTGTGTGTGTGTGTGTGGTGTGAGAGAGAGAGAGAGAGAGAGAGAGAGAAAGAGAGAGAGAGAGAGAGAAAGGGAGAGATAGGAGGGGGGAGAAAAAAGAAGAGAGAGATTTAAGATAAAGCAGGGTGATATGAGTATTTTAATGTATGGGGGGTTTGGAAAAGGGTGACAAAGAAAGAGAGAGAGAGTAAAAAGGGGGTATGAAAGAGAATTAAGCTAACTTTTTGCACGATTTAAGATCCACGGGGGCCGGGGGGGGGGGGGGGTTCTGGAATTCAGTCGACTGAAAAATACAGGGTGGGTTACCGCCCTTGGGGGGGGGATGAAGTTTGTCGGGAAAGTTGATTCGGTAGTTTTGACTTTCTTACAACAGACAATCGGGTTGAATGGGACGGAATTTTTGGAAATGTTCTAGAATTATTGCGAGTGTGGAGTTTGCATGTAACAAACACAGTGTTTCCGCAAGTGTTCTGTGAGGTGAATAGAATATAATACAATATACCTTGTTTATACTGCCGAGGTAAGACTGAAAAGTCCTTTTACTCCAGCAGCAGACAAACAGGTCTTATATATTTTATAGGATAAATATTTTACAATTTATAATAATATAATATAAAAAAATGGGTGAGTACTTGAGTAGTTTGACTAGATATGTTACTTTGCAGGCGGAATAGCAGAAGTAAAACAAGATTACATGTTTTTCAAAAACATTACAAATTAAATTAAAATTCAACAATCAACAAAGAAAAATTAAAATTACATAAATATCATAGATAACAATTGATACTGCGAGCTAATGAAATCTATTGTGGCGAGTTGATTCTGCTTAGTTCCAACTTCCTCATTTGAATAATTCAGAACAAGAATTTTACGGCCACAACCTCAGCCAGCTTAGGTTGGGCCGGAAATGCCAACCCCATGTGTTCGGAGTGATCAAAATTTTTGTTAGAAAATTCTGCCAAACCCGGAGTCAAACTCAGGATGTCTGAATCACGCAACCACGGGCAGTTATTACAACCGTTACACCGTAAAGGCTGGCTTTCCCGAAGATACTGTTTTGAAAAGGGGCAACAGCGCCGAGAGGAATTTCGCGAGGCAAGTAATTTAGACCTGAAGATTTTCGATAGCAGGGTTCATTAATTTTGTACCAAGTGTTCAGGAACAAAGGATTCTATCGATGTCCCCTTCGCCTTCCTTTGAAAAGAATTTCAAAAAGAAATATTTGAAGAAAAAATATCGAGGAAAATAGTGAATGGAAAAATTTCGAGATGATGTCTCAAGGAAGGAAAAAAATTAATTGAATTTTAATGCAAAATATGCAATAGAGAAATTTCGGAAAGGAAGAGTGAGGTGAGGAGATGAAATATATTTTTGTGAATGTCACACGACTTTCTATTGCCTAAATAAAAAGAAAATTTGATAGTAGAAAAAAAAGAGTCTAATCATCATCATAGTGGCGTCATCGTGAAGGATGGTAGCCAATCAGTGGAAGAATGACTGAGCACTTCTACCACTGTCTTTACAAGGAGGCTAATAATTGACAAGGGCCCCCAGAACCAAGACAATGCTGGTCTACTCCCTGTTTATAGTCGCCCAGCCAGAAAAGTCTTCTTGAATGTTATTGATCACCTACAGCAGCGGTTCCTAACCTTTTTAGTTTGGGAGCCCAATAATATTTTTAAAACAATTTTGCGGCCCACCCCTAATTTAGTCTGCACTATTTTAATATTATTTCTTGATTTTCGGACAACATCCGCGGCCCAGTAGCGAGCTGCCCGCGGCCCACAAGTGCAAGTGGAAGTTTTTTTTTATTGATCCTCTAATTCTCAAGTATAATTAACATTATACAACAATAATAATTGTAGAATGTTTATAAAAAAACCATGAAAACCACTTATCTGAAATCAGGAGAGCTCTGATTCGTCCAAAAATGTTTTCCATAGAAAGTTACCGATTGCAATACTTTCTATACCCAACGGGTGACAGAGTGTGAAACAAGTAGAGAAGAGATGAAAAGAAAAAGATAAAGGAGAGAAGAAGCAGCGGAAGAAAAATGAATTAAATAATAGAATGAAAAGAAATATTCCGGAGAGTGAGAAAGAATACGACAGGAAGAAGAAATTAGAAGAAAAAACGGTAGGCAAAGAAGTCGGAAGACACTTAGAGAGATAATAAAGAGAAGGAGGAGGAAAGGAGGGAGGGAGAGAGAAAGAGAGAGAGAGAGAGAGGAACACTCAGAGATATGATGAAGAGAGAACGGGGAGAGAGAGAGGAAGACACACTTAGAGAGATAATACAGAAGAAGATGGGGAGAGAAGGGAGAGAGAAAGAGAGAGAGAGAGAGAGAGAGAGAGGTAGAAGTAGAGAAATATTAAGAGCGAGTAAGGGATAAAAATGGTGAGGGAATATTACAGGGAGAAATACCTCATAAAATGAATGAACATCAAATAAACGTATTGAAAAGAGATGGGGGATAAAGAAGGATGATGCTTTTTTCTTTTCTTTTTTTAACGATTTTTTCTTTGAATGTTTTTTTTTTGGGGGGGGGGGGGGTTCTAAAAAGCTGTGGAAAAAAATAGATTTCTCCGATTTTATTTTATTTTTCCTTATTTGTAAGAAATTTTATTCAAGGCTGTTCTTTGGTGCTGTTCTTTGGTGGGATCTCTTATAAATTGTTTTGGAGTAAAAAAGAGATTTTGATAAGTTCGACTTTCAATAGTAGGAGGAGTCGTCAAAAGAAATCAGTTTGCCTCTTAACTTTTACACAGAAAGTAAATAAATATTTGAAGCGGAAGGTAGAATTGTAGAGAATTCCTAACAAAAACAAGGAAAGAGTGTGAAAACCCAAAGCGAAGAAGAAAAAAGACAAAATCCTCACGAACAGCAAACATTAATTTCCTCTTAATGATACCTCCTTGAAAACCTCCATTGAAAACTCTTCGACCCCACTTTTTCTTCAGCTTCCTCTCTGAACCTCCTTGGATATCTCTCGACCTTTGAACAAACACCGACTCTTGACTTGCTAACAGAAAAATCAAGGGTGCTTCACGCGAGTCATGTTTCCTCCAAACATCACAGTTCGCCTTTGTTCACCATGATTGCTCCCTCTACTTTTATCTTGTACAAAGGACGAACGCCCTCGTGTGTTCGTCGTGTGTTGAGAGGGGATTTCATTAAGTTCGTACTTACTGACCACCTTACAGAACACCAGCGGAGAAGAAAAGTTGAATGAGAGAATTTCAACTTGAACAATTTTCACAAAAAAATTGTCGACGTTAACAAAGCTTTTAGTCTTTTTGCTCAAAAGAATAATGTATAAAATAATTTAATGTGTAATATTATATGTATAATGTCGAGATCTATATCAAGGGGTGTTAATAAAATTGATAATTAAACTGTTACATAAGATAATGTGAAATAATGGTCAGATTTCAGATGTTCACCCTCTGGCACTAACAGTTTAATATTAATGAGACCACCAACTGAAACACGTTTTAATCCGAAATATCTAGGTGTTATTTTGGATAGATCTTTGACATACAAAAAACATCTTTCCAATACAGCTCTGAAGGTACAGACTCGTAACAATATAATACAAAAACTGACCAACACATCTTGGGGAGCTAGCGCAAGTTGCCTACGTACATCAGCCTTATCTCTTGTTTATTCTACTGCCGAGTATGCTGCTCCTGTCTGGCTCCAAAGCCACCATACTAAGAAAGTTGATGTCCAGCTAAACTCTGCTATGCGCCTCATATCTGGTACTGTACGTTCTACTCCTTCAGAATGGTTACCTGCCCTCAGCCATATTGCTCCACCCGACCTGCGCCGAAAAAAACATCTTCTGAAAATGTACAAGAAAGTAAAAGATAACCCTCGTATCCCTCTCCACCAAGATTTAAATTCACAACCTCAAAGCAGACTAAAATCAAGAAAACCTACACTATTACTTGGAGAGAAGCTACATGATCGTGACTTTGATGTTGATGATGACTGGCGTCAGCAGTGGTCTCAAAGTCAGCAAGGATCCCCTATTTTTGATTTCACCGCTTCAACTTTCAATAATGTAGAATTTTCTCTTCCGCGAAAATTATTATGCAACTTAAACCGCCTTCGTTCCAAACATGGACGATGTAAATCATGCTTACTCAAATGGGGGTTATCAGAGGATGAGATATGTGAGTGTGGTCACCCACGTCAAACAATGGACCATATTCTTAGAGACTGTCCAATACTGTCATTCAAAGGGCAAATAGAAGACTTAAAATCCCTAACTGACGAGGCCAAATCTTGGCTTACCAATCTAGACTTGTAATAGACTTTACATAAAACGGCCAATACCCTTTTTAGGATCCAGCTGTAATTTATTCAATTTATTTCATTGTTTTTTTTCACTTTGCTTATGTCATTTCAAGTTATTTCAAATACTGTTTTTAAATGTCATTTCTTATGTATACCATGTACAATCTTGTTGAAATATAAAAAATCCATACGATAAAAAAAAAAAAAAAAAAAAAAAAAAAAAAATTAATGAAAGGAAGGATTTTTTTCTATCATTAATAACAATTAGTCAATTTATTTATTAAACATATAACATTTGGTCGAAAACTCCAGTTTTTGGAATTGCTCCCAAAAATGAAGCTGCGTTTCCTCTCTAGATTGCTAAACCAATCCTCTTCATTAAGAAGAAACTTTATTTTTTAATTATCAGTATTAATTGCACCTTTTCAACACACACCATACACTACACACTGCACACGGGAGGAGCCCAGAACACTGGTTCTGGGCGTCCAAAAGGTTCACCCATATCAATCATTCCACCACCATGACATCACACATGGACTCGTAAAGTAAAGAAAGTAAGATCTGGGATGTCCAGTTTTCGCAGCGAGGCGTTCGCCGATACAGTTGACCAATGTCTTAGCTTGGCTGCACCACGGTCCCATAGTCTCGACTGAGAAGGCATTGAAGAGATAACCTTCATTTTTAATATTGGAACAGGTAACATGTTTTCTCTTACAACCCTTCTCTGCCGCTGATCCGGGTTCGTGAGCTGACAGGTGGACGTATGATGAGGCCAATGTATCGACGCAAATTGCGTTCCAAACCAAAACTGACCTCTTGATCAAGGAATGACGGTCATACCATTGGGTCGTGCACCATCATTTCTGGATACCAGTAGGCTCCAGGAGAAATGGTCCATACTTCCGAAATTTCGCTTGGTGATATTATTCAACAAATTGTGTCTGAACCATCTACCAATATATTAATTTAAGGTAAAGTTAATTATATAATGAAGAGTAGTAATAATAATTTATTCAGTGTCACTAGGCACTTTGAATAAACTATTATAATCTTCTCATATACATAATGCGGAACGTATAAACAGAATCAGTATAAACAGAATAGTGAGAAGTTGTACTAGAAGTTGTACGTCCAGCGAGATAATTACTTGGAGGGCGACTGTGCTATCATTCCATTAATCACTCTCATAATCCCTAAATCTCTCTTTTAATCGTCAAACAACGCATTCTGATTGCTCATTTCGTTAACCACTCTCTGTCTCTCATAATCTCCAAATCTCCTTTTCAACCGTCACACATAGCACTAGAATCTCAGGAACGTAAGCTGTAGAACGACAATAACCTATTTACCTATTTTAGTGCTACGTGTGAAGGTTGAAAAGGAGATTTGGGGATTATTAGAGAGAGAGAGAGAGAGAGAGGTTCCCAGAACGAGGGCTAGGACCTCTTACATTGGAACCACAAGAGGACTTCACTCGAAACAGAGTGAGGCGATTTTTCCATCAAAATAAACCCCTCCCCCTCTAGTGATCTTTGACCTCACAGAAGACTTAATTTTTTGAGGTTCATTCATTCCTATTAAAAAATATTTGATAAGCGAACTTTCTTTCATGAAGGTAGAAAAAAATGTTCTGAGATAAAAGAAAATTCATCACTCTTCTTTCTATGGGTAAGGTAAGGTAAAAATATTATGTCGTACCAGATTTTCTGTTCGGTAGGTTTAGTGAGTAAAAAAAGCAAACACTCTGTTTCCCGATACTCTCTCAAGGACTTGTAAAAAAGCTAACAAGAGAGTGTATGAAAAGAATTTAGAACCTTGTTGATATTTCGTTGTTGATGTTTTTTTTCTTACAAATATTCCGATAATTTTAGATTTCTTTTTCCTTCATATAGACTACCGAGGGAATGATTTCTGGAAAGAAGGGATGAGTTTTTGAGAGAGAAAAGGAGGAAAGAGGAGTGTAGGAGAAGAATAGAGAAAGGGAAGAGGATACGTGAGAAAGATAGAAGAGGCGAAGAGTGAGAGAAGAAGAGAGAGAAGAGGAGAAGAGAGAGAAGATGAGAAAAAAAGTGAAAAAGAGGAGTAGAGAGAGTGAAGAGGAGAAAAGAGAAAAGAAGAGTAGAGAGAGTGAAGAGGAGAAGAGAGAGAACAAAAGAGAAAAGAGGAGAAGAGAGAGAGAGAGAAGAATAGATGGAGGAGGATATGGAGAGGAGGAGAATCAGTTGAAAGGTAGAACTAGAAGACAGATGGGGATTGCAAAGTCAGACTTAATGATTCTCTCGTAATAGATTTACTGAATAACTTTCAAGATCCACATTGACATTAAATTTTTGATTTCGATCAGATTTATGTTAAAAATTCCTGCCAAACCTGGGATCAAACCCAGGATCTCTGGACCAAGGGCAAAAGTCACAAGAACTCATAGCAAAACCTAGAATTACATTCCACTGTCAGAAAACTGTTTCTGAATAAAGAACTCTATTAATCAGTCGCTTTCTAAATCAGAGCTTTAGCTAAACCTCCATTAGAGCTTGTGACTTTGCAATACCTCAAAGAAGAAAAATGGATTTTTACGTGAAGTAGATTATGAAGATAAGAACTGAAGAGAAGAAAGAAAGAACTGAAGAGAAAAAGAAATGTCAGGAAGAGACTGTCATGTCATAATGAAATTATGTCAATTATTAGGTAGCTCCATCTCGTCTCTTTTATTCTTTACTTTCTATCACTTCTCTCTCTCTCTCTCTCTTTCTCTTGTCTCTCCCTCTTTCTCTCTCTATTATTAAAATACACCCTTACTTATCCTCTCTCTATCTCTTTTTTACCTTCTCTATATGCCTGTCTCTCTACGTTATCTTATTATTAGGGATTTATTATTAGGGACTGGTTGGAGTTCCACAAGAGAAGCACTAATTATCACACTGACTACTATTTGGATCTATTGTGACCAGTTGACTCTATTTGGTTAAACGTCCTGATTTGAAGTAGTCAGGACGGGGTTTTACCCTCCATTCGCCGGGAATCGTACCAGCTACCCACATTACCCTCACCCAGCCTGGGTAGGGCCGGAAATGCCAGCCTCACGTGTTTGGAAGGAACAGAATTTTCTTCGAAAAGTCTGCTCCAACCGGGAGTCGAACTCGGGATCTCTGGACTACGCGTAGTGATCTTAACCATTACGCCATGGAGGCTTCCGCAGTCCACCAGACGCGTAGGAGTAATTATTATTATTTATTCAATTATTTACTAGGACATTTATGTAAAAACAAATAATGATAAAAATTGATATAAAAAATGGAGAAGAAAAAAAGATTTAAAAAAAAAAAAAAATCGTCTTATTTTTTCTGCTAGATTGACTAATGAGTCCCATTATTTCAGCAGTAAGCCCAAGACGTTTCATTATGTGGTTACTTGTCATGTCCGTGTTTCAAACCCGCGACCTGTGGATTACCGATGTACCACTGAGCTACCGGAACTGACGTGGGATTATTGCCTTTGGAAATCTTCCACCCAAACCTAATCGCTAAAGGCAATAGTTTCTTTAGCGATTGGGCTATTGAATCGCTTGAACATTTTAAATCAATACCCTACCCATTAATCTTCATTGTTCCCGTGGTAGAAAAGTACTTTTATCAAGTATGTTACAGCATGAAATTATACCGGAATCCTGTTATAATAATTCACCGGTAAGCCTATTAAGAGATTTCATTACGAGGAGGCTTAATAATTAGATGATTACGGGAAGCGGAGAGGTGTAGAATTATATAAATAGGAGGTAGAGAGAGAGAGAGCGAGAGAGAGAGAGAGAGGACGAAAGAGTGGGATGAAAATAGAGAGAGAGAGAGAGAAAAAGAGGATCAATAGGGAGAGGGACGAAAGAGAGAGAGGACGAAAAAGAGAGAGAGAGAGAGAGAGAGAGGAGGGATTAAAAGAGAGTGATGAGAAAAAGATAGAAAGAGGGAGGGAGTTAGCAATGAAAAGAGAGAAGAAAGGGAAATGAGGATAAATAATGGAGAATTTAAAGTAAGGGGAATAAATGATTAGAGGAAAAGTAAAAGTGACGAGATGTAAAATAAGTTTCTGTTTAGCTACTTCAATCTGTTTCTGTTTAGCTGCTTCAATTTGTTTCTGTTTAGCTACTTCAATCTGTTTCTGTTTAGCTACTTCAATCTGTTTCTGTTTAGCTACTTCAATCTGTTTCTGTTAGCTTCTGCAAGTCTGTTTCTGTTTAGCTACTTCAATCTGTTTCTGTTTAGCTCTTCAATCTGTTTCTGTTTAGCTTCTTCAATCTGTTTCTGTTTAGCTCTTCAATCTGTTTCTGTTTAGCTACTTCAATCTGTTTCTGTTTAGCTACTTCAATCTGTTTCTGTTTAGCTGCTTCAATCTGTTTCTGTTTAGCTACTTCAATCTGTTTCTGTTTAGCCTTCATGTCTTCTCTTCAATCTGTTTCTGTTTAGCTACTTCAATCTGTTTCTGTTTAGCTGCTTCAATCTGTTTCTGTTTAGCTACTTCAATCTGTTTCTGTTTAGCTTCTTCAATCTGTTTCTGTTTAGCTCTTCAATCTGTTTCTGTTTAGCTACTTCAATCTGTTTCTGTTTAGCTTCTTCAATCTGTTTCTTTAGCTACTTCAATCTGTTTCTGTTAGCTACTTCAATCTGTTTCTGTTTAGCTACTTCAATCTGTTTCTGTTTAGCTCTTCAATCTGTTTCTGTTTAATCTGTTTCTTTAGCTACTTCAATCTGTTTCTGTTCTGCTTTCTGTTTCTTAGCTACTTCGATCTGTTTTCTGTTTAGCTACTTCAATTGTTTCTGTTTAGCTGCTTCAATCTGTTTCTGTTTAGCTTCTTCAATCTGTTTCTGTTTAGCTTCTTCAATCTGTTTCTGTTTAGCTACTTCAATCTGTTTCTGTTTAGCTGCTTCAATCTGTTTCTGTTTAGCTACTTCAATCTGTTTCTGTTTAGCTACTTCAATCTGTTTCTGTTTAGCTTCTTCAATCTGTTTCTGTTTAGCTACTTCAATCTGTTTCTGTTTAGCTGCTTCAATCTGTTTCTGTTTAGCTACTTCAATCTGTTTCTGTTTAGCTAGCTTCTTCAATCTGTTTTCTGTTTAGCTACTTCAATCTGTTTCTGTTTAGCTACTTCAATCTGTTTCTGTTTAGCTACTTCAATCTGTTTCTGTTTAGCTACTTCAATCCTGTTTACTGTTTAGCTTAGCTTCAATCTGTTTCTGTTTAGCTCTTCAATCTGTTTCTGTTTAGCTACTTCAATCTGTTTCTGTTTAGCTGCTTCAATCTGTTTCTGTTTAGCTACTTCAATCTGTTTCTGTTTAGCTACTTCAATCTGTTTCTGTTTAGCTACTTCAATCTGTTTCTGTTTAGCTACTTCAATCTGTTTCTGTTTAGCTACTTCAATCTGTTTCTGTTTAGCTCTTCAATCTGTTTTCTGTTTAGCTTCTTCAATCTGTTTCTGTTTAGCTCTTCAATCTGTTTCTGTTTAGCTACTTCAATCTGTTTCTGTTTAGCTACTTCAATCTGTTTCTGTTTAGCTACTTCAATCTGTTTCTGTTTAGCTACTTCAATCTGTTTCTGTTTAGCTTCTTCAATCTGTTTCTGTTTAGCTACTTCAATCTGTTTCTGTTTAGCTACTTCAATCTGTTTCTGTTTAGCTCTTCAATCTGTTTCTGTTTAGCTACTTCAATCTGTTTCTGTTTAGCTACTTCAATCTGTTTCTGTTTAGCTACGTTCAATCTTTTTCCTGTTTAGCTCTTCAATCTGTTTCTGTTTAGCTACTTCAATCTGTTTCTGTTTAGCTGCTTCAATCTGTTTCTGTTTAGCTACTTCAATCTGTTTCTGTTTAGCTCTTCAATCTGTTTCTGTTTAGCTACTTCAATCTGTTTCTGTTTAGCTCTTCAATCTGTTTCTGTTTAGCTACTTCAATCTGTTTCTGTTTAGCTGCTTCAATCTGTTTCTGTTTAGCTTCTTCAATCTGTTTCTGTTTAGCTTCTTCAATCTGTTTCTGTTTAGCTCTTCAATCTGTTTCTGTTTAGCTACTTCAATCTGTTTCTGTTTAGCTGCTTCAATCTGTTTCTGTTTAGCTACTTCAATCTGTTTCTGTTTAGCTCTTCAATCTGTTTCTGTTTAGCTACTTCAATCTGTTTCTGTTTAGCTGCTTCAATCTGTTTCTGTTTAGCTACTTCAATCTGTTTCTGTTTAGCTTCTTCAATCTGTTTCTGTTTAGCTCTTAATCTGTTTCTTTTAGCTACTTCAATCTGTTTCTGTTTAGCTCTTCAATCTGTTTCTCTTTAGCTACTTCAATCTGTTTCTGTTTAGCTACTTCAATCTGTTTCTGTTTAGCTACTTCAATCTGTTTCTGTTTAGCTGCTTCAATCTGTTTCTGTTTAGCTACTTCAATCTGTTTCTGTTTAGCTCTTCAATCTGTTTCTGTTTAGCTACTTCAATCTGTTTCTGTTTAGCTGCTTCAATCTGTTTCTGTTTAGCTACTTCAATCTGTTTCTGTTTAGCTTCTTCAATCTGTTTCTGTTTAGCTTCTTCAATCTGTTTCTGTTTAGCTACTTCAATCTGTTTCTGTTTAGCTGCTTCAATCTGTTTCTGTTTAGCTACTTCAATCTGTTTCTGTTTAGCTACTTCAATCTGTTTCTGTTTAGCTACTTCAATCTGTTTCTGTTTAGCTGCTTCAATCTGTTTCTCTTTAGCTACTTCAATCTGTTTCTGTTTAGCTACTTCAATCTGTTTCTGTTTAGCTAGTTCAATCTGTTTCTGTTTAGCTGCTTCAATCTGTTTCTGTTTAGCTACTTCAATCTGTTTCTGTTTAGCTTCTTCGATCTGTTTCTGTTTAGCTACTTCAATTTGTTTCTGTTTAGCTGCTTCAATCTGTTTCTGTTTAGCTACTTCAATCTGTTTCTGTTTAGCTTCTTCAATCTGTTTCTGTTTAGCTTCTTCAATCTGTTTCTTTTTAGCTACTTCAATCTGTTTCTGTTTAGCTGCTTCAATCTGTTTCTGTTTAGCTACTTCAATCTGTTTCTGTTTAGCTACTTCAATCTGTTTCTGTTTAGCTAGTTCAATCTGTTTCGGTACCAAGGCGACCTACCTCCACACAGACCGCCGCTCTAGAGTAGTTGATGTTTTTAGTGCTGATTTACTCTATCGTGAAGTCTTATTCCTATTTTATTGTTACTGTCCTGATGGTTATCGTTGTTTTGTAATTAATATTGTTGAGGTTCTATTTGTTTTGTTATTCTCAAATAAATAAATAGTTTCTCTTTCTCTTCACATCATTCCTCTCTGTTTATCTCCTCCTCTCTATCTCTTTTTAAAATGTTGTTATTCTTGGGGAGCTTTCATTTTACGAAATTAGGTTTTCAGCGATCCGATTAAAATTTGCTTGTCAAAATGTAAATTTATATTTCTGTTTTTGCGAACTAAATTTGCATGGAGACGAATTATCTGCTGTGTCACACCGACTGGCATTGCAGGTAGCTCACAGAGGGGACAGAGAGAGGAAAAGGGACAGAGGAAGAGATAGCGAGAGGAAAGGAATACCAAATGGAAGAGAGATGAAAAGAATAAATAGAAAGAATAAGGGAGAGGAAGAGTGCATGAGAGAGAGAGAAAGTAAAACAGAGAGAAGATCACCGTCTCGCTAGAGAGAGAGAAAAAAAAAAGAAAAAAAAAAGAACTGATACTAGCCAAAACTAACAAGCCATGGTTTTATTCTATTTCAAGTCTTCTGCTTTTTGCAGAAAAAATGCCGAAAGACCAGCTGTTCTTCGTTCAGATGTCATATTTTTTTGTACCTCCATTATTATTATTATTATTATATAATTCTTTATTAGATACAAAAGGACATTACGTACATATAAATAATAATTTTAACAGTGAAAAATCAAAAAAACAATATATACAATAAAAATGAAAAAGAATAGAAAATATTTAAAAACATAAATGTCCTAACTAAAGGGCGGGGTTATTGCCTATGGCATAGGCAATCCATTGGGTGGATTGCCTATGGCAATCCACCCAATGGATTGCCATAGGCAATTGCCTATGGCAATCCATTGGTAATAATGTGAGAAATATTTTGATGTAAATTTCTGAATAATGCTGGATAATGTATTAAAGTGCAATATTTTTTATGTTATTGCACTGGGTTGGACAGCATTCAACAACATGTTGACAGCCACTTTTACCATCACCAAAAAAAAAAATACTGTCTTCTAAATGAAACAATAATGTCTATTCCTTTGTATAAAACGTTCTTCACATCTCCGAGATGTTTGATTAATGCTCTTCTGTGTTGATGTAAAAAAAAAAAATATCTTGTATTGCCCAACTAACTTATATATTCTTAAAAATACAAATTCGTTTAACTCATAGATAAAACACCTCCCGCATATCTGCTGTCCTCTTCATTGTTCCCAACACACTCGCCGCATTTCCGAACTGAACAGCCAAACTTATTCGTTCCAACAAGTATGATTTTCCTCTCTTCTCTCCAGTCACACATGCTATCATCCGCTCTCAAAACTATACTGGAATTTTGAAATAATATCCAGTAAATGCTTTCGGTAACGTTACCGATCGCAAATCAATGTTCTTTAAACCTTTAACAATGTCTGTCCTGGTAGCTTAGTGGCAAAGGCGGCACTCTGTGAATCCACAGGTTCCAGAGGTCGTGGGTTCCAAACCCAGCCGGGACTTGACAAGTTATCCTCCCATTTGGGATTTTTACCACAGAATAATATGTCTTGGGCTTACTGCAAGAATAATGGGACTTCAATAGTCCTTTATCGGGCAGTATAAATAAGGCGATATTATTATTATTATTTATTTATTATTTAACCAGCCCTGAACAAAGGGTTTCACACAACCTTTGATCCTTTATTCCTGCAATATTAGACTAACGAGAGCGAACAAGTGATTAAAATGGAGCACAGAACTTCTCATTATTATTCTTGTTTTGCTAAGACAAGAGGTTTTGTCTAATCCCTTCACCCCTAGCTCTTCTAACACTTTAACAGTCTAATTCTCGAAGGTATCATTGTTATGTCTGATTCATAGATTCATACATCATGAAATGTCAGGCTAAATTTCAGCAAGATTGAATGAATAAGGGTTGGCTGGAAGAGATTGCCTCAGGCAATAACCCCACCCTTTAGTTAGGGTAGGACAAAAGTCTACTATATGTATTTATCTATTTCTTTCCTTTTTATTGTTTTCATATTGCTTTTATTTTTTTATAAAAATTACTTTTTCTGTACATATACCTAAGTCTTTTTATATTTAATAAAGTATTTAATAATAATAAAAATAATAATTCTATGAATAGGTGAAATTTCTTCATATTTTTAGAATCGCAAGATTGCTAAAACTCGCTTGAATTCAATCTATTTCCATCTTTTTATTTACCTTTATTATGTCTATCTACTGCTCTGTGTCTATCTCTCCCCTTCAGCTATCCCTCTCTCCACACATTATGCAAAACTCTTCATGAATTTAATAATTTAAAGTTTATGCGTGGCAATGCATCCCTTATCCGTAACTTTCAGCTCTTTTATTTCACGACTACACGTGTAGCAAAAACTTTCAGAGGAAGAACGGAAAGCAGTGATGATTATTATGAAAGTGTGAGTTTCTGGAAAGTATTATTGAAAAGTTTGTGGCACATTTCGCTGGAAATAGCTGTTCAGTAGAGTGGTGGAGCTTTAAAAAAATATTTAAAAAAAAACATTAGGTGTTGTAAAAGTTCGAAAGAAAACAAAATACTATAGAGAAAATTAGAGAGAGCGATAAAAAAAATGAGTGACAGTTGAAGTTAAATTTTACTGTGAAAATTAGGATATAACAACAGAAGAAGACTTGGAGAGCTAACAAAGATAGCAACACAAAAATCATTAATGTAGTGTTTGAATAGACAGAGAGATAGAAAAGAGAGAACGAAAGAGAGAGAGAAGAAAAATCGATGCAAAAAAGTATTTTTTTTTTTACAAAAACGAACATATGATATCAGAAATTTCTCGAAAGTAAAAGAGACAGTAAAACAAATAATATGTTTTAATTATTTGTTTTAATCAAGAACAATAATAATTATTATTGTTCTGTGTACGTTTAGCACTAGTGCTCAAACTCTCAGTTAAAAATAAAATAATTGTAGGTAGGTATCTACCTAGTACCTACTTACATTATATTTCACGCAGGTATGAAGTATATTTTCATGAGTACAATGTATACGAATACTACTGCGAATGTAAATATTATCGTTTGGTCAGTGGTCTGGTAACCCTTTGGGACAACATCCTTGCGGACTAATACTTTATGCATCGGGATATGATATAAATAATTCATACATTTTTCCGTCCATTTCAATAAAACATTAGCCAAGAAACAATATTGTGAACTACAGGATGTTCCAAATTTGAATTGATTTGAGAGATTTAGGATAAGTGATTTGGGACAGGGTGTTTTCCTCCTAAATAGTGTAGTACATACATTGTATTATTATTATATTATAAATATGTATGTATGTATTAAGATAATGAATTTATACACCTACCTTCGAATTCTTCTTTATGAGGTACCTATAATTAATACTTCCTCTACCCAACAGGAGCATAACACCAATCTGGCTAGACTGTAGGTAAGAAAATAAATGTATGTATGATTTTATTTGTGGTGATCCACATGGCCTCTTCACAATTTCTGTAGGTAGCGCAGCATTACTAAGAGCCTCCTTCACATTTCGAATTATTATATAACATATATGTATTATATTTAATTTTACTCTGGTAATGCCGCGACTGGTCGTTACTCATACAAGTAACTACTCCTTTTTCCTCACGAGATATGAGTGGATGCCGAACATCCAGGTATAGAGCAAAAAATTCCTGCATTGCTGGGGATCGAACCCAGGTCACCATGCGTGCAATGTCTAGCGCGCTAACTCACTCTGCCAAGTTGACTTGTATAAAATAAATGTATGTATTTAAACACTTGGAACCTTATTAATATAAAATTGGATTACAACAAAGAATATATAATGACACAGACTCTCGGACTCTCCCTCCACACAGATTATAGTGCACTCAGATTGGTTATAATAATAATAATAATTCCGTGTCCGTGAGATAGGTATTAATACCTAAATCACGGTGCTGAGAGGATTATATGGACGCCCAGATCCAATGTCTAGGCTCCTTTCATGTCCATTGATTCTATTTGATTTAAACGTCCTGACTTGAAATAGACAGGACGGGGGTTTTACCCTCCATTGTACCAGCTACCCATATTAACCTCAACCAGATTGGTAGGGCCGGAATTGCAGCCTCACATGTTCGGAGAGAACAGAATTTTCTGTGCGAAAAGTCTGCTCCAACCGGGAATCGAACTCAGGATCTCTGGACTACGGTCTGTAGTCATAACCGTTACGCCGCGGAGGAAATTGGTTGATATTCTAACTTGGGGGACGGTCTGTCTTATCTTAAAAATTATTTTATATTTCGGCAAATACTCAGATTAACAGAAATAGACTGCCTGCGTAACAGGCTCAGTGCTCAGGATACTTCGATGCTACTCTGGGTTTAACATTGCGCATTGCATAGTCAGTAAATATTACGGCGTTCATAAGAATTTGAAAAAAATAACGTTTAAAAAATAAAATTAAAGGTATTTTCATCCATAAAATTAAATTCATTTGGAGAGCAATAGCTGATAATATGATTGCTGTTGTTATGTTTCAGCTGATATGATTGCTGTTGTTATGTTTCTGATATACGTGGTATGTTGTTGTTTTGTGTAGAAATGCACTCATATAAAAATATTGATTCTGATTTACTGTTTGTTATTCATTAAATAGAAGTGATGTTTACTTTTTGTAGAAATCCTGTGGTAATGATGCTATAATAGACAACATGTTGTTTTGTGTAGAAATGCTGTTATTTTTATCATTTTTACTATAGTAAGTTTTATTAGGTATAACAAAAATATATACAGTAAAATACAATGAAATTATAAAGAAAAAACAAAAAGGTTAAGCAAAGATACAAGAAAAAAAAAAGAGAATGAAGTTAATGTCCTACCTAAAGGGCGGGGTTATTGCCTGTGGCAATCTCTTTCACCCAACACTTTGTTGTTGTGTTCACAAGAACAGTATGAAGATACTGACACTTCTGAGGTCAGAAGAGCTGTAGAGGTCAGTTGAGAGGAAATATTTATTTATTATTCTGACCTTTGTCTGTTCCAGTTTCCGAGAGTCAGAATTTACTGCCTGACCCTGTCCTTACGAGATTGAAATAAAACAGTTTTACTGCTTTCCAAAATTCTCAAGGGACCATAAAGAAGAGATCCTTCCTAATGGAGGGACAAGAAGAATAAAAGAGAGAGAGAGGGACAGGGAGAGAGTTACAGAATGTTTTTTTTTTTTTCTTAGAGACTTTTGTTTTTGAAAATTTTGATGAATTAAGTTCGTTCTGATAGACACAACAATACCAAACTTTATGTTTCTAAGGACCTTGGAATAAAACATAATATTATTTCTGTCGTTCTCCTTGTTCAGACACAAGAGACTTTCTTTCACCGCATTGTCTAGTAGACACTCAAGATCAGGGGTCGGCAAGTAATATCGAGCGGGGGGTCGATATTCGGTGAAAGATCACCGAAATATAAATTACATTGCGGTCCGGACATTTGGTCTCCACCGACCGAATCCGGACCGCGGTGCGCCATTTGCCGACCACTGCTCTAGATGCTAGCAGCTATACTCTGTCTTCTTTATTTATCAAGATAACGCCACGCGTGATTGTGATATCGATTAGAATGATTAACAATACCGGACACTTGTGCTGGAACATAAGTTATCATATTTGTGTTTAACACTTTCGTGATATCACAACTACTCAAACTCGCTTTACTAAATCTACGCTGAAACCGGGACTTGAACCACCGACCTCCAGGTTACAAGTCCGCCGCCTTATCAATCAAGCTACCGAGGTCGGTTTGTGCTGGTACATAGTTTTCATACATATGGTTCTCAAGTCCACCTTAACAGTTAATATTTATTTTTATGCGATAATATGGGCGATACAGCTCTACATTGTTAAATCACCAAGTTGAAGTCGATGATGGCTACTTATCATTTGCTTTTCTTTTACAAATCAAAAACTTCACAGACGATACAAGTGCCCTCTATCCTGGCACTATTCCTTCTCCCTATTGCAAGGGAACACCGGTTCACCGGGCCTGATTCCAAAAAGCACTCTCACTTAAAATCCCAATATCCCTTGTTTGACCGGCAAATATCGTCTACGTTTTGCTGTATGTTTTCGGCCTCACTCAGGCTGGGCAAGGGAAAATTTAGTAGCTAAGATCTGTTTCCAGTTAATGGATGGTAGAGAGAGAACGTTTAAAATATATAATTATGAAAAAATACTTAACAATTGGTGCCACAATTGGACACTTGCCTAAACGTCACAGTATACAAGATTTTTTTGTGTGTTTTCTTTCTTTTGCTTTGACACAAGAAAAATATTCTCACAAGTAATTTTAGGTATTTTGGATTTGTTTTTGATGAGTCAGAGATCCTCTAGCTGGGCAATGACCATGTTATTGAAAGCGACTTTAAATCTGATACTGCCCGAATGTTCATCACTGATACTACCCGAATGTTCATCACTGATACTACCCGAATTATTGATTTTTTTTTAGCAGTCTTATCCATTATTATTTATCTAATTTTAAATTTATGATTATTTTTCTCATTTTTATTGAGAATTTGAACTAAAAAATTGTAAACCAGGTGTGGAATTCAACTCACAATCCTCGATGTCAACAGACCAGCGCTCCAACCACTCTACCGTCAGCACATATTTATTTTATTTATCGAAGGGATATTTTTCACCCCAACTGCACTGAAGAGGGAGGAAAAAATCAGTCTCTTATTCACATCTCAATCCCCACTGATTTTCCATGTCTTTATTTAACCTCGGATCTTGCGGTATTTACCCTTTTTATTGAGCGACCTCCCTCTCTTACTTTGTTATTCCCTCTCCTTTTCTCTTTCTCTCTCTTCCTCTTTTTTCCCTTCCCCTCTCTTCCTCTTTTTCCCCTTTCCCTCTCTTCTTATTTTTTCCCTTTCTCGTTTGTCCTTGTCTCCGTATTTTTCCCACATATTTTTCCCTCTCTATAAACATTCCCTCTCTTTCTCTCTTTCTCTATTTTTTCCCCTTCTCTTTTTTTCCCCTGTCTCCATTTTTCCTCACTTTTTATTTCCATCTATAAAAATTCCCTCTTCGTTTCCCTTTCCCTCTCTTTTCTTTCCCTTCTTGTTTGTTCCTGTCTCCGTTTTTTCCCCACATGTTCTTTCTGCTCTCTATAAATATTCCCTCTCCAGACGTCTGCATTATTTACAGAACAAATGAAATGATGTATGGCACTCTGGTTTCTTTACCCTCGCTCCTAGTGTTCTCTATTACAACTAGGGTTGACCTCTAATGAGAACGTAGAAGAAAAAACTAAGAACATGCTACACGAAGGAAGAGCAATAACAATGGAAAGACAAATACATAAGAGAGAAGGAAACTATAAGGAGGAGAGATTAAGGAGGATAGAAGAGCAGCGGAAAGAGGAGGAAAGTACAAATAATGAAAATTAAGGAGCAAAAGGAATGAGAGAAAAATGATAAAAAAAATATATCAAAAAAGTTCAGAAGAAAGATGAAAAGGAAGAATAAGAAGAAAGGAAAAGCAATGAAAAAAATTCAAATAAGGAGAATGAGTAAAATGAATGAAAAGTATGATAGAAGACCAGAAATACACAAAAAGAAAGGAAAGAAAAGAAAGATTGGAGAAAGAAGAATAGGGATGGATTCCGTAGGAGAAAATGATAAAGATATTACAAAAAATTGAAAAATGAAGAGTAAGAAAGTAAAAGAAGAAGAAGAGGAGGAGAATATTCAAGTAAAAAGAAGGAAAGTAAAAGAAGAAGTAGAGGAAAAGAATATACAAGAAAAAAGAAGGAAAATAAAAGAATAAAAGAGGAGCAGAAGGAGAATATATATATGAGAAAAAAGAATAAAGAGAAGGAAAGTAAATGAAGAAGAGGAGATTGAGGAGAATATATAAGACAAAAGAATAAGGAGAAGGAAAGTAAGGAAAGAGGAGAAGGAGGAGAATAATATAATTGTGAGAGAAAATAATAAAGAGAAAGTAAGTAAAAGAAGAAGAGGAGAAGGAGAATATATGAGAAAAAAGAAGAAAGAGAAGGCAAGTAAAAAAAGAAAAGAGGAAGAGGATAATGTATGAAAAAGAAGAAGAAAGAGAGTGAAAGTAAAAGGAAAAGAGGGGGATAATATATATGAGAAAAAATAATAAAGAAAAAGAAGAAGAGGAGTAGGAGAATATATGAGAAAAAAAAAAAATAATAAAGAGAAGGAAAGAGAAGAGGATGAAGAATGGGGAGGAATAATTTGGTCTGACGTTTCATTTCTTGTCTATACAAGTATACATCTTTATTTATTATTTATGATGCAGAGCTTGCCTTTATTTCCCCTTCTCTTCTACATCTTCTGGTAGTTCTTTGTGCTCTTGTTTTCCATTATGAATTTTCCTTTAATTGGTTATCATTGTTATCGCTAGTTGTTATTTTCAACCATGATCCCATGAAAAGCTATATAATAATAATAGTAAGTTTTATTGTGCAAATAAATATACAAAAATGTACGTACATAACATTATGAGTTAAAAAAAGAATGAATCATTCGTCTCTTGTTGATTAAATACGTCCCGGTAGCTCAATGGTCAGGGCGTAGTCGTTGGTCCGGTAATCCAGGGGTCGCAGGTTCGAATCCCAACCGAGCTATAAAAAGTTATCCTTTGGATTTCGAAACTATAAAAATACGTCTTCGGCGTACTGCTACTAGGTATAATGAGACTCATTCAGCAATATAAATAATAAATATTATTTATTATTATCATTGCACTATTGACAGGATGTTGTACAATTATTGTACATGTACATAGGTAGTGGGTAGATGTATTCAAAGGATAATAATAATAATAATATTCTTTAGTGGGAGGTAATCATCAAGCGAGGTTAATGCTCAAAGAATTTTCTACCACCTAACCCTCAGAGTCTTATTTATGTGGTTACGAACTCAAATTATTGAGCAAAATTGCAAAAACTAATGCACTGGGTGGGATTCTAACCAACGGTCCCTACGCTACCTGGATTACCAGACTAGCCCGTTAACCACTTGCCTACCAATTCAGTAGCTTGATAGTTCAGGAAGAAACGTTGTAAGAGTCTTTCTTTATCTCTATGAATGTCTAGGAGATATTACCCTTCAATCGCTACTCACATTAACCTCACCCAGAAGGGTGAGACTAAGAATAGCTAGCAAAGCTAGCATCGCAAGGTAGAATTCCGTGATCTGACAGAATTGGTGTCTTAAAAGTTTCAACTAAGCTGACGGAGAGGGAACAAGACAGAATGAGAGAGCGAAAGAGAGAGAGAGAGAGAAAGAGAGAGAGCGAAAGAGAGAGAGAGAGAGCGAAAGAGAGAGAGAGAGCGAAAGAGAGAGGAAAAATGAGGTTCGGTGGAAGAGAAAGCCACAGGCTGATGTTCTCGCCCCTTGGTTAACTACATATTTTATTCTTTTCATTTCATGTTTAATTTACCACCATGTAATTTACCAATTAATCAATTTACCACCATTTAATTTACCAATTGTGTAATTTACCACCATGTAATTTACCAATAAAGTGTTAAATAATAATAAAAATGAGATAAAGCTACATTTTAGATAACAGTTAACCAAAATTGACCACGTTGAAGACAGCCCAGTTATATGATTTAAATTTACTTCCTGCAAGATTAACTTCCTCCTCTCAACAATATACGAGCACTATTCCCTGGTTCAATAATAATACTATTGTTGCAATTATTGTGAATATTAAACTTATTTCTTAGTTCACAAGTTGAATACAAATGTTGTAAACTTATGCATGTTACCCCTTCTCTTTTATATCTCTTATCATCTTCTAATTATTTAGTTCCCTTCTAGATCTCTCCTTCTCTTCTATCTGTCTCTATCTCTTCTATCTTAGCCTTAGCTTAGGAGATGTACAATTTATGTAAATTTATTTTGAAATCAATAAAGTATCAATTCAATTCAATTCAATCTCTCTCCTTCACTTTTATCTCTCTCATTCACTTCTATATCTCTTCTGCTACTCTATCTCTGTTCTTTCCTTCTATCACTATCTTTTTCTTCTATCTCTCTTCTTCTCTACTATCTTTATCATTCTCTTCTATATCTCTTCTGCTACTGTATCTCAGTTCTTTCCTTCTATCACTATCTTTTTCTTCTATCTCTATTCTTCTCTTCTATCTTCATCATTCTCTTCTATATCTCTTCTGCTACTCTTTCTCTGTTCTTTCCTTCTATCACTCTCCTTTTCTTCTATCTCTATCCTTCTTTTCTATCTCTCATCTTCTATATCTCTCATTCTTTCTATCCCTCTCCTTCTCTTCTATCTCTCTTTTTCTCTTCTATCCTTTTTTTTTTTTAATACAACATCAACACTTGCCAGTTTTTTAGGTCTAGACAAACAATTACTATCTCTCTTTTTCTCTTCTATGTCTCTTCTTCTCTTCTATATTTCTCCTCCTCTTCTCTCTCTCTCCTCCTCTTCCATCTCTCTTATTCTCTTCTAAGTCTCTCCTTCTCTTCTAAGTCTCTCCTTCTCTTCTGTCTCTCTCCTTTTTTTCTATCTCTCCTTCCCTTTTACTTCTTTCCCTCTCCATCTTTTCTCAATCTTTCTTTTCCTTTCATCTATCTTACCTCCATTATTTGCTTGTCTTTCTCTTTCCTTACTATTGGTCCAAATATTTCTTTTTTCCTCTCTTTAATTCTATGTTTATTCTATGGATTTCTCTATTTGTTTTCTTCTTCTTTTCACATCTCCCAACCCCAACATTCCCTTTGTCCTTTCTCTCCCTAACGTTTCTCCAACTCTACTCTTCCCACCCACTCTTTTTTCCATCTCTCTAATTTATCTCTCTCTCTCTCTCTCTTATCCTCCCCCTCTTCCTCTCTTTTCCATCCCTTTTCTCCAAAATCCATCCTTCCAATCACGGATTCATTTTTCCTTTGATTTTTTCTTCTCTCATTCTCAAATATCACTGTATTTGCTATACCATTTTATTTGTTCCCTTTTTCCCTAACTTCCTCTACCTCCCTCTTTCTCCCTCTCTCTCCCTCTCTCTCTCTCTCTCTCTCTTACTTTTATGTCCCTATGTTCTAGCAAAAGATGCTAAACACGCTCCAGTATGACTCAGTGATTTGTAAAAAAGAAAAGAAAAACGAAGAAGACACAATTTGCGGGTGACAGATGACTTTCTCTTGGCATTCTGAGTTACAAATTTCAGTCAGCTGTCTTTTCAAAAAAAAAAAAACAATAATAAAAATAAAATAAAATTACACATTCGCGTATCATGTTGAATAATTTTAAAATTTTACTTCTCAAACTCGCTTTACTAAATCTTTGCTGAACTGTGTACTCGATTCACCGAGCTCCCTCGAGTCCACCTCCTGATCGATCCAGCCACTAGCCTCGGAAGTAAAATACAGAAGAGACAATTTGCAACCTTCTTCCATTTTCTTTGAATCCATTCGAATATTCTGCTACTTTTTTCTCTATCTTTTGCATTCTCTTCCGTTTGAGTTGCTCCGTACCATTTGTTTATGTGAACATGAATAAATTATACAGGGTGTTCAATGGAAGCCCAATAATAGTGTGAAAGAGACAAAATAATGATTACAAAGATAGAGAAAGAGAAGGAGAGAGAAATATTCTTGAAAAAAAGGAAAAAAAAAACGAACAAAAAGAAAGAGGATCAAAGAGAAATAGAGAAAAAATACGATAAAAAATAGATTGTAAAAAGGGCGACAGGAAACAAGGAGACGAAAAAAAAGGAAGAAGGAAAAGGAGAAAAGGATATATTAGCACAAAGGATAAAAAGAAAAAGAGAGAGATAAAGACGGAGAGAAAAGTAAAGAGAGAGGGAGAGGTAAAGAGCAAGAGAAATAAAGAGAGAGAGAGAGAGGGAAGCGTTGGAAGGAAACTCCTGGACCTTTAATGGTTTGAACAGTTTTTATATTATTTAACTTTTTTCATAAAAGAGTAAAAAAAAGATGAGTATACATTGCGAAGACCAAGTTGGAAACAATTTTGAGGTAAGTAAAAAAAAGGTACATAAACTCTACATAGTTTTTACTTTAATGGTTTCACCACAACATTTTACTTTCAGTGACGTAAATACAACATTACTTGCGGGGATATTCTTCAGTCAGAGTTGCAGCAATAGTAGTTGTCTACAGCTGTTCATCTGACCCATCATTTATGAATTTATATAATAATATAATACCTACACTTTTTATATGTGTCTGTTTAACTGATCATTCATCAACCACCTGTTCCACTAACCATTCACTCATCAGCACCTTTTCATTATTATTATTATTAAATATTTTAGAAGATAATGGACATAATATGTAGGTACAACATAATGATCACAAAGAAATGAAATAATGGAAGCAATATGAAAAAAAAACGGGGAAAAATATATACACACATGTGACCTAACTAAAGGGCGGGGTTATTGCCTTTGGCAATCTCTTCCACCCAACCATCTGACCGTTCCCCCAACAGTCTCAAGACCTGTTAATCTGAACATTCACCCACCAACTGACGGTTCCCTGGACACGGCTCTACATGCTGGTACTTGTTACGAAATAATGAAACAACTTTGCAACTTATTACGGTTTAATTTTTTTGCCCTCTTTGTTCTATTTTTTTTTTTACCTTCGTCTGTTTTTTCCATGTCTATTATTGTTTTTCTCTTTCCTCTCCCTGTTATTTTCCTAAATATCCCAAGTACTCTTCTGTGTCCTTGATACCAAACTCACTAGCTTTCTCGATAAGGCGGCGGACTTCTAACCTGGAGGTCGGTGATTTAAGTCCCGATTTCAGCGTAGATTTATCAAAGCTAGTACTAGTATGGGTGGAAGAGATATCTCAAGTATTCTTATTAATTTATTTATAGAAACTCTTTATTATTAGTAGAACATATTTACAAACAAATAAGGGTAAAAATTAAAATACAAAGTTGACAATAACTAAAGGGTGGGGTTATTCTCTTCCACCCAAACCTAAATTCTTCTGTGTTTCTCGGTAGCTCGTTGGTCAAAGTGTTGGTAAGGTAACCCGGAGGTTGCAGTTTGAAACCCAACTGGAACATGAAGATTCGCTTCCCATTAAGAATTTTGACCACATAATAATACGTCTTGGGTTCATTGCTGCAATACTGGGATTTATTAGACTTAGTCAGGCAGTATATTTGAAGTGATATCATTTATATCATTATTGTTTTGTTATTTATAGAGTTCATAGTCTTCTACTTTAGCTTATTAACCTCTATGAAGTCATACTTATTTTTCGCAATTCTTTCTCTGATGTCTTTTGTATATTTTTCGTTCTCCTCTTCCTCATCTACTTTATCATACCCACAAGTAATTTCCTCTTTATTTAATTAATGTCATTCTCTCTATTGTCTTAATTTTATCCCTTTTCTCTTTTTTTCTTTATTTCTTTTAGGTTCCTCTTCTTCAACAAATCAATATGTGTTTATGTTTTCATGTCTACTTACATTATTGTTACCTCTACTTCTTCTTTTATTTTTGTAGTTACCTCTTGTATTTGATTTTCTCCTCTTTCATATTCTCATCTTTTTTCTTCTGCCTGATCTTCTTTCTTTCTCATCTTCTTTCCTTCTTTCATCTTCTCATTTTCGTGCTTCTGATGCTCTAGATACTCATTTATTGACGCACTTTACTTTTACTTTACTTAGCCGTGGCTAGAGCCTAGTCGACAAATGCCTCTTCCAAAGATTGCCTCCATTGATGTTCCATTGCTGTTGTCTTGTGCTCTTTCTCTCCATGTTCTGTATCCATTCCCATCCCTGTTATATCCATGTCAATATTATCCTGCCATCTCGTTTTCGGCCGTCCTGTTCTTCTGAATCCTCTGATCTTCTTGTCATAAATTATTTTGGGAATGCTCTCGTTGTCCATTCGTGCTAAGTGTCCAGCCCAGTTCATTCTTCTACTTTTCATTATTTCTCTATTCTTCAATATCCTTTTTTTTTCTCTCCTCTTATTAATAGATTCTCTCCTCTCAATCCTTTTGTCTCTCTACCTATTTATCACTCTCTCTGCCTTTCTTGATCTCATTTTTTCTATTCCTATTTCGATTTTTCTATCTCTTTCTTTCTTTCTTTCTCATTTTCAATTTATCTATCAGTAGGTGTTTTTATCGCTTCAACCTTCCTTATCTCATTTTTAATCTCTCTCTCTCTGTCCCTCTCTCTCTCTCTCTCTCATACTTTATGTCTCTTGATGTTTTATCGCTCTCACCTTCTCTTTCTTATTCTCCAACTCTTCCCACATTTTTACTCTTTCTCCATCACACTATTCTTCTTGTCACCTCCTCTCTCTCTCTCTCTCTCTCTCTCTCTCCCACCTCTTCAACTCTCTCTCACTGATTTTCCTCTTGACAAGATATTAGATCCTTTTTCAATAGAACTACCTATCTCTCTCAAACACTCCATTTGGGTGTTGGTGGAACACCTACACAACACTCTCTCTCCTACTGTCTCTGTCTCTCTCTCTCCCTCTCTCTCTGTTTCTGTCTCTCTCTCTTACTCTAGTTCTGTCTCTTTCTCCCTGTCTCTTTCTCCCTCTCTCTTTTATCCCTCTCTCTTTCTCTCTCTTTCTGTTTCTCTCTCTTTCTCTCTCTCTTTCTGTCTCTCTCTCTCTCTCTTTCTCTCTCTCTCTCTCATTCTCTCTCTCATTCTCTCTCTCTCATTCTCTCTCTCTCTTTCCCTCTCTCTCTTTCTCTCTCTCTTTCTCTCACTCTCTCTTTCTTCCTCTTTCTCTCCCTATCTCTCTCTCCCTATCCTCTTCTACCTCTCTTTCTTTCTGTCTTTCTCTCTCTCTTTCTATATCTCTCTCTTTGTTCGTCTATCTTTATCTCTCAGCCCCTGCAATTCATGTCACACTCATATCTGCAGTAGTAGTTTGTCACACTCACCGTCACGGACATACTCCTACATACATAACATATACATAATATTACCTACATACATAGGTTCACACATAATGTATGTTGTATGTACAATGTACGTACTAAATACACAGATCATCTTTTCATGACCTGTGTATTTAGGAGTGTGGGGACCTTACACTGTACGGTGTATTTGGTTTAGGTTGTATAATAATTTATAATATGAAACACAGACACCTGTTTCATGTTATGGTATGTAAACACTTAATCAGTAGTTAAAGAGAATTATATTATATGTTTACTGACTTCAGTAGGTTGATTGACAGAGCAGCAGACTTGCAATCTAGAGGTCGGTGGTTCAAGTTTCGGGTACAGCGAAGATTTAGTAAATCGAGTTTGAGTAGTTGTGATACCACGAAAGAAATTAACACAAATAGGTAAGATATTTTTTTATTATTAATTTAAAAAATTGAAAAAGAGTAATAAATCTTTCATTTTTTGACCTCCAACTAACTAATTTTATTAACAACTAACTAGTTCCTCTACTACCACTAGAAATAATAATAATAATACGTGTTTCCAAGAACAATCTCTCTTCCCACGCAGTGCGGGATGAATTCAGAGCCGGGGATCCTGGAACCCATTAACCGAGAGACAGCAGAAAATTCGTTTTCCAAAAACTACCCTCAAGGCGTCATTTATTTTTGCAATTAGCGAACTCCATTTCTGCGACCTGACCAACTGTCCAATCTGGCCATACCGCAAGTCGAGTAGTCACTGGGGCGGAGAGGAGTGGTGAAGCGCACTAGGCTTAAACGAACAATAACTAGATGCACTGGTAGTCAAGTGGTTAACGCGCTTAGTCTGGTAATCCAGGTAGCGAGGGAATCCGTTGGTCCGAATTCCACCCAGTGCATGAATTTTTCCTTTTTTATTTATTTATTAATAATTTTCTTGTACAAATATACATTCGTATGTGGTACAAAGTCCAAATACAAACATAGAAATATCCTCATTTATTCGAGTTTGTGACCACATAATAATAAGGCTCTGAGGGTTAGGAGGTAGAAAATGTTTTGAGCATTAACCTCGCCTGGTGGTTGCCTTCCACTAAAGAGTTGCTATCATTATTTTCATAATAATACCTATGTTTTTTATTCGGTTTTTAAATATTCTATATTGTTTTTTAATGATTTTTTTTTTATAGGTTTGTAGTTCCTTAACCAATATACAAAGATGCTACCTATTAGGATCAGAGTTGATGATTAATAACCTGAGATCATTCCCCAGCAGCGCTGAAATTTTTCTGTTCTGTACTTGTATGTTGGGTGATGACTTATGCTTATCTCGTGAGGAAAAATGAGTAACTGCCTTGATGTGAGCAGCGATCAGTGGCGGAACATTAGACAAAATAATCTGTTATTATATGATATGAAAGATACGATCACAGTTATAGCTTGATCAATAGAACGGCGGACTTGTAACCTGGAGGTCGGTGGTTCAAGTGCCTGTTTCAGCGTAGATTTAGTAAAGAGTTTGCGTAGTTGTGATATGAAGTAAATAATTAACACAAATATGATAACTATTACTATTTATATTAATTAAAGAAACGGCAAACTCCTATGGATTATTTGTATTATATTACATAACATTTTTACTGGGGGTCTTTTTTTATCTTACCCTCCTATATTTTAACCCATCCACATTGCAGCAAAATTGTTTAACAACATTATCACGCAATTATCAGTTGTTCATAAACACGTTCAACACCTGCGAGGATACGCCCAAACAAGTGAAAAAAGCAGGAATGGGTTAAGGAAACTATTGATTCCTCTTGAAAATTAAGCAGGTAACAAAAAAGGGTACAAAATCCGCCATTTTCCTTTCATCTCTCACTCACTCATACTCTTTTTACCTCCTTCTATCTCTTTTTCTCTTTTAAATTTCTCTTCTTGTCTCTCTCTTACCTGAAACTTGCTTTTCTTCTATCTTTCTCTCTCTTTTTCTCTCTTCTATTGGAATAAAATTACTTTTCTATAATATGAACATTTTCTCCTCCCTTCTCTCTGTCCTTATGCTTCTCTCTCGTTCCTCCCTCTCTCTATCTCCTTCTCTCTCTCTCACTTTCTCTCTCTTTCTCACTCTCACTCTCTCTATACTTTTCCATCATCCCTCTTTCTTTGACAAATTTTCTAATTCCTTTTCTTGTCCTATGTCCCTTTCTATTTATTTTTATCTCTATCTCTCTCCTTTTCTCTCTCCCTCTCTCTCTCTCTTCCTCTCTCTCTCTCTCTCCCTCCCTCTCTCTCCCTCCCTCTCTCTCCCTCCCTCTCTCTCCCTCCCTCTCTCTCCCTCCCTCTCTCTCCCTCTCAACCTCTCTCTCCCTCCCTCTATCTCTCTCCGCCTCTCTCTCTCTCTCTCTCTCTCTCTCTCTCTCTCTCTCTCTCTCTCTTCACACTAATTTGACTTTCCTGTAAGTTTCACAAACTTCGTCTTCCCACTGAAAATCTGTGTCAAACTCGCATATTACTTGTGATAGTACCATTCATATAACTTCTGATATTAAGTGTGAAACTCCTGGTGATATTTAATATTGATAGAATTTCTCATCTTCGTACTGGTATTACTTGGTGGCGCAACGGTTATGACTACTGCCTGTAGTCCAGAGAAATTGAGTTCGATCCCCGGTTGGAGCAGACTTTTCACACGAAAAATTCTGTTTCCTCCGAACATGTGAGGCTGACCCTACCCATGCTATGTGAGGTTAATGTGGGGAGCTGTTATGATTCCCAGAAAATAGACCCCCGTCCAAATCAGGACGTGAAATAAAATAGAATCGTTGGTGTAAGGAAGAGCATCGAGCCGTTAAAAAAAAAAAAAAAAAATGAGCCATCGTTCATGTGCTACATGTGCTGTGGCGTATAATATTACTTGGTAACGCGCGAACTATTTTGATTGACTTGGCGGGTCGGAGCGCTGCCGCGCTCCTTATTATAATTATATAAAAAAAAATAGGTAAAACCACACTATTCAGTTAGGACAAACAGAATGATATATTATTTATTCATAAAATGTATATGTATGATTTATCAATTTATCTTTTTCTTTTTATATTCTTCCAATTTTTTCTATAATCAGTTAGTACAGTTTCAGAAGAAAGATGCATTTCTGGAACCATTTCTTCCTCCATAGATTATTTTTTGAACATCACCAGAAGATTTCCAAAGGCAATAACATATTTGTCAAACGAGACGGAATCTATGCCTGGAGAAAGCAAGCACATGAAGGAGCATTAGATGGCGGTCCCAGTTGGTGGATGGTGGTACCCCGCCAAGAACCCAAGTCGGTGAAGAGAGCAAGGAAATAAGACTTAAGTTCTGAGGTTGTAAAGGAAACATTCCAACAAGGAACAGAAGAATCAGGACATTAGAAGAAAGAGAAAGAGGAGGGTATTAATATTTTTTATTATTTTTTTAAGCTTTATTAGGTAGAACGAAAATATATACATATAGCTAAATAGAATGAAATTATAAAGAAAGTATACTGTTGCACTTAAGTGAATGAATAAAAGGCGGGGCCATATATTGATTTCAACAGTTTACGGGGGCGGTGACAAATACCCAATATAATTTTTAGGAAGGGAGGGATGAATTTGGGAACTCAGTTATTTTTGGGGAACGACTTGGCGGGACTTTTTTATGTCACAAAGTGGTAATTTATGGGGGATATGATGTATGAGAGATATTGTATACATTTATGTATTCAACATACTATTCCACTGTAGTAAAAATATATTTGTATACCTAGGTATAAATTTATTCCCTCCAATTTCTCATAATAACGTAATATCAACCCTTACTCTTCATAAAAAATACCTAACATACAACCTTATTTCAATTTACATAAATTTTCAATTCCAAGCTAGGTAAAGAAGCCGTGAAGATAGCAAATGAAGACGAAGAAGATGATAAGGGGAGAGAAAGACAGAAAGAGAGAGATAGAGAGAGAGAGAGAGGTAGAGAAAGATAGAGAACTTGGGAGCTAAATAGAGAACCAGGGAAAAGATGAGAAAAAAAAAGGGTTAAGGAGAACAGGAATTAAAGGGGAATTAGATATTAAAGGGGAATTAGAGGTTGGGGAGAGAGAGAGTAAAAGATCGAGAGATAGGGAAAAACAGAGAGAGAAAGATAAAGAGAGAGGAAGAGAGAGAGAGAGAGAGAGAGAGAGATAAATTACAAGGAGCACACATTTCATATTACCCTATTGCTTTTTTACATCCCTCGCGAAATTACCTTCCCTATTTCTCTCCAACTTCCCTGATCTTCCTCTCTCCCTCTCATCTTGTTGTATTCAACTTCTCGTTTTCAATATCTCATTATCTCAATTTCCATCTCTCTTTTCTCTCTCTCCCTTTTTCCATCACACACCTCTTCTCCTTTTCCTCCCTTTCACACTGTCATTTTCCATATTTTTTTTTCTCTCTCTCTCATTCTCGCCCTCTCCCTCTCTCTCTCTCTCTCTCTCTCTCTCTCTCTCTCCCTCTCTCTCTCTCTCTCTCTCTCTCCCTCTCTCTCTCTCTCTCTTTCTCTTTCTCTGATTATCTCTCTCTCCCCTTCTCACTCACTCTCTCTCTCATTCTCTCTCTCTGATTACCACTCTTTCTCTGTCACTCTCTCTCTGTGTATATCTCTCTCTGATTCTCTCTCTCTTTATCTTCCCTGTTAGAAAAGTAATTGGAAACATATGTACCGCTCGAGGAATATCTGAAGAGTTAGTATCTAAGCTGAACTGTCGGATAAAGAATATTATATGGAAGACACCTGGGTGAGAGAAATAGAAGGGAGGCAGAGAGAGAGAGAGAGAATTAGAGAAAGAGAGAGGGTGAAAGAAAAAGAGAGAGAAGGAATTAGTTCTAACAAAAGGTTAAATTAAAATTATTAAAATGATGTAATAATAATAATAATCCAGACTTCTGATGCAAAACGATTCCTTACGTATTATTTTACATTGAGCATTTATTGTATGGCTTGAAGTACATGAATAATTAAATGTATATAATAAGAAACCTTATTAATTCATTATAGTTATATATGATCAACAGGGCTGAAGTAAGCAGAAAACTTGGATAAAAATCAGGGCTCCTTTAAGCAGGAAACCTGATGGACAAACATCATAGCTTCTGTAAGCAGGAAACCTGGATAAACATCAAGGCTTGTGTAAACAGGAAACCTGGATAAACATCAGAGCTTGTGAAAGCAAGAATCCTAGATAAAATCAGGGCTTGTGTAAGCAGGAAACCTGGATGATTTTATCAATACTTGTGCAAACCTGGATAAACTTTAAAAAATCGTGGTTCTTATTTCGTGTCCTAGGTATTTCCAAGCGATTGAATTACTTTATAAGCAAGAAATCTAATTATATCCTTTTCATTCAGGTTCAACTGTACTAATAGGGATAAAAAAAATTGGTGTAGCTTTCTTGGTATGAAAAAAGTAGAAAAGTAAATATGAGAAAAGAATTCTGGTTTTTTTTCAGTCCAACAAGGCTAATTGAGAAGCAAAGGGAACGAGACAGACATTGAGAAAGAGAGAGAGAAAGAAAAAGAAAATGAGAGAAAGAACAAAACAAAGAGATAAGTAAAATAAATGAAAGCAAAATAGAAAAAAAGTAGAAGATGTGAAAAAAAAACAAAGGGAGAGTGAGTGAAAATGAGGACAAAGAAGGCAAATTGAGGAAAGGAGGAGGAATATTTGCTCTAGCTCTCTTACAAACACTCGGAATAATTTGAGAAGTTTGGAGGAGGCATTACCATAAGATAAGATTGTACCTACCTCGTCATTTGAATATTGTCGTCACTGGTGAGGCAAAAGTTTGTAACATGTCAAAATCATATAGTGCTCAATTCTATTTCTTGAACTTGCTACTAGCTGAAAGTCCTGAAGGCAATTACACATTTTACAAGATAATTTACAAGAGACAGTTTATTGAGGGTACAATGTGGGACATTAAAAAAATCCCTTATTTTTTATAAATAAAACACCTGAAAAAAAAAAAAAACTATCAGCTGTTTCAGTGTTCCCATTCCAGAGAAACAGCGATCAGTTTAATTTCGTCTTTCTAGGCTGCTAATAATTATTCTATTCAAAATAGCTGTTACCATACCAAAAAATCTGGTGTAAACATCACACGACTTTCCTTATCATATTAGGAATGGAAACGGGACCAAAAGCCACTGGTGACTCAATGGTAACAGTTAGCTAAAAATAAACATCAAATTCGTAATCAGCATCTTAAAATCATTGGATTTGATATGTCACAACCCCCATCTAGGATGAATAATAAAAAAGTTAGTCCAAGCGGGTCCCCCCCAAAATACCGGTAATTTGGGGCCGAGTTCCAAAAAGTTCAAGATATCAAAAAAATGATAAGAATAGACCCCTATTATTTTTTCAATTTAAATAAATGTTCTTCTTTAACTTTTTTTGTATCTTTAACCGATTCATAGAAACGGCGCTTGCGGCCAATATTTGCGGCCCTGCGGCCGCATTCTGCGGCCGATTGCAACCAAAAGTTTCGTGGTTCGTCTGGTGTATAAAATTAATTTCCATACCAAATTTCAAGTCTCTAGCTCTTACCGTTCTTGAGATATCCTGTTCACACACAGACACACAGACACACAGACACACAGACAGACAGACAGACGCACGGACCAATGGCTGAAAACAACTTTTTTGGTATCCTGAGGCTAAGATTCGTCCAGAAATGTGAAAAACTGGGTGGGTCAAATTTTCGACGAATACAATACTTTCCTTATTATAGGATAAGGAAAGTAAAAAAACTGGCTGACTTAATTACATAATCACGGTTTCTTCGCAATGACTATACTAGGATCCTAAGAACAACAAAAATATTAAGAATTTTTTTTTAGAATCTTAAATTCAACGATCTACAGAGTCTTAGGTCCAAATTATGAAACAGAATTTGATAATCTTAGTGAACACTATCACTTAAATTTCACCTTGACAACAACAGCCTTCGTGGTTAAGTCGTCTGACTGGTAATCCAGAAGTCGCGGGTTCAAAATCAAAGGGTAGACTTTCATTGACTAATCCTGTTTCGTAATACCGCCTTTAGTCTTACTTATTATTATTATTATTATACATAGTATGTTTTATTAGGTACAACAAAAACATATACAGTAAAATACAATGAAATCAAAAAAAAAAAAAAAAAAATTAAATAGATCAAGCAAAGAAACAAAAAAGAGAAAGAAGCTAATGTCCTACCAAAACGGTGGGGTTATTGCCTGTGACACTGTCTTCCACCCAACCCTTTACTTTACTTCATCTCACTATCCCAAGTTTTTTTTTTCTAAAAAACTTTAAATATTTTTATTATTTATATATATTTTTACTTTCCTTATCCTATAATAAGGAAAGTATTGTATTCGTCGAAAATTTGACCTACCCAGTTTTTCACATTTCTGGACGAATCATAGCCTCAGGATACCAAAAAAGTTGTTTTCAGCCATTGGTCCGTGCGTCCGTGTGTGTGTCTGTGAACAGGATATCTCAAGAACGGTGAGAGCTAGAGACTTGAAATTTGGTATGGTAATTAATTTTATACACCAGACGAACCATGAAACTTTTGGTTGAAATCGGCCGCATTCTGCGGCCGCAGGGCCGCAAATATTGGCCGCAAGCACCGCTTCTTTGAATTGGTTAAAGATACAAAAAAAGTTCGAGAACAACATTTTCTCAGATTAAAAAAATAATAGGGGTTCACTCTGATCATTTTTTTGATATCTTTAACTTTTTGGTATGGAAATTAAATTTATACACCAGACAAACCACGAAACTTTTGGTTGCAATCGGCCGCAGAATGCGGCCGCAGGGCCGCAAATACTGGCCGCAAGCGCCGTTTCTATGAATTGGTTAAAGATACAAAAAAAGTTAGAGAACATTATTTTCTTAAATTAAAAAAGTAATAGGGGTCTATTCTGATCATTTTTTTGGTATCTTGAACTTTTTGGAATTCGGCCCCAATTTACCGGTATTTTGGGGGGGACCCGCTTGGACTAACTTTTTTATTATTTATCCTAGATGGGGGTTGTGACATATCAAATCCAATGATTTGAAGGTGCTGATTTGATGTTTATTTTTAGCTAAATGTTACCTTTGAGTCACCAGTGGCTTTTGGTCCCGTTTCCATTCCTAATATGATAAGGAAAGTCGTGTGATGTTTACACCAGATTTTTTTTTTTTTACAAAAGTTAAACATTAATGCATCAATCTTCTACCCGTCCCATTCCTGCACCATCTTCACATTCAATCCCTCTGATCCTCCATCTCGCTCCTCTCACTTTTTGTTACAAGTTTTGCTGAAAATAAATGTATTTTTTTTTTTAAATGTATTACGACATTTCACCGTGTGTCTGACGAAAGTTGTCTACCTTGGAACCCGTTCGTAGTATTTGCATACGCGGCAGGAAAGCGTGGGAAAGTTGTGCAAACTAATCTACGCCACCTTAGCTCCCGATTTTCTGCTTCTTTGAAACGCGAGAGCTAGGTTCTATATCATACGTTACCTCTTTCTCTCTTTTCATGACTCTTTCCACCTTCTTTTGCACATTCTTCTTATATTTGTACAGATATACAGGGTGTTGTATCATACGTTATCTCTTTCTCTCTTTTCATGACTCTTTCCTACTTCTTTTGCACATTCTTCTTATATTTGTACAAATATATTATGTTTCGAACCCGCGAGCTCCGGATGACCAGTCAGACACCTTGACCACTGAGTAACTGGGACATCATAATAAGGATTCATCCTGCTACGTTATTGGCCGAATGATGAAAGAGTATTAAATATGTAGGATTTTTTTTTTCCTTTAAGGCATTTTAACTCTGTGTTAGACAGGTCGTTCGCGCCGATTTCTCTAGGTCTTCATATGTGTGTATACAAGTTAATCCTTTTTAAGTAACATAGGAGTGAATCGACGCTCTCGACTTTGTCAATTAGAGCAGCAGGTATCGGTAGGGATGCACGAATATTTGCATGATTAGGACATGACAAAATGTGCTGGACTGATAATGTTTCTCCGCACATACAGGTAGGTGGAGCGCTGCGTTTGAACAGGAAATTGTGTGTAGCCCTAGTGTGCCCTATTCTCATGCGGCATAGCACCACTTCTACAAAACCTATTTGATCTGTCACTTGAGGTCCAGTGACCAATGAGAGGTTTGATGGTTTTCAATTTACTAGTGTTGGGGGTGGTATCCCATGCTAGTTGCCATTTTTTATAAATTATGTTTGATATGAACTGTTTAAAATCATCAGCGGAGCAAAGTTTAAGAGGAGATATATAGATGCACTTGGGTTACGTGCTAATCCATCCACAGCCTCATTACCCTGGATATCTAGGATTTGTTAATCCAACTAACAGCTGATATAAATTTTATGCGATGTGGTTGGTGGTTAACGGCAATACAGCATTCGAATTTACTCATCCTGTTTCAAAGTTTGGATCTAACAACTAACCGGTACGGACCATGATCTGAGATGAAGCTAGGACAAATGAAGACTAAAAAAGAATTAATAATGTTGAAAAGAAAATTAGTAGAGAAGAAAAACAAGACAAAAATAGTACGGAATATACAAGTTAAAATACTGGAAATTGAACATGATGATGATGAGAAACAAGAAGAGAAAGTAATTAAAAATTCAAATATACACCCAGAGGAAAAAAAAGTAAAGAAAGGGGTAAAATTAAGAGAAGGCAAAAATGAAAGGTAAAAGGAACCAAATTTGTGAAGAAATGGAATGAAAGCAAAGTACAGGTACACTAAGGGCCGAAAAAAACAGGACTAATAGTATTGTATCATACTTTTTTGCCAACATTATTATAATAATTTGATTATTACAATAAATAAAATTGACTTTTTTTTTTGGAGATTTTTATTTTTTATTTTTAACTTACATAATAAAAAAACATGCCTTTATTAGGTATTAGGTATAGACAAAGTAAAATATATACAGTACAATACAATGAAATTAATAGATTGATAGAATAAAGAAATAATAAATAGATGGAACAAAACAAAACAAGAACAAAAAAGAGAATAAAGCTAATGTCCTACCTAAAGGACGGGGTTATCCTAACCTTCACCTAATACTCTTAACCACTATAGTTTTCCATTCAGAGGTAGTTTGACCAAAGAGCATTGAATTGAAAATAAAATCATATTATTTCTATTTCTTCGACTGTTAAGGCGTTGAACTGTCTTTTTCTTTCCTCCTCAGTTCTCTACATGTTCAATTCATTATCCTTTTCTCATTACTTCCCTCTCATTCTCTTCTTCTTTCTTTCTTTCTCTCTCTCTCTCTCTCTCTCTCTCTCTCTCTTTCTCATGCGGTACACTAAGAATTTCTAGAAATAATCCCTTCCTCCCTCTGACTTCTCCCATGCTAGGCTCTTTCCCTCTCTTTCTTTCTCATGTAGTAAACTAAACGTTCCACCTATCAATTCCTTCCTCTCTATATGACCTCTCATTTTTTTTTTTTTTTTTTTTTTTTAACAAGAACTGACGGGATGTATTCCCATTTATTACAATATTAAAATACAATATTTCTCCTATCCTAGGCTCTTTCTTTCTCATGCAGTAAACCAAACGTTCCACCTATTATTCCCTTCCCCCCTATGACCTCTGATGTCTCTCTTTCTCTTTATCTACAATCCATTTTTTCATTCTTCCACTCCCCATGAATCTTCTTTTCTTTCCTCCTACCTCAGTATCTATTACATCATTCTCCTTCGAATGTTGGAACTCATCAATCACGTATCGTATTTGATGGCCGTTCCTCTCTTTCAAAGATAATGAATACCTACTTTCACCTCTGATGAGAAGGAGAAAAAAGAAGGGGAGAGTGACTGATGAAAGTGGGAATAATAGGAAGTGGGGGGAAGAAGAAAGTGTAGGAAAAACAGCAAAACATAATAACAAGACGAAGAAAAAAAAGAGCATTAGAAAAATAATAAAAAGTATTCGTAGGTAGTTTAAAATGCAAAAAATAAAGAAAATTATTGGTCCATATAAAGTGAGGAATGAAAGAAAATACAATACTTTCCTCATTATAGGATTAGGAAAGTAAAAAGTAGGAAATGAAGAATGAAGCGAATGCGAAAAATATAAAAAAAAAACAATTCAGATAATAAACAATTCAGAAAAGCAATGCCGCCTGTGTAATGGGCACAATACCCTATTCCTCTAGCATGGAGGATTTTATTTTACATTTTGTAAATTGTATGTATTCAAATAATATATAAATATACTGTGTCTTTAACGGTGTTCTCGATCATAATATGTATAATTGTATATAAATTTAGCAGGTATTATCATGCGGCCAACATCCAAAATGGGAGGATAACTTGGAATGTCTCGGTGGAATGTCGAACCCGCGACCACTGAGCTACCGAGACAAAAAATGAGAAGAGTTATATTAAAAAATTGAAATCGGAGCAAAAAATTATTTTTTTTTACAAAAACGAAAAAGAAGCACAAGGTAAAAGTTTCATCATTCAGACTTCTAGCATCTCAAAAGTGAGTTTTTCTCCGACTTGTAATTTCAAAGTTGTTGACAGAGTTTTAAAAATATTTAAGGAACTTTTCAGTGTTGATTAAACAAAGACTAAACCGTCTCTCTAAAAAAAAGTGGTTCGAATTTTTTCAGAAACGGTTGAAGATAAAAAACATCATCACCGTGTCTAAAAGTAGTAGAATAAACAGTTGCGTGAAACCGGTACAAAACGTTGATTCAAGTAGCGACCAAATCACTTTTGGTGGTCAGCCAACTTCACGTAGCTGGAATAAACAATTTGTATAATATGAAAATCGTTTCTGTGTAATAATTGTGTATACTTCGAAATACAGCATTCTATAGTCAAGAAATCTAGATGATATAGGAACTATACAGCCATATAAATAAATAAATAGTTTTGTTTATCATATTTTTTTTGTATACAGAGGACCAATCCTAAGACATTTTTATTTGGCTTCTAAGATGTACGTACACAATTGTGTTCTTATACTCTCGTCAACAAACATAAGTATAGGAAGCGTCGATGGCGAGTTGAATGCACCGATTCTCGTAAGAGCACCGAAGTTAGGCAACGTCCAAAAAGGTGAAGACTTCGTGATTCTGGCATTACGGCCCAACCCAGGTTGGGTGAAGTTAATATGGGTAGCAGGTTTGTGAATTTCCTGCTATCGGAGGGTAACACCCCCGTCGTGATATAACCATGCAGTTGAAAGCGATGTTAAAACCCAAATTAAAAATAAATAAATATTGGATAACCCTGTATGCGATTATAGCTTTATTGATGTACCCAGTATAATATGAGATGGCACGGAATTGGAATTGTATGATGATAGGTTAAAAGGTAAATTGTTGAAATGGGGAGAAAAAGATAATGTATGATGGTAGCTAAGTATGGCATGATAGAGAGAGAGAGAGAGAGAGAGAGAGAGAGAGAGAGAGAGAGAGAGAGAGAGAGAGAAGATAATAAAAAGCCTAAATGTAAAGAAAAAGTAAGAATACATGGAGAAAATAGATAAATATAATATAGAATATGATACAAGGTGGAACGCAGCTCGCGTATACACTTTTTCTTCGAAGATGTGCGTTTATTAGCCTTTTTTTTATTTCGTAGCTATAAAACAGGAGCTACTGTAGACGCTTGTGGTCTGTGTTGTAGCCTGCCCATCTCGTAGCATGCCTCCCCTCTGATGGGCGAGATGTGACACAAGACTTCCCAATCAGGTGCTGGGTCAACACGAGCGCTCCGGAAGGTGTCTCTTACAAACAACTATGACCAATTAGGAAAACGAATTTTTGTCTGCAAGGGGGATCAAACTCGGGACCTTCCGCATGAAAAGTGAGTGCTTGGAGCTTGTTTCCATCTGCGAGACCGATGCGTAGAGCCAACCTTTAGGTCCTTTTTTAAACTTAGTTTTAGATACTGTTTTATTTTACTTAGACCTAAGTTTCATTTTATATGAGAATAAGATAGGGAAATTGTGAAAAATACGTAATTAAAAATTAAAATTAGACTAAAAAAAAATTAACCACTGAGCTATTTGCGCGTACTGTTTATTCTGCAAGAATGAGTCTGAAAAAACTCTACTCTCACACTATCAAATTTGAAGTACTGAATTTTAAAATTTGGTACCAATTTTGAAGAAATTTTTGAACATTTTTTCCAATTTTTTACCACTTTGTTTTGAGACAATATTAAACCCTTTTTCCGTTAAGGACATTTGTTTTGAGACCGATTTCAGTCCTTTAGACTCTTTAGCTTCTTATACCATATATTTATATATAATGGCGGTGCGCCACCCTGTACAATAGAGAGTCATAGAAATGAGAGAGAACATAAGAGTCATAAGTGTGTGTGTGAGAGAGAGAAAGAGAGAGAGAGAGAGAGCGAAAGAGAGAGAGAGAGAGAGAGAGAGAAAAGAGAGAGAGAGAGAGAGAAAGAGAGAGAGAGAGAGAGAAAGATGCGAGTGAGAGAATCATTATTCAATGTCTTGAAAAAAGTAATAGACAGAGAGAAAGAGAATTTTGCTTTTATGTTTGTTACAAGTATAACCCTTTTACATTCACTTATTAGACTCTACGTATACCTATATTGAAATGTCTGAAACATAATATTAATATTTATTTACTATTATTTTTACAAGTCAAAGAAACAATGCCCCAAGTGTACAATTAAAAATAAAAGTTATCATAATTATTTGTATTAATCACTTCCGTGATGTCACAACTACTCAAACTAGCTTTACTAAATCTACGATGAAACCGAGACTTGAACCACCGACCTCCAGGTTACAAGTCCCCCGCCTTATCGATAAATATACTGAGGTCGGTAATTTATCTAATATAATATTAAATAAATAAACTATGTTCATTTAATTCATGTCGCTTTCGATTTCCAAAAAGGGATGGTAGAGAATATTGTAATAGGTCCATTTCTCGAAATTGAATTTTCTTCATTTCCGGACGAACATTACGTCGGTATTGAAGAATAAAACATTTTTATGGTCCGTTCTTATATTCTGTATACTTAAATACATCTTTATATGAATATTTTTTTACGCAAATATCTCGACAACAGTTTTTTTCTGTTATCGAGTGAAACCAGCATTGAAAATGTTTATAAATTTACTAGTATGTAATCAAATTAGTTTCTTTTTCTTTTACGAAGGTATGCGATTGCAGAAACGTTTAGGCCTAAATTTTACTATATTTGAATTTGGTAAATTAAAAAATTTCATTAGTCTTTTAAAGGGTTTTCTATAATTGATGAAAAATTCCCTTAAGATACTATTGGGTTAAAAGGCAACCGAATTGAATAGGAGTGTAGCTGCGTCTATAATAAGTCTCTTCTCCCTATTTCTTCCTCTCTCTTCCTCTATGTTACTGCCTACATTTCCTCTCCACTTTGGAGGCTGTACATTTTGTTATTTATAATTGCCAGGATCACTTTACACCTCTCTCTCTCTCTCTCTCACTCATTATTTCTTTATCTCTCCTCTCTATTCTCTTTCTCTCTCGCTCTCTCCCCCCCACTCCCTCCTCATCCGCTCTTCTTTTCTCTCTCTCTCCCCCATCTCCTTTCTCTCTTCTCTACTCCTCCTCAATCCTCCTCTCATCTTCTTTCCTTCTCTCCTCTCTCTCTCCCTCTCTCCTTTCTCCCTCTTCCTCTCCTCTCCCTCTCCATCTCCTACTTCTCTCTCTCTCTCCCTCTATCTCTCTTTGCCTCTCCTCTCCTCTCCTCCTCTCCTCCCCTCTCTTCCTCTTCGTTCTCTCTCTCTTCTCCTCTCCTCTCCTCTCTCTCTCCTCTCCTCTCTCTCCTCTCTCCTTTCTTCATCTCTCCTATTCTCTCTCTCTCTCCTTCTATTACTCTATTTCTATACATCCTCTTCTGCCTTTCTCCACAATTTTCTCTTCTTTCATACAAAAATCTTGCTACATATCTCAAATCCTTTCTTTTCCCAATCTCTCCTCTTTCTTATGTCTCGTCTTTGCTCTACTTCTTCTCTCTTCTCTTTCCTTCTCCCTCTCTTCTTTTTCTTCTCTCTCTCTCTCTATCTCTCTCTCTCTCTCTCTTCTATTAATACTATTTATATAGTTTCTTTGCTTATCAAAAATACAGACTAGAAAGAAATTCAATCATTCGTTATATAAATTTGAATATTCAAGCGTAAAATGCGGCGGCAGTTGTGGGCTGTGTGTCCCAGTAGATGAGTTGGTTGTCTTGTTTTATAGATAGTAAAATAAATATTGCTGACAATATATGTATAAGAAAATCCATATTTATTCCTTCAATTCTCCCTCTTTCGTTATGTGTTTGTCTCTCTCTCTCTCTCTCTCTCTCTCTCCCTCTCACCTTTTTTCTTTATTTGTGCATATTAGTTTTATTGGATGCGGATTTTTCTTTTACTTAAAAACAGAAAAGAGAGTGAGAAAGACAGAGAGAAAGAAAATTCAATGCATTCGAATATTGAGTAATTTGAATAGTTCAAGCGTAGGAGAGAAATTGAAAATTGGAACAAATAAAGGAAAAAACAGGGAACATGAGACGGTAGACTGAGGGAGAGGGACAGAGATAAATATAGCAAGAGTGAGGGAGAGAAAGAGAGAGAGAAAGTAAGAGGGAGAGAGAAGGATAAACAAACTAAGAAAAAGGAGAGAGAAATAAAATGAAATGCATTGAAAATTTGAGAGATTCGAAAGAGTTCAAGCGTACAGAGAAAATTAGGACATGAAAACATTATAATAGAAAAACGCGGGAGAGAGAGAACGTGGGAGGAAAAGGCAGAGAGAAAAAATGAGGAAGAGAGAGGAAAATAAGAAATGTTCATAAGGAATAAAAAAATATTGGAACGAATATCTTCCACTTCAAAATTAATATTTGACTTTTTCTTTCTCTCTCTTTTCCATTTATCCTTTAATTTCTCTCTCCTTCTATCTCAGATGTTTACTTAATTTTCTTTCCTTCTTAATTCTTATTTCACCCTCTTTCTCTTTTTCCTATTTTCTCTATCGTTCTCTATACCAATTATTCTGTTGGGAATTCTCTCTTCCACTCTCTTTCTTTCTTCTTTATTTCTCACTCTCTTTTGTATTTTCTCTCTCACTCTCTTTCTTTCTTCTTTATATACTTCTCAGTCCTTACTCTGTTTTGTATTTTCTCTCTCACTCTCTTTCTTTCTTCTTTATATACTTCTTAGTCCTTACTCTGTTATGTATTTTCTCTCTCACTCTCTTTCTTTCTTCTTTATATACTTCTCATTCTGTTGGGTATTCTCTCTCCCAGTCTCTTTCTTTCTTCTTTGTATACTTCTAATTCTGTTTTGTATTCTCACTCTTATCACACTCATTTCTTTTCATCCCTAGACCTTACCCCTCTCTATCTCTCTCTTTGTCTCTCTCTCTTTCGGTAATTTCTCTCCATCCCCTCCATTCTGTTTTATTATCTCTTTAACTTTGCCTTTTCCCAAACCTACTTGAAGTCGGTATATTTAACTTCTACCATATTATGGTTTGAAGAAGTACTCTACAATATTGTGGTTGAGGAAGTACTATTTAGTATTTCAGATATGTAGTTATGTACTACTGCTGCTGATATGTTATGTTGTTCGGCAAAACTCATTCAGGTACTTCAAAATTTAATTAAGAGAGAATGTTCGATTTGGTGGAAAATTATGTGAGAGAGAAAGAAAATAGAGCTAGGAGAGAGAGAGAGAGAGAGAGAGATATATATATATATGTAGACAGAGGTTGGTGATAGAGAGAGAGAGAGATATCTAGACAGAGGTTGGGTCAGAGATCCAGTTATAGAGAGAGAGAGAGAGAGAGATATATATCTAGACAGAGGTTGGGTCAGAGATCCAGTTATAGAGAGAGAGAAAGAGAGGGAGAGAGAAAGATAGAGAGAGAAAGAGAGAGATATAGAAAGAGAAAATGAGAGAGAGAGAAAGAGAGAGAAACAGACAGAGAGAGATAGAGAGGCAGAGAGAGTAAGAGAGGTAGAGAGAAAGAGAGGGGTAATAATGTACATGAGATGTTAGGGAGATAAAATAACATGGAGGGATTTTTTGCTGAAAACAAAGAGAATGAGAATCGAGAAAGAATAATAAAGAAAATGAAAGAAAAAGAGTATGAAAAGAGAAAGATAAAAAAAAAAGGTAAGAGAAATAATAAGAGAAATAGGAAGATGATGACAAAGAGGTAAGAGATGAGGGTAGAGGAATGAAATTGACAGCTAAAATAATAGAAAGAGTTCTCGGGTCGCATGTCTCTTATCCACGACCCAATCCAGGCTGGGTGAGGAAAATGTCAATTTCCACAGCAACTGGAGGGTAAAACTTCAGGTAAAACTCCCAGGAAACAAAATGTTAAGCAAGTGGGAGAAAAAATGTTTTTTTTTTTAATGCACTAAAGGAGCTTTGAAGTATTCCCTTTAATTCCTGATACCTCTCTCATTTCTGTAGAATTTTAAAAGTTTAATGAGGAATACGGATCAGTAATTATCACAATATTATGATGAAAACGAAGCTCATTACAATTAACAGTTTACTCTAATGTACTGATTAAAATTAATTATTTCATTTATGACCCATGTTTAGCGACGTTAACCTCCCTCCCCCCTTGAAGCATATGAATAATTAAAAAATCTGATTTCTTACATTTGAAATTTCTCGGTAGTAAAATGAATATGATAGGTATAATTTAATGATCGTAGTTGGTAAACTAAACTCTCGTACATATTAAATGATTAAAAATGTAACGACTAACCCCCCCCCCCCCCCAAAAAAAAAATGCGAAAATAATAACTAGGCACCTACGCAGGTACCTACCTACAGTAAAATAATAATTAATTTATAACTATAAAAATACTGTGTGGGATTCGAACCAACAGATCCCTACGCTATCTGTATTACCAGACTAGCGCGTTAACACCACTTGACTACTAGTGCACGTGAGATAGGGACAGATACGTGTATCACGGTGGTGTGAAGGTTATATTGTCCAGATCCAATGTCTAGACTCCTTTCAACTGTTCAATGATTTTCTTTGGTTTTAACATCCCAATCAGGACGGAGGTGTTACCCTCCATTCGCTGGGAATCGTATCAGCTACCCACATTAACCTCACCCAGCCTGGGTAGGGCCGGAATTGCCAGCCTCACGTGTTCGGAGGGAGCAGAATTTTCTGTGCGAACCGGGAATCGAACTCAGGATCTCTGGCCTGCGGGCAGTAGTCACAACCGCTACGCCACGGAGACTGGTTAGTGATCGGTATTAATATGCTTATTTCTACCGACGCGTCGGTAGAAATTCTATTATTATTCTATTATTACGATATTCTATTATTACTACTACTAATGCAATATATTTTTATCGAAGACTTTTGTCACGGCGCGGCGGCGGTAAAAAAAAGTAGAAATTTCTCAAGATCTTCTTGCTTATCAAGATCTTTTTTTCTCACAATATTTTTTGCTGATTCCATTTTATTTACCGAGACAGTTACGTGATTTTCTGATATTTTCCTGCATTATATCCTCGGTGTGCTGACTGATATGTTCTGAGCTCAATGATGATGATGATGATGATAATAATACACAATATATGTACAATTGTACATAATATAGCAGGGCTGCCCAACCAGTCGATCACGGAGTGATTTTGGGTCAATCACGTCTAGAGAGATGAGATGACGTTCTTTTTTTTTAAATGGGGTTTAACGTCGCTTTCAACTGCCATGGTCATATCACGACGGGGGTTTTACCCTCCATTCGCAGGAAACTCACAGACCTGCTACTCACATTGACCTCACCCAGCCTGAGTGGGGCCCAGAAAAGCCAGCGTCACGAGAATTAGAATTTGAATGGTCACCCATCCAAGTCTTAACCTCGCTGGATGTCGCTTAACTTCGGTGTTCTGGAGGGAACCGGTGTATTCAACATGCCATCGACGCTGGCTTGACGTTCTAAAAGTCTAGATCTCTAAAGCACAAAATGATTGTGAACGAGGTTTTCTGGCATCTCACACAAGTAAAAATCTGAGATCTCCCTCCCTAACTCATGAGAATTAAAAGGAGCTTTCGTGACTTCTTCAAACTTGAAAATTTGGTTTAATTCTTCATTAACCCATTCAAGCCCAGAATGAACATTGAATCTGTTGGGGGGAGGGGGTTAATCGCGTTGATTATATGAGACTTTATAGTAGATCTTTTTGGGCACCCCCGTAATATAATTATGTTTGTATAATACATGGGTATAAGAATAACATAGATTCTGGGTTGAATGATACCTATGTGTCTATACAGGGTGGCGCAAAAATCTGGAAACACCTTAATATCTTTCGAATGGCTTTCTCAGTAAATAATCAAAAAATTTGTACAGTAAACCGGGATAATAAGACTTTTTTTCTGGAGTGGGACCGATTTTTGTTACCGGCTCCCATGGCCCCGACATCTTCAATTTTTTTTAATACAAACCCCCTATTTGCGATACATTTTTGGAAAGGTTTTTATATAAGAAATACGTTGGTGCAAATTTTATTTTTTTAAATATTAACTGTTTGCTAATGGCGTCCAACTTTGTGTAAGCAGTGTAAAGTATGGAAACACCTGAATAGCTTTTACCTTGAACACGGATTTACTAATTTTCACGGATTACCGTACACAATTTTAAATTTACTGAAAAAGCCCTTTCGAAAGTAGGTATTGTATTATTATTTTTTTTCTTCATATTTTTATGTAAATACAATTGTTTCCTTCGAAACTCGATTCGACAAACTCCAGGTTACGAATCCGCTACTGAGGTCAGTCTGTGCCGTAAAAAATGGTTTCCGAAAGGGTCCTTTGTGCTCAAACAGACATGTCACTAGCAAACTACTGTCATGGTTCTAATTTCCCTACCTGTGCTTCCCCCCCCCCTTCCCCTCTCTTCTCTCGTGAAATGTCTGCGACAAAGAATGAAAATGGAAAAGTAATTACAAATTTAACACCTGTAGGCAGGAAAGCTTGCGATGGCTTCAAAGTGAGAGTGCGGAGGGAATTGCCTTAAATAGGGGAAGAAGTGATGCCCTAATTTATTTAGAGACGGAATGGTGTGGGAGCGAGAATAAGAGAGAAGGTTTGCCCTACATTGGGGGATAAATAGACACTTTAGGTTTGGGAAAAGGGAATTCTTTGGAATGAGGTAAAGATAGAACGAGGTAAAGTCTAAGGGAATACCTTTGAATGAGGGGAGGATAGGTAATAAAGAAGAGTACAAGAGAGGAAGAGAGAGGGAGAGGGAAAGAGAGAGAGAGAGACAGAGAGAGAGAGACAGAGAGAGAGAGAGAGACAGAGAGAGAGAGACAGAGAGAGAGACAGAGAGAGAGAGAGAGAGAGACAGAGAGAGAGAGAGAGAGGTGGGGGATAGATAACACTTTCCACTTTAGCTGAAAATCCCCTGAGAAAATTGTTTTAGATCTTGTCATAAGATTATTCGGGGAAAGTTCTTGCTACACACAGGAAATTAAAATCATCTCTCTCTCTCCCCTGCACCCTCTTGTACACAACACACACACACACACCTTAATTTTGGAATTGTCTTTCCCCAGGTAGTTTAACAGAGGGTTGCTTGTAACACTTCAGCTAATTATTGCGAGAAGTGACATGGAAGAAATAATATGAAACTATCTTTCTAAAAATCTTTGGAACATAAATAGAATTTTATAATTTTATTGTTAAGAAAAAAAAAAACGCATCTATTGCAGGTTGTATATCTGGTCCATACCACCGACATGTGTTAGAGCTCCAAGCATGCAGGTTGCATAGCCACTTTGAATCCCTATTGAAATTTTATGCAACAAGAATCTTTGGCGCTTCTAATTTTAGAACAATATTAAATAATTTTGTTAAAATAATAAACAATTAGTCATAACTATTGATTATTGGTATAGGATGTAAAATCTCCTGCATAATGGGAAATGGATTTTATATTATAACATTAAATGAATGGGTGAGTAAAAGAACATGCTATGTCGAAAATCGATTTATTTTCTCTCTGAATAACGTGCAATGTAGTCTTTTCTATCATCTCGTTGTACATAATTATATATGAAGGAGAAATACCCCTATAACTATGTATAAAAAAAATATAAAATATTTTAGAGAGGAGGGAACCTACAGCATTGTAATGTAGTATTATTGCTCTCCTGAAAAGTCAGTTTTTGACATAGCATGTTCTTCTACTCACCCATTAAAATATTAAAATTATATGCGCGCCGTATGATTATGTAGGTATACAATGCGCAATACTTAATGAAGAGCTGTAGAGTAGTGTAGGGTCTGTAGACTATCAACTCGGTCACGGTTATTATTATTACTATTATATTGTGGGTTATATCATAAATATTTAATATTTTTAATTAATAGATAGCTACTTGTATAATTCATTAATTATGTATAAATGGACCTAAAGTTATGCTACATCAGTGTACTTTAGGGTGACGTGGTATTTTTCTTAGAAGCCCATCAAAGCTTAGGAGGAGTACCATTGTATAATGTTTCTCTAAAAAAAATGAGAACCATTTTCACTTAAAAGGAAAAAAAAAAATTAAAATTTTGAGATAAGATATTTTCCTGAATTCTTCGTGAATAATGTGATGTACGGTATTTCACATCAAGCACCTTTCTGAAGATTGATCACAAAGCGGGGCGAGTTTTTCAGCCATACCTGTAACAAAAGAAAATATTTATTGTGAAAAAGTGAAGAAAAGTGGAATGGGAGCATCAATACATGGATAGATAATTATTATTTAGAATACTATTAGGCTCTTTTATTCATATTTTTAAAAAGTGAAAAGCTTAGAAGGTATTGGAGCTTGATTGATAAGACGGCGGGATTGTGATCTAGAGTTCGGTGGTTCAATTCGCAAGTTCAACCTTGCGAGTCTCTTCAGAATATTGCCAAAAGAACCGTGGATTACTTGAGATACTGAGACTGACTTTATCCAAATGACGCTTCCGGCACTGATTACTAAGAAACTTGCACTGAGCCCTCAACTCAGATAAACGAGCACAATGAGATGAAAGGCGAGACTTTTTATAAGTTGCGTGTGCACGTTTCTTTTCAAGAGTCAACTGTCTGAGTTCACCTGAGAGCCAGCGAGGGAAGGTACTGGAAGAAATAGTTTGATAACTTCCTGTTTTTTCCCTTTACAATGTATTGTATATTTAATTCTAATAATTTCTTTCTAGATTTTAATTTCATAAATGTGAAACACATACTTTTTGTATTATTTTTTTAACAATAAATATATTGAATTGAATATACATAAGTAATTAGGTCTGTATGAGTATATTAAATAAATATTATCATCTTTATTCAATTTTAATATTTAGAAATTTCCATATTTTCTTTCTCTTCTCTTTATAGAATACTCCAACATATTTAGTTAAAGCTATGGGGTGGAAGAGATTGTGTCAATTCTTGCCGTGTCGAGCAAGAGCTCCGCCTTTTAGTTGTGACATCTGTATTGTATTGTACTCATGTATTTTATTTATTTCTTATTTTTCTTATTATCTATTTTTGTAATTTATTTATTTTTATTTGTCCTTATAATAAAGTGTTCTATAATAATACAATAAAAATATAGTAATAATTAATATCTTAAGAGAGATATACCTAATTCTAAACGAATACTACGAGTAGAATGTGGAATTCACATTTATTTATTATTTTCGAAAGCTCTTGATATATTTCCTGTTTTTCGTTTCCTTTTCTTGATTTATCATTTCATTTTCTATATCTTTCCTATTTTTTTCTGGTTCTCTTTCATCATTACTTCCTCTTCATGTCTTATATTCTTTTTCTTTTTGTTTCTTATGCTCTTCTTCCTTCCAATCTCTACCTCATATTTCTTCCACTTCTTTTTATTTTTCCTTTCCTTCGCCTCTTATATTTTCAAAGTCCTCACATCGTTCAAGCACTTTATCTCTGACCAGAAGTATCAAGCTAACTCTGTTCGTCATTTCCGCGCCAAAGTCCATTTCTGTTTCCTGTCATCGGGTGTTTCCTTGCTTTTATCAGTGTGCACTTTTCTCTTCCAGGAATATTCTTTCTTGTATTTCATTTTGTAAAGTGGGTACATCATCATGACCTGACTGTGCAGCCAATCAGAGTCGAGGACAAAGACAATTCTGTATCCTTTCAACTTATGCTTCCGAGTTCATCATGTACATATATTATGTATGTATGTACAATTGTACATATTATGTATGTATATCAGACTGTGGATTATATTATCATCATGACCTTACTGTGCAGCCAATCAGAGTCGAGGACAAAGACAATTCTGTATACTTTCAACTTACGCTTCCGAGTTCATCATATACATATACTATGTATGTATGTATGTACAATGGTACATATGTATGTATATCAAAATGTGCTTGTAAAGAGACTCTTCAGTGTAATTTTTGGTTGTTTTGAATTGAGGGCTGAAAAAACGAGCTATCTGAATTTTTTTTGAAATCGCGTTTTTGACGGTTTAGGGGTCACAAAAAATATGCTGCTTCATTGGTGAAGAGCCGCTGGCTCTCCGATAGTTATATGTGTAGTATGTGTACACAAACGGACATATTATGACAGATAGCTTGATTCCCAGATAGCTTGACACATCGATTCCCCAAAAATTTTGAAAAATGCAGATAGTTCCTTTTTTGAGGGAGGCCTTCAATTATTGCGTTTGTTTTTAATTTTTTTCTCATTAGAACTCGGTCGCGACGCCTTGCTTCGGGCGGATGATTAAAAACAGAGCATAAATAAAGGGTGGATGGTTAAAAACACTGAAAGTTAAATTAGTAACAACTAAAGAGAGTAGAGTTTATTGATAAAGGCAAAAGTAATTTACACGTGAAACTTAGTAAATATGAAATTATACAAGTTGTAAGTTATGAGTTACTAGTTACTAGAGGGCTGTCGCCCGCTTTGCGGGCCGAGGCATGGCCGTGAAAGCAAAAAATCCTTTTTCGCCAATGGCAGGTGTTGTAGTGTGAATTTCGAAAAATCCCATCTTATTGCACATCTTGACTATAAGACAAAGCTACCTACCAAATTTCAGCTCGCTAGGTATTACGGTTTGGGCTGTAGAGCGATGATCAGTCAGTCATTGGTCAGTCAGTGACTTTGACATTTATATATCAAGATTAAAGTGGACTGTATGGTTTAGAATTTAGATCATGAAAGGGTCTGAACTATGCCAAGCAACAATTATCATGAATTTAGCAGTAAATCATGAAGCAATTATAACCGTACTTTTAAACCAATCAGAGTAAAAGGATATCTTTTTTGCAATTTTTCTTATTATTTTATTTTTATGATATTTTAAATTAAGTTTTCATTAAAACTATTAAAGCAATTAATATTTCGTTGGTCAAACCAGCTAGACTATTGCAAAGACAAAGGCTAATCGGAGTTTTAACTAGAGATCATGTCAGCCTAATGGAGAAATTAACTGATTCGTCCATTGCATAGTAATAATCAAGTTTTCAAATTAAGTGACATGAAAGCGACGTTAAACCCCACTTAAAAAAAAAAAAAAAAAAAAAAAAAAAAAAAAAAAAAAAAATTAAGATTTTCAATGGTGAAATGTTGTTTATATTAAGAGCTCTCTGATTGGTTAGTTAAAAACTGGACACAAAAAAGATGGCTGCGACTGACAGTGAGATTCTTATATCAGCTGTTTAAATTTTAATGTTGATGCAACCAACATTAATGTAACAATTATTCATTTTTTAACGCTCAAGTAGAAGGTCAAACAGTCAATTATTATTTGTAATACCATTAGATCTGACTTTGCAACAGGACCCTAGTTTTTCAAACTGTAGATAACCACACAACTCATCATTTTTTGTTGAAATTCAAAAGACAATCTCTTCTTGTCATCTTGTCAAGACTGTTGTTTCTTCATTTTTTCAAACTTCATAAATGCAGACTCTTTCATCTGATTACCCTTATCAGAAATAGTTTGCAAGATAGTTCCATCTAAAGTTTATCTTTATATCTCGAAATGTATTTTTACTTAAACTGCACGGATGATGAAGTGTTCTACAAACTTTGTTTTCTATTTCTTGTGAACGAAAATCTCATCTTACTTTTCTCTAACCCTTCTTATAATATGTTTCTCCATCTTTTTATACTTTTTTTGTCGTTTTCTTCCTTATTGTATTTCTCCCTAATGGATTTCCTTGTTTGTCACCTGCACTTCTCTGATCAACACATCGGGTCAGCTAAACTTGACACCTCTGAAGTCATGTTCCGTCTGCTAAACGTGACTTTGTTGCAACCTTTAAGAGAAAAGCAGGGACCGAATTCAATCAGAGTGCACTGGAACATACTTACGAAAGGTGATATGGTTTTCTTTTTCTAGTGTTGTCATTGTTAGATGGTGTTTCTAATGTTCTCGGTGAAATATTACCTTTAGTAGTATTCACGTAAATTCTACTTCTATACAGGGTGTATCAAAAGGGCATGTATAAAACGAAACCACGTATAGTAGAGCTCAGATAAAGGCCACTTTACTAAATAAACTTACATGGGAATGGACCCTAAGGTCGCTAGAACCACCACAAGTTGGCACAAATCGAATTATTTTTGATTGAGTTCATTGTTTGCATTTGCAATTACTGTAATCATGCTTCTTTGGTGAGTATTTGGAACTTTTCCCCGATCAGGGAGGGAGGGGGTCATGAAATATACCCTAGCAACCTTAGGGTTCATTTCCATATAGGAGTTCATGAAACCAAGTGGTCTTTATTTGAGCTCTACTATACGTGGTTTCTTTTCTAACATGACCTTTCGATACACCCTGTATGGATGTAAAATTTTATACGTAAATATTCTTAATAGCTTATTGCAACTATAAATAGGTAAAACCTATCTTCTAAACAAAAGCGTACTTCCAAAGTCAAGTATCATTTTCTGAAATAAACTTTTTTTTGGCTCAACGTTTCTTCAACACCTAGTTCATTCAAACGGGGGTTTTACCCTCCATTCGTTGGAAACTCACAAAACAGCAACCCACTTAACCCAACCCAACCTGGTGTTTACCGGGCATACCTAGCATCGAGAGGGGCCAAATTTGAAAGGTCACCCGACCAATTTCTTAGGTCCTCCTGTACGGTACTTAAATTTTCGTTGCACAACTTCAGTTTTTGTTGCTTGACTTCCTGGGCGGTTCATGAAGTGACAGAACTGGTGTAGTCATCGTGCCATCAATGCTGGCTGAAAAAAACAATATTTTCTTTTTTTTATTATTTATTATTTCGCAAACTCAATTGCCTTTTCTTTAAAATATCATCAGTGACATGCTGGATAGTAAAAATTCTCTTCTACGTTCGGATATTAGGTGTAATACATCAGGATCTCTAGTAGTTTCAATACACATCTTCTCTTCATCCGTAGAATGCCCGTGTCTAATATAATCTCTTGTAATGTCTTTGACAGTCTGGATCATTTTATATTCTTTTTAAATTTATATACTTGAAATTTTGATGTTGAAAATTTAGAAATTCGAGCTCAGTACTTGCAGCCATACCGGCGCGTGCCTGGCTTGAATCTGAGCGCACGGCAGTGCGCCAGGCCAAGTTCCAGCAAGCACGGCAGTGTATCTTTACACGAACCGATTCACCCGGTTTTTCACCCACTCATATCTTCGGTTCAATTGATTATAGAGATATGAAATTTGGAACAGAGATTGTCCTAATATCATTAAAAAGACATTGAAAATTTCAAGACTCTATGCAAAAAACTTTCAGAGGAATGCAATTTTGAAATTTGCAATTTTGATACTGACTGACTGACTGACTGACTGACTGACAGATCATCAAAATTATGAGGCACTTCCCTACTACCTAGAAAGCTGAAATTTTGCATGATGGTAGGGTTTATTTTAAAAGTACAAGGAAAAATCTGAAAACCGGAACTTTCGCACTTATCATGCTGTTAAACTGTGTTATTTTAGGGAGGAAGTATACTCAATTATAGTCAATTATGCATTAGGGTGGAGCGAAATCGCACTTTTATTTTTATTCTTTAATGGAATAGTGAAAAAAAGTTGTCTATTGGCGAGAAACTTCCAAACCTGTCATTAATTTTTTTCTAAAAAATCGGGAAGATGCGCCCCGAGCCCCACCCACTTTTGCAAAATTGTCATTTATAGACACTTTTCCTATGAATTTTCTAATTTTTTTAGTAATACTTTTTGAAATGGAATAGTTGTAAGTGTTTACTTAATAGAATGATCCATCATTATAAAAATAAAAAATAGTCAATTTTAAATGGTAAGTCCCGCCCCAAATTTGTCCAAATCCAACAAAATTTTCTAAAATCAGCAAAAAAGACACATATCTGCCGAATTTTCTAATTTTTCTGGGACATTTTTCCGGAACAGAATAGTATTTAAATACAAAAACATACTATCCTCGTTTACTTAGATTAAAAAGTTTTATAAAATTTACACGTTAAGTACCGCCCCGAGCTGCACCAAGGCCGCCTATTATTCTAGTAATAAATAGGTATCTCTAGGCTCTCTACTAAGAGGATGGGCTCATGTACTGTGGTACACACAGATTTTTTTTCATTTTTCCAGGGTACTTTTACAGGACACAATATTACTGAAGTACTACTTTATACTCTTTTCGTACACTTGTAACAAAAATTGACTCATATATCACATTCTTAGTGTCGCCCCAAGTTGGTGAATTCATTAGTATATTTTTATATGCTACATGGGTAAAACACCCAAGTTATTAGAATGAATAAGAACAATATATTGATGAACGGAACATTTTCTTCATATTATGTATAATTAAAATGAAACATAAATAGTTAATAAAGGTAGGTAGGAGGTATAAAGTTATACAAAGTAAATTTGAAAGATTACAAATTACGTATTGACATTGGAAAGTACCTTTCTTTTTTTAAAAAAAAACTTCAATTTTTCAAAACCGATTCGGACATTTCTAACTAAAAATTTGCTAATTTTATTTATTATTCAGGCAAAGTCCTGTTTTGTACGAAACACTGGAATCATTCTTCTGGATCCAATTTGATTCCTTATCAAACCATCTCTGGCTTCATAACCAATCACAGTGCTTGATGCATTTGTCACAAGTTTGATGTACCTTGCGACGCACTGTGTGTGGCAGGGTACATCTGGAATAAAGTTTTTGATGTTGTTGTTTTCAACAATGTTGGCCAGATCTTCGATACTGATGTCTCTTATAAGGGGGCTCAGTCACAGGAACTTCGTGCCACTATATTAAACTGCTGTAGGATGTTGCTACAGTGACTTTTCTAACATCAGGGAACCTGTTTTCTTCACGTGATTTTTTAATTATTCTGTATGCAATTTCCCTTTGAACTTTGCTGTTATCTGCCAGCATAATCAACAGCAAGTTTTCAGGATGCGCGTAGAAGGCGTTTCTCTGAACAACAGGATCTACTATTTTCTTTACACTTTCATCAAGATACTTTCTTCGTTGAATGTTTGGGTCCATCGAAACAAGATGATCTATTTTTAATTGAAAACCACATTGGACCATACACCTTTAATATGAATGTAGTCAATGTCAATGTACTACGAACTGTTTCTTGTTAAACGTGATAACATTTTCGAATCTTAATACACTGATATTAATTATTTCGAGAGAAAAAAAATCGTACAAATCGTTTATCAGATAACACTCCCTGCTTTCTGTCGACTGAGTTGTGGTAGGCATAAAACCCACGGATTTCTACCAAAATCTTGTTTTCTTTGTTTCTAATATTTAAGACCTTTTTGTGGCATTGATGGAGATGAATCATATTTGTAAAGGATTCTATTTCTATGATGAGTCATTATAAGAAACAGAGGATAGTATACTTGAGTGTACCACAGTACATGAGCCCATCCTCTTAGTAGAGAGCCTAGAGATACCTATTTATTACTAGAATATTAGGCGGTCTTGGTGCAGCTCGGGGCGGTACTTAACGTGTAAATTTTATAAAACTTTTTAATCCAAGTAAACGAGGAGAGTATGTTTTTGTATTTAAATACTATTCTGTTCCGGAAAAATGTCCCAGAAAAATTAGAAAATTCGGCAGATATGTGTCTTTTTTGCTGATTTTAGAAAATTTTGTTGGATTTGGACAAATTTGGGGCGGGACTTACCATTTAAAATTGACTATTTTTTATTTTTATAATGATGGATCATTCTATTAAGTAAACATTTACAACTATTCCATTTCAAAAAGTATTACTAAAAAAATTAGAAAATTCATAGGAAAAGTGTCTATAAATGACAATTTTGCAAAAGTGGGCGGGGCTCGGGGCGCATCTTCCCGATTTTTTAGAAAAAAATTAATGACAGATTTTGAAGTTTCTCGCCAATAGACAACTTTTTTTCACTATTCCATTAAAAAGTAGAAACATCGCTCCACCCTATTATGCATATAA
>CM044963.1:18483112-18503112 GCA_024516035.1 Bactericera cockerelli | reverse complement strand
TAGGGTAGGGTCGGAAATATTTCACATGTGTTACATCAATAAATTATTAATGAATAACACGTGTAGTACAATAATTATTTACGAATAAAGTTCACTCACATTAATTTGCCCAACAACAATTTATTTGATTGCTTTTACACCTCTAGAATACTGAGCTATTCTTTCCCCTTTATCTCCCTCCTTATCTAACACACTTAACTGGCTAATGTTTCCCATGCGGCCTACCATTTATTCTCTGACTTTCTCTTTCTTTCTCATTCTTTTTCCTTTTCTCTCTCACACACCTCTTTCTTTATTTCTGTCTTAGTCTCTTCCTTTTGACATTTTCATGTCTTTGCTCTGGCACATAACCAAAATTGTGTAACGAAATTGTGTAACGATATTATGTAACGATATTATGTAACGATATTATGTAACGAAATATCGAATTGTAAAGGGAGATAAGTCTTCTAATATCGGATATCGATATTATGGTTTCGATATTATCGATATACCTAATATCGATATTTTCGTTTCGATATTGCAACCCTAAGAGAAGAGGGAAAGTGTGTGTCATGCGCACAATACGAAATTTGGTCAGTTGGGTTTTGGACCTTGAATAGTAAAGATGAAAATGTCGAAATGGTTGCAGACTCGTATGCAAGCGTTTTTTAAACAAAAATTTAACATCGCTTTCAACTGCATGGTCATATAAGTAGTCACCGTGGCAGAGTGAGTTAGCGCGCTAGGCACTGTACGCATGGTGACCTGGGTTCGATACCCAGCGGGGCAGGAATTTTTTTTCTCTCTCTTACTCTCCTTACTCTACCCTACTTCTCTCTCTTTCTCTTTATCTAGTTCCCTCTATCTTTCTCCCTCTTTCACTCTCTCTCTCTCTCTTCCCTTTTCTCTTGTTCCCTCTCTCTTCTATTCACACTTTATCTCTAATTTTCTCTTTATTTTGCCTCCCCTGTCATGATATATCAAATCATCACTCTTCTGTCTTATTTTTCTTCTACATTTCTAATGATTATATCCCTCTGATTTCTCCTTCTTTCATTATCCTCCTCTCCTCTTTCTTCTCTACTATTTTCCCCTTTCCTTCTTTTATTACCTCTGCATTCATTCTCCTCACATTCCTGTTTTCTTCTCTCTCTCACATTCTCTCTCTCTCTCTCTCTTATTATCTCTTTTTCTCTTTCTCTCTCTCTCTATCTCATTACCTTTTTCCCTCTCTCTCTTTCTCTCTCCTCTTTATTCTTTACCTTCTATTTTCCTCACTCTCCTCATTTTCTCTCTCCCCTTTATTTTCATCTTTATCTCACTCTTCTACCTCATGTTTGCAGCACCGACACAAGGCAACACATGTTGCTAATTTATTGTTTAATCGAAATCCTGGATGAAGAAGCAACACCAACAGGAAACTTTTGGTATTTATTGCTCTTTTTCCTTTTGTTTTTTCTTCCTTTTTTTATACTTTAATATATCTTTTATATCTCTTTTAACTTCCTCCTATAAATCGATTCGTACATTGTTTTATTTTGAGCTCTTCTTCTCTTCTCTTCTCTTTTCAAATGTACCCCAAAAAACTACCGTTGAAACAATGGCCAAGTTCTAAAGATCCTATCCAAAGAGTTTTGCCAAGAAGGTACATCTAGTTTGCGGCAAAGTTACCTTGGAACTAAACCATTTCTTTTTATTAAAACCCGTTCTCTAAGTTCTCCATTGTGTATGTTTTTAAGTGCTAACTACTAGTGTGTTTCTAGTGGTACTAAGAGTACTATGTGCCAAATTTCATAGTGTATTTCTAGTGGTACTTAGAGTACTATGTGCCAAATTTCATAGCTCCATGGTCATTGGTCAACAGAATCAAAGATATGAGGCTGTGAAAACCCGGGTGAATCGGTTTGTGTAAAGATATTTTTTTGATATAAACAATTTTTTTCTCTCTCTATTACACGCTTTAACTTTGTGAGTAGACAGGTCGTCTGCGCTGATTCTTCTGATGCATTATACCGGTGTGTACAGTTTGATTGTCTTGACGTAACTTCATAGAGAATCGGCGCTCTCGACTGAGTCTGACAGAGCTGGAGGGACAGGTAGAGAGGATCTTATTGGTGCATGAAGATGACAAGTGAGAATGTGTTTTACAGTGAGAATATGACCACAACGACAGTTTGGCAGAGGTGTACGTTTGAAAAGGAAGTTGTGGGTGCAGCGCGTATGACCTAACCTCATACGACACAGTTATAAACAATTGGATCAAGGTTTATTCACATTTTTTTTTATATACAATGAAAATAATAATAAGCTATTAAATAAATATAAACAAAACACATCCTTTAGTTAGGACTTATGTTTTTATATATCTTCTATTCTTTTCCATTTTTATTGTATATATAATTATATATGTATATTTTTTTTTAAAGGATGAGTGTTTCATAGCCGTTTTTATTTCGTAGCCATGAAACAGGAGCTACTGTAGACGCTTGTGGTCTGTGTTGTAGCCTGCCCATCCCGTAGTATGCCTCTGATGGGCGAAAAGTGACACAATACTTCCCAATTAGGTGCTGGGTCAACACCGAAAGTATCCCTTACAAACAATTGTAACCAAATTAAGAATACAAATTTTTGTCGGCACGGGGGATCGAACCCGGGACCTCTCGCATGGCAAGCGAGTGCTTAACCACTGAGCTAATCGCTAATATTTTTTTCAATTTTTTTTTTTTTTTTCATTGTTAAAATAATTATTTGTATGTACTTAATGTCCATGTATACCTAATAAAGAGTTGTATAATAATAATAATAAAGGGTGGTGATGATGCGTTTCTCTTTATACTGCCGTGCTTGCTGGAAGTTGGCCTGGCGTAAAGCCGTACGCTTAGATCTTACTTTTATGTTGGGAGCTGACCCAACAGATATCCTTAATCACCATGTTACAATTGCTAGTAACTTCCTTTCTATTTACGTTGTAGGTAGGTATACATAGTCTTGGATCTGGGGGCCCTTGTCATTTATTAGCCTCCTTGTAAAGACAGTGGTAGAAGTGCTGAGTTATTCCTCTATTTGGCTACCATCGTTCACGATGACGCCACCCTATGATGATAATATGGGAAAAATTAATTTTGCAATAAAAATACTACAAAAATGAAACATTACGTAATGTAAATAAGTTAAATTTGTGTAGATAAAACTCTGTTTATAAACCACTCGAAAAATAAATTTGAAATGTCATTTACAACAAAAACACCACGACGAAAAATCCATTTTAAATTAAATAGCTCAGAGGAGCGACATTCAAGCTGCATTTATATACACCATTTGCATAATTTTGAGATAAGTTGAGTGCATTATGCAATCTCTATATATCTTTTTCCCGTCTATTTATTTCTCTAATATATCTGCTTATTTATACATATATTATAATATTGTTCTATTTTCTATGTATATGTATTTTCTGTTCTTTATCTTTGTCAATTACATCTCTTTAATCCACTCTTTTTATCTAAACATGCTTCTTTACATTCTTATTTTCTTCTAGACTATCAGTACAATCTCATATTGCTCGAAATATCTTTTTTTGTGTTATGTGTTCTAATTTTGTACCCTTTTCTTTACTAATTTAATTATAAAATATTCAATAATAATAATACTTTTAAGCGTAAGTTAACTATCACGCAAGGTTAATGCTCAAGTTATTATCTACAACCTAACCCTCAAATTTATTGTACCTACATAATATAATAATTATAATTTTATTTGTAGTGAAGCACAAGCATGACTAAGAACCTCCTATACTTTTCGAATTCTATTACACTAATTTCTTTTTACTTTGGTAGTGCCCCCACTGGTCGTTACTCATACATGTAACTACTCATTTTTCCTCACGAAGTATGAGTGGACCCCGAATTCTCAATATACTTCCTTCTAGATCAGTGGTTCTAAACCTTTTGGGACTTTGGCATTTGCCAATTACAGCGAGACTCTTGTAAATTCTAAACGTCAGATGGGGCTGTACTTTGCTCACTTGTGCACTAAACGAAGAATACAAGTAAAAGCAATTATTCATCTATTTATGAATCTATTATTATCTAACAAAATCTTCTTCGCTTTCCATCTTGCTATTTATAATTTTGCCTTCTCCGCCATTTGTTGGGCTTCCCTCTTGTCAAGATCTCTTCTAAAATCTTTCCATTACTCCTTTTCTTCTGTTTTCAGTCTTAGTGTTCCGTATATTAAAATATGCAGAAAGTATTAAAAATATACAGGATAGACTGATACAATGAACTTCTGGTTCCTTTTTAGCAAAAACTCTTAAAAATTCTACCTATGTAGATACCAATGTAGATCAAACGACCTGCTTTAGAAATATTGTAAGAAAAGTGTACATAATATTCTACATTGCTAATTTTTATATTCAATAAAATTACTAAGTTACTTTTTGATATTTCAAAATTAAAATCTGTTCATCAAGACTAGACTGATGCATAGAGAAGGAAGAGTTGGTGCTCAATGAAAAGGTTCCTGAAAAGATTCTGAAAAAAAAAAATAATAAATAAATAAAGATCAGGGGAATATTTTTTTCTACACATATAAAAAAAGGAAAATGACGTACTTTTTTTATGGTCCACCCTATATGTAATGTAGAAAATGGAATCCTTTCTGCATGTTTAAAGTATTTAAGTACCTACACATCCTCAGATAAGAAGCCATCCTGTGCCTCTTCTACTTCCTGTCTCTATCTCTCTCCCTTTCTCTTTGCTCTTTGCTTTCTCTCTCTCTCTCTCTTCTCTCCTTCTCTTTCTTCTCTCCTCTTTCTTCTTCTCTCTTTTTTACTCTGTCTCTTTTCTCTCATTCTCTCTCTTCTGTCTTTCTCTCTCCTTCTCTCTCTTCTCTTTTTCTCTCTCTTTCTTCTCTCCTTCTCTATCTTCTCTTCTTCTCTCTCTTCTCTCCTTCTCTATCTTCTCTTCTTCTCTCTCTTCTCTCCTTCTCTCTCTTCTGTCCTTCTCTCTCTTCTCTCCTTCTCTCCTTCTCTTTCTTCTCTCCTCCTTCCTGTTCTCTCCTTCACTCTCTATCTCTGTCTCTCTCTCTGTCTCTCTCTCTCTCTCTCTCTTTCTCTCTCTCTCGGTCTCTAACACTCATTAAAAAGAAAAACATTTCAAAAGGCAAACGTTCACTCCAAAGGGTTTTTTATCTCAAGTTTAAGAAATTAAAATTTTATAATTGTGTCCATTTTAAAACTGACTTTAAAAAATTCAGTATTAATCAAAGTAGCTTTGTTTAAATTTAAAACAAACACCGGTGGACTTGTAATCGGGAGAGCAGTGGTTCAGGTTCCAAGAAGATTAAATTTTTTAGGAATAATGATTATGGTGACATCATAAAATTAAATAATTATGGAACGAAAAAACTAAATTGGGTTAACGTAAGTAAAATTATGATAACATAAAATAAATAGGTGATAAGTTGATAACATTTTTGAAAAGGTACCTATCTTTTAAGAAGAACGTTGCAATATCCACCCTATCTCTAATTCTTTCTTTCTATTCTATCTCTCTCTTAGTTTCTTCATCTTCTAACCTCACAGCACAGGATATTCTAAACATCTGTCGTCTTTGTTTAGCCTGTTGTTGCTTCCCTTGTTGTTGTTGTTATTGTTGCTTCTCTTGTTATTGTTGTTATTGTAAAGTTTGTAAAGCAGCAGAGAACAACAGAATCATGAACAATGAAGCCGCTAACCTATCCTCCATTCATTATGTTTTTTTCTCTCTCTCCCTCCCTTTCTTCTCTCTCTTTCTCTCTCTCCCACTCTCCCTCTCCTCTCTTCCCTCTCTGTGTGTGTCTCTCTCCCTATTTCTCTCTCCCTCGCCTTCTTTTTCCCTCTTTCTTTCTCACTCGCTTCCCTCTTCTTTCTCCAATTCTCTCTCTTTCCCCTTTCCCTATATCTTTTTTTGAAGCCTTTATTTCTATTTTTAGTTATTGTATCTGGGTCGCTTTCGTTTACTCTCACTGTATCTACACGACACTTTTGCGGATTTATTTCCAATATATTTTTTGTTTACTTTTTTTTTGGCCTCTTTTGAAACCTATTTATTATTTTAGTTTTCTACCTGAGAATTCGCATTACAAATTACAATGTTTTTTTTCTCTCTTTTTTTTCTCTTTGTTCTCTTTCTTTTTCTCTCTTTTTCTTTCTCTTTCTTTCTCTCTTTTTCTTTCTGTTTGTTCTGTTCCTTTTGCTCATGCTCTTCTTCTTTCTCTTTCTTTTCATTTCTACCATCAGTTTTATTAACGTAAGTATGTACAATTGTACATATAACTATTGTAAATATAAATATTTTTGTAAAATTTACGTCTTTAAAAATCCCTTTTTTTGTATCATTTACTTCCACTTCTATTCTTCATAACGTCCTTCTCATCTCCTTTCTCCTTTTTTATCTTATCCATTCATATTTTCCAGGAAAACAAAATCAACATTAGGAAACACACCCACACATCTCTCTTATCTCTCTCTCTCTATACCACCTATTCCTCTTCCTCACCCCACTTTTTCTCTCTCTCCATCTCCTCTTTTCCTATTGAGTCTATCTCAATGCTCTCTTTTTTCTCTAATATCTACAGTTCTTCTCTCTCCCCACGGGAGTCTATTCTTCTTGTTTTATTTTCTACTCTCCTCTATATCCTTGAATACTTCCTCTCTATCTCCTCCCTTCCCATTAAGTATACATCAAAACTATCTATACATTTTCCTCTTCATCCCTCTACTTTACCTCACTCAATGCCCCCCTCTCTCCCCCCTGTATATCCCCCTTCTTTCTACTTCACCCCATTTTCTACTTGTCTACTCTCTTTCTCTACCACAATCTTCCTCTCCTCTCTCCCTGCTCTATTATTCCTTTCCGTTGTTCTCTCTCCACTCTCCTTTTCTTTTTTTCCCTCTCTCTACTTTCTTTACCTCATTCTGTTTTATTTTTATCTCTCCCTCTCTTTCTCTCTCCACTCTCCTTTTCCTTTTTTCCCTCTCTCTACTTTCTCTCCCTCTCTTTCTCTTCCTCACTCTCTTTTATTTTCATCTCTCCCTCTCTTTCTCTCTCCACTCTTCTTTTCTTTTTTTCCCTCTCTCTACTTTCTCTCCCTCACTCTCCTTTATTTATATATCTCTCCCACTCTCTTTTCTGTATCCCTCTCTCTCTCTCTTTCTCTCTCCACTCTCCTTTTCTTTTTTCCCTTTCTCCAATTTCTCTCCCTCACCACCCCCGAATTTCCCACCCGAGTCTATCTGGCTGCACTTTTCTTCCCCCGTTCTCTCCCTCCCCTTTTTTCCCCTCAATTTCCCTCCCTCACCTTATCTTTCTTGAATTTCTCTCCCTCCCCTAATCTTTCCTCAATTTCCCTCCCCACCTGAGACTCTAGCAGTACAAAGCGCCTGAACATTCATAAATCTCGCCACTACAAAGACTGAAAGCAGCTCGCACAAACACAAGAGACAAAGAACGCGAGAGCACAAAGAAAAGAAAAAGAGATTTTAAGTACATAATTATAAGATCTGAGTATGTATTGTGTTGGGTAGATGGTAGACAGCTATACATAATTACATATACATATTCATAGGGTCTAAAGTAGCTAATTATGTACATACATGTCTTATTTTGGGTACCTAAATGGTTCGACTTATAATAATAATAATGATGTGTTTCTTTATGTTATTATCTTAGAAGCCAATGGCTTAGGATGGGGGGTCCTCTGTAAACAAAAATAAATATGAAAAATAAAACAAATGATTTCTTTTAAAAAAATATCACAATTTTAGTGGGTAGCGCAGAATTATAGGACTTTTCCGTATCTTTAACATCCCAATATTTTTGCTTTTCCGTCACTAGTCGCTGCTAACAATAAAGCACCTCACTTTTCATTTTCCCTCATTTTTCATCACGAGGTATGAGTGGACCCCGAGCACCCGAATTCAGAGTAGAAAAAATCCTGCAGCTGGGTATCGAACCCAGGTCACCGTGCGTGCAATGCCTAGCGCGTTGACTCACTCGGCCACGGTGGCTACTAACTTAAATTTGATTTGAGAATTCTAGGTTACAAGGGGTTTGTTTTACATGTATTAATGTATTTATGCTTTTATTCTATCACAACATTTAAATCATCAGTTTTGATTGGAACATAGAAGTAAATTGTTAATATAACAGATAATATTCAGTATTTTACTGTATTATGGCATAGATATTCAGCACTTTTTGAAGAAAGACACAGATACAAACTTTATCCTCATCCTGGTGTCTTAGTCCGAGGAAGTTCTTTGTCAAGCTCTAAACTCTTAACTTGTCATAATAATGTGAAACGTGTATTCACAAGGTATAAAAACTTTTCTAATTACAGCTTAAAAAAAGAAACCATATTAAAAAGCTTCTCAGCTACCTTCTTTGTCTGTATTTCTCCCACTCTCCATTCTTTGTCTCTTTTCCACTGTCTTCTCTTTATCCATCTCTCTCCCTCTATATTTCTCTCACCCACTCTCTTTTTCTTTTTCTCTCTCCCTCTTTTTCTCTCTACCACTTTCTTTTCTTTGTCTCTCTCCCTCTCTTTCTCTCCCCCACTCTCTTTTTTTTACCTCTCTTTCTCTCTCCAGTTCTCTTTTTTTACCTCTCTTTCTCTATCACACTTTCTTTTCTTTATCAATCTCTCTATTTCTCTTACCCACTCTCTTTTATTTATCTCTCTCCCTATGTTTCTCTCTCTTTCTCTGTCCCACTCTTTTTTCTTTATCTCTCTTTCTCTCTCCCACTCTCTTTTCTTTGTCTTTCTCTCTTCAACTCTCTTTTCTGTACCTCTCTCTCTCAGAAGTTATTTTATTAGCTTAGGTGGTAGTCTAAGTTTAATATTATTGTAAAAAATATATGAAAATTATCAATCAAATCAAATCTCTCACTCTCTTTTCGTTATCTCTCTCTCTCTCTCTCTCTCTCTCTCTTTCTCTCTCCCACTCTCTTTTCTCTGTCTCTCCTTATGTACCTATTACATATTATTCTTCCCCCTGTAATTCTTATTCGCCATCTCCTGGCATGGTTCCTTCTTGTCTCTATACCCTGGAGCTTTCCGCTTCTCTGTTTTCCCTTACTGAATGTATTGTGTTTGACATACATTAGCATTAAACGCTTGGCAAGTTTGGTTAGGATGTCGTGTCTTTTTTCGAGTAAGTAATCCGTCACTTCCGTAAAGGTTATGCCTACGACCCGTTTTCCAGGGCTTTCATGTTTGACCCTTCGTTCCTGCGAAAATTTGTGAAATAAAATTCTGCTAAATTATTTTATCATATTTGTGTCTCAACAATGATAATAATTTCTAATTAGAACGAGATGATGATACGAATAGTTAGAAATCTAGATCAGAACGAACAAAAAATGAGAAATTCAAATTAAAATCTGATGAAAAGTAGAAAAATAATTAGGGAATCCTCCATTTAAAGGATATTCATGAGAAAATCAAAAAAGGATAGAATAGAATTAGAAATTATTCGAAGAATGGAATTTTGAAATACAATGATAAAGAGAGAAAACGGCGAAGAATTCAGATTTCATAATACGAAGAAACAGATAAAAGTGTATAATATTAAAGTATAATATTTTACTTGTATTTGTGTTGTACTGTTTTTTTCATAGCTATATGTGTATTAATTACTTTTACCACCTGTGATATTACTTTTTAACATTATTTTATTTCAATCTTTGTATGTATTGACATTTTTATTGTTGACATTGTAAATAGGGCTATTCCCGTAAATATACTCCCGTACACCGGGTATTTATTATTTATTATTATTATTATTATTAAAAAAGTGTGCTAATTGTAACGGTGATCACCCGGCCAATTTCAGGGGGTGCACCGTTGCTAAAGAAGCACAAGCCATGCGCAATAAACAACGCAAGGCAGCAAATTCTGTCAAGACAACCCTTTTCAAACCAAACTAAAATACCCCCTAAAACCCCAAATATAACTTTGCCAAAAGGGACCCACCCACCAACACAAAAATCTTGGGCTCAGATAGCCCATCCAAATTACAAATCTCAACCTTCTAAACCTCAGGATATAGGAGATATCTTATCTCTTATACTGAATGAGGTACAATCTGTTAAACACAGTGTATCAGAATTATCTTCTCGAGTTGATAGAATAGAAACACAGCGGACTTTGAATAGTCGTAAACAAAACAAATAAATGACGATAACAATTTTACTTTGGAATGCCAATGGTATTGTGTCACGAAGACACGAGCTCGAGTTATTATTAAGTCAGCATAAATATGACATTGTCCTAGTCACTGAGACTCATTGTACTCGAGAAACTGTTCTCAATTTTAATGTAAACACATGCTCATATAAATTTTACCACAGTCCTCATCCTTCAAATAATGCTAGGGGCGGATCTGGAATTTTAATAAAACAAAATATTAAACACTTTGAGGACATTAAAATCCAAACAGAAAAGGCGCAAATTACAATTATTAATGTTCAAACAAAAACGTACCCTTTAAAAATAATATCCATGTATTGTCCACCACGCTACACTTTATCTCAGGATGAATACTCTGAATTATTCAGCTCTATGGGTAGAGGCCGATGGTTGATCGGTGCTGACTGGAATGCTAAACATGTAAATTTTGGATCAAGAATCACTAATACCAAAGGTAGAAATTTAGTAAACGCTATGACGGAACATAGAGCAGAAGTCATAAGTACATGTGCTCCTACATACTGGCCAAGTGACCCAGAAAAAATACCTGATCTCTTAGATTTTTTCGTTTTCAAAAATATCTCTGCTAACTATATGACCATAGAAGACACTAATTACTTATCTTCCGATCATTCGGCTATATTACTTACACTAAGTGAACACATTATATTAAAAGAATCCAACCCTGCTCTCACCAACAAGAGAACGGATTGGACTAGTTTTAAAATTTCACTGGCACAAAAAATAAACATAACCATTCCGCTGCAGACTCAGGAAGATATCGACCATGAACTTGAGAAACTCGTTGTGGATATCCAAGCAGCTGCATGGGAAAATACACCTGACATTGTCACAAAGTCGACGGGAGTAAATTACCCTGTTGAAATTTTAGATATGGTAGCCGAAAAACGACGCGCTAGGAAGCAATGGCAGCGCTCCCGCGCTCGTACTGATAAAACAAAGTTTAATCGATTAGTCCGGAATCTTAGGGAAAAAATACAAGACCTGAAAAAAGAGTCTATCAGTAAGTACCTTAGTGAACTTACTGCTGATCAATCAACAGACTATAGTCTGTGGAGAGCTACCAAGTCTCTTAAGAGACCGATTGTACAAGACCCACCCATAAGACATAGTGATGGAACATGGATGAAGGATAGTAAATCTAAAGCCACTGCATTTGCTACATATCTAGCCAGCACTTTTACACCAAACGACCCAGTAGGTAATACACAACCTCTTGATGACATACAATACATAAACACAGAATATGAAATCTCACCTTCTAACCGTAAGCGAGGTACAGCGCACAATAAAAAATGAGATAAACCCTAAAAAAGCACCTGGATATGATTTGATCACAGGTATTTTGCTAAAAAATATTCCGCGCATTGCTGCTGTTAAAATAACACAGATCATAAATGCTGCGTTTAAATTGAAATATGTACCTCTGGCATGGAAAATCAGTGAAATAAAAATGATTCTGAAACCTGGAAAGCCAGAAAGTGAACTTACATCATACCGGCCAATATCTCTTTTACCGGTTCTGTCAAAATTATTCGAAAAAATACTGAACAAACGCCTTCTTTTAACTATACAGGAAAAAAATCTGATACCTAACCATCAGTTTGGATTCCGCTCACAGCATAATTGCATTGAGCAGGTACACAGAATTACTTCCCAAATTGAGAAAGCTATTGAAGATAAAAAAGTTTGCTCTGCCATTTTTCTTGACGTTTCTCAAGCATTTGATAAAGTTTGGCATGAAGGTCTGAACTTCAAACTAAAGAAAATTCTTCCTCAAAATCTTGCTGAAATTCTCGAGTCGTACTTATCAGACCGGTACTTCAGAATTAAGCAAGACGACAGTTACTCTGATCTCATGAGTGTAAAAGCCTCTGTACCACAAGGGAGTGTCCTAGGACCTATCCTTTATATTTTGTACACAAGTGACATGCCAAATGACAACATTAACACAATTGCCACTTTTGCTGATGATACAGCATTTTTAGCTATTGGTGATAATACACAAGATACTACTTCAGCACTGACTCAAACCATTTCCAAATTTCAAAGATGGACGGAAAAATGGAGAATCAAAATCAATGAAAGCAAATCAGTTCATGTAGATTTCACGAATAGAAATCTGCCTTACATGCCAATTTACTTAAATAACACAGTGATTCCATATTCCAATCAAGCTAAGTATTTGGGTATGACCCTAGATGCAAAACTAAAATGGAAGGAACATGTTAAGAAAAAACGCGAACAATTAAATATAAAATTCAGAAAAATGCACTGGCTTCTCGGTAGAGGTTCAGCCCTACCAATAGAAAACAAGCTCTTGCTTTACAAACAGGTACTTAAACCTATATGGACCTATGGTATCCAACTATGGGGGTGCACAAGTCCATCCAACCGACTCATAATAGAAAGATTCCAAAATAAAGTTCTACGGAGCTCAGTCAATGCTCCATGGTACATACGAAACGATGACCTACATCGGGACCTGAAAATTGAGACAGTCAAAGACTGTATGAATAGATTTGCCTTGAGTCATCAAAAAAGGCTAGAGGAGCACCCCAATCCCGAGACCGTCCATCTTCTTAGGATTGAAGACCTCACCAGACGTTTGAAGCGGATAAAACCACATGAACTAATTAATTAGGTACTTTCCTCTGGTAACCACCCAACAGCCGAGTCTGCTTATGTCCATGTACATAAGTTATTTTAATTTACATTAGTAGTTTAAGATTAGAATAAAAATACTTATTAGTTTTAAGAACTAGATTGTATTAATAAATTTAGTCCCCAAGGACTCTGTTTAATAAAAAAAAAAAAAAAAAAAATTAAAAAAGTACTTTATAACTTTGTACTTTATAACTTAATTTATTAACTGTGTAACAAGTGATTTTTTAAAAGTATCTTATTCAAAGAACACTGGTGCTCAAGTAGCGTAGGGATCCCTTGGTTCGATTCCCACCCAGTACATGGTTTTTTCCTCATTAATTTGAGTTTGTTACGACATAATAACAAGACTCTGAGGGTTAGGTGGTAGAAAATGCTTTGAGATTTATCCTCGCCTCATGGTTACCTTCGGCTAACGAGTGTCATTATTAATATCGAGTGGAGGGATCGAGTGGAGTGAAGGGTATCATTCTTGTCTTCTGAAAAACTTTCTTGCCCCTTGCATGAGGGGAAAACTATGGAAGATTGTAGTGTTAAGTAGGGAAAACTTGTATAAATGGGTAGTTCCCGTAAGTTTATATATATATATTAAAAAAAAAAAAAAAAAAGCCAGCGTCGATGGCATGTTGAATACACCGGTTCCCTTCAGAACACCGAAGTTAAGCGACATCCAGCGAGGTTAAGACTTGGATGGGTGACCATTCAAATTCTAATTCTCGTGACGCTGGCTTTTCCCGGCCCCACTCAGGCTGGGTGAGGTCAATGTGAGTAGCAGGTTTGTGAGTTTCCTGCGAATGGAGGGTAAAACCCCCGTCGTGATATGACCATGGCAGTTGAAAGCGACGTTAAAACCCCACTTAAAAAAAAAAAAAAATACTTTTGAATGCACCCAGAGTGGAAGTATACTGAAGCTCAATTTTGTCAGAATTTCTAAATTATAAAATAACTTGGTAAACACCACTAACAAGTGTTATTATTATTATTTAAAAAAGCCTCGCATATACATGCAAATTATAAATAAAAAAACAATCAATCATATCACAGATAATTGTACAATCAAGTACCCAGGTCTAATTGAAAAAAGTAATAATGGAACTTTAATTTGAAAATAAAAATAACTAGTTTGCAAACAATTATAAAAAGGCGGTGGGTCAAAAGCTTCATGAAATTTCTAAATCCCCAGAGGAGAGTCGTGGTTTTTCACGGGACTGGGTACTGAATTAGTCCCAGCAGGATTTGAAATTTTGTCGCACTAATTTTTGGCAGCAAAAGTTCAACATGGTTTAGGATTATCACTAATGACTCTAAGGGTTGAATTGCGAAACAGGATTATGGGCAAAATTAATAGAGAAAATCGATAACTTAAGTCATTGCTTAGCATTATCTGTCTGTCAGTTAAAAATCATTCCTTGTTACAGGCAAATCTCAGAAAGTACTGAACAGATTTCGACGAAATTTTGTAAACGTATATGAGACATTCTACAGATGGTCCCATTTTAAATTTATCAACTTCGCACTAGCAGTTCTGGGTGAAAGAGACCATGCGTCTGACATTTAACTTTTTAATTAACAGTACACCCGTGTATGCTTAAAAGCTTTTATCATAGTCCATTTATAATTATTTTTTAAAATAAATTTTAAATTAGCTCTGATATTTAAGAAAATCCAAAATTTTGGACAAAAAAGTCAAAAATAAGGTCCACGACTAGCCGGTACGGAATTTTTTGGGGAATCTAGAATGTGGAAAAATCAATATTCTACCTATTCTAAAATATAAAACAGATTTGATGAAAATTGGTTCAGCCGTTATGGAGATACAAGTGATTTGGTATAAAATCTCAAAATGTCCACGTGTGTTCAATGTGAAGCAATCATGAGAAATTATTGTGTCCATAATTGGCAGTGTTTTATTTATTTATAAAAATGAATGTTTCAGATCATTTTGTAAATTTTTTAGCTTTGAAACAGGAGCTGCTGTAGACGCTTGTTGTCCCGGGTTCGAACCCGGGACCTTCCGCATGGTAGGCGAGTATCATACCACTTTACTCTAAAATAAAATACCCTAATGTGAATTTTTTTATCATATTTGTGTTAATCACTTTTGTGATATCACAACTACTCAAACTCACTTAACTAAAATCTACGCTGAAACCGGGACTTGAACCACCGACCTCCAGGTTACAAGTCCGCCGCCTTATCAATACCCTAATATAAATAAAATACGCAAATGTAAATAACGCTCTATTTCATATGTCAAAGGACTTTGGCAGGAAAAGTTACGTGAAAGACTTTCGCGAGGTCAACGGACGCGTTATGGCGGTTTTATTACTGTGACAATCTTCAGTGTTTGACACAAAAAACAGTTTACTGTTTTCAAAACGTAAGGAAGAAATATGGTCGCCTGAAAGGAATGAAGGAGAGTAAATGAAATTAAGAGGAATGTTAGATAGAGAGGGAGAAGGAGAGAGCAAGAAAAAAATAAATAGAGGAGTAAGAGAAAGAGATATAAAATAAAGAGAATAGTAAGAGAAAGATAAAATAATAAAGGGAGTAGTAAGAGAAAGAGAGATGAATGAAGTGAATAGTAAGAGAAAGAGATAGAAAAATAAAGAGAATAGTCAGAGAAAGAGATAGAGAAATAAACAAATATTAATAGAAAGAGATAAAGAATTCAAGAGAATAATAGGAGAAATATAGAGAATAATAAGAGAAAGAGATAAATAAACAAAAAGAATAGTAAGAGAAATAAAGATAGTAGTAAGAGAAAGAGATTCAGAGAATAGAAATAAAGAGATGAAGAAATAAAGAGACTATTAAGGGTGAAAAAATAAATAAATTATTATTATACATAATTGTTACTTTTATCTGAAAAGTATCGCAATGAGTTTGCATTGGCTATGAATTTGATTCAAAAATAAAATTGTAAGAAAAAAAAGGGTACAAAATTTTAAGATACAAAATTAATTAATACCAAACAAGAAGAAAAAAGAGGGGGCCTAATAATTACGGACCCTAACACCCTGACTCCTTCCCAGTTTAAATTCCATCTTCCAACCGTAATTCTTTCACAGTCAAATTACCATTTCCCAACAATCTTAGCAGCTTGGAGCCTTGTCTTCTTAAGACTTTAGGGCCTCCCTCATAATTTAAATTTTAAATAAACGCACGAATTAAATAAACTCTTGAATTTCGTATTTAAATTAGGTTGTCCATAAATATTAAAAGGATTAGTGAACCGCCGGAAGTCATTAAAGTCCAGGCAACTAAATCTGTATGAACCATTATACACTTACTTTGTGTGTTTTTATGTAAATAACTCAAAAAGTAGTGTCCAAACATACTTAAATATTAACTTAAATATTAACAAATTTTGTTCTTCCTAATAATAAACAAAACGTTTACCTTTGTTGTCTTATGGCAAAAAAAATGTTTTTTCCCCGTAATTTTCCGTTTTCCACATTTTGCCCTGAAAATCTCTTTAATTTTTCTGATAGAAAATGAAAAAGGGAGAGAAAGTGTACAGTGGTCTGTGGAGTGAAGAATAAGGGAGAGAGACAGAGAGGAGGGAAAGAGATAGAAAAAATGGCAGAATATAATGAAAGTGAAACAGAAATAGCTTTGTAATTTTCAGACTAGACAATCATAAAAATGTTCCTATTTTTAGAAAAAATCATAATGAATATTATGCTCCTGCTGCGTATTGTAAGGCGACGTCTGATAATTATTATTATAATGGTGGTATTATAATAATAATTAAGATAAGCCACACGGCTTTCTAATCTCTTACACCTAAATGGGGAAACAAAGGATGCCTTTTGTTTTGAGCTTCAATTTCACAGGGAGAGAGAGAGAGAGAGAGAGAGAGAGAGAGAGAGAGAGAGAGAGAGAGAGAGAGAGAGAGAAGAGAGAGAGAGAGAGAGAGAGAGATAGAGAGACAGAAAGAGACTGATAATTATTATTATAATGGTGGAATTTTCTGTTTATACTGATTATACTGACTGATTATAATAATTAAGATAAGCCACACGGCTTTCAAAACTCTTACACCTAAATGGGGAAACAAAGGATGCCTTTTGTTTTGAACTTCAATTTCACAGAGAGAGAGAGAGAGACAGAGAGAGATGGAGAGAGAGACAGAGAGAGAGAGGGAGAGAGAGAGAGAGAAAGAAAGACAGAGAGAGACAGGGAAAAAAAGGAGAGAGAGAGTGAAAAAAGGAGAGGGATGGAGAGAGAAAAAAAAAGGAGAGAAATAAACACAAATGAATGAGGGAAAATTCATGCACTTAGTGGAATTCGAGCCGACGAATCCCTACGCTAATTGGATTATATGCAACTATGAAAGAGAAACTAAGAGCGGAATTAATAGACAACATCAATAACTTAAGTCGTTGGTAAGTGTCGGTTTTCCCTCTCTTACACAGTACGCAATTCGCGACTTAGCGCCACAGAGGTATTACAAAAATGTCTTTTATTCCGCCCTCAATTTCCTTGGATAGGTGCACTAGTAGTCAAGTGGTTAAGGCCCTAGGCTGGTAATCCAGGTAGCGTAGGGATCCGTTGGTTCGATTTCCGCTCAGTGCAAGATTTTTCCTCATTATTTTGAGATTGTAACCACACAATAATAAGACTCTGAGGGTTAGGTGGTAGAAAACGCTTTGAGCATTAACCTCGCCTAGTCGTAATCTTCCACTAAAGAGTATTATTATTATACCTAGGTCCAAGCATCACGATTACTGTATTTTTTTTTTCTAAAAAAATTACCTGAGTAAATTCATGGAAACCGCGTATTTTGTTTTTTCTTTTTTAATCAGAAACACTGAACATTCAGAAGAACCTTAATTAAAAGTTTCGAATTTCACATCACATGAGAGACCTACAGGTGGTTGCTAATATTCTACATCTACCTACATAAATACATATACTCATACATGGAACATTTTTTTAAATAAGTATTTCAATATTACTTCCGAGAAATTTCTAATATTAGAATTTAGAAATACTGTATTTTTTCCATATTCCCATTACATTAGAATTCCTATTACATCTCCGTGAAATACTGTTGTAGGTAATTTTCGGGAGATGTAAGAAATTTTCCAGCACATCATTATTTATTTTAGAACATTGTTTTATTTTCATTCTTTCTTTTTTTTCTATTTTAGCCAATTAGATTTTATTATTTGTATTGATAAAGTACTTTGATATTAACCTAACCAGCAGCCACTATACAAAAGCATGACTATGTCGTGGAGGGGGTGGTGGAAGGATTATATGGACGCCCAGATCAAAATAATGTCTACCCTCTTGGGCCTGGCAGCGCACTTTTCCTATACAATAAAAGAATATTCATATTAGAGAAAGATAAAGGTAAGGAGAGACAAAGAGATAGAGAGATAGACTAGTAAGAGTAAGGCAGACAAAGAAAAGAGAGTAGGAGAGAGAGACAGGGAGAGAGAAAGAGAGGGAGAGAGAGAGGGAGAGAGAGAGGGAGAGAGAGATAAAAAGAAAAAGAAAAAGACTAGAAAGAGAGTGAAAAATAGACTAGAAAAAGAAAAATAGACAAAGAAAAGAGAGTAGGAGAGAGAGAATTTGAATTTGAATTGAATAAAATGGTTCTTTTTATTTGTACAATAATAATATTTCTTAATATTATCTCCTCAGCTTATGCAAACTTCTGAGGAGAGGGAGAGAGAATGACTAGAAATAGAGAAATAATTAGAAGGAATTAAAAGAAGTAAACAAAGATATCTAACTTATTTAAGAGGTGATTTCCTCTTGTGTAATCAATATCTACATTAGGTAGAGAAAGAGAGAAGGTAGAGGGAGGAGGAGAGAGAGAGAGAGAGAGAGAGAGAGTTGTAGTGCCGTCTCAAAAATAACAACATGGGCAAATGTATATGAGTGCAGGTTCATAACTCTAGGTAAATATGAGGCCCCCCACCCATGATGTAATTTACAGTCTGAACAAACTCAGCTGAAAATGAGCCCCCATGGAGCAAATCACAGCAACCAGCGGTTCTCAAACAGACTCCGTTTGGTACCCATCTCATTGAAATAACCCAGCCAGGGGCCTTATATCACAATATTACCAAGTTATTTTATAATTTAGAAAATTTGACAAAAATGAGCTTCAGTAAACTTTTATTCTGGGCGCATTCAAGAGAAATAATAATAATAACACTAGGGAAAGACCGTCTCGATTGATAAAACAACGGATTCCAAAACGAAAGTCCATGGTTTGATTTCCAAGTTCAGCAAAGATTCAGTAAATTGAGCGCATGTGACAGTGTGTCTTTAACGTCAATTTGACGTATGCTAGTGTTCTGGGGTTACACAAGTATTTAGGTTTGGTGGTAAAAATAATTTGAGCATTAACCTCGCTTAGTGTTTATTCAGCACTAAAACTGTATTATTATTGTCCAGAAATGATGGCTCCCTGGACCACAGTTACCACATTTTGAGAACCGCCGGCGCCGACGATATTACATACCTCCTCATTTATAATTCACTGTGCTAAGTAAATAGTTCAAGAAACTGAAGGCGCTCACTGGAATAACGTGACATGACAGGGCCCACTTTACATGGAGCTTAGTCTGACAACGTGAGCTTACGTCAGCGGTTGGGTGGAAAAGTGACGTGACTGAAAGACTTAATATACAAAATATAAACGTATTACTTATATTTTTATAAATACATACAATAATAAGTATAAGCAGTGCTCTATTTAGACTGTCAGCGCAAGACAGGTAGTCCCATTATGCCAACAGTTGAACAAAGCACCTCTTTATTTATTTGAGTATAGATACAATGTAAATAAAATAACAATTAGAGGCAAATATGATAGAAAACAAGATAGGAAATACGGTTTAAGAGCATAATTGCTTTATGAGAAGTAACTTATAGAGAAGTTTTGAAAGAATTGCGCATGCACATTGCATATTTTTAAAGAACTGTATATCGATGAAAAAGGTAGAAAATTTACAGTTTACTGGCAATAAAAAAAAGTAACGTAGGTATTATTATAAAATATTTTATTAGATAAGAAGACATAATTATATTAATTATGTACAGTACAAAATAATAATTACTATATAAATTTAAAA
>CM044963.1:18407482-18483012 GCA_024516035.1 Bactericera cockerelli | reverse complement strand
GGAATGGAAACGGGACCAAAAGCCACTGGTGACTCAAAGGTAACATTTAGCTAAAATATAAACATCAAATTCGTAATCAGCACCTTAAAATCATTGAATTTGATATGTCACAACTCCCATCTAGGATGAATAATAAAAAAGTTAGTCCAAGCGGGTCCCCCCCAAAATACCGGTAAATTGGGGCCGAGTTCAAAAAAGTTCAAGATATCAAAAAAATGATCAGAATAGACTCCTATTATTTTTTTAATCTAAGAAAATGTTGTTCTTTAACTTTTTTTGTATCTTTAACCAATTCATAGAAACGGCGCTTGCGGCCAATATTTGCGGCCCTGCGGCCGCATTCTGCGGCTGATTGCAACCAAAAGTTTCGTGGTTCGTCTGGTGTATAAAATTAATTTTCATACCAAATTTCAAGTCTCTAGCTCTTACCGTTCTTGAGATATCCTGTTCACACACAGACACACACACAGACACACACACAGACACACACACACACACACACAGACAGACGCACGGACCAATGGCTGAAAACAACTTTTTTGGTATCCTGAGGCTATGATTCGTCCAGAAATGTGAAAAACTGGGTAGGTCAAATTTTCGACGAATACAATACTTTCCTTATTATAGGATAAGGAAAGTAAAAATGTATTAGAATTCGAAAAGTACAGGAGGCTCTTAGTAATGCTGCGCTACCCACAAAAATTGTCAAGAGGCCTTGTGCTTCACCACATAAAAAATCACACAAAAATCATACATTATCTGAAGAAAATCAGAATGAAAATATTCAATAGTATTTGATTCTCGCTAACTATTTGCTAGTGAGGAATAATGAATAGTAAATAACCCTTTCTCTTCTGTACCTCTTTCCCTATTTTTTTATCTATACAGGGTGTATGAAAAGGTCATGTACAAAACGAAACCACGTACAGTAGAGCTCAAATAAAGGCCACTTTGTTTAATAAACTCACATATGGAAATGGACCCTAAGGTCGCTAGGGTTTGTTTCATGACCCCCCAATAACACTAGCCCTGATCGGTAAAAAAGTGCCAAATACTCACCAAAAAAGCATGATAACAATCGGAGACGTCACGCAAAAAAATAAGTCAATCGCAAAATAATTCGATTTTTAAGTGTGAACTTGTGGTGGCCCTAGCGACCTCAGAGTCCATTTCCGTATGGGGGTTTATTTAGCAAAGTGGCCTTAATTTGAGCTCTACTATACGTGGTTTCTTTTTGTACATGACCTTTTGATACACCCTGTATATATACCTTTTTTTGTACCCCTTTCACCTATGAACCTCTTCACGTACCCTTTTCCTTATGACTCCTTATCTAAATCTTTATGTCTCTCATTCCTCGCAGCTTGCGGGAATTGTTTCATTTTCCAAACGTTTGAATATTTGATCTAGGTTACCGTGCTTCTGCTGACTCAAGAAACGTCTCTATTGCTGACTGAATCACGTTATGAATTCAGCAGTTGAGAATTTGCTTTCAGTACGGTGTTGAAATGAGTTCTTTTTCTTCCGTTCGTCTTCTTATTTTTGATCATTTATTCAGCTTTCTTGCTTCTGGTGTTGGGTTGTTTCTGCTTCCTTTTGATCCTTTTTTTATTTTGATACTTCTTTTTTGTGGGTTTAAGTTTCATTTGTGGGTGTAGGTTTCATTTAACGTCCTGATCAGGACGATGGTTAGGACCCCAAATTTCAAATTCGGAGCAGTAGATACAAAAACAGGGTGCAGTTAGAGTGCACCTTCACTAAAACAAAACTATTGAAACCTACGTGATATTATAATTATTATTCTTATTAGGTATTATGAAACTCTTTATTAATAGGAAGGACTTATGTAGTATGTATAAACAAGTAATTATTATTAGAACAATATAAACAAGAAAAGAAAAGATAAACATAGATGTTCTAACTCAAGGGAGGGGTTATGGCCTATGGCAATCTCTTCCAACCAACCCATGATACACTCTGTACAAATTACTAACAAGTGGTAAAAACTCATTTGCAAATAATTTAGGGGGGGAAACCAACAAAGTCCACGGAGAAGGAAACTTTAATTTGACAAGGATATAAATTAAGTAGATGAAAAAGAAGAAGAGAAAAATGTCCTACAAGGAAAACAAAGAGTAGAGGGAAATCTGAAGAAAAAATATCAACGAGAACAGGACAAATGACGTGTTATCAAAATATAGAGGGAGAAAAAAGGGATAAACTAATGACGAAGGGAAAAATTATCATAGGTACCGACGAAGGGGGGAAAAAAACAAGAAAAAGGGATTATTATGGGAAATTTGTTTTTGAGACAAGGGAGAAAATTAGGCGTGATTAATTGTTGTCGTTCCGTTTCTCTTCATCCCTCCTTCTATTTCCGTCTCTTTCCCTCCTTCTCCTATCCATCTATTCCTGTCTTTCTTTCTCCTTCTCTTTTCATCCATTCCTATCTCTCTTCTCCCTTCCTCCTTGTCCTCTCCATCTTTTCCTGTCTTTCTTTCTCCTTCTCTTTTCATCCATTCCTATCTTTCTTCCTCCTTCTCCTCTCTCTTGGTTGTGACATGCCGGAGTTAATTTGTCTGTGACCTCGTCTGAAAAATGGCGAAAGGAACATGTCTTTCTGTTCTTCTCTTACTCTTTCACTTCATTTCATATACCGGTTTAGTAGCTTAGTCAAGTCGTCGATCTGGTAAAACTTTTGTTAATTCCAAATGTATCTCATTCCTTTTAGTTTATTCCAAGTTATTCCATTCCCTTTAGTTGATCCCGAGTTTATTCCATTCCCTTCAGTTAATTCCAAGTTTCCATTCCCTTTAGGACAGTTAGTCTTCTCGGGATGCTATATATCTAGTATAATCTCTCTGTTTTTTTCGCATTATATAATATGTTTGTATGTTTAAATATATCTCGTAATCTAAGTTTACAGTCTGTTTTTTCATTTCCTTGTCGTCTTATGTTCTCATTTCTCTCCATCTCTCTCTCTCTTCTTCAATCTGTATCCATCTTTCCTTCTATCTCACTGACTCTTGCTTGTTCCTCTCTCTCTCTTTCTCTCTCTCTCCCTCTCTCTCCCTCTCTCTCTCTCTCTCTCTTTCTCTCTCTCTCTCTCACCTCTTGTTCGTACCACCATATTTAATTCTCTAATTAGCATAAATTTCAAATACGTTCACTCGAAACATGGTTCGTTAGAAGAAACTATATAAACAGGAGAAAGAGAGAGCGCGAGAGGAAATAGAGAGAAGAGAGGGACGGAGAGAGAGGGAAGTATGAAAATAGATGCGAGAGAGATACAAAAGGAGATAGGAGAAATCAGTATGCAGAAAAAAAAGCAAAAGATGAAACAGCGAGATATGTAGGTGAAGTTAGCACACAGAGAAAATATGGAGGAAAAAAAAACAGTTATATTTATATAAATTATGATATTTATGACTCTCTAATTTAAAATCAGTGTAACATTTGTTTACTTACGATCAAGATCCTGATTGATAAATCGCAGGACTTGTGTAAAGTTGAGCAAATATCAAGCTCGCCGGTAGGCGAGCGCTCGTCAAGTAGCGCCAGCCAACCGGCCTATATTAACACGAAACAGAGTTTATATGTATTTTGTTTTATTGTTTTCGCCCACTTCCCTCTAGCTTTTATCAATTTTTATTTAAAATTCGTAATGAGACGCAAAAATAGATTGTGTTTCACGAAAGCGCGAGGTTCCTACGTATAGTTAAAGTCGTTTTCTGGCCACGCGTAAAATCTTGAATTTCATGAAATTATTCATACGGGTTTTTTTTTCAGACCAATTTTCTGTCAAGGGTACAGCAACGTGTGCTTATCGTGGAAAGACGTGAGCTACGTTTTTGGATAGGGAATTTTTATTTCTGCATACCTTTTATAGTTTCAAGTATTTATTTTTTATAGGATAGGAGATATAGCCTTCTAAAATAAAACCGAAAAGTTGCACAGAGCCGCCCCTGGTTATCTTGGAGCTGCGATTGTAGTATTTTTTGAAAGGCCTTATCATAGGAAAAAATATAAAAATATAACCAAAGTATTACACTAAACCAAACTTGAGTTATAGCCTTTGAAAGGCATACTTATTATGGAGCCCAGAGCCGTCTATTGTTATCCTAGAGATGTATTTTTGGTGTTTTTAGAAAGGTCTAGTCAAAGGGAATAAGATCACTTAATTTCAGATGGTTGAAACAAGTAGAAAACTATTTAAAGCTCTCTAAAGGAATATCTATAATGAACCCTGGAGCCACGCCTAATTATCCCACGTGGATGACTGAAGGTTCTTACTAAAGGTCTAATTACGCAAAATTATACTACGATGTAAATAAAATTTTAGAAAAATCAGCGACAGTGTGAGACATAAAAAGAAAAAACTGATTTATATTTATGAGAGTAACAAAAAAAACTTCGCCTCACATAGAACTTAAAATGAGGGTGACATTCAATCGTCTTTGCTTCATCCAAGCTGCCAACAGTCCGGTTAATCAGGAAGAGAATAATAACATTTTATAACTTCATTCAAAGATTTCTACATCAAGAGGTAAACTAGGTCTACATATATTATTATGAGAAGTGTATAAAATATTGGCTAGTAAGAGGCAAAAATATTGATTAATGTAGATTTAATGATAAATACCTATAATAAAATATTATGTATTGAGCAGTCTCTGGGGTCGTCGACTGGTGTAGGTAAAACACAAAGTTTGCAAGGTGACCTGGGTTCGAATCCCGGCTAGGTAGATTTTTTTTTACTCTGTACTTTGGATGTCCGGTATTCTCGTGAGAAAAAAAACAGTAGTTGCTTGTTTGAGTCAACCTCCTATGACCGTTTAATTTCGAACGAAGTGAGTATGGTTTAACTCGATCAACTTTGTATGTAACGTGATATAAGTTGCATTTTTTGTCCAACCGAGCTGAAATTTTCAGGGTATTTTCAGGATATATGCTTGCCTATTAATTTATAATTATTAAATGTATCTATATCTAGTATAATTTCTCGCTTCTTCTGTTTATATCTACTGATTATGCTGAAATGTCACCATGTTTAGCAACTCGAAGCTAGGCAAATATATGGGTCAACATTTCTGAGAGCCATAGTAAGAGGCAATTTCGGAACATACAATAATACTTGGCACTTTCATTTCCCTCTTTATTTTACCAAGATCAAATTTCCATCTACCTACCATGTATGTACGTATTGTACGTATAGGTACAACAGGTACATAATATAATTAAAATTGTATTGTAAACAAAACCACGAAACAGAGTTGTCCGTTTTTTAACGAGTTCATTACTAATTTTTCAATACAAGGTTAAAACACTAGTTGATTATTAATTAATTTTTGGTAATAGATTTCATGATTAAATCGGTATGTTTTTTTCTTCATTATTATATCCTAGTTGAAGTTCCACAAACTAAGCACCAATTATCACACCAAACCAACGATGGTGACCAGTTGATTGTATTTGGTTTTAACGTCCTGATTTGAACTAGTGAGGACGGAGGGTTTTACCCTCCATTCGCTGGGAATCGTTCCAGCTACCTACATTTACCTCACCCAGCCTGGGTAGGGCTGTGATTCCAGACTGATGTGTTTAGAGAGAGAAAAAAAAAACAAATGCCAAAATAAATAAGTAAAAAGAAATAACACATGTCCTACCTAAAGGGCGGGGTTATTGCCTGTGGCAATCTCTTCCACCCAATCTCTTAAAAAAATATATGGACATTAGGACGTCCGACCCTCTATCTCATGAACGGCAAATTGTATAATTCACTGAAATTTATTGTAATGAAATTCTCTCAATGAGACCTTTAAAACAATATGTCACAAGACATATCATTTTATTTAAGATTTTAAAGTTGGTCCATGTCCAGCCTGACTGGGGCCGTGTAGGCAAATTTTATTTTTGGCTGAAAATTAATCCTATTAAAAATAAAGGAATACGGGTTTTTGCGTTTTTTGATATTTTGAGTCGTTTTCGAGAAACCCAGCCTGGGTGAGACTTTATGTATGCCCTGTATAATATAAATATAAATAAAAAAATAGCCCTCAGGCGAGAGTCGATCATTACCTAATGTACTTATTGTAGAGATGGGTACGAGTAATTACTTTACTCAAAAAAGTACCGGTTCTTGAGAGTAATTAGTATGTACTGGTTCTTATTTATAGAGTAATCAATTACATGAAAAAAATAATTGTATTCTCGAAAGCTTTGTTTTTCTTTAATGCGTAGTGCGTGATTCTTATCATAATGGTACAATCACTTACAATGGTACAAGAACCGATTATTATACTCGTATATCGAGTACCGGAACCGGGTACCGATTCTATGAAATACTGAGTAGTCGGTATAACACACCGGATCCGCGTACCGTACTTGGTACCGGTTTTATGAAATACTCGGTATTATACACCGGGACCGAGTACCGACGTATCGTACGTAGTAGCCGGGTACCGGTTCTATTAAAATTTTACTGTAATATTGTAAACAAAACCACGAAACAGAATTGTCCGTTTTTTAACGAGTTCATTACTAATTTTTCAATACAAGGTTAAAACACTAGTTGATTATTAATGAATTATTGTTAATGGATTTTAAGATTAAATAGGTATGTTTTTTTCTTCATTATTATAAACTGGTTTAAGTCCCACAAAAGACGCACCAATTATCACACCAACCTCATTTTAAAACGATTGTGACCAGTTGATTGTATTTTGGTTTTAACGTCCTGATTTGAACTAGTCAGGACGGGGTGTTTTACCCTCCATTCGCTGGGAATCGTTTCAGCTACCTACATTTACCTCACCCAGCCTGGAGGGCTGTGATTCCAGACTCACGTGTTTAGAGGGGAAAAAAATATTAGAAAAGTCTGCAACAACCGGTAATGGAACTCGAAATGTCTGGACTATGGGCAGTAGTTACAACCATTACGCCACGGAGGCTGGCCACTGACAGTCTAAATAAAGCATTTATTTGGATCAATACTTTTGTATTTTGAATCGTAAATTGCGTAGATCTCATTCAAAATTTACAAATAACTACCTACAAATACACGGCATCCATAAAGTCTCGCCCAAGCCTGGGTTTCTCGAAAACGACTCAAAATATCAAAAAACGCTAAAACCCGTATATCTACACAGCCCCAGTCAGGCTGGAAATGGACCAACTTCAAAATCTTAAATAGAATGGTGTGTCATGTGGTCCTTGTGGAATATTGTCTAAAGGTGTCATTGAGAGAATTTCATTACAACAAATTTCAGTGAGTTACGACTTGCCGTTCTTGAGATACAGGGTCGGACGTCCTGCGTATCCATATATTTTGACGTATAACTTGTTAACCGTAAATTATAGAAAAATGAAATTTGTCGATAAGAACTCCTTATGGCAAGACCTGTCGAACAAGTTATAACTTGATCGAAAAAACAAATCAAGTTTTAACTTGTTCGTAAGGTTTTACCACAAGGAGTTATTATCAACAGACTTCATTTTTCTGGAATTTACGGTTAACGAGTTATACGTCAAAATATATGGATATTAGGCAGGACGTCCGACCCTGTATCTCAAGAACGGCACTAGTTCAATATAAATTACCCAACATTTTATATGATAGTCTTATAATATTACTGCGTATCACAAAAACCTTAAAATAAAAGTCTTTTTTCTTTTATCTGTTGATTACTTTTTATTTCATCTATCAGAGGATTTCATCTAAATCAAAAAGTAGTGATATCTCCCAAAAAACACTACGTGTAAAAATAGTCGTCAAGTGTTGGAATATGATTAAAAAGAACTGATATCAAAAACGTCAATTTTCTATGTGTTGAAGGAATTATTTTTCACGTAATAAGTCTCTTGATAATTCAACCAAAATAATAGCCTCACAACAACAATACACCTTTGAGCAAACTTCGATTTGGTATTTTGAGAATTTAACCAAAAAATAGCCACACAACAAAACAATGCTCTTGTAAGAACAAAGGTGTATTGTTGTTGTGAGGCTATTATTTTGGTTGAATTATCAAGAGACTTATTACGTGAAAAATAATTCCTTCAACACATAGAAAATTGACGTTTTTGATATCAGTTCTTTTTAATCATATTCCAACACTTGACGACTATTTTTACACGTAGTGTTTTTTGGGAGATTTAGTAATAATTAATAATAATATCGCCTTATATACAGGGTGGAGCAAAAGTCTGGAAACCCCTGAATAACTTTCGAATGCCTTCTTCGGTAAAATTAAAATTTTGTATGGTAAACCGGGCTAATAAGCTTCTTATAGAGTGGGTTCGATTTTTGTTACCGGCCCCCATGTCGGGGCCAGGGGGGCCAACTTCATTTTTTTTAAATACGAACCCCCACCTTGCGATACATTTTTGGAAAGGTCTTTGAATAAGAAATAAGTTGGTGCAAATTTTATTTTATTAATATTAACTGTTTGCAAATGGCGTCCAACTTTGTGTATGCAGTAAAGTCTGGAAACCCCTGAATATCTTTTGAAAGGGCTTTCTCAGCTTATAGAAAGAAATATAATAATATTAATTTTTCCACATTAATTTGAGTTTCTGACCACGTAATAATAAGACTCTGAGCGTTAGTTTGTTGATGCTGCTTTGAGCATAAACCTCGCCTGGTGGTCACCTTTCACTAAAAAGTATTAGTAATATTATTGTTATTATTATTATAAGAAAGACGGGAGATAGAAAGAGGGACAAAGAAAGGGAGAGATAATAATGGAGGGAGAGAAAGAGAGAGAGAGAGAAATATAGAAAGAGTGTGAGAGAAAGGGAGAGAAAATAATGGAGCGAGAGAGAGAGAATATAGAAGGAGTGTGAGAGAAAGGGAGAGAAAATCATGGAGAGAGAGGGAAATATAGAAAGAGTGTGAGAGAAAGGGAGAGAAAATAATGGAGAGAGAAAGAGAAATATAGAAAGAGTGGGAGAGAAAGGGAGAGAAAATAATGGAGAGAGGGGAGAGAGAGAGAGAGAGAGAGAAATATAGAAGGAGTGTGAGAAAAAGGGAGAGAGAAAGAAGAAGAAATGGCGGAGACGTTGAGGCATTTATCTTGCACCATCTTTTATGTCGCCTGGACAAGAAATAATATAACAAATGTAACTGAAAGAAATAAAAAAGAGAGTGAGAGATACAGATAAAGTGGGAGGGAGATAAAGCGAGACAGAAGTAAGGAGGGACTGTATTTAGGAGAGTGAATGAAGGAGTGAGAGAGATTGAAAACGAGAGAAATAGGCTGAAAAAAATAAAGAAAAATAGTCAACGGGGCCAAAAGAGGATATTTTAGAGGGAAAGAAAAAGATGTAAAGGACAAAGAGTGTAGGAAGAGAGAAGGCGGAAATGGTGGGTACATTGAGAAATAATGAAGAAATGTGAAGAAGAGAGAGAGAGAGAGAGAGGAAGATAAAAAAAGACAGAGAGGAAGGCATAAAGAGAAAGAGAGAGAGAGAGAGAAAGACAGAGAGAAAGGAATAAGGAGAAGGAGAGAGAGAGAGAGAGGAAGGGAGAAAGATAGAGAGAGAAAAAGAGTGTAGGATTAGAAATTTGTCAAAGTGACACTCTGTAAGTTGGAACCAGAACATTGGGGGTGACGGGTAGGTGGGGGTAAGTTAGAACAGTTGGGGTAAGACAGACAAATGGGGGAGTCATTTGTTCTCGTTGTTTCTAAGTGGAGAGCAAGAAATTGAAACCAGTAGGACACACGAAGAGAAAGAATAATTGAAACAGGGCATTTGAAAAAAGAAATAAATTGAAACCGAGGCGAGGAAAGAAAAGTTTTGGACGTTTTTTTTTATATACATATATTATTATTATTATTTTTTTTTTTTTTTTTGAAGCTTCAGCAAAATTTTATTGGCGGTTCAAAATATTGTAGGCAGTAAAATTTTAATAAATCCTAATGCGAAAAGCGATTAAAATAATTTATTATGATTTTTCTGACCCATTAAAAATTTAATGAAGAAGGGCTGAAGTCGTAAAGTCTACGCCATAAATTATTGTAAATAATGCATCGTTATGTAAATGTGAAATATTGAATATTTAAAATGGGCGACCTAAAAAAAAGGGTAGAGAGAGAGAAAAAAAGAGAGCGAGATAGCAGAAGAAAGAGCAAGAGGAATGATGTTGGAGATGAAGGAGGGAAAGGAAAAAATAGGAAGAGAGAGAGAGAAAGAGAGAAGAAAAGAGAGAGAGAGAGAAAAAGGAGAGATAGAAAGATGGTGGGAGAGAGAGTTAGAGAGAGAGAGGGAGAGTAATGGAGAGAGTGAGAGAGAGAGAAGGGAAGAGAAAAAGAGAGGGGAAGAAAAGAGAGAGAAAGAGACATCGTGCCTCATCAATATTAATATTACATTTTTTATCGGAAATATTAAAACTCATAACATCAGCCTTTTTTGTGTCCTCCCCTTCCCCTTGGCTTGCCAAATTCATCCCCTACGAATTCAAACTCAACCAGGCCTTTCACTATAGGTGAGTCTAGTGTTTTTCCAATGAAGGTTGTTGAATACTTATTTATATATTTGAATTATTATTATGTACAGTAAAAACATATTCGATTCTATTCTACTCTCAACTAAGGGTTGGGTGGAAGAGGCAATAACCTAAGGCAATAACCCCGCCCTTTAGTTAGGACATATATTATGTATATATTTATTTATTTTTTCTTTATTTATTATTATTTTTTTGTTTTGTTATATTGTATTTTGTATTTTCGTTTGTAATTATTTGTATTGTATATGTCCTATTACCTAATAAAGTGTAAATAAATAAATAATAAATAAATCCATCTACAAAAGATCTATCCAATATCCATCTCTCAACTATTCATCTTAGATTTTGTTTTTGAGAAATCACTTACTTCGGCCGAGGTGTGAAGAACTCCCTATACAAAAAAGAGACATTTTAATAACATCTTCAGGAGCTTGATAAAAATCAGTGCACTGGTAGTCAAGTGGTTTACGCGCTAGTCTAGTAAAAATCCCAAATGGGAGGATAACTTGTCATGTCCCGGCTGAGCTTCGAACCCGCGACCTCTGGAATCTCTGGATTCATAGAGTGCCGCCTTTACCACTGAACTACAGGGACAGACATTATTATTTTTTTGGGTTCCGAAGCACCGACAACACTAGGTTAGAATTATTTTAAATTTTATTAACGAATATGCTGTATTATTTTCTTCTTTTACTGTTCCTATCCTGCTAAAGCAGGGTCGATGTTGTTCAACCTCATGTTAAGGTGGGTAGCTTTGGCACATTTTTTACGGCTGGATGGCCTTCCTAACGCCAACGATTCTATTTGATTTAACGTCCTGCATTAGAACGGAGGTTTTACCCTCCATACGCTGGAAATCGTACCAGCTACCCACATTAATCTCACCCAGCCTGGGTAAGGCCGGAAATGCCAGCCTCACATGTACGGAGGGAGCAGACTTTTCTGTTTGAAAAGTCTCCTCCGGGGATCGAGCTCAGGATCTCTGGACTACGGGCAGTAGTTACAACCGTTAATAGGTTAATACGCCACGGAGGCTTGATGAACGAATATGCTGTACTAATACATAATAATATGGAGCCATTTCAATGGAAATCCTCACAAAGGGATATTTTGAAGCCCTATTTTCGTATAGTAATAAATATTATTATGTCCGTGGACGGTAAAGGCTATCAAAACGAAGCTCTAATGTAGCGTACAATATCATTACCTTCTTCAGTCCTGTGGGAACACAGTCCTGTGGGATTGGAGTTGTCTCCTCATTTGATATTCTGTTGACAGAACAGAGCTCTCCAGTCTCAGTGCCTCAGTCGACTGTATGGATTTGAACAGGTAATTTCAATTCAATTTTTATATAATTATATACCTATAGGAAATGGGTACATCTATATCAATGATATTTTTATCCATTTTATCCATTGATTTTACCCGTCTGGTAAACAAGTGGTTAACGCGCTAGTCTGATAATCCAGATAGCGTAGGGATCCGTTGGTTTCAATCCCACCGAGTGCATGAATTTTTCCTTATTAATTTGAGTTTCTGACCACTTAATAATAAGACTCTGAGGGTTAGGTGATAGGAAAAGCTTTGAGAATTAACCTCGCCGGGTGGTTACCTTCCACTAAAGAGTAATATTATTACTAGCCATCATATATGAATACTAGGGTTGCCAGACGTCCCGTATTTCCCGGGACGTCCCGTATTTTGGGCACTTTTCAAAATGTCCCGTACGGGACACGCGTGTCCCGTATTTTCCCCAGTTTCACCATCTCCTCTGGTAATTTAGGTGATAATAAATTGATACAATACAGTAGGTATGTATATATATCATACTAAAATCAGAGTACAGACAGGAGAGTGAGAGAGAGAGAGAGAGAGAGAGAGAGAGAGAGAGAGAGGATGCATTTCTGCATTTCATTTCTGAGGAGGAGGAAAATAGAACTCTAGCCTATTTTTCATTTCTTCATAATGTCATGTTTTCTTTAAAATCCACCATGAAAATACTTGAATCAGACACCCTAACAGTTGTTGAAATGCATGTTGAAATGACTAAATTGTTGAAGAGACTAGAACAAAGGATGAATGATAAATTCTTTGGAAGCCAAGCGAAGAAAATTATTGACAAAGTAAAGCCAGACCTAGCTGAATCAATGAAAACATATTTCTCTACCTTTTATAGTAATGTAATTGCTTACCTGAAAAAAAGGTATGATTTCTCAGATAGTAATATCCTTTCAATGTTATTGTTTATGAAACTAGATAAAGAAATTTGTTACTCTGAGTTAGTTGCGGCGGCGGAAGTTTTAAAAATCAACGTTGACGAAGATGTAATGTACGAAGAATTCCAAATATTAAAACCGAGAATTGAACAGATCTTTCCTAAAATAGACATTAATTCCCAAAATAAGTGGCAGTTGATTTTTGGCAGGGTGTTAAAAAGGGCTTGTCCCGTATTTTCATCCAAAATCCCGTTTTTTTGGACGTTTTAGGTCTCTTGTCCCGTTCTGGGCTGGAAATGATCTGGCAACCCTAATGAATACTGTTATATTGACTGTGTATTTGTCTGGCTGTGTATTTGTAAAATTTAGACCTTTAGCGTTATCCAGGATGTACAAAGAGGAAACGATACTATCTGTCCCGGTAGCTCAGGGGTACCTGCTAACATGCATCACTCTGTGAATCCAGAGATACCAGAAGTCGCGGGTTCGAAACCCAGCCGGAACATGACAATTTATCCTCCCATTTCGGATTTTTACAACATAATAAAATGTCTTGGGCTTACTGCTAGAATAATGCAACTTTAAAGTTCTAATCGGGCAGTATAACTGTATAAATAAAGCGATATTATTATTGTTTCTGATAATATGGGTACTTACTAGTTACAATACTTAACTTTGCCAGCGGCAGTACCTACATAATATGTCTATTTGGATACACCAATAATTTTCTAAATTCTTTCATAACCGAAACAATTAACACTCTTTATTGTAAGGTAACCACCAGGCGACGTTAATGCTCAAAGCATTTTCTACCTGCCAACCCTCAGAGTCTAATCATCATGTGGTCACAAACTCAATTTAATAAAGAAAGTTCATGCACGGATTTGAACTAACGGATCCCTACGCTACCTGGATTGCCAGACTAGGGCACTAATACTGTATATTATACAGTATACACATAATATTATACAGTATACAGATTGTCTGAAAATTCCAGAACATGGAGGGTAAAACTCCCGTCGTGATAGAACAAGACAGTGTTGAAAGAGATGTTAAACCCCTCAAAAAAACCTGTGATCTAACACGGAGCTAGTGGCCTCAAGAGGTTTTTTTTAACGTCATTACTTTTATTATAATTATATTTTTGCAGAAGATTAAACTCGATAACCCCCTCCCCTCTCTTCCCCACCCACTCTGTCATTCAACTCTCTTTCCTCTCTCTCTCTCTCTCTCTTCTTTCTCACTCTTCTTTCTCTCTCTCTCTTCTTTCTCTCTCTCTCTTCTCTCTCTCTCATTCCAATGTCCTTCTTTCTCTCTCTTTCTCTCTCTCTCTCTCTCTATTCTGTTGTATCTCTATTTTTCCTATACTTTTACTATAATTTTCTCTCTCCTCTCATTTTCACCTCTCTTTTCGGTTACCTCAGATTTTATATCCACTCCCATTTCCTAAATACCCCTGACTTATATCTCCATGCTTTTGTTTCCCATTATCCATTACCTTTCACTAGTCTCCTCTTTTTTTTCGCTCTTTATCCCCCCCCTCCCTCCTCTAATTTTTGATCCGATCTTCTGGCTTCAGGCGGCTACAGTTAGTACACAGACTCCTCTCCTTCAACCTCTCTCCACCTCTCCACTCAGGAACAACGAGAACAAATGAGTCCCCCATTTGTCTGTCGTACCCCAACTGATCTAACTTACCCCCACCTTCCCGTCAACCCCAATGTTCTGTTCCCAACTTACAGAGTGTCACTTTGACAAATTTCTAATTTCTAGTATGGCTGGGGGACTATAAACAGGCAGTAGATCAGCATTGGCTTGGTTCTGGGGGCCCTTGTAAATTATTAGCCTCCTTGTAAAGACAGTGGTAGAAGTGCTGAGTCATTCCTCCACTGTCTGGCTACCATTGCATTGTTCACGATGACGCCACCCTATGATGATGATTATCTATTACCTTTCACTAGTTCTAATAGTCTTTTTTTTTGGCTCTTTATCTCTCCTCTTCTTAAATTTGATTCCCTCTTCTGGCTACAACTAGTTCTAGGCCTCTTCTTCTTCAACCTCTCTCCACCTCTATTTCATATCCCTTGTCCTCTCTCCCCATTTTTTTCTCTAGATTCAACTAATCATTAGATAGACTAGTAATCTTTTCACTACCTTTTCTCTTATATTTTCTTTCACTCTATCTCTCTCCTACTTGAATTTCTATAAACACTATTATCTTACGATTTAATTATCTTTAATTAAAATAGGATTTAATTTATATAGGACAATAAGGTGAATAAGGTAGATTTATCTTAGGAGTTGTCATATAGTAAAATTGTATTTTAAATAAAGAATAAAATCAAATCAATCTCTCTCTAACTTTTCCTTCTTTGCCTTTTGTGTTCTTCTTCCTCCCTCTACTATCTCCTTCCCTCTCCCTTGCATACACCTCTGTCTATCTACTCTCTTTATTTCATCTATTTATACCCTTCCTCATCCCCTCCCTAATTCAATTCCCTCCCTTACCCCCCACTCAACCCCAGCTTTGCCTTTCCCTCTCTCTCTCTTTTCTCTTACATTAATTTCAATATCTCTTTTTCCCTTTCCATTTTCTCTCTCAATAATATTTCATTCGCTCTTCTTTATTTATTTATTTATTTATTTAGAAACTCTTTATTAGCAGAACATATATACAGACAAACAATGGTAAAAATTAAATATAAAATTGACAGTATTAATAATCCTCTATAATCCCTGTATTTTCTTCGCCCCAGCTTTGCCTTTCTCTATCTTTCTCTCTATTTCACTCACTCTCACTCTTTACCCCCTCTCTCTCTCTCTTTCTCTCTCTAACCCCTCTCATTATCCCCTTATGACCACTGTATGACCCCCTTAATCAACTCCAGCTTTGTCTTTCTCTCTCTCAATCAAATTTCATTCTCACTCTCCTTTCCCTATAATCCCTGTATTATCTGCCTCCCCCTCCCCACTTCTATTAGCTTGTTGACCCGGGGTGTCATGGATTTTGACATCAGCAACGGGTTTGACACTCTTTGACCCCCATTAATCCCAATATTATTATTGCTATTATCATTATCAATTTACCACCCTGTAATCCAGTGTTATGGTTACTCGTACAGCTATTGTTGCGAAGCATAAATTAAATTATGATGTTGTAAAAATACCAGTTAGTTAGACGTAGGTACATAAATAAATATAGTAAAATACATATAAATTTTAATGTTTTACCTGTACTATAAATGAATAAATTTATGTTAGCTGTTAGCTCCGTTTGACTAATTACTTGAAGCTTTCTCGCTAATTTTCTTTCACTCTCTCTCTCTCTCTCTCTCTGTTCCCGTCTATCTTCTCTCTCTCTCTGTCTTCCTCCACTTCTGTCTCCTCTTCTCTCTATCTCTCCTCTTTCTCTCTCTCTTTTCACTCACTCACTCTCTCTCTCTTCCTCTCTTTTTCGGGGGATAAGGAACGTCGTGTGATGTCACACCAGATTTTTTAACTTTGCTTTTTCAAAACATACTTGGGGTCGGCATTGCTCAACCTTTTACTTAGGGTTGAGCTTGGCCGGCTGGATAGTTCTGTTAGCTCCGTTTGTTACCAAATGAATCTATTTAAAGAGACAGAGAGAGAAAGAGATAAAAAGTGATGAAGGAAGAGGCAGGGACAAACAATCGGAAACAATGAATAAAACTGTTTTAATTACAGGAAACAATGATAAACAAGCAATCAAAGTAGAGAATGAGAGAGACAGAGAGAGTAAGAACAAATAGAGAGACACAGAAGTACAGATTGATTAGAAAAGAGAGAGAGAGAAAGAAATGAAGACAGAGAGAGAAAGAGGTAAAGACAAAGAGAGAAAGAAAGGAAAAAAGAGACATAAAAAATTCTCACAAAGAGGAAAAATTATGTGCTTTAATATGAGTAAAGCTAGCGTTGCTGGCGCGTTGAATGCATCGGTTCTCATAGAATCACCGAAGTTAAGCAATGGAAGGTAAGGGCTCCGTCGTGATATGACAATGAAGTTAAAAGCGACGTTAAAACCAAAAAAATCAAAGGATTAGATAAAAAATATATAGACATAAAGAGAAAGCAAAATGAAAAGATAAAATTTGTGAAGCTTTCGCTCGTGGTTAAGCACTCGCTTGCCATGCGGAAGGTCCCTGGTTTGAATCCCCGCGCCGACAAAAATTTGTATTCAAAACTTGGTTACAGTTGTTTGTAAGGGATACCTTACGGTGCGCTCGTGTTGACCCAGCACCTAAATGGGAAGTATTGTGTCACTTCTCGCCCATCAGAGGGCAGCCTACAACACAGACCATAAGCGTCTACAGTAACTCCTGATTCATGGCTACGAAATAAAAAAGACTGTGAAACACTCATCTAAAAAAAAAAAAGAAAGAAAGAGAAGAGAGATAGAGAAAGGCGAGCAAGAGAAAAGAGTGATATAGAAGAAGAGAAAGAGAGAGAGAAGGCATATTATTATTCTGAACACGAATGTCTTAATGTTAGCATAAACGATGGGTCTAAGGAAAAACACAGATATTATGAGAGAGAACAGAAATTGCGAGAGAAAAAAGATACTTTCACAGTAAAGGCATATAAAAAAGAGAATTTAGAATTTAGTTGTAAAAGGGAAAAATGAAACGTAAGGTAAAGTGAGAGAAAAGGGAAGAAAAAGAACAAGTAACTTCTGTAAAAAAACATTGAAATGAGTAGTCAGTGCCACTCCAGGTGACCCGGGTTCGAATCCCGGCGGGATCGGATTTTTTAGGCTCTGTACTTTGGATGTTGGGGCCTACCCTAGCCTTGTGAGAACAATTTGGGCTAGTTGTAGAGTGGGCAACTAACAGTGCCGTCATTACGAAATAGATATTGGAATATAATGGTTGGTTGGAAATATGATGTATAAGCATTCGTTCTCGTAATGTCGATGATACCTACTAAAAATTGTGACATAATAACACAAATAACTAGCTCCTAAAAACATAAAAAATTTAGATCTAGAGGTGACGGTAGAGGGAGGATAGAGACAACAAAAGATAGCCGAAATAGACATAAACTTAAAAGGAGGAAAAGGGGGTATATAAAATAGAAGAATTTTCATTGTTGGCATTATTTCCAATGAGAGCAGCGTACATTTTCGGCAAATACGAAAGCTGTTGCAAAAAACAGGCACTACGCAGGCAAGTTGGCGATATTTCTCGAATTTTCACCACAATAATAATAAAAGATTAGTGATACCTACAGTAAATTTCGGAGAAAATACAGATTGTACTCGAATTCTGGCTAACCTGCCAATTTTAGTTAGGTTGATCGTTAAGATACCGGAATCGCGATCACAACAACTGATGTGCTGGTTTAAATATGGCGAATTTTGTGTAAAGGTGGTAATTACTTCCGAGAAATTTCTAATATTAGAAATCTGAAGTACCTATAGTGTTCGTTTTTGTAAAAAAAAAAATATGTTTTTGCTGCGATTTTGATTTTTTTCATATTTCTGGACATTTCATGAGCCTCCGTGGTGTAACGGTTAAGACTACTGCCCATAGTCCAGAGGTCTCGAGTTCGACTCCCGGTTGGGGCAGACTTTCCGAAGAAAATTCTGTTCCTTCCAAACACGTGAGGCTGACATTTCCGGCCCCACCCAGGCCCGCTGAGGTTAATGTGGGTAGCTGGCACGATTTCCAGCGAATGGAGGGTAAAACCCCCGTCCTGACTTGTTACAATAGATCTAATGAGGTCGCACTGTTAATTATAAGGGTTTCACTGAAAACCCTGCAACCAGGTCAGATAATAATAAATAAAAAAGTTCTTCAGGCAATTGATTTCATAATCAAATTGCTGTGAACATTCAAATTTAAAATAAATAGGACGTGTAAGTAGAACACCCAGTATGTTGGAACATATGCGGCAACCATAAAGGCACATTTGGAAGTCAAATAATATATTATAAACCTAGGCTATGAATGTAAAAGTAAACACTGTGAAATATATTAGGTATATGTATGTGTGTGTGTGAGAGAGAGAGAAAGGAAAGAAGGAGAGACTAGAGAAAAGAGGAGGAGGAAAGAGAGAGAAAGCTAGATAATAGAAACAAATATGAGAGAAAGGCAACTGAATGAGAAGGATGAAAGAGGGAGAAACAGTGTGAGATAAATAGTATGTATAGAGAGATATAAGAAGAGGAGAGAAGGAGATGAATAAGAAGGAATAAAAAGTATAACTGAGAAGAAAATTTAGAAGCAGGGGTATAAGAGGGAAAGATAAGAAGACAAGAGTAAGGTAGAGAGGGAGAGAGAGAAAGATAAGAAGACAAGACTAAGATAGAGAGGGAGAGAGATCGATATGTTAGAGAAAGAGAGAGAGAGAGAGATAGGGATATAGATATTAGAGAGGAAGAGAGATAAGGAGACAGAGAAAGAGTAAGAAGCAGAAAGAGAAAAAGATAGAGAGAAAGAGAGAAAGAGGAAAAGTAAGAAGCAGAATTACAAGAGAGGGAGAACTGTATGATGTAATTAATGTAGGTAGATTCTGCTTGTTTGAAATTTTACAAGGTAAATTAATACCTTCTACTCCTAGAGTAGGTAATAAGAGACTCTAGTGAAAGAGTTTTGAACGCCATGATGTCAGTTGGAATTAGTTATTTTTGTAAAAATACAATGATAAAGAAAAAAAAGAAGGTTGCCAGTGTCGATGGCGCGTGGTATGCACCGGTTCTCGTAGGATCACCGAAATAAAGCAACGTCCAGCGAGAGACGATTTCCTGATGCTAGCATTACGGCCCAACCCAGGTTGGTGAGATTTATGTGGGTAGCAGGTTTGTGAGTTTTTTGTGAATGGAGGGGAACACCCTAGTCGTGATATGACCAACACACAACACATACAGGCGGTTTGAAGCGACATTCAAACCCAAATTAAAGAAAAAAGGTTGAACAACGATAAGTCAATTTCATAATCTCAAATTGAGTACGTAAACATTTAGTTTATTCCGTTAACATTGTCATTTCAGTATTATAGAAAATCGCAATTACAAACTACTTTCATTTCATAATTATCAAATGTTAAGGAAGAGAAAGAAAGTAAGAGAGAAAGATTGGAGAAAAAGAAAAAAGAGAGAAGAAAGTAAGAGAAATAGATTGAAAGATTAGGAAAGAGAGAAAGAGAAAGATATTAAGAGAAAATATTGAAGGAAAATGAAAAAGAGAGATAGAGAGAGACAGAAATTTACAGAAATAGATTGAAGGAAAAGGAAAAAAAGAGACAGTAAAAGAGAGAAAGAAAGCAAGAGGAAAAGATTGAAGGATAGGGCAAAAGAGAGACAGTGAAAGAGAGAGAGAAAGAAAGTAAGAGTAAAAGATGAAGGAAATGGAACGAAAGAAAGAAAGAGAGAGGGAAAGAGAGAGAAAGAAAAAGATGGAAGTAAAGAGAGAGATAGAGAGAGAAAGAGTGACAGAGAGAAAGAGAGAGAGAGAGAGAGAGAGAGATAGAGCGAGAAAGAGATAGAGCGAGAGAGAAAGAAATTTGAGAAATAGATTGAAGGAAAAGAAAAAAAAGAGATACAAAGTAAGGTAAGAAAATTAAGGAAATGGAAATAGAGGTAAAACAAAGGGAGACAGAAGAATAGTGGGAAGGCCAAAAGAAGAGAGAATGGCCTCTATTGTTTGGGCCATCGTCAAGTTATAAAAAGATGCACACCTGTTATAAGTTATATAGTTGTATATTTTGAAAGTAATAAATTTGAAAAGTTTTTTAATAAATTCTCCCCAAAAGTCCTCAAACCATGTCTCTCCTACCCTCCTCCTCCTCTCTCTCTCTCTCTCTCTCTCTCTCTCTTTCCTTATATCTCTCTCTCTCTCTCTCTTTCCTTATCTCTCTCTCTCTCTCTCTCTTTCCTTCTCTCTCTCTTTAACTCTCTCTCCTTCTCTCTCTCTTTCCTATTTCTATAAAAATAGCATCTTTCCACGCCTTGATCTTACTAAGAAAGTAGTTCTTTCTCCTTCTTATACAGAGTGGACACAGAGTTCAGCAACAGCTGATTAAATTTTTTGAACGGCTCTGGCGGTACTTATTTTCTGTGTTAATGTCAATGTTCTCTCTTACATACATACACCCTCACTATTAGGTTTAATATGCAGTTTATAATAGTGTCTACAACATAATTATATAAACTGTACCTACTTTTAAAAAAATTGAATTGAAATTTCTCATTGCATTATTCCTTTCAATATTCGTTGGATTAAAAGTTTTTTCTTTATAGTATAGTATAGTAGTGCTTTATTTAGACTGCCGGCTCGAGACAGGGAGTCCCAGCATTATGCAGTTACCACCAAAAGTTGCACCATTACTCAAACTTTATTAACTAAACCTATTGGGGACTCGATGAAATGACTCGGGTCGAATATAATATTTTATTTTTTCTTAACTTATAAAAAAGTTATCATATTTGAGTTAATCACTATCCTGATATCACAATTACTCAAACTCGCCTTACTAACGCTGGACCCGCGACTTGAACCACCGACCTCCACGTTATAAGTCCGCCGCCTTATCTATCGAGCTCCTAATAAGGTCGGAAACCATAGATACGTATTGCTGTAGGTACTTAGGGCGGAATTAATAGACAACATCAATAACTTAAGTCGTTGGTAAGTGTCGATTTTCCCTATCTTACACAATACGCAATCCGTGACTTAGCGCCACAGAGGTATTACAAAAACGTCTATTAATTCCGCCCTTAATGTCCTTCAAAGTTCAACCATCCCCCCCCATTCCCCCTTCTACATAATATATATATACAGGGTCTTCATAAAGTCTCACCCAGGCCTAGGTTTCTCGAAAACGAATCAGAATATCAAAAAACGCAAAAACCCGTATTCCTTTATATTTAGGGGGATTGATTTTCAGCCAAATTTTTTTTGCCTACACGGCCCCAGTCAGGCTGGGCATGGACCAACTTTAAAATCTTAAATAGAATGGTATGTCTTGTGGCATATTGTTTTAAAGGTCTTATTAAGAGAAGTTCATTACAATAAATTTCAGTGTGCTACGACTTACCGTTCTTGAGATACAGGGTCGGACGTCCTGCGTAATATCCATATATTTTGACCTATAACTCGTTAACCGTAAATTATGGAGAAAATTTTTTTTTATTAATAATAACTCCTTATGACAAGACCTTTCGAATAAGTTATAACTCGACATACTCTGTTGATGTTAGTTTCTGGTCGGTTTCGTCAACCAGCCGGACGAACAGTCGAAAAAAATTTAACGAAAAAACAAATCAAGTTTTAACTTGTTCGAAAGTTCTTTCCATAAGGAGTTATTATTAAGAGGAAAAATTTTCTCCATAATTTACGGTTAACGAGTTATAGGTCAAAATATATGGATATTACGCAGGACGTCCGACCCTGTATCTCGAGAACGGTAAGTCGTAGCACACTGAAATTTATTGTAATGAACTTCTCTTAATAAGAACTTTAAAACAATATGCCACAAGACATACCATTCTATTTAAGATTTTAAAGTTGGTCCATGCCCAGCCTGACTGGGGCCGTGTAGGCAAAAAAAAATTGGCTGAAAATCAATCCTCCCAAATATAAAGGAATACGGGTTTTTGCGTTTTTTGATATTCTGAGTAGTTTTCGAGAAACCTAGGCCTGGGTGAGACTTTATGAAGACCCTGTATATCTACCTACCCTTCTACATATTATATACAGGGTCTTCATAAAGTCTCACCCAGGCCTAGGTTTCTCGAAAACGACTCAGAATGTCAAAAAACGCAAAAAACCCGTATTCCTTTATTTTTAAGGGGATTGATTTCCAGCCAATTTTTTTTTGCCTACACGGCCCCAGTCAGGCTGGGCATGGGCCAACTTTAAAATCTTAAATAGAATGGTATGTCTTGTGGCATATTGTATTAAAGGTCTTATTGAGAGAAGTTCACTACAATAAATTTCAGTGTGCTACGACTTACCGTTCTCGAGATACAGGGTCGGACGTCCTGCGTAATATCCATATATTTTGACCTATAACTCGTTAACCGTAAATTATGGAGAAAATTTTTCATGTTAATAATAACTCCTTATGACAAGACCTTTCGAACAAGTTATAACTCGACATACTCTGTTGATGTTAGTTTCTGGTCGGTTTCGTCAGCCAGCCGGATGAACAGTCGAAAAAAATTTAACGAAAAAACAAATCAAGTTTTAACTTGTTCGAAAGTTCTTGCCATAAGGAGTTATTATTAACAAGAAAAATTTTCTCCATAATTTACGGTTAACGAGTTATAGGTCATAAAATATGGATATTACGCAGGACGTCCGACCCTGTATCTCGAGAACGGTAAGTTGTAGCACACTGAAATTTATTGTAGTGAACTTCTCTCAATAAGACCTTTAATACAATATGCCACAAGACATACCATTCTATTTAAGATTTTAAAGTTGGCCCATGCCCAGCCTGACTGGGGCCGTGTAGGCAAAAAAAAATTGGCTGGAAATCAATCCCCTTAAAAATAAAGGAATACGGGTTTTTGCGTTTTTTGATATTCTGAGTCGTTTTCGAGAAACCTAGGCCTGGGTGAGACTTTATGAAGACCCTGTATACAGGGTGGACCAAAAAAACGTTTACACCCGTTAATGGTAGATTACTGACAACATTTCTAGGACGGATCTGGAATCCGTTTTTTCGGATTCGCCTTTATAACTGCACAAAGTGATTTTTTGCAACTTTCTGAAAAAGTCCGACTTTGGCTTATTTTTCAGGTCAGAACTTTTTCCCTGTTCAAGATGAGTTGATTCTAAACATTTCTGCAGAAAGCCAACAAAATTTCGATGTTACTAGCTACACTACTTTGTTTTTTACGGTTTGGTTTGGCATCTTTTTTACCACCTGAATAGAAAAAAAATTCTCATGTAAATTTTTTACACTTTGAAACACTCAAGATTTGCCCGAGCAAATTTTGGCACAGACATGGGCAAGTTTGATAAAAGTTGGCGGCCAACCCAAGGATGCTAAAAAATAATTTTACGATTTTTTATCACGTGATCTTCTGGGTAAACAAACCAGGTAAGTCTCAAAAAATGATGTTCAAAATCTTAAAAGTGTTGACCGTGTAGGGTCGTCTTGTACTCTAAGAGTAATTAGCTATTTATGTCTGATAATTATTTTCCTTGAAATTAATTAAAGGCCAGTCAAATGAATGATTGCTTGTTTCTCAATGATAGTTTTCAAGCATATTTTTCTGCATTCTATGAAATATTATCTTAAAACTTCTTAAGTTTTTTCAGTACAAGTTACATTATTATAATTCGGATGCTGAAAAGGCAGATACGCATTTAGCATATGGAGTTGCCAACAGGAACATTTGGGATCACGTGCAAAACATAGTTTACGAAATCTGGTAGCAAGAATCCTGTTGGCATTCGATGACCTGACAGAAAAACCTGGAATCCTCCGCAACATTCGACGGAACATGATGAAGAGGTTCAACCTTTGCATCCAGGAAGGTGGACGCCACTTCCAACAGTTCCTCTAAGGGAATTGAGAAGGGAGAGAGAGAGAGAGAGAGAGAGAGAGAGGAGAGAGAGAGGGAGAGAGAGAGAGAGAGAGAGAGAGAGAGAGAGAGAGAGAGAGAGAGAGAGAGAGAGAGAGAGAGAGAGAGAGAGAGAGAGAGAGAGAGAGAGAGAGAGAGAGAGAGAGAGAGAGAGAGGAGAGAGAGAGGAGAGAGGAGAGAGAGAGAGAGACAGTTCTGAGTTAGAACTAAGGTACTAAAGTCACCATTGGTTTCAAAAATTTGTGTGAGGAGAATCCATAGTGTGTACTATGGCTAAATAAAAAATGGCAACAGTCCTTTTTATTTAGTAGTCATGAATTTTTTTGCTGGCTCTGGCGTTCGGACCGGGTGGACTAGCTTACCACTGAGCTAATCGTGCGCGTCTAATCGTTTCTCATTGAACATACTAACACAAAATGTTTTTTTAAATACCTTTTTGGTTATATCAAATAGTATAAAACATAAAAAAGACTTCAAAAGTTTATTAAATTTACAAAATATTATCTTGTTTTTTTCAAGACTTCTATTAAGAGTTGGCAATCGGTAAATATTTGTTATTTAATTAGTATTGTTTATGATAGAAGAACCTATTTACCTGGATTTATTTCTTAAACTCTATTTTCGTTTGGAAAATTCGCTCGTTTTTTTTTCTCTCGTAGGGAAACATAAGAAAAACCATCCTTACATTATCAAGTCAGTCTCCCAGGGGCTTACAAGGATTAATAATTATGTGTATTGTGATACCAATAGTACCTATCTGATATAACTCAATTTATTGATGGTAATACCCCCAAAAAAAACCATAAGTTGTTGGTGTTACAACAGGTCAGATACAGGTATGAATAAAATATTCCATCAGATTTTTTGTATAACAAAAATAATATTGACCGTCGAGAAACGAACCTCGGTCATGCGACTAATACTCCTAGCACTACCACATCTAGCTAACACCACTGACAATCTGAGTAGCACAAAATTTATCATTTGAATTTTCCTAAACTGGCTGATGAAGGCATGTGAGACCGCAGTATTCAAAAAAAGCAATGTAAACAATTTTTGTAAACAATACAAGACGCCCTTACACAGTCTACAGCTAGAAAACTCTTAGGATTTTTGAAGAGTTTTTGGCAAACATCTAATAATTTTTCCCAGAAGATCACGTGATAAAAAATCGTAAAATTATTTTTTAGCATCCTCGGGGCGGCCGCCAACTTTTATCAAACTTGCCCATGTCTGTGCCAAAATTTGTTCGGACAAATGTCGAGTGTTTTATTTAGTAAAAAAGTTTTTTTGGGTGTTTTTTTCTGTTCAGGTGTAAAAAAATATGACAAACCAAATCGTAAAAAACAAAGTAGTGTAGCTAGAAACATTGAAATTTTGTTGGCTTTCTGCAAAATTGTTCAGAATGAACTCATCTTTAACAGGAAAAAAGTACTGACCTGAAGAATAAGCCAAAGTCGGACTTTTTCGGAAAGTTGCAAAAAATCACTTTCTGCAGTTACGAAGGCGAATCCGAAAAAACGGATTGCAGATCCGGCCTAGAAATGTCGTCAGTAATCTACCATTAACGGGTGTAAACGTTTTTTTGGTCCACCCTGTATATCTACCTATGTACCTACCTAAATTATTTTTGCACCTTACATTTTTTTTTTTTTTTTTTTTTTTTCTTTTTATATTTCTCACCTTGCAGACTTCTATTTTCCCACCAAGGTTTTGTTACCTTTGTTTTCATGCCTCTCTCAAATTAATCATCGAGATTTTTTTCCCTTTTGAAAAGGATCCCTTGGGAGGAAAAATATGGGAGGGAAGGTTGAGAGGGGTTGAAAGAGAGGAATGTATGATAGGGAAAGATAGGAGGTAAGAACAAAGTGGGAGGTAATGATGGTAGGGATGGATGAGAGGGATTGATGGGAGGGAAGAATGGAAGGGGTTGAGTAAGTTGGATAGATGGGAGGGAAAGATAGGAGGTAAGAGCAAAGTGGGAGGGAATTACGGGAGAGATGGATAAGAGGGAAAAATAGGAGGTAAGAATGGTAGAGACAAAGTGTTAGGGAAGGATAGGAGGGGTTGAATAAGCAAAATAGGTTGGAGGGAGTAATGGGAGGGAGAGTTGAGAAAAAGCAGGGGAAACAAGTCTTGGATGAGATGAAATAGATGAAGGCTATAAATTATCTGCCCTCTAATTTTCTTTACAAAAAAAATTCTACTCCCTTTTGAAATTTTAGATGATTTCGTGTTCAATTTTTTTTACTCTCTTTCTTCTGTATCTGGGCGTCCATGTAATTCTTCCACCACCGAGATTTGGGTATCTTTATTTCTATTTTTAATACCAGTAGGTACGTAATTCATAAAAAAAAATATAAAGAAAATGACTATTTAGACATTAGAAATATGTAATGGTTCAGAGTTACAAGACAATTATTAGGTGGGTACATTTTAAGTGCATAGGTACATTGTAGTACAATAATTGTTTGCAAATAAGGAGCCAAGTTACTTATGAATCAGTTCTGTTGAGATGAAAATAGAACAGTTCTGTTCAGATAGAAATAGAACGACTTCTCCATCATCCACTATCCTCCTCCCTCCCTCCCCCCTCCCTCCCTCTTCACTCCCTCCTCAATTATCCTATTTCCAAGAACACAAGTCTGCCGAAAATTAACATCAATTATTCTCTAATACTTACTGAAGAGCAAACTAGAAGTCGAGTATTTGAGTAACTTTCGGCTAGGCAGAATAATAAAATTCTTGATAACCTCAGGTGGAGTTTTCATTAGGAAAATGCACGAGCCATCTTGCTATAGTCAAGTGGTTCACGTGCTAGTCTGGTAGTGGGAATCCAGGTAGCGTAGGGAACTTTATACCCCGAGAAATTTCAAAAAAAGATATTGCCATTTTCCGATAATTTAGAGGTTTGTTTTAATGATATCATGAATTTACTTAGAACATACTGTACTTATTCCTTAGCAAACATACTTAGAACATACTGTACTTATTCCTTACCAAACATACTTACATCATACTGTGCTTATTCCTTACCAAACATACTTACATCATACTGTGCTTATTCCTTACAAAACATACTTAGAACATTTTACAATTCTTATATTAATTTTTCACCCTATTTAAATTATTCACCATTGTTCCTTTAGAATTCAATGTTTCTATGACATGTAGGTATATAATTTGTTAATAAATGTACCCGTATACCGAGCATTATTATTATTAACATACTGTACTTATTCCTTACCAAACACACTTAAATCATTCTGTGCTTAGAACATGCTTTCTATTCCACCGAGTCCAATTATTTTGCTTTTCAAAATCCTGAACTCATTGCTCAATTCTCCTTGAGCAAGACTTGAAAAGGCTGCCTGAATCCTTTTGTTGAGGTGAAAGCCCAAATTTTCTTAACCCTCCCTGGAGTAGCCTAGGAAGAAACATGTATGAAAGGAGTAGAATTTTTGTGTTTATTTTTGTTTAATGATGGAAGAGAGAGAGAGAGAGAGAGAAAGAGAGAGAGAGAGAGAGAGACAGAGAGACAGAGAGACAGAGAGAGAGAGATAGAGTAATGGAGAGAAGTTTAATGAGGGAGGTTAGAGAGAAAGAGAGACATTGAGGAAGATAAAAAGAGACAAGAAAAGTGTGAGAAAGAGAGAAACAGAAGGAAGGTAAAGGGGCGGGAGATAGGGGAGTTGGAAAAGGAGGAGCTTGGTAGACAATTGAAATTAGGAGGGGTGGGGCTAGAGTGAAATACAGAATGAAAGAGTGGAAGAGTGGAAGAATGGTAGCAAGAAGTAAAAGCAGCAGTATTTAGGCTGAGGGTGTAAAAGAGAAGATATAGTGAATAAGTGACAGAAAATCATAGGATTAAGGCAACAGGCAAAGAGTGTAAGGTAGAGAGATAGAGGAGAGAGAAGAACAAGTTGAAGAAGAGATGATACTCGAGGAAAAAAAAGAGAAGTAAATGATGAAAAGAATAGGGAAGGAGGAGAATTAAGGAGAATTACCTTTAAATATAGAAGGAAATTACTAAGAAAACAAAGAGAGGTCAATGTCATAACTGTAGCTTTTTTTAAGGTACTCCAACAATTTATAATAATAATAAATGAAAAGTTAGAAAGAGAATTGAGGAATGGTGCAGGAGACAGGTAGATAAAGAAAGAAGGAAGGAGTAAAGGATATCCTCTTCAGGATATGAGGAGAACTATCAAAGGGATTGAAAAAAAAAAAAAAAATAGGGAAATTATTACAAAGAGACAGGAATAGACATAGAGAAAAGGATGAGAGTAGAAATTGGAAGTAGACAGACAAGGAAGTAAGGAGAGACATGTAAGAGAGAGAGAAAGAGAGAGAGGGATAGATTGAAAGATAAAATAGATAGAAAGAGAAAGAGAAAGAGAGAGATATAGAAAAAAAGTTATCATTTCTGTGTTAATCACATTCGTGATAACACAACTACTCACACTCACTTTACTTTGCTGAATTTGGGACTTGAACCATCGACCTCCAAGCAACAAGTGCGCCCTCTTATCGATCAAGCTAGTGAGAGAAAGATATAGGGAAACAAGTAGAGAAAGATATAGGGAAGAAAGATTTAGGAAATTTAGGGGAGGAGAGGTAAAACGGCGAACCCCTGAGGGCATGTATCCAAACGCTGAATAAACATCATCATATTGTTTCTACGCAATTCCAAAACCAGTGTCGTGGGGGAAGTACCAATCTTATAACCAAAAAGGTAAGTTTTTTTATTATTATTTTGGAATAAATAAATGGAATTTAAAAAAAAAAAAATTGAGAAAAAAAAATCTCAAAGAAAAAAAGTGTCCATTTTTTTACTTTTTAAAGTTTTTTTTTTAATTTGAGTTTTTTTAAACAATTTTTTATAGATGTATTTTAATACAATACTTTGTGTTCAATATCGCTTTCAACTATATGGCCATATAGCGACGGCATTATAAATTAAGTAGCAATAATATATTGAGCTGAGTTCACAATGAACAATTTTACATGCTCATTATTGAAGTAATTTATCAACATCACTTACATCTTTAAATAATAATAACAACACTCTTTGGTGGAAGGTAACCACCAGGCGATGTTAATGCTCAGAGCATTTTCTACCACCTAACCCACAGAGTCTTATTATTATGTGTTCACAAACTCAAATTAATGACGAAATATTCATGCACTGGGTGGAATACAAACGGATCCCTACGCTACCTGGATTGCCAGACTAGCGCTTTAACCACTTGACTACCAGTGCACGACAATATTATGTTATAATATAATTTAATATGCAAAAAATAAAGAAAAATCATTTTAAAAAACTGCAGAACTAAATTTCACAGACCTCAGTAACTCGATTGATATGGCGGCGAGCTCATTACCTCATTAGTAAGATTTTTATGTACGGGAACTACTGGATTCATACCTGTAACAAGGAGAGAAGGAATTATCAATATTATTATCATTATTAGGATTCATGATTTTTATCACAGTAACTGTGGCGGAATGGTTGTGACTACTGCCCGTAGTCCAGAGTTCCCGAATTCAACTCCCGGTCGGGGCAGACTTTTCGACGAAAATTCTGTTTCATCCAAACACGTGAGGCTGGCGTTTTCGGCCCTACCCAAGCTGAGTGATGTTAATGTGGGTAGCTGGTACGATTCCCAGCGAATGGAGGATAAAACCCTCGTCCTAACTATCTATCTCAGACAGGACGTTAAAACCAAATAGAATCAACTGGTCACAATAGATCTAATTAGGTCGCAGTGTTATTTGTAAAGGTTTCACTGGAAACCCTGCAACCAGGTCATAATAACTGTGGCGAAGTACCTGTAAATGTGTTTCATAATATGTCGGTGTCTGATGTCAGTTACGTCGGTAAACTTAATTCTGCAAAGTTTTCTCACTAGAAATTCGCTCTTTTTTTCCATTCGACTTTTTTTGTGCAATATGATAAAAGGAGGCAATGTCAAAAAGTTCAAGGTGGCATTGCCACCTCATTCCACTTTTTTTGCAAAAAACCATCAAAATAAGGTGATAAACAACACATTAAATACAATACAATCGATATAAACACGAGCACCCTGGCTGTATGGAAAATTCCCATGATAAGGAGCCCAAAAAAAATGCCAAAAAAAAAAAAAAAAAAAAATGAAAAAAATTGAAATCGGAGAAAAAAAAATATTTTTTTTTTACAAAACAAACACAAAATTTCTCGGTAGTAATATCGAGAGTGGCATGATTTATAGATCTATATAAATATTGATCTATATAAATCTTTTTAAATTATAGTGGTGAATGTCAACATTTATGGTCATTTGGTCATATAGGTACACCACACTAAAAACTATAAATTAAAAAAAAAATTACAAAAACGAACACAATACTTCCTATTTCTCATACCTATTAGAAATTTTACGGAAGTAATAAAACTTTTTCTAAAAATATACTTTTCAATTAGAGTTTTCCTCCTACGCTCGTTGAGTTCCCGAGGCATAACCACCTGTTGAATCCACCACTGGTTACTTGAACTTCCAATTTTTCTCTGTCGAAATCTTTCGTCTAACATTTACAAGGTCGGTAAACATTGGACCCGTGTTATCTCAATTCTTCACTTATTATTCTCAACAATATCAGTTTTCAAACTCCTTATTTCTATTCTGGTCTCATCCAATATCAATACCTACTCAATATCAATCTTCTTCTTTCTTCTGTTATTCTCTCTTATCCCGCACAAGCAGGGTCGACTTTGTTCAACCTCATGGTTGAAGTCTGTTGATTTTGGCAAAAAAAGTTACGGCTGGATGCCCTAACGCCAACGATTCTATTTGATTTAACGTCCTGGATTAGGACGGGAGTTTTACCCTCCATTCGCTTAGAATCGTACCAGCTACGCACATTAACCTCACCCAGCCTCGGTAGGACCGGAAATGCCAGCCTCAAATGTATGGGAAGAACAGTATTTTCTGTGTGAAAAGTCTGCTCCGACCGGGGATCGAATTCAGGATCTCTGGACTACGGGCAGTAGTCACAACCATTAGGCCACGGAGGCGTAACGGTTGTGACTACTCAATATCATTCGATACCTATTCAATGCGACAGACGGTGGTTCGAGTCCAAAGTCCAGTAAAGAAAAAATTAAATCAAGTTTGAGTAACATCACATCATTCACTTTGAAACCCAGTACGGATATCATAAATATCATACTTTATTGCTCACTACTCCTTTCTAAACATAATCTAGTAGTTACTTATCTTACCTTGTATCTATATGTGTATTGACAATAATTATCAATAGCTACCTAAGTACTAGTACCACAACCAGTTATGGTACATTCAAAACACCCAAACCTATTAGATACTTACCACCCAAACCTATTTAGGTTTTTGTTTAAAATTTTCCTAATACATTCAAACCTTAGATACTTAATTACTTAGTTGCTTTTTATTTTCTCTTTTTTCTGTCAGTCAAAGTTATTAGATTGTAAACTGGAACTGACTATTATACCTACTATGTGTGCATGTAATATTATTTTCAAATAAAGACTATAAAACATTATTTAAAAAAAATACCTATTCAATTATTGATACTTACACAATTTTAATACCTACTCAATATCAATATCTGTCCCAATTTAATATGAATATGATATTATTGAATACTCTACTGCCTAGCTGACTAATGTGTTATCTGTGCCATATTGGGAAAAAATTCTTAATCGCACAATAAAATTATTAGTTTAAAACAATAATAATGCCTTACTTTATACTGCCCGACTAAAAATGATCAGTCCTATACGTAACCCCAAGACGATGTGGTTGAAATCCCGAAATGGGAAGATAACAAGTCAACTAGTCATGTCCCGGCTGGGTTTCGAACCCGCTAACTCTGGATTGCTAGACCGACGCCGACAACTCGACCACTAAGCTATCGGGAGAGACGTTATAGACATGGTCATGAAATTAATGATATCATTGAGGGTTGGGTGGTATAAGATGCTATGAGCATTAACCTCACCTGGTGGTTACCTTCCACTGAAGAGTATTATTATTATTTTTATATTTTCTTCCTCAATCTTCTCAAAGTTCTTCATCTGACTCCCGTCTTCTCCTTAGTTTCTCTCTCAAAGTTGCATACTTCTCTATTATTATCATCAATATTTATTATAATCATCAACATAAAATCACAATGATGACATTTTTTCAAGATTTGTCACTTAAATTCGTTTTTACATCGCTGCAATAGCTTCAAAGGGTGAGAGTTTTTTTTATCCTCTTTTCCGAGAAACCAGTGCATTTAATATTGTGAGTACGGAATTCTGTCAAAGCTTCATGGCGTGGTAAACCCCGAGCTCTTGAAGATATATGAATAGCATAAAAGGTGATATTGAAGGCGAAGAATGGATGGAGGAATTGAAAGAAGATGGAGAAGGAGAGGCAGAGGGAAAGAAGATGCGGAACAAGAAAAGAAGAGGTAAAGAAAAAGTTTTGAATTGCAAAGATGGATATATTACAAGTAAGGTTGCAGAGTACAAGGAAAATTTTGAAGAAGAAATAAAAGAAGGTGGATACATAAAAAGGAAAAAGAGAATTAGGAGATTTGAAGAAAAAGACAAAAAGGGAGGAAAGAAAATGCATGAACAGTTAATACTGACGCATTTTTTTTTTTTTTTTTTTTTTTTTAATTTTCCATTTATTTATTACAATTATAATATGTTACAGATTTTATAATGATTTAATGGTACCCTTTCTCAAAGTTAAAAAAACTGTGTTGAGAAAGGGGAGTTCAGAATTTAAATTGTGGATATATGAAGAATAGGAAAAAATAAATAAATAAAAAATTATCGGGTTCCAAATTTTTTTTTTTTTTTTTAAAAAAGTTCATTGTTCATTTAATAAGTATGTAAGAAAGAAATTCTAAACATTTGTATAAGTAAATATTTTTGTAAGAAGATGGGCCAACAGAAATAAAAATAAACATAAAAATTGCATCTCATTATATAAATTCAATTTAAAACATTTTTAATGTAACTATATATGTTGGATTCTGAAAGTTTTTTAAATAGAATTTTATGTTTATTTTTGACTAATATTGGGGGAATGTTGGTCATTTCAAATGGTAGCTTGTTTAATAGTATTGAGCTTATGTATATATAATGGTTACGTATTATAGTTTTATTAATAGGTATAGTAATAGCTTGTCCTTGTTGTCTGGTGTTAGATTGTATTTTGGAAACTGTTTCTTTGTATTTATCTTTATTCATGAAATAGATTACTTTATATAAATATAAATCAGTGATGTTGTAAACATCTAAATCTTTGTACAACATTTCACTAGAATACATACGTTCTTTATTTAATATTACTCTTAAGATAATATTTTGGGACGTTTTTAAAGTTTTTAAGGTTGTTTTATTCGCGCTACCCCAAGCTATGATACCATATTGTATTATACTTTGAACTAATGAGAAGTATAGTTGTTTAGAAATTTTTAAATCATTTAATCTTTTTAATTTAGAGAATATGTTCATGAGTTTTCGTAATTTGTTATTTAATTTATTGATGTGTAAGTCCCACTTAAAATACTTATCAATTTCTATACCTAAATAGGTAAAACTATCAACTCTTTCTACTGGTATACATGTACAAGAATTATGCAAAATGTTTGAGCAATTATGTATGGTAATTAAAGAATCAGTTGGTTGTCCTCTATGATTTAATGATATTGTCATGTACTTTGTTTTTTCTGGACTTATATGTAAAAATAGTGATTTAAACCATTTGTATATTCTGTTTATATCTGTGTTAGCATGTTCATGAATTTCAGCCCAATTTTTTCCAGTGTATATTAATAAAGTGTCATCAGCAAAAGTGAAAACTTTTGCTGTGCTTATAAGTGTTATGTTGTTTGTATAGAGGGAATACAGTAAAGGTGATAGCACAGTTCCTTGTCTTAAACCAAATAATGGTGTTTTACTATCACTAATTTCATTATTCAGTTTAACATGTTGTTTTCTATTGTTTAAATATGATTCAATCCATTGCAGTGCATTATTTTTAATATTCATTTTACTAAGTAGCTTGATTAAATTAGTTTTATTTACACAATCAAATGCTTTTTTAATGTCTAAAGATATTGTTAGTATTTTTTTATCATCATTCAGATTTTTTAATATAAAAGATGAGAATTTAAATAGTGCATCATCAGTCCCTAAATTATTTCGGAATCCAAATTGGTTATTTTGTAATATATTATTTTCTTCTACATAACTTTCTATTCTTGTTTTAACAACCTTTTCAAATATTTTACCTAAAACAGATGTCAAAGATATTGGCCTGTAATTATTTAAATCAGTTGATGAACCTTTTTTGAAAATTGGTATAATGGTTGCATTTTTCAGTATATTTGGAAAAATGGAAACCTTGAAACTTAAGTTAATAATATGAACTAGAACTTTGGATATGATGGGTTTAATGAGTTTTATTATTTTACTTTGTATGAGATCAGGCCCTGGACTTTTCCTATTTTTTAACTGGTCAATGTATTTTGAAATTTCTTCGATATTCACAGGTATAAATTCGCTCAACTCGATGTTTCCAAGATTCAATTGGATATTATCAAAGTCATTTGTTGAGTTGTGGTTTAAATTTAATTTAGCACCTACTGTGTTGAAATGTTCATTAAATATGTTTGCAGCTTGTTTAGAATTATTAATACAATCGATTTTAATGTTATTATTTTCATAATCTGTTATTGTTTGAATAATTCGTTTATTTTTTCTATTATTTTTTTTACCGATAAACTCGTTAAGTAAAATCCATAGTTTGTAAGGATTATCTTTATTTTCATTAATTTTATTTTTGTAAAAATCTATTTCTGTTTTAATAATAATTTTTTTGAGTGTATTCCTATATTTTTTATAATAAATGTTTAATCTACCGTTATTAGGGTTATTTTTTAGTTTTTTATACAGTGATTCTCTCTTCCTAATTGACTTTACTATATTGACCGTCATCCATTCTTTTATTGGTGTATATTTTTTATCAACAAAAATTTTACAAGTACTATTTTCAGTATGTTTGTTAATTTTTTTAATAAAGTTTTCAGTTGCTATATTGATGTCATTATTATTTAGAATATCAGACCAAGTTTCATATTTTATTTCTTTAATAAATTTATCTTCATTGAATTTTGAAATGTAAGTTGAATTTGTTCCATTATTAATATTATCCATTTCAATTATTATTTTTAAAAATATGGGATAATGATCTGTTATGTCATGTTCAATAATAGATGCTCTTATTTTTGAAGTATTTGATTCAGAACAAAAAAAGTGGTCAATACAAGTTTTTGTACTTTCTCTTGTGTATCTGTTAATTAAAGGTAACAAATTAAATGTTGCTAGTAGATTTAAATAGTTATTTACAATTTTACAATTTTTATTTAAAATGTCAATATTAATATCACCTACAAGAATTTTAAAATTATAATTGTCGCTTGTAGGCAACAAATTAGACAAATCATTTAGGAATTGATCGATGTCTATTAAACTAGGAGATCTATAGCAACTGTATATTTCTATTATGTGTTTTTTTATGGTTACATTCATTTTAATTATTTCACATGAATCTAGCTTATAGTCCTTTATGTTATTCAATGTTATGTTATTTTTAATGTATATTACGATCCCCCCATTTTTATTTATTGTATGTTCTGTATAGTATTCTGTAAAGTTATCAATATGATTTAAAAATAAATTATTCTTTGGGTTGAACCAACATTCGGTTAATATTATTAGATCAGAAACGTTAATAAAATGTTCCATGGTCAAAATGAATTGATCAAAGTTACAATTAATTGATCTTATGTTTATGTGTAGAATGTTTATACCTTGTAAATTGAAGTAAGGGTAATTTAAATGAGATGCAAATATTTCTGTCTCATAATCATCATCAATCATGTTGATTACGTCCATAAACAAATTTTAATGTTATAGGAAATAATTATTTAAAACTGAAAGGTTTAAGTTGTGTTTCGACAGTATAAAAAAATTAATAAGTTTTGAATTAAATGAACAGATGAACTTGGTTATTAAAATAAGTAGGGAAATTATCTTTGAAATATAGTAATGTGATAAAATTTGGAACTTTGATAGTTGCTATGTTGAACTGTCGTATTCATCATTATTCTTCGGGCGATTTTCATTCCATTGAGGATCCAATTCTTTCATTGCTTTCACACATCTGACTTTTGAAGTTCCTTCTTTTCTTATCAATATTCTGCAATCTTGTGTCCAAACATACTTGTGACCGTTTTCCTTTGCCCATGTCTTAACATTCTTCAGCAATTGATAGTTTTGAATCGTCAAATGTTCACTTATGAAGATTTTTCTGTCACGCAGTTTCTTTTCTCGTGCTGCTCTCACCCACTCATCTCTCGTTCTTGAATTTAATAATCTTACAACAATGGGCTTGATACTGGTCTTTGAAAAGATGCGGTGTGCAACTTGGATATGTTCCTCCGCATTGTTGATGTTTATTTCTTTCCCAAGATTTGACACAATTTTTGCTACGTCCTCGTCAGGTGATTCAGGAATGCCATTAATTATAATATTTATCATTCGGGATCTCTGGTTAAGCTCAATTACGTTCTTCCCTTGTTTCTCCATTGTCTTTTGCAAATCCTCGTTTTCTTTATCTTTTTCGTCCAACTTTCTCTTCAACTTCTCTATCTCTTTACAATTTTTACTCACAGTTTCCTTCAGTTCTTTCATTTCTACTATCATGGCATCGTACAAACTTAATTTTTTGTATATTTTTAAAACAATTTGTTTAGTGTTCATTTTGTCTAAATCAATTTCACAATCACTTTCACTATCTTCACTGGAAGTAACAACAGTTTTCTTCAAAGTTTTCTTTTTCGGTGCCATCGTAATAAATTTTATTTTCAAAATTTATTTTCGTAGGAAAATTTATTTTCAAGCAGGAGCAAATTTGGATTTCGTGATTCGAAAATTTACTTGGCTGAAACTGAAAGTGAGTGAGGACGAGGATGGATTGAAAAAGGAAAAGAGAATAAAGTAAAAATACATGAAGATAGTGAAAAAGAAAGGGGAAAATAAAGGAATTATGAAAGAGAAAAATCAAAAAATATAAGTAGGAGAGAGAGAGAAAAATAGGAAAGATATGTAGAAAGAGAGAAAAGGCTAGATGAAAAGGCAGAAGAAGATAAATTTTCTACACTGTATGAGCCATTACAATGTACAAAGAATACCCTATGTGGAGGCATAAGTTCACAAAGGAATAGACTTTTGAAAAGGTAATATTCTTTAAAGAAAATGATCAAATAAAGGGAAAGGTAGGTTGAAAATACCTTATAATATGAAAGTTGAAAATAGTAAGTCAAGACAATATTATACAAATCGACAGGTGAGAAGTTGTACTGAATTTACATTGTAGGTACATGATTATATGAACATATCTGAACAGCTGTTAAGCTTGTTAGATCTATTCAGCAGGAATCTCAATGGCAACCCATCAACTAGTATAACCTCTCAGCTTTAATGAGGACTTGGACTCAATAGTCCAAAGTGTGTCTGGACTGTTGAGTCTCTTAAAAATAAGTGGACAGTATTTAGTGAATCTAAGAAGGGACGGGACAGAAAATAAAATAATGAAAATGGGAGAGAAGAAAACTGAAAAGAAGTGTTCCAATTACAAAAAGTACCTCCTAAACCAACAAAGACACAAAAAAAAGAAATAAAGTATAAATAATAAATTGAAATCGGAGCAAAAAATATTATTTTTTTTACAAAAATGAACACAATACTTCCAATTTCTAATTTTAGAAATTTTTCGGAAGCATTAGAAAAAAATAGAAAAAGGAAAGTAGAGAGAGAGAGAGAGAGAGAGAGCGGAGAGAGAGAGAGAGAGAGAGAGAGAGAAATTATCCTGAAATAAATGAGTAAAATAAGACAAAGAACATTCTAAAAACTGTTTCTTTTCATACACGCACAGAGAAGGCGAGGTTTTACAAAATTCTTCTCCTTTCACCCTCTTTGCAAAAAAATATTTTTTCAGAAGAAAGTGAGAGCTAATTCGAAATGAATAGTTCTTCAAGAACACGTAATTAGATCTGGAGCTGGCACAGGAAAATTAAATGATGGAGGGGATATGAAACGATGTTTGTGATGGAGGGAAAATGAAAAGGTGGTGGGAGAGATGAAACGATGCGATGGAGGGAAAATGAAAAGGTGGTGGGAGAAATGAAACTTTGTGATGGAGGAAATATGAAACGATGAAGGGGAAAAAAGTGGAGGGAGGGATGAATAGATGGAGGGAAAATGAAAAGGTGGCGGGAGAGATGAAACAATGTGATGGAGGGAAAATGAAAAGGTGGTGGGAGAGATGAAACGATGCGATGGAGGGAAAATGACAAGGTGGTGGGAGAGATGAAACGATGCGATGGAGGGAAAATGACAAGCTGGTGGGAGAGATGAAACGATGCGATGGAGGGAAAATGACAAGGTGGTGGGAGAGATGAAACGATGCGATGGAGGGAAAATCACAAGGTGGTGGGAGAGATGAAACGATGCGATGGAGGAAATGTGAAACGATGAAGGGTAAAAAAGTGGAGGGAGAGATGAATAGATGGAGGGAAAATGAAAAGGTGGCGGGAGAGATGAAACGATGTGATGGAGAGAAAATGACAAGCTGGTGGGGAGAGATGAAACTATGTGATGGAGGAAATATGAAACGATGAAGGGGAAAAAAGTGGAGGGAGGGATGAATAGATGGAGGAAATATGAAATGATGGAGGGAATATGAAATGATGGAGGAGATATGAAATGACTAGCGGGTTGCACCCGCCATTTTGCCAGCCCATCAAACCCACACACACACCCACACATGGATCTTGAAATACTGTGAAATGAAATAGTTTCATATGAACAGCTTCGTTAACGGCACGTTTCGTTAGTGAATCACCGGAAAATTCCGATATCTGGAAAATGGTAATTAATGTGTACCTATTTTAAATTTGATAATTTTCTAGGTAGCTTGATGGTGGTTTAGGACGGGGTCGACTCTCACGAAATTTTTGCTATCTCTTACCGTTTGGGCTATTGTATACAGACAAAATTAAGAGGACACAGTCAGCCAACCACTCAGTCGCCCACAGATAATAATAATATCGCCTTATTTTTACTGCCCGATTAGGACTTTTAAGCCCCATTATTCCAGCAGTAATCCCAAGACATATTATTATGTGGTAAAAATCCCAAATGTGAAGATAACTTGTCATGTCCCGGCTGGGTTTCGAACCCGCGACCTCTGGAATCTCTAGATTCAGAGTGCTTGCCTTTACCACTGAGCTACCGCGACAGACGAGCATATAATTATAAATTATAATTATAAATTTCATATAATTATAGAAAACATGGAGGAAAATATGAAACGATGGAAATTGTGAAAGATAGAATGGAGTTAAAATTCAGATTCCAGGTATACATAGAGTGGGATGTTGGGCGTCGAGGCGATGCACGTGTTAGTTCCTTTTTATAGACTAAGGAAAGTAATAAAAAAAGGCAATGTAGTTTGCGAAATAATAATATAACAATAAAGATTTTTTAGTTTCACTACCTCAACAGCACAGACTTATGACAAAAATCTGGTAACGCAGTTGCGTAGGGATTTGGAAGAAGGAGAAAGATAGCTTGTTGGTTCACCAATCTGAGAAGTCAACAAGAGCTCTGCAGAACTATTTTGTTTTTTTTTTTACAGATTTCGTGTCCATTATAAAATGTATGATATTATGTGTTAAAAAGAGGAAAAAACTTATGAATAACTTGAAATTTATCTTAAACTCAAAATTTTCGCATATTAAAACCTACATGGAATTTAGCAAAGTAATGCTTGAAACATGGAACTATGAAATCATCGGCTCTGTTCCCCATGGATTGAATCCTTTGCATATGGGAGAATTCGCCCTCGTTAGAATGGCTTCTCTTGAGTTAAGGTATAAGGTAAGAGCCCGTATTTCTGGAACTGGATCGAAGATTTAATTTCGCAAGGAGCTCTGGAGAATTATGGTTCTCATGCATTAATTCAAATAGGAAATTGAAAACTGTTCACATTCGCTGCTAATGAAATTCACATTGGAAGGTCAAAAAAATGGTCAAAATAATCCCTAAAGACATTGTTCAAAAAAAGTGGTCTGATATTATGTGGGGTGTTTTTTTAGGCGCTAAAGCCATGTCAACAATCATGTCTCCTGAAATATCTACTAGATTTTTGTCATTTTTGTGACTTAAATAGCAAACGTAATTACAAGGTATCTTTTTCATTGGACAATATTGTCCTTCACCTTATGTTTTCTGAAATCAACAGAAAACTGAGGTGAAAATTTTTCATGATTGTTGTGTGCGATCTTCATTTGTTTCAGGTCTTTGAAATAAACATGATGTTTTGACACTAGCTTTTTCCTTATCCCACAGATTTTACTCCCTAATAACTAAAAAGTATAGAGAGCACTGTAATGTGTCACATTTTTCATCGACATTTCCCTCAACTAATTACGTGGAAAATAATTTTGATATTCAAGAGGTTGCACGCGCAAAACTGTCATTGTCTGAATGTGACACTCTACTCCAGGTACTCTCTGCTTTCCATATATTACATCTGTCTTTGATGGCAATTTGTAAATTGTCCGAATTGTACAATAGGAAAGCCCTCCAGAATCCGATATCAGTTTAGTTATAATATGTGGTGAGTGTCACAATCGAGCCACCACAGTCTTTCCAACCATAAAACGCCTACTACTACTACTGATTAGCTGAAAGAGTGGTGCACAAGGAATGAACAACTTTTAACTTTGGTCTTTTTACCGACTGACAAGAAAAGGCCGACAAGAAAAATGTGACAGTTTAATTGATTCAAAAATTTGCGGTTATAAAAATACAAAATGAACACAGCAATGAAAAACACGTGTTCTAGAAACCAGCCAACAACAGGATTCTTCAAACCAAAAAAAACGGTCAAATAGGTAAGTAGGGGTTCCTGTCCAATATGATATTCAATTTTGCTTGTTTATGCCTTTTAAATATGTATTTTTTATTGATAAATTATTTATAATTAAAATTTGATATTCAAGGTATAGCGAAAATTTGGACCAAAAACTGCAAAATTAAGACCTATGACTTGGTGATACAGATTTTATTTTTAGAATCTAGAATGTAGAAAAACGTAATTCCACCATTGAAAAGAATCGGCAGAACTTTTATAGATACCAGTGATTCAGTAAAAAATCTCTGATTCTAGCAATAATAAAAGTAAAGTTGAACATCACTATTATAATTCCAGAGGAAGTATTGTGTTCATAATAGTCAGTCTATTTCTTATTGTAGATAAGTGTGGAGTGTTTTTTATCATATAAATTCAGAAACAAACCATCCTCATCCTCCTATATTATTCAGAAATTTTGAATAATACTAATTCTCTTTAGTGGAATTTGGAAGGTAACCACCAGGCGAGGTTAATGCTCAAAGCATTTCTTACACCTAACCCTCAGAGTCTTATTATTATGTGGTTACAAACTCAAATTAATGAGGAAAAATTCATGCACTGGGTGGGATTCGAACCAACGGATTCCTACGCTACCTGGATTACCAGACTAGCGCGTTAACCACTTGACTACCAGTGCACCTATTGACTACCAAAAATCATCTTGAAAATAAAGGAATAATTATATTTTGTCACAGGGAAAACTGTGCGAAATCAAAGTAAAATAGATCGTATTCAGACAGGGATCCCAACTACTCCCATGATAAAATTTTCGTATTCATTTTTTATTAAAATACATATTTCGTGCTGCTGGAGCTGGTCCAAACACATAAAATATCCTGCCTGTATTATGGTTTCTACTAAATGATGATTTATGAATACCTCCTTCCCATCTAACATTTCCTCCTTCCCATCTAATATTTCCTCCCCCTCCTATTCTATCGTAGCTACCTAAGTTCTATTTCATCCCTCCCTCTTTCTCTCACTCTCTCTCTCCTCTCTAACATCTATTCCAATTTGTTTACCATCAATCTTTGTCCTTATACTATACGTCTTCTTCATTTCCATTTCTTTTTTTCCCTCTCTATCTCTATTTCTCTCAACTATTTTTCTCTCTCTCCCTCTTAACTTTGCTCTTTTTCAAACTTTCATGCTTTCTATTTACAATTAACGTTTTTTCATTCCAATCTAAAAAAAACTCTCTCCACGTCACTCTCACACTACATCTCTTTTACTCTCCCCAGTTCCTTCAAATAAATTTCTAAGAAATCGGAAGTACTTTTTAAAAAATTAATTTATTTATTTAATAAAAATAAAGGTTTTTTCCTAAGCTAAAGCTTCTAAGAAATTGTGTTCATTTTTGTAATAAAAAAAATAATATATTTTTGTTCCGATTTCAATTTATTTCTGAACGTTTCAAAACCTCCTGAGCAACTTTGGTTTTGTGTTTTTTCTCTCTCCTTCACTACAATTATGACCCCTAAACTGTACTTTGACCCCACCCAACATGGATTCCCCGGGGAGAAAGAAAGAGAGAGAGAGATATAGAAACCCCATACTGAGAATTCCTCCTTTTATATTTTCACTGTGATCATTTTTCTACTTACCTCTTCTTTGGTTCCTATTCGTCTATCAAACACCCATTGTTTCTCTCTCCTTTTCTCTCACTCCTACGATCCCTTTTTCTATCTCTGTCCCCCTCTCTCTCTCTCCTCTTCCTCTCTCTTTCTCCTTTCCTCGCACTCCCACTCTATCTTTCTCTATTACTCTCCGTCTCTCTCTCTCCCTCTCTCTCTCTTTCCCTCTTTCTCTCTCTCTTTCCCTCTCTCTCTCTCTTTTCCCTCTCTCTCTCTCTCTTTCCCTCTCTCTCTCTCTTTCCCTCTCTCTCTCTCTCTTTCCCTCTCTCCTTTCCTCGTATTGCCACTCTCGCTTTCTCTATATTTCTCCCTCTCTCTTTTCCTCCTTTTCTTTTTATCTTACTCTCCCTTGTCTATCTCTCTTTCCCTCTCTCCGTTCCTCGTATTCCTACTCTCCCTTTCTCTATTATTCTCCCTCTTTCTTTCACTCCTTTTCTTTTTCTCTTTCTCTCCCCTTTACTATATCTCTCTATCACCATCTCTGTATCTTTATCTCTCTCTCTGTTTCTCATCCCTCCTGTTCATATTCTTACTTTTTTACCAAGTTATGAATTATTCTTTCTCATTTCTCTCCCTATCATTTTTCCAAGTTAATTATACGTTTCTCACTTATAGAAAGGAAAGTAATTCCTGTCCATTTTCTGATCGAGGGATTAGGAAAGTCGTGTGATAATTACACTTCTCCTAATTTTCTTTTTTTTCTTATAAAGATGAGTAATGTACAGCCTTTGTAATTTTGTATTCAGAAAATAATAGCTACTTATAACGCTTGTGGTTTGTGTTGCCGATTCCGTAGTATACCTCCCCTGTCCCCTCTGATGAGCCAGAAGTGACACAATACTTCCCAATTATGTGCTGCGTCAACACGAGTGCACCAAAAATGTCCCCTACATAAATCTGTCACAAAATAAAGCTCAAGCATCAGCGAATTCCAAAAAGTGTTTTTTACCTTTGAAATATAACTGTGCCTCTCATAACTTCTAATCCCCCATTTTTCCTCTTTCTGCCACCTATTCCTCTCACGTCTCCTCCATAATGATTCCCCCCCCTCTGGTTTGTCTATTACCGGTAAAATGTGTCAGTCCCCCCTGTGGTGAGTTATATAATTATCTTCCCCCTAAATATGCTCTCCCTTTTCGTTTCACCTCTCACAAATTCTGTGTTCTACACTCCTGTTGTCCTTCTTCGCCTTTCTCCTTCGTATGTTTTCGCCTGATCTCTTTCTCTAAATTTCAGTTTTTCTTCAATACTATCTTCCTATTTTTCACAAGTACCAACATTTCAGGTGCATAACTACATAGCAGACATTTTTCTATCCGGTCGATTGAACTGGTGCACTACAACACATGCTGGCCTCCATGACATTAACCTAAAATCTTTTATATATGTTATCATATTTGCATTATTCACTTGCGTGATATCACAACTATTCAAACTAGCTTTAACCAGGACTTGAACCACAGACCTCCAGGTTACAAGTCCGCCGCCTTATCGATCAAGCTACTGAGGTTGGTTAATCTTTAATATTTAGATATATCCATTCAGTCTACCTTCTGCAGATACACTTCTGGTCGGCGCGTCATTGGATTAATAATGTCTTATCCTTCACTTGTTTCTGTCCAGGGTGGCTTACGAGGGACGCCCTAGCAGTTGTAGAGACATTGGGTTGACAATCATTTCTAAGGTTGTGCAGGAATTTTACTGCAGGATGCCATTCATTCCGCAAACCCTTTACTTTTCATTTATTTATTTACCTACAATGTATTAATAAGATATACTATTTACAACACAAATATTTAGAAATTAAAATACAATATAATAGAAGAAAAATCTGGTGTAAACATCACACGACTTTCCTTATACCCCAAAAAGGAGTCGAATTCCGCCACTGGTGACTCAACGGTAACAGATAACTATAAACCAATGCCAAATTCGTAATCAGCACTTCAAAATCATTGAATTTGATATGTCACAACCCCCATGTAGGATGAATAATAAAAAAGTTAGTCAAAGCGTGTCCCCCCCAAATACCGGTAAATTGGGGCCGAGTTCCAAAAAGTTCAAGATATCAAAAAAATGATCAGAATAGACCCCTATTATTTTTTTAATCTAAGAAAATGTTGTTCTCTATAAAATTTTGTATCTTTAACCAATTTAAAGAAGCGGCGCTTGCGGCTAGCATTTGCGGCCCTGTGGCCGCAGAATGCGGCCGATTTCAACCAAAAGTTTCGTGGTTCGTCTGGTGTATAAAATTAATTCGCATACCAAATTTCAAGTCTCTAGCTTTTACCGTTCTTGAGATATCCTGTTCCCCACACACACAGACAGACAGACAGACAGACAGACAGACAGACAGACGCACGGACCAATGGCTGAAAACAACTTTTTTGGTATCCTGAGGCCATGATTCGTCCAGAAATGTGAAAAACTGGGTAGGTCAAATTTTCGACGAATACAATACTTTCCTTATTATAAGATAAGGAAAGTAAAAAAAATAAATAAATCTTATACGTAATATAATTATTATGTCCTAACTGAAGGGCGCGGTTTTTGCCTTTGGCAATCTTTTCCACCCAACCCTTTCTTTTTCATACGGACTTGGGACCGGCTTTTAATGTGCTTTCAATGCTTTCAATGCCTAAGGCATTCCCTGCCACTCTCCCGAAAGTACTGCCACACTCGCCCCGGATTACAAAACAATTGTAATTAAAAATTAATATTAGGTATTTTTTTTTTGTGTAGGAAGTTTTTTTTTTAATTTATTGTTATTAATTTTTTGTTTATGATGGTTTTGTAAAAAAAGTGTAAATAAATAAAAATAAATGAAACTTTCTCTCACTCTCAAAATCCATTCCTTCCCTAATAGGATACTTTTTCTTTTCCCTTTCTCAATACTTGTTCCCCTTACCCTTCACCTCCAGAACCCTTTCCCCTCTCCACCTCCCCTCTCCTCTCCAGAATCTTCTCTCACATGAAGAAATTTCGTCAGCGAAAAACGCATCGTCCTGTTTTCCTCCTTCCCTAGCTCGGGAGTAAAGTTGGCTTCTTTTTGACATGGGTTGCTCTCGCTCCGACTCAACGTGCTAGCCTGTGTTCTGTCATCCTGACTCGAGTTGCCGGCGGCCATTTTGTTTTGTTTCATGCTGACTTGAACTTTCAGTGACTAGCGGCCACGGGGTCTGTTTCTGCTGACGGAATCCTCTTCAGCTACCAGCTTCACTCTTCAGTCATTGGTGTTCAATTTGTTGTCACTGTTTTTTCATTCTCATTTTAAGTTTTCACAAAAAAGTTAATCTGTATGTGCCGATTATAGTATCTGGATTGTCCAGACAACGAATTTGTAACTTGGAAATCCGTGTTTCTAGTCCCAAGTTTGACCATTATTTAGTAAGGCAAGTTTGAGTAATCGTATCACTATTGCGATGAACACAAGTACATAGTTCTATACCATAGTTACATACCATATAAGTATCTCACAAATTGCCTTTTTAACATCACAAAAAAAAAAATACTCTTTTATCTTACCTATGATCTAGGATTCTAGGTATGGCTAATCCACTGACTTCAGTTGGAGATTTAGGTTCGGTCTGTCTTCATTTTACAAACTTATATCGACTAGAAATTTGATCGACTAGAAATTTGATAGACTAGAATTTTGATAGACTAGAGAATTTCGATGTGGAAAATTTTGAAATCCGAGCAGAGGACTTGTAGTCACAAGGTCTCGTGCCTGACGGTATGTCTGCAATAGTATGTACTTGCTTTCAGCCTCCCCGGCGTAGTGGTTATGACTACTGCCTGTAGTCCAGAGTTCCCGAGATCAACTCTCGGTTGGAGCAGACTTTTGGACGAAAATTCTGTTCCATCCAAACACGTGAGGCTGGCATTTCCGACCCTACCCAGGTTGGGTGAGGTAAATAAAACCGCCGTCCTAACTATCTATCTCAGTCAGGACGTTAAAACCAAATAGAATCAACTGGTCACAATAGATCTAATTAGGTCGCAGTGTTAATTGTAAGGGTTTCACTGAAAACCCTGCAACCAAGTCAGATAATAATAAAATGTCCTACTTGCTTTAAAAATGTGTAGCAAGTTCATACATCATAACGATAATGTATGTCTATGATAATTGAGTCCTACGTAAGTTGAACATACCATAAGAGTAAAAAAAATAATTATATCTTCCTTCAAGTACTTCCTTCTAGTACTAATAAGAGCAACGACAACTTTTCTAATATTACCCTGAGTTACAGGTAAAAGTGTGCTCTTCTTTCAGCCTACTTGGGTGGCACATCATCCATTAAAATGATAAAAGTTTTCAAACGTCACCTTGTCCATGAACTGTCGAAAAATAAAAGTTGGAGGAAACTTTCTGTGATACATCATTAATACTGACATACGTACGAGGCAACTCTCATGTTACGTTCAAACTACATTTATTTGTACCACTTGTATGCTTGAACAGTCTGGTTGGGGGACTATAAATAGGGAGTAGACCAGCAGCCTGGCGGGGGGACTATAAACAGGGAGTAGACCAGCAGTCTGGCTGGGGGACTAAAAAAAACGAGTAGACCAGCAGTCTGGCTGGGGGAATATAAACAGGGAGCAGACCAGCAGTCTGGCTGGGGCACTATAAACAGTGACTAGACCAGCAGTCTGGCTAGGGAATTATAAATAGGGAATAGACCAGCAGTCTGGTTGGGGTACTATAAACAGGGAGTAGACCAGCAGTCTGGCTGGGGGACTATAAACAAGGAGTAGACCAGCAGTCTGGCTGGGGGACTAAAAAAACGAGTAGACCAGCAGTCTAGCTGGGGGACTATAAACAGGGAGCAGACCAGCATTGGCTTGATTCTGTGATATATCTCTGTATTCTTTATGTTTCTAGTCATGTTTTTGTTCGATAATATTTTTGTTTTTTATGTATATTTATATTCCGATTATTAATTTCTTGTCACATATTACTACCCTAATTTTGAATCTTATAATGTCTAATTTTTTTTTAGTATTTTTATTTTTGACTTTTTTCTGATATTTAAATGTTACAATTATTACTTTTTATTTTGTCATGATTTAGCACCCATATTTTAAATTTTGAAAGGTTATTTTCTAATTTTGTATTGTATTTTATTTTTTAACTTTTGTTATTTGTTACATGGACTCTTTCCGTAAATACAAGTGCCTTTGAGCACCATTACCATTACATTCTATGTGCAATCAACCATCGTGAGGATGTGGGCTTTTTCCATTAAACCTTTAAATTCTTGGAAAACTGCAAGCAGGTTCTAGCACATGATTCCCACTATATGCTTGGATTTTTCCTAATTGTATGTGAACACGTAGTAATATTGTTGGAGGGTAATTGTCATGTTCATCCGACTGTTTTGCATTTATAACTAAAGTAAATAAAATTAAATTAAAAAAATATGATTATGCATATTAATAATAGATTAACTTATTCATTTTCAAATGCTTGGATGTAAAATAGTCCCACACTAATAATAAAAAGATCATGTGGAAGTTATGAATATGAATTTTCTTTGCCTTTGTAATGTTTTTTACCCTAAAAAAAATAGTACCTATGGTTACTTTTTAATAGAAGTATCTTTTTAGTTCTTTTGATCTTTCCTTTTTTTTGTACAAGTAGGTAGGTATGATATCAGAGGTTTCCATTTGTAGGGAAGAAGATCAACTGTAGAATCTGAGGCGGCTCAGGGAAAGTCATGAATATTTATGTTATGAAAAACGCATCGTCCTTTTTTCTCATTCCCGTGCTCGGGAGTAAAGTTGGCTTCTTTTTGACATGGGTTTCTGTCGCTCTGACTCAACGTGCTAGCCTGTGTTCTGTCATAGGACATAGTTCAAAATGATTGGTTATTGTGAAAATTGAAATCTGGAAAATAATAATAAATTGTCAAATATAGGTTCACACCAGTAACTACATCTATTCACACCCTCTAAACTAAAAAATGGTTAGACCATTTGGGAAAGAAACTGATTGGAATTACGGGTGATCCCCGTTCCAATCATTTTCTTTACCAAAAAATTGGTCTGGCCATTCAAAGAGGAAATAATGCTGCTTGCATCCTCGGTTCCCTTCCAGAAGGACGGTCCCTGGGACAAGTTTTTTTTTATATTTAATAAAAATAAATAAAACAAATTATAAACCACAATCCCTCTAAACACATCGAACAAACTACCTAGTAGAAAATCCATAGTATAGTATTGCCATAACAACCGATATACAATATTTTATCATACAAACATTGTTATGTTTCCAAAGCAACAAGTAAACAATACTTTATCATATATTGTGATGTTTCCATAGCAACAAGTAAACAATACTTTATCATACACTGTGATGTTTCCATAGCAACAAGTAAACAATACTTTATCATTATTTGTCATATTTCCATAGCAACAAGTAAACAATTTTTATCATACATTTTCGTGTTTCTACTCAATTTAAGCTATACTATTATGAACATACCCATATATTTTGGAATTGAAATACAAAGTTAAACATAGAAAATTATGAGAGTCAAATAAATGACAAAACAAAATTGTGAATATTATAGATTATTATGAAAATAAAGTCAATATCATATTTAACATAATACTCAAAAAGAAGACAAATACAAATTTACAATATATGAGGTAGGTATCCTCTTCCTACCCAATGTACATTGAAATACACATTTTTTTTTGTAATGCTATCCTCCCAAGCAAAATTTTTACTTTGTAGTGCACCAATGTTACCAAAACAGTATTCTGTGTTGATTAAAAACTTTTCTGTGTAGGATTCGTTCACATTGACTATCAAAACTCGTAAACACTACATTAATTGTGCATTTAGATGCACATGGGGCGTTATCACTACAAAAAAAACTTGACTCGGGAAGATACCTTTAAATTCTCAGTGTGCATTCAGATGTACATTGGGGTGATAACACTACAAAACAAAAATAGTGGTTGGGTAGGAAGAAGATACATTTATAAAAGTTATCATATAACAAACTTGAATTTTCCATTATCTAGCATACATGGTACTCGAACCACCGTCCACCATGTCACGAGGTGGCGACCTCATTGATCGACCAATCGAGGTTGGTTACAGTTGTTACATACTACAAAAGGTTTATTAATTTAGAGAAGGGCAAGATTTTTTTTTGCGTAACGGAAGTAAACCGATCACTTACCTTGAGTGCATGGTTACTGTTACTGCTTACGACCTAAGCTTTCTTTTTCACACGCCGCCAGAAAGGTGAAATTCATTTCGCAAATGGAATGCTCGTGTGTAGATTATTATTGTGTATGGGGCGCTTCATATCATATTTGGCTAAGATGAAGAAGAAAAAAAAAAAAAAAAAAAAACGAACAAACACAAAAAATAAAAAAAATATGATGGAGATGAAATATTGAAATGGTATTTTTCTCGGAGTAATAAGTTTAGAAACACGTACGTTTTAACCTACACCAGAGTAAAGTATGCCAGACTAAACTGGAGAGTAAAGCTGAGGGCAATGCCCTGATGTCTCACTTTTCTGATTATACTAATTAAAATAGAGAGGATGGGCAAGGACTTCGATTGGCAAGGACAAATAGAGAGGTAAGTTGATGGCATGGATATTCCGAAATATTAACTGCTGATGAGAGTAAATAAGATCAAAACAGAGGATCAGAAATGTTCTGATATTCATATACATAATTATAGTACAACTTCTCACTTTTCTGTTAACTGAAGTGCAATTGAGAAATGGCTTTCTAGGTTGAGACCAATGTTTATTTTTTAACTCTGATTCTAATATTTTGTTCTTTCCACTCGGACATTTCCTTATCCACTCTCACAAATCACATTTGAAAACTAGTGTAAACTTTCATTAAGGACCAATTTATAAAATGAGATTACATCATAGATAAGGGAAGATGTTCCCGAGTTCCCACGAATTATTATTTTTATTATTAAATACTGTATTAGATATACATATATAAGTTCACAAATAATTATTACAAAAATTAAAAAAATGAAGGCAATATAAACAATAAAAAGGAAAAAAATAGATAAATATATACATATGTTCGAATCAAAGGGCGGGGTTATTGCCTATGGCAATCTTTTACACCCAACCCAATCACGCTGCAAATTATTTCGGATTGTAGTTAGTCTTCTTCCTAAGCAAAGTTCACACTAGAATTATTGCCCTGTGGTTGGCAAATAATCCATCCATGACTCATGAGCATAAAAAGAACGTTCTCTATTTCAAACTCCCCCAAACCCTCGTCCCCCAGCATACGAGGCAAATATTTAGACCAGAAACAGATTTCGAGAGCCTCATAAAGGTTTAATGGTTGGCTGTAAAACTCCACGTATATAGCGCCCTTGAAAGTAGCGACTATAAAAACACTTCGCACAAAATTGCTGTGGAATTTTCTATCTAATGGTTTCCGCCTTAAGCTATAGTAATAATAATTATTACATTTATTCTGTTTCTTTCTCTCCATTCTCCATTTCACTCCTTCTCTTTCTCTCTTTATTTTTCTTTCTTTCTATTTCTCTCTCTTTCCATCTCCTCTTTTATTTGTTTCTGTTTCTTTCTCTCAACTCTCTATTTCGCTCTTTCTCTTTTCCTTTCTTATATTTCTCTCTTTCTCTCTCTCTCTCTTTTTTCTCTCTCTCTCTTTTTTTTTTCTCTCTCTCTCTCTTTCTCTTTCTTGTCTTTTATTTTCTATTTTTCTTCCTTGCATAATGTCTCTTATTTTCGTTCATTACTTTTTTTTTCCATCCAACTTCTCCTCATGTGAGTTTTTTCATGTTTTTAGTTTAAATTTATGTTACCTTCATTTTCTCTTTTAAATCTTTTCCATCATTAATTTGTTCCTTTTTAACTTTACATTTTTATTTTAATCGTCGTTTCTTCTCTGTACCGTCTATTCTTTCTTGTTTGTTAACCCTATTTTGGTTTCCATGCCAAAAATTTTCCATCTTCTCATTTCTATATCGCCTACTGCAGTCATTAATTTGATTTCTGCTTACCTCAGCTCTTTTCTTTTACCCTTTTTTTTAAGTGACGTTTAACGTCGCTTTCAACTGCCATGGTCATATCACGACGGGGGTTTTACCCTCCATTCGCAGGAAACTCACAAACCTGCTACTCACATTGACCTCACCCAGCCTGAGTGGGGCCGGGAAAAGCCAGCGTCACGAGAATTAGAATTTGAATGGTCACCCATCCAAGTCTTAACCTCGCTGGATGTCGCTTAACTACGGTGTTCTGAAGGGAACCGGTGTATTCAACATGCCGTCGACGCTGGCTCTTTTACCCTTTAAATTCCAACTCTCTCTTTTTTTGTTTGTCCTCAAAATTTGATGTACATATCATCATCAGTTCTCCCATTTTCCATATCCCTTTCTCTCTCGCTTCCAGATCCTTGATAAAGTCGTTGTATCTCAGCGGTTCATTTTATTTCTTTATTTATATTTTTTCTATCGATTTAGTGTCAGGCGATAAAAAAGTGAAGTGATAAAAAACTGTTGAGTGTGTTTTCGATGGCAAAAAAATGCAAATAAATGCTGCATTTTCGCTTGAATTCACAAATGTGTTTCTATGTCGTTGGAATGCACACTTTTAGAAGTGGAATCCAATCACTCACTGCTGAAAAATCTGAAAATAACTTTTGAATTCTAATGGGTCGCTTATTTTGAACCAAAGGGAAGGGAAGTAAGCAGGGACGTGGGCATGATGAGTATGTTAGCACCTCAGTCGCCTCAACATTTATCCACTTGTGAGCTTATGATGCAATCGCTCACTGTGTGGTTGGCTATGTCTGTTGAGGCAACTTTATGAACCATTGCTTATAATTTATTGTCCGGCTGGTGGACGTTGAACAGAGAGAAGATGAGTGTCTCGCTAGAGGATTATAAACAGAGACCTAACTGGTTAACCCTCACAAGCCAGGCTAGCATCGGTTTTCCAAGGGTTTAATGGTTCGAAAAGAAATAGACCAAGTCTAGAAGATGGCTGGTCGCACATAGAAATATGTGGTTCAGGACGAGCCAAAATAAAATGAGGCAAGCATTTTGCACTGGATAAGCTCGGATTACAAACAATGGAAAGCAACATCGAGCGCGTTGAGAACAGCGACAGGCCCACATAGTCTTTCTGAATAGTTAGAGAGAGAGAGAGAGAGAGAGAGAATGGTAGAGAGGGAAATAGAATTAGTAGAGTTGAGAAAGCAAGGAAGAAAACGAGAGAAAGAGAGAGAGAGAAAGAGAGAGAGAGAAAGAGAGAGAGAGAGAGAGAGAAAGGTAGATGTGGTGTAAATAGAGGTCACCGTTGGGAGAGTTGTGTCCCAATTTGTCCCAACATAATCTCATTTAGTGTCCTGTACCTTTCAACGAGCGTTTTCCAAATCTCTGGGTCTGACTTCACTACTTTTCTCATTATATTTATCTCTCTCTCTCTCTCTCATTTATCTATTCCACACTCTCTATCATCTACTTCTTTGTAAGTAGATGATAGTAAGGGCACAATCACAAGATTGGTCCACTAGAATTAAGCTTTATGAAACAATTGCGAAAACATCTTTAATGTACGGGGCAGAGGTGTGGGCTCTTCGATACCTGGAAGAGTTAGAATCCAGCCAGCTCAACTTTTATCGAGCTGTTATGAAAATCTCTCGCTCTACACCCGGATATATTGTAAGGCGGGAGCTAGGTATCAAGAAAATATCGCAATTTATCATCAAGCAAGTGCTTTTGTGGTGGGTGAAAATTATCTCCCTGCCAGAAAACCGATACACAAAAATATGCTACAATGCCCTTACTAGAAAACACAAATCTCATCCGGATGAAAAATATAATTGGGTAAGCCAACTTGTCTCAGTACTGCACAAATACAACAGAATGGACCTCTGGGAATCGCAAGACCCTAAGCTTGTTTTGCCTGAAATAGAAAATATTTTAAAATTAGTGGAGCAGCAAGATCAAGAAGAGGATGAACAACGCATCTTACGATCAACCTATAGTATGATCTACAAAGATATTCAACCTGGACGCAACATGGCTCAATACCTCACTATAGACTCCCCCATGTGCATGCAAAGGACACTCAGTCAGCTCAGAACAGCAGGCAAAATCATCTACCTCAACATCAAGGGAGAAATACATACCATAGACACGACAGAGGAATGTACGCTGTGTAACTTGCATGTAAACGAAGATCTGACTCACTTCCTCACGCAGTGTCCTATGTACCGTGACCCCAGGATATTGCTCCTGGGTTCGCGAGGCATACGAGAGCTGCTGGGGTTGAGGGACAGATCTTCGATCTCAAAACTCCATAGATATGTTTTGGAAGCTATTAAAGTTAGATCTCTGATCCTTCTTTGTTAATCTGCATGAATAAAGGTTAATTTCAATTACAAGAGTCTTTGCTCAGATCTAAATAATGATAGTAGAATGTAGCTTATTGTAACCTATATGTATTATGATCTGTATGCTTCGTAAGAAAATGAAAACAGTGAGTTGAATACTGTTCAATATATAATTATGTGTGAAGTAAATTTCTTATACTTAAAAATTAATCATGTTGATGAAATAGATGAAGTTTATATACATAAAAATAATAATAATAATATAAATAATAAAATAAAATATCTGCAGGTACTTCTTATATTTGTATGAATTACTTTTTGGTGGTCATTAAGTGTATGTAATAAGTATGCCCTTCTTCTTACCTTTATATGAAATAACATTTTTCTTACTTTCTTATATTTAGTTATTACTTTTTGGTGTTCATTAAGTTCATAAAGTAGGTACTTATGCACTTTTCTATGAAATTATGTTTTTCTTACTTTTACACAATATTTTGTTTTTCTTATGTACCAGCCAACCAACCAAACTTGTAAATGTTTTAAAACAATACAACTAAACTTATTTATTTATTTATTTATTTATTTTACCTTTCTACTTCTTTAACATCCTTCTTCCATCCTTCTCTTGTGAATCCATTTCACCAATTTTTACTCTTCTTTCTTAAATCAAAAAAGAAGATATGAAAATCTGATAATCCAACCTTGGAATATTTGACGTTAGCTGATCTAGTTCTATCCTCCTTTTTTTGTCTCCTCTTTCTCTCTTCTCTCTTATCATCTTCCAAATTGTACTAGCCATTTCTAAATCGTTCTCTCTCTTTTCTTCTTTACATTCGGGATTTTTCTTTTTGTGTACCGAATTATCTTAAGGCTTCTTTTTATCGTTGTCTAATTTTCTCATTTCTTCTCCAACCTTATTGTTATCTCCATCTATCTTCTAGTCTTAAATTGTTTATGTGTTTACCACATTTCCCACATACTTTTTTCGCTCTCCTTCTTTCACCATACCTACCTTTTTCCACGCTTCTCTCTTCTTCTTCCAAATTTTATTCCGTCTTATCTAAGCATCTCCATACTTTTACATTCAACTGTGTATGTGTTTACCACACATTTAAACATGTTTCTCTCTCTACCTTCCCCAGTTCAGATCTTTCTTCGCCTTGTCTTCCAGAATTCCAGATTTCTTCTGTACCAACCTACTTACAACTTATTCCTTATACATATAACTCGTCCTGTATTCATTTGTGTATATATTTACCAAACATTTCTTACATGTTTTATTGCCTTTGCCTCAGACTCTTCAATATCCATGTGCATAATAACATTTTTTTAAAAGATTCTCTCTCTTATTAAAAGACACTTAATAAATTTAGAATTAAACTATCCTAGTTTTAAACAAAACTTTTTGTAAGAATGATATTATTTTCATTGTTTAATCCCTAGCGAACCGCAGATATTTTATGTCTAAAAATTGATCACTCAGTTTTTTATCCGTCAACTTCAAAAAGGTCCAAATTGCTTGATAAGTTTTAAAGAAGGATTCTATCTATACAACTGCATATTATGAAAAAGTTAACTTTTATTCAATGACATTGTAGAATCCCAACACTATAACACTATTCATTATAACTATTTCGCAGAAAGATTTCACTATTTTTCCTTTTTATAAATTACAGGTATGTAATAATAATAATAATAATAAAAAAAACAGCACAACTTTAGGTGCATAAAGTAAGAGACCGAAGATGATGGAATTCTACATGAATCTTGCCTGTCAACTGTTTTGTTTTTATTACATAATTGATTTATTTATTTATGTCTTCTTTTCTACATCTCATTTTTTTTCTTTGTCTCTCCTCTCTCTATAACATTATATACCTTTCTTTTTCATACCTATCTTGTTTTTTGAAAAAATTTCTTTAGGTTTTATTAATATTTCTCTATTTCATACTTTTTTCTCCACCATAATTATTTTTTTCTTTTTACTTTTCATTTATTCATCTCAATTCTTTAGCAGTTTACAATTCAGAATCATTTATCTATTTTTATGTGTGAATTTATTTCATTTCATTTTGTAACTTTTTTAGAATTCTTCATCTACTTTTATTTGTGAATTTATTTTATTTCATTTTTTAACTATTTGTTCTTGCATATCTTTAAGTTGCATGTTTTATTTTACCATATTAGATATTATAGCTTTTGTTGAGCTGTCCTATTTCATGTAATATAATGTCACTTCTTTAACAATTTTTTCGTTTTATTCCAACCTATTTCACAATTACTTCATACAGCCATTAATTATCAGATGGTGTTCTACTGTAATTTTTCTTCTTGTTCTTCATATTTCAACTAATTTTATTTCATATTCTTTCTTATTTTAATCATACTTTTGTTTTCCTTCTTACATACTTTTAATTCTGTTTCAAAGATTTTCGCATTTCCTTCATCTCCAAATAAATTATTTTGTTTTCTCTTGTGCTTTTTACTCTTGCCTTGACTTATATCTTCTCGCGGTCTACTTCTGGAATATGAGGTTTTGCATATGAAATGAGACGTCAGACTAGAAGAGAGGGGGAGGTAAAGAAATATTGTGCTTCCTTTGTTTCTGCTTTTTTTCTGTTATGAGGAGACGCTTTCTTGTGATTATTATTATGTATTTGTGTTTATCCCGAAGACACAGCGTTGCCAATTGATGAAACTTGGTGTTTTCATTTGTTCTAATGAATGTTTCTCAGCCTATTTTTATTTTGTAGCTAGGAAATAACAGCTTTTGTTGGCGGATAGTGTACAATGTTGCAGCTTTCAGTGGTATGCCTCCAACCGATGGATAAAAGGTGGGAGGAGATACAACATATCTGGTTTAGCTTTATTATGACTGTTAAAAAAGGGACTTTCTCTCTGGTCACAATAAATCTGGTTATGTCGCAGTGTTTATGGTATAGTTTCCACGGAAACCAATCAGGTCAGATATTTTGCTATGTAGTAGTCACCGTGGCAGAGTGAGTTAGCGCGCTAGGCATTGCACCCACGGTGACCTGGGTTCGATCCCCAGCGGGGCAGGAATTTTTCTGCCCTGTACTTGGATGTTCGGGGTCCACTCATACCTCGTGAGGAAAAATGAGTAGTTACTTGTATGAGTAACGACCAGTGGCGGCATTACCAGAGTAAAAAGAAATTAATGTAATAGAATAATTCGAAATGTAAAGGAGGCTCTTAGTAATGCTGCGCTACCCACAAAAATTGTGAAGAGGCCTTGTGCTTCACCACAAAGAAAATCATACATACATACATATTTTGCTATGTAATGCGACAAATTATTTCTACCTGTGGCACTGTGGCAGAGCGAGTTAGCGCGCTAGGCATTGCACACATGGTGACCTGGGTTCGATTCCCAGCGGGGGAAGATTTTTTCTGCTCTGTACTTGAATTTTCGGGGTCCACTCATACCTCGTGAGGAAAAATGAGTAGCTGCTTTAATGTGAAGCAGCGACCAGTGGCAGAATCTTAGGCAAAAAAAATAATACAAGATATTGTAAATTAAAGTGGTAAAGTCCTATGATTCTGCGCTACCCACTAAAATTGTGACATAATAACACAAAGAAAAAGCATTATTATTATTATTAAATTATTTTTACCTAATAATATTGATTCCACCGTATAACAATGTCTTTTTCATTTGTTTTAAGGGTCTGTTCATCATGTACAAAGTGAACTTCAATAGAGAAATTCAATACTAATAATGACACTTTACAAAATCATTACATAGGGCACAAGAAACTGCGCTATTTCTCTTAGCTCGCTGAAAAGGTATTGAAAAAAATGTTATAGAAGAGATAAATAGGTAGAGAAAAGACAAATAGATAGAAAATAAATAAATAGGTATAGGAAAGGAAGATTAATTCTGGAAAGAGTTAACAAACGTCAGGGAAAGAGCAGGCAAGAGGGACAGAGAAAGAGGAGGAGAAAGAGATAGAGAAGGAGAGAATAAAGGGGATTGGGTTGATTAAATTTCTTGTCAGCCTCTCTAATTCTGATTTTCAAATGACACAGTATGCCTCAAGGCCATTCTCTGAGGATTTGTAGTAAAAAATAATGATAGAAACCCGAGCTAAAGAGAGACAAGGGGAGAAAAGATAAAAGGAGAGGGAAGAAGAAACAATTATGAGGGAAAAGGGAATAAAGAGGAAGAAGATAAAGTCAGGGAGTGAAGATAGAGGAAAGATAAGAGACACAGAGATAGGAATGAGGAATCTGATGAGTTTGCCATTTCTTGTCTTTTCTAGTGCATTTTTTTAAGTTTTTTTTCATCTATGTCTTCTCCATCCATATCTTGAATGTCTTCATTTCTACATCTTTTTTAACACTCTCACTCTACTTGCTTTTACTCTTCCCGTTATTTTTCCCACTTTAAGATTTTTTCTCCCTCTATAAGTCTTATATTTTCCCCCCTTTTTCAACTGCATTTTCTTCTATGTGTAGAGTTGTAGACGTACATAATTATGTATCTCTCTTTCTTTATTTGTATCTTTTCATCCACAGCTTAGTGTATTTTTTTTAGTAAAAAGTGCATAGCTTTAGAAAATATGTCGAGAAAATCTTCTTCCCCCGTCCTCCCCTCCTCTCCCCTCTCTCTCTCTCTCTCTCTCTCTCTCTCTCTCTCTCTCTCTCTCTCTCTCTCTCTCTCTCTATCTCTCTCTGTCTATCTATCTCCCTTTATCTTTATATATTATTGAAGTATATCTTTCTTTTTCTCCCTCTGCCTTATTTTTCCGTATAGCTTTATTCACAGTTGATGGTGTCACAAGAAATTTAGCCATCTTTTTATCACTTGAAATTTTATCAGTTCTCATATTTTTCTCTTTCTGTTCCTCTCTTTTGTTCTCTATATCTCTCTCACTCCTTCTAAACTTTCTCTCTATAGATCACTTTTCTGTTCATTTATGTTTATATTTTTTCCCAATGTTGATGGTGTCTTAAGAAATTTAACCATCTTTTTATCTCCTAAAATTTTATCAATTCTATCCCGCTCTCTCTCTTTCTCTCCCTTTTTTTCTCTCTCTCTCTCTCTCTCTCTGTACCTCTTCTCTTTGTTTTTTAAGACCATGATGTTTCATTTTGTTATTTCCAGACAAGTATCATCTGGTATTTGTCTCGTGAGATAAGATTTGGACTTTCAAGTCCAATTATTCAAGCATAAGCCCAAGACGTATTATGTATTATGTGTTAAAAATCTCAAATGTGAGGATAATTTGTCATGTCCCGACTGGGTTTTAAATCCGTGACCTCAGTATTCACAGAGTGCCGCCTTTATCACTGAGCTACCGGGACAGATTATTCATCTCTCTTAACATAATCTCTCTTAGGAAGACAAGTTTGATTACTTTAGGTATTGTGATTAAAAAATCATGATAACTCTTTTATTTAATAATAACGTCATCCTTTTAATGAATGCAAAAATAGAAAATATCAACCCAAAGCTTTCTTACTTCATTTTCCAAAATGAGAATTTTTTGAAATGTAAAAAAAAGGTTTGCATAAAATTATTTCTAATACAAGAGTGGAAAACATCTTATGAAAAAAGGGACATAAAAATAGCTAGCACGAAAAATTTGAATACTGAAACACAAAAAACTTGATCTAACACAGAAAGGGAGGGCCTTTTAAATTTTAAACCCTGCATAATCAAGGTAAAATGTAGGTACCACTAACATATTTGAAGATGAAGATAACAACCTATGTTTGAATTTTCAAAGGGACCAGGGACATGAATTAGAAAATACAACACAGGCGTAGAATTTCTGAATAAGGAGGAAAATCTTTGTACCTCCTCTTCTTCACTATCTCTTTCTTTATCTCCCTCACAATGTGTATCTTTTTCTCTCTACCTCTCTTCCAAAAGACTGTTTTACCTCGATTATTTCTATATCCCCTATAACATTGCACTGGTAGTCAAGTAGTTAACGCGCTAGTCTGGTGATTCAGGTAGTGTAGGGATACAAATCCCACCCAGTGAATGAATTTTTCCTCATTAATTTGAGTTGTGACCACATAATAATAAGACTCTGAGGGTTAGGTGGTAGAAATTGCTCAGAGCATTAACCTCGCCTGGTGGTTACCTTCCACCTAGTTTATTCTAGGTGGAAGGTAACCACCTGATTCTAGTTTATTTGGGAAACTCTGAAGCAAACATAAGTTATAAGTGTGGTGACTCAGCTCTGTGAGTACGTATGACGGATTAAGTCAAGTTAGATAAGACCTCGCAGTATTTTATTTACCAGAATCTACCAACTTAAACATCCCTCAAGTATATTACCATTCATCATTGGGAAAATCTCTGAGACCTTATTTCTCTACCCTGATTTAAAACTATTAGCGTAATGAGACTCCCTGTCTCGAGCCAATAGTCTCAATAAAGCACTACTATATCTACTATACTTTGCAAGCAGTATACTTGAGACCAACCTCAGTAGCTTGATGGATAAGGCGGCGGACGTGTAACCTGGAGATCGGTGGTTCAAGTCCCGGTTTCCGCGTGAATTTTGTTAAGCGAGTTTGAGTAGTTGTGATATCACGAAGGTAAAATTGTTCCATGTATACATATTTGTAGAATGCCCTCACGATGAAATATTCAGAACAAAATTCTTATTTGAAAAGATTAGAGATGGGGAGGATAACACTATTCTGCAAGAAATAATGAAGGTGACTAACATTGACCAAGTTAACGAACTGTATTCTCATTCCAACTTTTTACAGTTCAATGAACTCTACGGAACTGAAGGTTAAGTTTCCAATAAAGTTATACAGGTTTTTGTTTCTGACGGTTTTGTAATTCAACGGCAAATTTTAAAATGTCCTATGCTAATAAATTAGGTCTGAAGAATGATTAACTCGGTGCTTTTGTTTCAGGTGTTATTGCTGTTGTTTTAGGTGTTATTGTATTTGTTGTTGTTGTTGTTTTAGCTGTTGTGAACACGCTGCTCTTCATTGCAGCAACTCCCCGTACATGAACGTAATTTGTTCTTTCTAATTGGACGCTTTCTATGGGACAGGCTGGACAGGGAAATCTCCCATCTCTGTCAACAATAAAGCTCTTGTTGTTAGTTTGGAAAATTACCTGCATTGTTTCGTACGGAACTCTATTAGTTATAGAGAAGGGATGAGAGAGAGAGAGTGAGAGATTGTGTGAGTGTGTGTGTGTGTGTGTGTGTGAGAGAGAGAGAGAGAGAGAGGGAGAGAGGGAGACAGGAGATGTTGCAGAAAAAGAGTGTGAGAGGAAAGTGGGGAGGCTTGGTGAGAAGGATAAAAAGGGGAGAGGAGTGGAAGAAGTCAGTGAATGAAGAGGTAAAGAGAGTCGGGGAATCAAGATAAAGAAGGGAGAAAGAGAAAGGTATGAGAGAGAAGGAGGAGAAAGAAAGAGGGAGGAACAGATAGGGAGGAGAGAGGAGGAGGAAGGAAGAGAATGGAAGGAGAGAGAAGGATGGTGGAAGAGAAAGTAAGGTAAGAGAAGGAGGAAGAAAGAGAAAGGGAAGAGAGAGGAGGGAGGAAGAGAAAAGAAAGAGAAAGAAAGAGGGAGGAAGAGAAAGGGAGGAGAGAGAAGGAGGGAAGAAGAGAACTGGAGGAGAAAGAAAGTGGGAGGAAGAGAAAGAGAGGAGAGAGAAGGAGGGGGAAGAGAAAAGGAGGAGAAAGAAGAAGAGATGAATAGAAGGGAGGAGAGAGAAAAGGGGACATAGAAAGAGAGGGAGGGAGAAAGAGAAGCAGAGTATAAACAGGAATTATGAGAGAGACAATGGACGAAAGTAACAGTTGAAAGATTTATAACCTAATTTGCCAAATTGTTGTTAAATCCTCCCCCTCTTTCTCTGTTCTCGCTTTCATCAATTTTTTCTCTTATATTATCTCTCTCTCTCATATCATCTCTCTCTTTCTCTCATATTATCTCACTCTTTCTCTCAAATTATCTCACTCTTTCTCTCATATTATCTCTCTCTTTCTCTCTCTCTCTCTCTCACATATTATCTTTCTCTTTCTCTCTCTCTATCTCTCTCTCTTCTCTCTCTCTATTGCTCTCTCTCTCTATTTCTCTTTCTGTCTCTCTGTTTATCTCTACGCTCTCTCTTTCTCTCTCTCTCTCTCTCTACCGCTCTTTTTCTCTCTCATACTCTCTCTCTCTCTCTATCTCTCTCTCTCTCTCTCTCTCTCTCTCTCTCTCTCTCTCTCTCTGTAATAATATTCCATTAATGTAAAAAAAGTACATTAATAATTGAAACATACGTCTCTCGTACAACTAATGCAAAAGTCATTGACCTGAGGGGCGACATATTTCGACTGACCCACTTGCTCGATGTAGCGCTGATGGAAAGCATTCTGCCGAACAAATACAAACTGTAAAACTGTTGTGAGATTCGAAAGTTTTTCACATGGATTCATGTTTTATTGTTCGTTTCAATTACGAGGGAAAAATAACAACAATGAGTCTTTTTGGTGAAAGTTTGTATTTCGCTAATTTTCCAAAACAATTTGGCAAAAAATTGTGTCCGTTTTGTGAGTTCCATCTATGTCAAGCTTTAGAAAGTAAACAGGGCATTCTGGCTCAAAATTAAACGGAAAAGTGAAGAATTAAACTGTAATCTACAAAATCTAGTGTAAGATATTTTTTTTTTTTGTTAGAAATTGTGATACTAATTATTTGAAACTTTTTTTTTTTTTTTTTTTTAGTGGGGTTTAACGTCGCTTTCAACTGCCATGGTCATATCACGACGGGGGTTTTACCCTCCATTCGCAGGAAACTCACAAACCTGCTACTCACATTGACCTCACCCAGCCTGAGTGGGGCCGGGAAAAGCCAGCGTCACGAGAATTAGAATTTGAATGGTCACCCATCCAAGTCTTAACCTCGCTGGATGTCGCTTAACTTCGGTGTTCTGAAGGGAACCGGTGTATTCAACATGCCATCGACGCTGGCTTATTTGAAACTTAATTATCATAATAGGGAGAAGAATAATCGTATTTGTGTTAATCACGATGTGATTTCACAAATTACTCAAGCTCGCTTACTACTAAATCTTTGCTTAACTTGGGACTCGAACCACCGATCTCCAGATTACAAGTCCGCCATCATATCGATCCAGCTTCCGAAGTCGGTTTCAACACTGACCTGTTTTTTTTTTTCATTTCATTTACTTGAACTATGTACATAGGTATAGTATGTGTGAAATATAATATATAATTAAATTAATTAAAATTATCATAATATTTTGAGAGATAATAATGCTGACACTGATGAAAGCTCATACTGGTGGAAATTAAAAATTGCACGGACATGGGTACACGACCCCGTCTAATTTATATTTCAGCTAATTATCTCCCGTGATATTCTGTTTGAGGTTTTTGCCTGTCTGGTGCACCTAATTTGCATATTCTCCTGCCCTTGGTAATGTCAAAAATATAATTTGAATACGTAATGCTGACACAAATCAGATGAACGCATAATTCGTACTTGTTTTAATTAATTTGAAATTTTGAAAGTAGGTACATACCGAATGTGGGCGTTTTTTTACCAGGTGTTTTGTGAAATTGTCCAATTAGGTCTGAGGTTTGTTTTTCGTAGAAGGTACCTATGTATTGAAGCGGGAAACATAGCTACAGTTTACCTTTTTCATTTTATACCTTTTTTTATATTTTTATACTTTATTAATGTTATTGTAATACATGTAAAGTCAATCTCCAAACGAAAAATTAAACTCATCGGTCATCACTCATCTCATTCAACACAGCGACTTCATGAAGAACATTTTTGAAGGAAGAATCCCAGGGAGACGTTTGCGAGGACAACCTAGAAGCTCATACTTCCAAGATATGATTAACATAACGAAAGTCAACTCCTACTCAACTATGAAGACCATTGCCATGAACAGGACAGAGTGGCTATCACGACAAGGCGTGATATGATGACATATCACGCCTTTAGCATATGATGACATGTGTATTACTTTCTCTATTTCAATAAATAAAGAGGTGCTATATTAAACTGTTAGCGTAATGGGACTTCCTGTCTCGAGCCGACAATCTAAATATAGCACTACTATACTATACAATTAAGTTGAGAGTACAGGAAACTAAGCTTTTTTTTAAGTTATCATAGTTATTTGTGTTAATCACTTTCGTGATATCACAACTACTCAAACTCGCTTTACTAAATCTACGCTGAAACTGGAACTCGAAACTCCGACCTCCAGGTCACAAGTCCGCCGCCTTATCGATCAAGCTACTGAGGTCGGTTATAGGAACCTATAAGTCATATCATGAATGTTTTTTTTTATTTTCATACATACCTACACTGTCATACGTACTCTAGACTACTCTAGAGCATACAATGTCTCATACATAATATAAGTATCTAGGAAGGTACAAGGTACTATAAAGGAATAACTAGGAAACTAGAAACGTTAGGTATAAATGTAGCATTTCAGCTTTTCCCTCAACAACTTTGAAAGTCTAGGTGAAAAAGTTTTGCAATCAATATCGAAAAATTCATTTCAAGTTCTGAGTCAATACTGCTAGATAGAAAGTATGCAAACTTTGAACAAACAAAAGTTGCAAAAGTCGACAGAAAAAGATGAAAGGGTTGTAGTTGAGGAATATTTTTGATTGGAGTCTGATTTTTGTTGTCAACTTTTAAAAAGTCGCCAAAGTGATTTGCTGATACAACTGCAGCATTTAGAAAACCTTTCATAGTTTTTTTTAACGAGAATTACATTTTTGCAGATTTTCTTATTGAAGATTTTTTTATAACTTTTATCCATCGAAGGTACTTAGATTCCTAGGAGAGGTTTTAAGTAAAGGCAGTTAAAGTAAACAGTAATATATTAATAATATATATAAAAAAAAGTTTCTAAGTATTTTTAAAATATTAAACATGCCTTCTCAAGTCTGAGGAAGGCAATAGGTGAGTTCGGTGCGAAGATTACCCGCACCTTTTTCGCATGTATGAATTCGGTGCCGCCGAAAAAAGGTGATGTATGAGTTCGGTGCGGTCCTAATGACTTATAAATTGATTGTTTTTTTATAATGTACACTGTTGCTTGTTAACAGTCATCCTGCTGTTGTTAAGTTAGTAGATTATGTTGTAGACAGTTACATTCAGCAAGGCTGTTCATTTCCTCCTTGAAGGCCATGCCTAGGGTAAAATACAATGAAGGCCATGCCTTGGGTTTATAGTAGGGTTAGGTAAAATACAATGAAGGCCATGCCTTGGGTTTATAGTAGGGTTAGGTAAAATACAATGAAGGCCATGCCTTGGGTTTATAGTAGGGTTAGGTAAAATACAATGAAGGCCATGCCTTGGGTTTATAGTAGGGTTAGGTATAATACAATGAAGGCCATGCCTTGGGTTTATAGTAGGGTTAGGTAAAATACAATGAAGGCCATACCTTGGGTTTATAGTAGGGTTAGGTAAAATACAATGAAGGCCATGCCTTGGGTTTATAGTAGGTTTAGGTAAAATACATTGAAGGCCATGCCTATAAGGAAAAAAATACTATAATTACCTGATCATCAGGGCAAGTACCAGGGCACCGAATTCATACATGACCTTTTTTAGGCGGCACCGAATTCATACATGACTTTTTTTAGGCGGCACCGAACTCATACATTTTTTTATTTTCCGCACCGAACTCATACGTAGCCCTGAGGAACGAGGCACTGTGCCCATCACAGCTGCCGCATTTCCTCTCTGGTTACACAGAGAAATCCTCTGTTTCAAAAGGAAGGTTGACCTTTTCTCTCCTGATGACTCATACAGACTTATACCAACATCCTTTACGAATTCTTTGGCTTCTTGACACCAAGACCCCATTGTTTCAAATGCGAGTGGCACAAAGAAATAATCCCGAGAAAGAGACTGGTATTTTGATTAAACTGAAGAAATATAAATCGATGGAATAGCACCTATGGTTTTAGATTTCCGAGAGTCGGAATTTATAATAATATCGCTCTATTGATACTACCCGATTAGGCAAATCAGTCCTATTATTTCTGATATTAGTCCAAGACTTAAAATTGTTTTTTGATCCAAATCCTAAATAAGAGGATAAATTGTCATGTCCCGTCCAGGTTTTGAACCCGCGACCTCTGGGTTACCAGACTGACGCAGACGATACCTTGTCTTGATTAATGGAGAGAACTAGAAGACATTGGAAAGGAAATGGAAGAAGTGGGAAAAGAAGGCGGACACTCTGGAGAAGAAGAAAAACAAAAAGATGGGACAGAAGCTTAATGAATAAAAGAAGGAGTTATAATGGAGGAAAGAAGAGGAGTGTGATTAGGAGGAGGAGATAAATGCTGACAGGAAGAAAGATGATAGCGAAGGTTAAATAAGATTAGATGCATAAAAAAGGAGGAGTATGAATAAAAGGAGGATATATAAGAGGAGGAATAGAACACGAAGAAAGATAAGAGAAAAGGTTAGATAAGATAAGAAGGATCTGGAATGGAGGAAAGAAAAGGAGTGTGATTAGGAGGAGGAGAAAAATGCTGACAGGAAGAAAGATAAGAGCGAAGGTTAAATAAGATTAGATTCATAAAAAAGGAGGAGTATGAATAAAAGGAGGATATATAAGAGGAGGAATAGAACACGAAGAAAGATAAAAGAAAAGGTTAGATAAGATAAGGAGGATCTGGAATGGAGGAAAGAAAAGGAGTGTGATTAGGAGGAGGAGAAAAATGCTGACAGGAAGAAAGATAAGAGCGAAGGTTAAATAAGATTAGATGCATAAAAAAGGAGGAGTATGAATAAAAGGAGGATATATAAGAGGAGGAATAGAACACGAAGAAAGATAAGAGAAAAGGTTAGATAAGATAAGAAGGATCTGGAATGGAGGAAAGAGAAGGAGTGTGAATTAAAAAGAAGATAAATAGAAGGAGGAGATAATACTGACTCGTAGAAAGAGAAAAGGATAAAGAAGATAAAACAAGGATAAATTGAAGGAGAAGTAGAGAGAAAATACTGACAGGAAGAAAGTATGAGAAAAGGTTAAAGAAGATACGAAGGAGTGTTTACGATGGAGGAAAAAGAAGGAGTGTGAATAAAAGGAGGATATATAGAAGAAAAAATAGAACATGAAAAAAGATAAGAGAAAAGATAAGAAGGATCTAGAATGGAGGAAAGAGAAGGAGTGTGAATTAAAAAAAAGATAAATAGAATGAGGGGATAATACTGACTCGTAGAAAGAGAAAAGGATAAAATGAAGATAATAAAGAAGATAAAATAAGGTTACTTTGAAGGAGAAGTAGAGAGGAAATACTGACAGGAAGAAAGATAGAAGAAAAGGAAAAAGATTCGAAGGAGTGTTTACAAAGCAGGAAAAAGAAGGTGTGTGAATAAAAGGAGGATAAATTGGAGGAGAAGAAAATACCGACGGGAAGAATTGAACAGCACGCGAGAGAGAAATAAAAACGTGTTGGTTTCATAAATATCTAATCTAGTGGAGATAACACTTGGGTTAGAAATTATTACAGGTGATGGGAGATGGTGGGTGGGGTTAACTAAAGGCAGAAATAGAGGGAGATATGAAATATGATTAGAGAGGGGAGAGAGAGAGTAAGAGAAACAGTTTGAAAGAATGATATCTATGATTAAAGCGGAAAGCAGAACTGGAAAAGATAAATTAATAGACAACGAAGATAAAGAGACAAGAGGAAGAGAGAACAAAACATTAGAGACGAGAAAGCAAGATAAAACTGAATAGGTCTTAATACTGGTAAATTGAGTCTTAGATTGGGATCTTGAGTGTTTAATCAGTTTGGGATCTTCTTGTTTTCTTTAATTATTAAAATATATTCATTCAAATACAGCAATACTGTATAAGAGAAGGCCTCAAATATCATAAGTAATCCCCAGTCATACCACGCTACCGAAATCTCTTGTTTTTTATATTTCATGTTTATAACTGACCACAATTTTATGTAAATGTATATTTGACCACAATTTTATTAAAAATGTTTTTTTTTTCCAATCTTATGTATTGAAATTATTAGTATTGCTATGACATAAATAAATGATTTTGGAAAAAATCAATGTTGTAATAACAAATATCATTCCAAATTTCAGTCACTCAAAGGGAAATTTAAAAATCAATTCCACACAAACACTTTCATGGAAAAACCGGTAATCATAGGAGTAGCGGCAGCCGCCACGGCCACAGTGGCGGTTCTCGGTTATTATTACGTCTACCAAACATCGTCAGAGGCGACATCATCAGACGCGACGCAGGCGCAGAAAGAAGAATCGCTGGAAGTGACGCTGATCTTGCTGAAATCCCTGATGCGCGACCCAACGAAGGACTTGGCGCACCGCGCTACCACCGTATCGTGGTCCCTGTACACGGAATTGTTCAATCAGGGGAAGGATGCTTTGCTGTACGAGTGGCGGAGTCAGGGATCACGGAGGAAGATTTATGAGGTGGAAGACGCGGAAATTCTGACGGATTTGGTACCCGTTGTGGAGAGGCAGGGATATTCAGTGGTATGAGCCTTCAGTATTTTATGTTTTTTTTTATACTTACTTTCCACACCATCGAGGTACTTTGAAGAATTTAAGGATTGGGCTTCGTTAGTAGGCACTCATCATAGTCTTACCGGCACATTCTCATGCCCTACAGTCACTCCTTTTTGTTCTTCTGGTCGGCTATCTATAGAGACATGATTAGTTATCTCAAAATATCCTATTTTTGGGGGTTTGACTACAGAATTATACGAAATGATCTTATTGTTGGAAAGATGGGACTCATTTTAGTCCTAATCGGGCAGTATCGATAAATGATTCTATATTGTTATTCTCATAGAAGTCAGAGTAGATCTGGAAATAACATGTCCAGTTTCTCCACCACTCAGGTTACGACGAAGAAGATCTGTCCCTGCCGTGAGTGTTGTGAGGATGAGCTGTACAGCGCCTTGGCAATAGAACCCACGAAAGCCAGTGAAGTAGGCAAGTTGCTGACTGCAGAAATGAAACTAATAGCAATAGTCGATCCAACTCTGTCCAAATCTGAACTGAATAATAACAAATAGAGCCAAGTTTAGGGATCTATCAGCATACTAATCAGAATGATTCATCAATTTGAATCAGAACATTCAAGATTTGTCTGAACACTACTGAACAGCTTTGAAGAAGATAAAACTGGGAATTAATAATTAGGGACATGTCCAGATATCTATCAGCATAGGTAGTGTCAGATCAGAATGAGTCGGAACAACGAGAGCCAAGTCAAAATATCAGTCGGCATAATTCAAGTTCAAATTGAATCAGCACATCTCTATCCAAGTCAGAATAACTCTGAATAACTAGCGCCAAAGGATGGTGAGTCAACTATAAGCAAGTCTACAGATCAGTCAGCATATACGCAAATCTAATTGGACCAGAAGAGCTAGAGGAACTTCAAAATGAGTCAGCAAAGCCAGAGGCATAAATTAATATGGTTTGCAGACAAATATTCATACATAGTTACATAAATATGTATCTCATTAGCAATGAAAATGTATCTCATACAATCGGTCATTTTAGATTGTTGGAAAACAGATGAAATCTCAAGAAGAACAAACTGGTTCTTCTTCTTTACTTGCTTTTGCAGGTAATAAGGTTTTTTTGAACATGGTGTTTATATTAAACATTCTAATATGGATTTATTATTGTAACACTTTCATATGTCTAATATTTAAATTTCGGTGACTTATTTTTTCCCGACTCGAGTTTCGATAGCGTTCCCTTGATAGCGTCTATGAAATAGACGAGTCGGGAAAAAGTAAGTCACCGAAATTTGAATCTTAGACATATAAAAGTGTTACAATAATAAAACAAGGTAATAAGATTTCATGTGAGGCATCAAGAGTTTTCCTTTGCTTAGTGCTCCATGGGTTTTTTTACAGAGTGAAATTTGCAGTTCGGTCGATTCGACCCACTATCAAGAGATGGGCCACTTCAGTGAGTCTAAATTGTTTTTGCAAGGTGTAAAAATAATAGAAAAGAATATTAACTGGCCACTTAATTAATTAACAAAAAATTAAATAAATATTACTTTTCATAAGCAGGCATTAGGTAAGTTACTTTTTGTAGCGACTTGAAAAAACATTTTTTTTAACAGGATTTTTTCTTCTTTCTCTTTCTCTCTTTTAAAAGCTTTATTTTTCCATTTCTATTCTGAAAGCATTTCTGTTCTTTTTTAATTAACATTTTTTACATTAAAAGGAGAATGGAAAAAAATCGTAAATGAGAAAGGATGCGAGGAGATGCAAATTAATTAACGTAAATAAACAAGAATCAGGGTGGGCTTTCAAAAGGGTAAACTTCCTTTTATTTACATTTTACAGAAAAAAAAACAGCCTCTAAGTTGCTCTTCCGACAACTATTTACAAATAATTTAATTATAAACGCAAAGAATACTTCTACTGACCACAGGCATACTTTCACTTTCGAGAAATTTCTACTTTTAGAAATCGGAAGTATTGTGTTTGTTTTTGTATTTTTTTCTTTTTTTGCTCCGATTTTAATTTTTTTATTTCTGTACGTTTCATAATTTCCTGAGCAAATTTTGTTTTGTGTCAGTCTGTCAGTCTGTTAAAAATTATTGCTTGTAAAAATAAAATCAAAATATGAAATATTGCACACATATAGGAGACGTTCTGCAGATGGTCCCATTTTAAGTTTATCAAATTCGTACTAGCGGTTCTTGTATGTATATGCATATTATTGTATTACATAGGCTGTTTATATTTATTTTTTAATAATTCATAATTTTACTCTGATATTAAAAATCCGAAATTTTGGACAAAAAAGTCAAAAAATAAGGTCCACGACTTGCCGATTCAGAATTTTTTTATAGAATCCAGAATGTAGGAAAAATAGTATTTTACATTATAAAACAAATTTGAAGAAAATCGGTATAGCCATTTTGGAGATACAAGTGGTATAAAATCTCAAAATTAGCACTTGTATACAATGTGAAACAATCACGAGGAAGTATTGTGTCCATAATTGGCAGTTTTATTCCATTAGGTGCTTTAACACTGTTTCTAGACGGGTCATTCACGTCGATTCTTGTGGTGTTTTATACTTGGGTGTACAGTTCGATTGTCTTCAGGTAACTTAGTAGAGAATCAGCGCTCTCGATAGAAAGGCATACTTTCAGATGAGAAGGAGTAGGTACCTGGGAGCCCTGTGTCACAATTTTCCACAGTTAATATTCTTCTTCTTTCACTTTGCCTTTTCCCAAACATACTTGCGGTTGGCAATGTTCAACCTCATGGTTGAGGCAATTTTTACGGATAGATGATTACTATTATTATTATATGCTTCATTAGGTAAGATAAAGTAAAATATGTACAGTACAATACAATGAAATTATAAAGAAAAAATAAATAGATTGAACAATGAAACAAAAACAAAAAAGAGAATAAAGCTAATGACCTACCTAAAGGGCGGTATTATTGCCTGTGGCAATCTCTTCGACCCAACCCTTGTAAGAATTACACGAGCACTTTGAATTCGCAGTAATTGCTCGCTAAACATATTGAACGAGCCATTTTGACTCAAGTTGAGTCAACATATTTAACATAGTTCTCGCTTTATTCACTCAAGTTGAGAAACGTCCAGTGAGGTTAGAACTTGATGACCATTGAACTCAGACGAAGAATTGTGCAGCCTCACTTCCCCTACCACTTTTCTTGAATCGGGCTTCATTCTAGAAAACTTTCTCACCCTCATAATCCCTAAATCTTACGTACATGATGGGGTCATTTAGGTAAAAAACACACTCTGATTGGGTCATTTTGGTAAAAAAAACACTCTGATTGGGTCATTTGTGTAAAAAACACACTCTGATTGGGTTATTTGGGTAAAAAACACACTATGATTGAGTCATTTGAGTAAACAACAGACTCTGATTGGGTCATTATTGTAAACAACACACTCTGATTGGGTCATTTGGCTAAACAACACACTCTGATTGGGTCATTAGGGTAAACAACACACTCTGATTGGGTCATTTGGGTGAACAACACATTCTGATTGGGTCATTAGGGTAAAAAACACACTCTGATTGGTTCATTTGGGTAAACAACACACTCTGATTGGGTCCTATGGGTAAACAACACACTCTGATTGGGTCCTATGGGTATACACCACACTCTAATTGGTTCATTAGGGTAAAAAACATACTCTGATTGGGTCATTTGGGTAAACAAAAAACTCTGATTGGGTTATTTGGGTAAACAACACACTCTGATTGGGTTATTTGGGTGAACAACACACTTTGATTGGGCCATTTGAAAGAATTTTAATGAATGTAAGTGAGATTTTGATATTTTTAGAGTGAGTGTGCTTTCTGGAACGATTCCTTGAAACCACTTTCATAAAGAGTTGGGTGGAAGAGATTGCCACAGGCAATAACCCCGCCCTTTAGCTAGGACTTTAGCTTCTTTCTATTTTTTGTTCTTGTTTCTTTGCTTAACACGTATGAGACGGGTCCTATTTTCTATAGTTTGTACGCTGGGACGGTTTCAAATTAGGGTATGTGTTCCAAATATGAAAAAAAAAAAAAAAAAATTGGACGGGTGAGTACAAAAATATATTAAAAATTGCATTATCTGTGCCCACCGGTGGGTCACGTTACAAGGGAAATTGAAAAAAAAAACGTGACCCGCCGGTGGGCACGCCGTCTCATGCGTGTTAATCTATTTAATTTTTCTTTATAATTCTATCGTATTTACTGTATAATTATATTTTTGTTCTACCTAATAAAGCTTTAAAAAAAAAGTAGAAGTAGCCTAATCAGGCGAGTGAGGTGTTTAAATTCTCGTCATGCCCACTTTCCTGCTCACTTTAGCCCAATACCAACCAAACATAAAAGTTTTGATACAAATTTGAAAATACTTTTTTTGAAAGAAAGTTTTTGTTCAGTACTTCCAATTAAATTTATTGTTTTCCGAAGTACAATACCCTCTTCCGGACTTGTATTACTTTCCGGATTTCCAAAACAAACAGGAAAAGCTATATACTTGTACCTATTTTGAATATTAATTATGTATTTTAGAACTTATTTTCAACCCCCGTTTTCCTATAGCGGGGGAAGAGAAGGGGAGGGGGCTACTTTTTTTTTATTTTACTTCTGATCGTAACTTTTTTAACTATTTCTTTTTATATTTTTTTTTCTTCATATTTTTGTGTACCTATTTATATTTTTATCCAGTCTTCATTATTGACTCCTTATGTCTCTCGCCTTTTCCCTATTTCATTGGCTTTTTGTCTTCTTCTTTCTCATTTTCTTTTCATTTTTAATCACTCCGTCTCTCTTCATTCTCTTTCTTTGCTTGGTTGTCTGTCTATAAATACTATGTCGTTTTTCCTTTCTCTCCTCTCACTCTCATTTCCTCCCTTTCACTTTTTTCCCTCTTTCTTATTGTTCCTCTTTTTATCTTTTTTTCTCCCTATTGCTCGATCTCTCTATATCTTTCTTACTTTTCTTTCACTAACCCCCGACCTCTTTCTTCCAACTTACTCTTTCTCTCTCTCTCTCACTCACTTTATTGCTCTCTTTCAGTCTTTCTTCCTCTTTTTCTCTGTCACTTTCTCTCATTATACAACTTCTAAAGTCAATTCTTCTTTCTCTCACGTTCTTTGATTTCCAGGCTTGTGTTGTTCAGATTCTGGATAAACATTTTCAGTCAGTCCATGCCTTCTTATTTATTGTTATGTTCGACGAATAAAAAGTTCTCCCCAGCTTTTCGTTTGACATCTGTGATACTCCTGCGAAGGTCTTCTTGCATCAGGATGACGAAATTTTATTTTGGGCAAAAATTATCAAAACCTAACCATTCAGATAGGAAATGCGGCCAGCGCGCAGCGGCCAGGATATGCTGGGTACTTTACCACGAAACATTGGATTTTATGAAATTAATATTATTATTATTCAAATAATAAATAGAAATATTTGAAGAGAGAGAACGTAAAATATTTATTAAAAATACTTTACAATTGGTGCTATTTTTCAAAATGTTATTTTGAAAATATAATATACTACTGTTTTCGCCCGTGCTTTGTATATACGGTTATTAAATCATTACTGGACCGGAAAATCCCAATATCTTGAAAATGGTAATAGATAATTAAATTTTGATAATTTTCTAGGCAGTTTGAAAGTGGTTCAGGATGGGGTCAAATCTCATGAAAAATTCAATATCAATTACCGTTTGGGCTATGGTATTGTAAACAGACAACCCCTAAGAGGACATAGTCAGTCAGACACGCAAAGATTTGAGTTTTAGAAGAAAATACAAATGAAAATACAAATTTCGATAGTGAGAGCAGTATCCATGAGAGTGAGAGGAGCGAGACGGAGGATCAGAGGGATTGAATGTGAAGATGGTGCAGGAATGGGATGAGTAGAAGAATGATACATTAATGTTTAACTTTTGTATTTATAAAAAAGAATATAATAAAAATATTTAAAGTTTTGAAAAAAAAAAAAAAAAATTTAGAAGAAAAAGAAGAATAATATTTATTTTTATACAAATATTCATGCTGCCCACCATAAAGTAGGTTGCTAAAAATCACAGCATAACAATCAGTTTCAAGAAACTGAGATTTATTGAAATATCCTTCTAACATTTTATACATTTAAAGTATTTACTATACAATAACTTGTATAAATGTATAAACTTGTATAACTCTTGTATAAATTGTACATTATATGCCGCTGCTAAGGATATAAAACACCTAGGTACATAATTTATATCTTCATAACCTACATACCTAGCTAATCCCTTTTATATTGCAAAATTTAGAAGAAAGAACAGGCAAAGATTTCTTTTCTTTGTTTTATGAGGTTTCACTGCGTTGTTTAGAATAACCTTGAAAGATTATTGAGGAAAATATAGATTTTTTAAATAAAATTAGGTACAATCATTCATCAAAGCTAAGTACCTCATTCACCTACCAAAACTTGTAAAAAAATATTTTAACTTTATTTGATTAAATATAATATGTAACATTTGCTATGTAGGTAATAATAATAATAACCCTGTTTAGCATTTTCTACCACCTTATCCAGTATTATTAATCTACCTTTATACAGCAGAAAAATATGTTTTTTCTGTAAATTTCGTGAGATTAAAAATATCTACTCACCTTCC
>CM044963.1:18368343-18407382 GCA_024516035.1 Bactericera cockerelli | reverse complement strand
TTTCAACACTCAAAACAGTCTAATTCTCGAAGTATCATTGTTTTGCGATTCATAGATTCATACATCATGAGATGTCAGGGAAAATTTTGCAAGTTAAAGTGAAAAAGGGGAAAAAAATTGCCACAGGAAATAACCCGCCCTTTGAAAGGTAAGGCAAAAGTCTTATTATTTTTCTATTTTTTTTCCTTTTTTTAAATTTTTTTCATGTTGTTTTTATTTTTAATGTAATTATTTTTCTGTACTTGTCTTTTTATATCTAAAAAAAAGTTTTAATAATTTTAAAAAATATTAATATATGAATGGGGAAAAATTTTTTCATATTTTTAGAATCAAAGATTGCTCAAACCGCTTCATTAAATCTATTTCCATTTTTTTATTTACCTACATATATATTGGTTTATCTATGCTTGTGTCTTCTCCCCCCTTCCTTTTCCCCCTCTCCCACATTATGCAAAACTCTTCTAAATTTAATAATTTAAAGTTTATGGTGGCAATGCATCCCTTATCCGTAATTTTTCAGCTCTTTTATTTCACGATACACGTGTAGCAAAAAAACTTGCGAGAAGAATGGAAAGCGTGATGATTTTTATGAAAGTGTGGTTTTGGAAAGTATTATTGAAAAATTTGGGGCCATTTTTGTTACACGGCTCCGAGTTTTTCGCTGGAAATAGCTTTTGGTGAGCGGTGGAGCTTTAAAAAAATTTTTGAGAAAAAAAAAATTTTGGGTTTAAAAAAGTTCAGAGAAAACAAAATACTAAAGAAAATTTAGAGAACAAAAAAAAAAAAATGAGTGCCCAATTGAAGTTAAATTTTATGTGAAAAATTAGGAGATAACAACAAGAAGACTTGGAGAGATAACAAAGATAGCAACAAAAAAATCATTTGTAGTTTGAATAACAGAGAGATGAAAAGAGAAACGAAAGAGAGAGAGAGAGAAAAAAAAAAAAATCAAAAGCAAAAAAGTATTTTTTTTTTTTTAAAAAAACGAACACATGATATCGAAAATTTTCCGGAAGTAAAAGAGACAGTAAAACAAAAAATTTTTTTAAAAATTTTTTGTTTTTAATCAAGAACAATAATTTTTTTTATTGTTCTGTGTATTTTTTTGCGTATGCTAAAACCTCAGTAAAAATAAAAAATTGTAGGTAGGTATATCCTGTCCCTACTTACTTTATTTTCACGCGGGTTGAAGTTTATTTTCATGAGTACAATTTTTAATGACTACTCGAATGTAATATTATTTTTGGTCAGTGGTCTGGAAACCTTTTGGGACAACCCCTTGGGGACTAATTTTTTATGCATGGGGATATGAAAAAAATAATTCATACATTTTTCCGTCCTTTCAATAAAACATTAGCCAAGAAAAAATATTGTGAACTCAGGATTTTCCCCAAAATTTAAATTTTGATTGAGAGATTTGGAAAAAGTGATTTGGGACAGGGTTTTCCTCCTAAATAGTGTAGTCTGTAGTCATCATGTATTATTATTATATTTTAAATATGTATGTTTTAAGATAATGAATTCGACTTCTTCTTTTTGTACCTATAATTAATTTAATACAGGGCATAAACCAATCTGGATGACTGTAGAAAATTTTTATACAGAAAAGATTAGTATAGATAAGTGGTAGGTTAGAAAATAAATGATGTATGATTTTACTTGTGTGAACCAATGGCCTCTTCACAATTTCTGTGGGTGCGCAGTATTACTAAGAGCTTCCTTCACATTTCAAATTTTCTATAACATAAAAGGGGCCTCCAAAAGTCTTACTAAAGGCCGGGGTTTTCTCGAAAAGACTCAAAAATAAAAAAAAACGCAAAAAACCCGTATTCTTTATTTTTAGGGGATTAATTTTCGCCAAAAATTTTTTTTTGGGTATCATTCTATTTAAACATACCATTCTATTTAAGATTTTAAAATTGGTCTATGCCCAGCCTGCTGGGGCCGTGTAAGCAATTTTTTTTTGGCTGAAAAATCCCCCCAAAATTAAAAGGGAATATGGGTTTTGCGTTATTTGATATTTTAAGTCGTTTTGAGAAACCCAGGCCTGGGTGGACTTTATGACCCTGTTATTTAATTTTTAATCTGGTATGCCGCCCCTGGTCGTTTACTCATACAAGTAATACTCCTTTTCCCACGAGGTATGGGGGAGGAAAAATCCCGGGTTTGAGCAGAAAAAATTTCCCACCTTTCTGATGGGGATCGACCCGGTCCCCCATGGTGCAAATGTCTAGCGCCTTTAAATCATCTGCCCAAAGGGGACTTGTATAAAATAAATGTATTTAAACACTTGGTAGGTACCTTTTTAAAATTGGATTACAAAAAAGAATATAATGAACAGATCTCACTCTCCTCAAAACAGATATGTGCACTCAGATTGGTTAAAATAATAATAATTTCCCAGTCCGGGGATAGGTATTAATACCAAATCACGGGGGGTGAGGGATTATTGGACGCCCGATCCCTGTCTAGGCTCCTTACATGTCCATTGATTTATTTGGGAATTAAACGCCTGATTGAGATAGACAGGACGGGGATTTTTTACCTTCATTCGCTGGGGAACGTACCAGCTACCCCCATGACCCACCCAGAAGTTTCTGTGCAAAAGTCGCTCCAACCGGGAAACGAACTGGATCTCTGGGGCTCGGCAGTAATCAAAACCTTTACCCCGGGAGGGGCATTGGGTGAATTTTCTTAAAAAATTTTTTTATATTTCGGCAAATACCAGTTAACAGAAATAGTCTGCCTGGTAACAGGCCAGGGCCAGGGACTTTAATGTACTCTGGGTTTAATTTGATTTTCATGTCGTAAAAATTACGGCGTTCTAAGAATTTGAAAAAAATAAAGTTTAGAAAATGTTTAAAGGATTTTCATCCAAAAATTAAAAAACATTTGGAAGCAAAAATGTGATTTGATTTCTGTTGTTATTTTTAGTGTTTGATTGCTGGTTTTTTATGTTTCGTATAGTGGATGTTGTTGTTTTGTGTAGAAATGCACCCAATAAAAATATTGATTCTGATTTACGTTTGTTTTCATTAAAAAAAGTGTGTTTACTTTTTTGTAGAAATGCTGTGTAATGTTGCTATAATAGACAAATTTTGTTGTGTAAAAAATATGTTATTATTATCATTATTATTATTATAGTAGCTTTTTTTGGTAAAATAATAATAAAATACAATGAAATTATAAAGAAAAAACAAAAGGTTAAGAAAAGTCAAGAACAAAAAAAAGATAATGAAGTTAAAGCCCTCCCTAAAGGGGGGGGTTTATTGTCAGTGGAAATCTTTTCCCCCCAACACTTTGTTGTTGTTTTCACAAGAACAGTTGAAACACTGACTCACTGAGGTCAAAGGTGTAGAGGTCAGTTGGGGGGAAATATTTATTTATTATTCTGACCTTTGTCTTTTCCCGTTTCCGAGGTAGAATTTACTGCCTGCCCCTGCCTTAGAGTTTAAAATAAAACAGTTTTATGCTTTAAAAAAATTTAAAGGGACCATAAAAAAGAGACCTTTCCAAATGGAAGGACGAGAAAAATGAAAGAGAGAGAGAGAGAGAGATAGAGGAGAGAGAGAGAGAGAGAGAAGAGAGGGAGGAGTTACAGAATTTTTTTTTTTTTTTCTTAGAGATTTTTTGTTTTTTGAAAATTTTGATGAATTAAGTTCTTCTGATAGACACAACAATACCAAACTTTATTTTCCCTAAGCCCTTGGAATAAAACATAATATTATTTTTGTCGTTTACTTGTTCAGACACAAGAGAATTTCTTTACCGATTTTTGTAGAACTCAAGTCAGGGGGCGGCAAGTAATATCGAGCGGTTCCGGGTGAACACAGGAAAAATCGTCGCGGTCCGGATTTTAAAAAAACCGTGAAAAACCCGTGAAGTCCCTTTCCCATAGCCTTTATTTTATTTATTATTATTTTAGAAACGCTTTTTAGAAGAACATAATTCAATAAAAAGAAAAAAGGGAAAAAATTTCAAAATTGACAAAATTAATATAAAGGAAAAAAAAAAAACGAAATATATACATAAATTGTCCTAACTAAAGGGGCGGTGTTATTGACTAGGAAACTCTTCCCCCCAACCCCTTTAATCATCCTCCTTTTAGAAGCTCACAGTGTAAAATTTTCAAAAAACCATTCATGAAGTGACCCTCAAATTTTCTAATATTAGAAATCGGAAGAATTTTTTTTCGTTTTTGTAAAAAAAAAATATTTTTTTTTTCCCGTTTTTTTTTTAAATGATCCCCGCGTGATTTTTTTTGGAAAAGATACCAAATTTAAAAAATTAGACCGCGCCGGAATTTGGTTTCCGGCGCCGGACCGGCCGCGGTTCGCCTTTTCCCCGCCACTGCTCTGATGCCAGTAAACTCTGTCTTTATATTTATAAAGATAGCGGGCTGTCCCCCCGTTTTGCGGGAAAGGGGGCAGGCCCGTAAAAGCAAAAAACCCTTTTTTCGCCATAGCAGGTGTTGCAGGGGGAATTTCGAAAAATCCGTCTTATTCACATCTAGACATAAGAAAAGTACCTAAAAAATTTCAGCTCGCTAGTATTACGTTTGGGCTGAGAGCGATGATCATCATGGTCAGTCAGTGTTTTTGAATTTAAAAATTTAAGAAAACCCCAGGGGTGTGGGATACGATTAAAATGATTAACAATCCCGGACTCTGGCGGGAAACATAGTTTTCTACATTGGTTCTCAAGTCCCCCTTAACTTTAAAATGTTTTTTTTTTATGCGAAAATCAGGTCCCCTGGGCTAAGTACATTGTTAAATCCCCAATTTAAGCGAGATGGCTACTTATCATTTACTTTTTTTTACAAATCAAAACTTCACAGACATACAAGTGCCCCCTATCCGGCACTATTCCTTCCCTATTTCAAGGGAAATTCGGTGCTCACCGGGCCGATTCCAAAAGCCTTCCCCCTTAAAATCCCTTCTTTGACCGGGAAAAATCGCCTAGTTTTGCTGTATGTTTTCGACCTCCTCGGCTGGGAAAAGGGGAAAATTTTTGTAGTAAGACTTTTTCCGTTAAAGGAGGTAGAGAGAGCGTTAAAAATATTTATGAAAAAAAAACTTTAAAAATTGGGCCCCAATTTGGGCACTTGCCCAAACGACAAAGTATACAAATTTTTTTGTGTGTTTTTTTTTCTTTTTTTTTTACGCAAGAAAAATATTCTCACAAGTGATTTTAGGTATTTTGGATTTGTTTTTTATTTTCAGAGATCCCCTAGCTGGGAATCCCCCTGTTATTGAAAACGACCTTAATCAAAAACTGCCTGAATGTGCACACGAAATACCCCAATTTTTTTGTTTTTTTTGCGTCTTATCCATTATTTTCTATCTAATTTTTAAATTTATGATTTTATTTCATTTTTTTTGAAATTTTAAAATAAAAAAAATGGTAAACCAGGTGTGGATTTAACTCACAATCCCCGATGTCAACAACCAGGCTCCAACCCCTTACCGTCAGCAATATTTATTTATTTTTTCGAAAGGATATTTTTAAACCCCACGTACCCAAGAGGGGGGGAAAAAAAAAAAGTCTTTATTCACATCTCAATCCCCATCTCTGATTTTCCATGTCTCTTTATTTAACCCCCGGATCTTTCGAAATTTTCCCTTTTTTTTGAGCGACTCCCTTCTTTCTTTTTTTATTCCCCTCCTTTTTTCTTTCTCTCTCTTCCTCTTTTTTCCCTTCCCCCCCTTTCCTCTTTTTTCCCTTTCCTTCTTCTATTTTTTCCGTTTTCGTTTGTCCCTTTTCTCCCTTTTTTCCCCCAATATTTTCCCTCTTTAAACATTCCCTCTCTTTCTCTATTTTTCCCTTTTCCCTTTTTCCCCCGTTCCATTTTTTTCCCACTTGATATTTCCATCTATAAAAATTCTCTCTTTGTTTCCCTTTCTCTCTCTTTTTTTCCCTTCTTCTTTTTTCCTGTCTCCGTTTTTTCCCCCCATGTTTTTTTTTCTCCTATAAATTTCCCCTCCAGACGTCTGCATTATTTTTCAGAAAAAATGAAAAAGAGTATGGCACTTGGTTTTTTTTTACCCTCGCTTACTGTTCTCTATTTCAACCAGAGATACCTCTAAAAGAGAACTAGAAGAAAAAATAAGAAAAATGCACACGAAGAAAGACTCAAAAAAAAGACAATAACAATGGAAAGCAAATACATGGAGAGAAGGAAACTAAAAAGGGAGAGAATAAGAAGGAGATATAAGAGGGAAAGGTAATAGTATAAAGAGCAACGGGAAGGAGGAGGAAAGTAAAAATATTTAAAAGAAGAGAAAAAAGGAAAAGAGAGAAATATGATGAATAAAAAAAAATCAAAAGTTAAGAAGAAAAATGAAAAAGGGAAGAATAATTCCAAAAAAGGAGAATGAGTAAAAGAATGAAAAGTATGATAGAAACCAAAATACACAAAAAAGAAAGGGAAGAAAATAAAGATAGGAGAAAGAAGAATGGGAAAATCCGTAGGAGGAAATGAAAAGTTCACAAAAAATTTTTAAGAAAAAAGAGAAAAGCCAAAGAAAAGGAAGGATAGTTGGCAGAGGAAGGAGAGGGTAGAGTCCCAAAAGATAAGAAAAAAAAAACAAAAGGAAGGGAAAATAAAAGAAAAGAGGAGGTGGAGAATAAAGAGAAAAAAAAAAAAAGTAAAGAAAAAAGGGGGGGAAAATCGAAAGAATAAAAAAAGTAAAAGAAAAAAAAAGAAGGAGGGGAAATAATAAAAATTTAAAAAAAAAATAAAAACCTTTATCCCTAACTTCCATCAAACCACCTCTTTCTCCCTCTCTCTCCCTCTCTCTCTCTCTCTCTCTCTTTCTCTCTCTCTCTCTCTCTCTCTCTCTTACTTTTATGTCCCTATGTTCTAGCAAAAGATGCTAAACACGCTCCAGTATGACTCAGTGATTTGTAAAAAAAGAAAAGAAAAACGAAGAAAACACAATTTGCGGGTGACAGATGACTTTCTCTTGGCATTCTGAGTTACAAATTTCAGTCAGCTGTCTTTTCAAAAAAAAAAAAAAAAATAATAATTAAAATTACACATTCGCGTATCATGTTGAATAATTTATTCTAAAATTTTACTTCTCAAACTCGCTTTGCTAAATCTTTGCTGAACTGTGTACTCGATTTACCGAGCTCCCTCGAGTCCGCCTCCTGATCGATCCAGCCACTAGCCTCGGAAGTAAAATACAGAAGAGACAATTTGCAACCTTCTTCCATTTTCTTTGAATCCATTCGAATATTCTGCTACTTTTTTCTCTATCTTTTGCATTCTCTTCCGTTTGAGTTGCTCCGTACCATTTGTTTATGTGAACATGAATAAATTATACAGGGTGTTCTACGGAAGCCCAATAATAGTGTGAAAGAGACAAAATAATGATTACCAAGATAGAGAAAGAGAAGGAGAGAGAAATATTCTTGAAAAAAAAGGAAAAAAAAAAAAAAAACAAACAAAAACAAACAAAAAAGAAAGAGGGATCAAAGAGAAAATAGAGAAAAATACGATAAAAAATAGATTGTAAAAAGGGCAACAGGAAACAAGGAGACGAAAAAAAAAGGAAGAAGGAAAAGGAGAAAAGGATATATTAGCACAAAGGATAAACAGAAAAATAGAGGAGAAAGAGAGAGATAAAGACGGAGAGAAAAGTAAAGAGAGAGGGAGAGGTAAAGAGCAAGAGAAATAAAGAGAGAGAGAGAGAAGCGTTGGAAGGAAACTCCTGGACCTTTAATGGTTTGAACAGTTTTTATATTATTTAACTTTTTTCATAAAAGAGTAAAAAAAAAGATGAGTATACATTGCGAAGACCAAGTTGGAAACAATTTTGAGGTAAGTAAAAAAAAAGGTACATAAACTCTACATAGTTTTTACTTTAATGGTTTCACCACAACATTTTACTTTCAGTGGCGTAAATACAACATTACTTGTGGGGATATTCTTCAGTCAGAGTAGCGGCAATAGTAGTTGTCTACAGCTGTTCATCTGACCCATCATTTATTGATTTACATAATAATATAATACCTACACTTTTTTTATATGTATCTGTTTAACTGATCATTCATCAACCACCTGTTCCATTAACCATTCACTCATCAGCACCTTATCATTATTGTTAAATATTTTAGAAGATAATGGACATAATATGTAGGTACAACATAATGATCACAAAGAAATGAAATAATGGAAGCAATATGAAAAAAAAGGGAAAAATATATGTACACACATGTGGCCTAACTAAAGGGCGGTGTTATTGCCTTTGGCAATCTCTTCCACCCAACCATCTGACTGTTCCCCCAACAGTCTCAAGACCTGTTCATCTGAACATTCACCCACCATGTGACGGTTCCCTGGACACGGGTCTACATTCTGGTACTTGTTACGAAATAATGAAACAACTTTGCAACTTATTACGGTTTAATTTTTTTCTCCTCTTTGTTCTATTTTTTTTTTTTTTTTACCTTCGTCTGTTTTTTCCATGTCTGTTATTGTTTTTCTCTTTCCTCTCCCTGTTATTTTCCTAAATATCCCAAGTACTCTTGATACCAACCTCACTAGCTTTCTCGATAAGGCGGCGGACTTCTAATCTGGAGGTCGGTGATTTAAGTTCCGATTTCAGCGTAGATTTATCAAAGCTAGTACTAGTATGGGTGGAAGAGATATTTATAGAAACTCTTTATTATTAGTAGAACATATTTACAAACAAATAAGGGTAAAAATTATTATTGCCTCTGATAATCTATTCCACCCAACCCTAAATTATTCTGTGTTTCTCGGTAGCTCATTGGTCAAGGTGTTGGTCAGGTAACCTGGAGGTTGCAGTTTGAAACCACATAATAGGTTGCAGTTTGAAACCACGAATTTAGAATTTTGACCACATAATAATACGTCTCGGGTTCATTGCTGCAATACTAGGATTTATTAGACTTAGTCAGGCAGTATATTTGAAGTGATATCATTTATATCATTATTGTTTTGTTATTTATAGAGTTCATAGTCTTCTACTTTAGCTTATTAACCTCTATGAAGTCATACTTATTTTTCGCAATTCTTTCTCTGATGTCTTTTGTATATTTTTCGTTCTCCTCTTCCTCATCTACTTTATCATACCTACAAGTAATTTCCTCTTTATTTAATTAATGTCATTCTCTCTATTGTCTTAATTTTATCCCTTTTCTCTTTTTTTCTTTATTTCTTTTAGGTTCCTCTTCTTCAACAAATCATTATGAGTTTATGTTTTCATGTCTACTTACATGTTACCTCTACTTCTTCTTTTATTTTTGTAGTTACCTCTTGTATTTGATTTTATCCTCTTTCATATTCTCATCTTTTTTCTTCTGGCTGATCTACTTTCTTTCTCATCTTCTTTCATTCTTTCATCTTCTCATTTTCGTGCTTCTGATGGTCTAGATACTCATTTATTGACGCACTTTACTTTTACTTTACTTAGCCGTGGCTAGAGCCTAGTCGACAAATGCCTCCTCCAAAGATTGCCTCCAATGATGTTCCAATTGTTCCATTGATGTTGTCTTGTGCTCTTTCTCTCCATGTTCCTAGATCCATTTCCATCCCTGTTATATCCATGTCAATATTATCCTGCCATCTCGTTTTCGGCCTTCCTCTTCTTCTGTGTCCTCTGATGTTCTTGTCATAAATAATTTTGGGAATGCTCTCGTTTTTCATTCGTGCTAAGTGTCCAGTCCAGTTCATTCTTCTACTTTTCATTATTTCTCTATTCTTCAATATTCTCTTTTTTTTCTCTCCTCTTATTAATAGATTCTCTCCTCTCACTCCTTTTGTCTCTCTATCTATTTATCACTCTCTCTGTCTTTCTTACTCTCATTTTTTCTATTCCTATTTCGATTTTTCTATCTCTTTCTTTCTTTCTCTCTCACTTTCAATTTCTCTATCAGTAGGTGTTTTTATCGCTTCAACCTTCTTTATCTCATTTTTAATCTCTCTCTCTCTCTGTCTGTCTCTCTCTCTCTCTCTCTCATACTTTATGTCTCTTGATTTTTTATCGCTCTCACCTTTTCTCTCTTATTCTCCAACTCTCCCCACATTTTTACTCTTTCTCCATCACACTATTCTCCTTCTCACCTCCTCTCTCTCTCTCTCCCACCTCTTCAACTCTCTCTCTCACTGATTTTCCTCTTGACTAGATATTAGATCCTTTTTCAATAGAACTACCTATCTCTCTCAAACACTCCATTTGGGTGTTGGTGGAACACCTACACAACACTCTCTCTCCTTCTGTCTCTGTCTCTGTCCCTCTCTCCCTCTCTCTCTGTTTCTGTCTCTCTCTCTTTCTCTAGTTCTGTCTCTTTCTCCCTCTCTCTTTTTATCCCTCTCTCTTTCTCTCTCTCTCTTTCTGTTTCTCTCTCTTTCTCTCTCTGTCTCTCTTTCTCTCTCTCTTTTCTCTCTTTCTCTCTCTCTCTCTTTCTTCCTCTTTCTCCCTATCTCTCTCTCCCTCTCCTCTTCTATCTCTTTCTTTCTGTCTTTCTCTCTCTCTTTCTATACCTCTCTCTCTGTTCGTCTATCTTTATCTCTCAGCCCCTGCAATTCATGTCACACTCATATCTGCAGTAGTAGTTTGTCACACTCACCGTCATGGACATACTCCTACATACATAATATTACCTATGTACAAATGTACATACATAGGTTCATACATAATGTATTTACAATGTACGTACTAAATACACAGATCATCTTATCATGACCTGTGTATTTAGGAATATGGGGACCTTACACTGTACAGTGTATTAGGTTTAGGTTGTATAATAATTTATAATATGAAACACAGACACCTGTTTCATGTTATGGTATGTAAACACTTAATCAGTAGTTAAAGAGAATTAATTTATATGTTTGCTGACCTCAGTAGGTTGATTGACAAAGCAGCAGACTTGCAATCTAGAGGTCACTGGTTCAAGTTTCGGGTACAGCGAAGATTTAGTAAATTGAGTGTGAGTAGTTGTGATATCACGAAAGTAATTAACACAAATAGGTAAGATATTTTTTTATTGTTAATTTAAAAAATTGAAAAAGAGTAATAAATCTTTCATTTTTGACCTCCAACTAACTAATTTTATTAACAACTAACTAGTTCCTCTACTACCACTAGAAATAATAATAATACGTGTTTCCAAGAACAATCTCTCTTCCCACGCAGTGCGGGATAAATTCAGAGCCGGGGATCCTGGAATCCATTAACCGAGAGACAGCAGAAAATTCGTTTTCCAAAAACTACCCTCAAGGCGTCATTTATTTTTGCAATTAGCGAACTCCATTTCTGCGACCTGGCCAACTGGCCATTAGGGTGGAGCGAAATCGCACTTTTATTTTTATTTTTTAATGGAATAGTGAAAAAAAGTTGTCTATTGGCGAGAAACTTCCGAATCTTCCATTAATTTTTTTCTAAAAAATCGGGAAGATGCGCCCCGAGCCCCGCCCACTTTTGCAAAATTGTCATTTATAGACACTTTTCCTATGAATTTTCTAATTTTTTTAGTAATACTTTCTGAAATGGCATAGTTGTAAGTGTTTACTTAATAGAATGATCCATCATTATAAAAATAAAAAATAGTCAATTTTAAATGGTAAGTCTCGCCCCAAATTTGTCCAAATCCAACAAAAATTTCTAAAATCAGCAAAAACGACACATATTTGCCGAATTTTCTAATTTTTCTGGGACATTTTCCCGGAACAGAATAGTATTTAAATACAAAAACATACTATCCTCGTTTACTTAGATTAAAAAGTTTTATAAAATTTACACGTTAAGTACCGCCCCGAGCTGCACCAAGGCCGCCTAATATTCTAGTAATAAATAGCTCTCTCTAGGCTCTCTATTAATGAGGATGGGCTTATGTACTGTGGTACACATAGATTTTTTTTAATTTTTCCAGGGTACTTTTACAGGACACAATATTACTGAAGTACTATACTTTATACTCTTTTCGTACACTTGTAACAAAAATTGACTCATATATCACATTCTTAGTGTCGCCCCAAGTTGGTGAATTCATTAGTACAGTTTTATATGCTACATGGGTAAAACACCCAAGTAATTACAATGAATAAGAACAATATATTGATGAACGGAACTTTTTCTTCATATTATGTATAATTAAAATGAAATATAAATAGTTTATAAAGGTAGGAGGTATAAAGTTATGCAAAGTAAATTTGAAAGATTACAAATTACGTATTGACATTGGAAAGTACCTTTCTTTTTTTAAAAAAAAACTTCAATTTTTCAAAACCGATTCGGACATTTCTATCAAAAAATTTGCTAATTGTATTTATTATTCAGGCAAAGTCCTTTTTTGTACGAAACACTGGAATCATTCTTCTGGATCCAATTTGATTCCTAATCAAACCATCTCTGGCTTCATAACCAATCACAGTGCTTGATGCATTTGTCACAAGTTTGATGTACCTTGCGACGCACTGTGTGTGGCAGGGCACATCTGGAATAAAGTTTTTGATGTTGTTGTTTTCAACAATGTTGGCCAGATCTTCGATACTGATGTCTCTTATTAAAGGGGGCTCAGTCACAGGAACTTCGTGCCACTATATTAAACTGCTGTAGGATGTTGCTACAGTGACTTTTCTAACATCAGGGAACCTATTTTCTTCACGTGATTTTTTAATTATTCTGTATGCAATTTCCCTTTGAACTTTGCTGTTATCTGCCAGCATAATCAACAGCAAGTTTTCAGGATGCGCGTAGAAGGCGTTTCTCTGAATAACAGGATCTACTATATCAAGATACTTTCTTCGTTGAATAAGATCAAGCAAATGTTTGGGTCCATCGAAACAAGATGATCTATTTTTAATTGAAAACCACATTGGACCATACACCTTTATGAATGTAGTCAATGTCAATGTACTACGAACTGTTTCTTGTTAAACGTGATAACATTTTCGAATCTTAATACACTGATATTAATTATTTCGAGAGAAAAAAAATCGCACAAATCGTTTATCAGATAACACTCGCTGCTTTCTCTCAACTGAGTTGTGTTAGGCATAAAACCCACGGATTTCTACCAAAATCTTGTTTTCTTTGTTTCTAATATTTAAGACCTTTTTGTGGCATTAATGGAGATGAATCATCATGTTTGTAAAGGATTCTATTTCTATGATGAGTCATCATAAGAAACAGAGGATAGTATACTTGAGTGTACCACAGTACATGAGTCCATCCTCATTAATAGAGAGCCTAGACTGCCTAGAGAGATCTATTTATTGCTAGAATATAGGGCGGCCTTGGTGCAGCTCGGGGCGGTACTTGACGTGTAACTTTTATAAAACTTTTTAATTTAAGTAAACAAGGATAGTATGTTTTTGTATTTAAATACTATTCTGTTCCGGAAAAATGTCCCAGAAAAATTAGAAAATTCGGCAGATATGTGTCTTTTTTGCTGATTTTAGAAAATTTTGTTGGATTTGGACAAATTTGGGGCGAGACTTACCATTTAAAATTGACTATTTTTTATTTTTATAATGATGGATCATTCTATTAAGTAAACACTTACAACAATTCCATTTCAAAAAGTATTACTAAAAAAATTAGAAAATTCATAGGAAAAGTGTCTATAAATGACAATTTTGCAAAAGTGGGCGGGGCTCGGGGCGCATCTTCCCGATTTTTTAGAAAAAAATTAATAACAGATTTGGAAGTTTCTCGCCAATAGACAACTTTTTTTCACTATTCCATTAAAAAGTAGAAACATCGCTCCACCCTACTGGCCATACCGCAAGTCGAGTAGTCACCGGGGCGGAGAGGAGTGGTGAAGCGCACTAGGCTTAAGCTTAAACGAACAATAACTAGATGCACTAGTAGTCGAGTGGTTAACGCGCTAGTCCGGTAATCCAGGTAGCGAAGGAATCCGTTGGTTCGAATTCCACCCAGTGCATGAATTTTTCCTTTTTTATTTATTTATTAATAATTTTCTTGTACAAATATACATTCGTATGTGGTACAAAGTCAAAATACAAACATAGAAATATTTATTCGAGTTTGTGACCACATAATAATAAGGCTCTGAGGATTAGGAGGTAGAAAATGTTTTGAGCATCAACCTCGCCTGGTGGTTACCTTTCACTAAAGAGTTGTTATCATTATTTTCATAATAATATGTTTTTTATTCAGTTTTTAAATATTATTCTTTATTGTTTTTTAATGATTTTTTTTATAGGTTTGTAGTTCCTTAACCAATATACATACAATGTTACATATTAGGATCAGAGTGGATAATTAATAACCTGAGATCAATCCCCAGCAGCGCTGAAATTTTTCTGTTCTGTACTTGTATGTCGGCTGATGACTCAATTATCTCGTGAGGAAAAATGAGTAACTGCTTTGATGTGAGCAGCGCTCAGTGGCGGAACATTAGACAAAATAATCTGTTATTATATGATATGAAAGATACGATCACAGTAGCTTGATCAATAAAGCGGTGGACTTGTAACCTGGAGGTCGGTGGTTCAAGTGCCTGTTTCAGCGTAGATTTAGTAAAGAGAGTTTGCGTAGTTGTGATATGAAGTAAATAATTAACACAAATATGATAACTATTACTATTTATATTAATTAAAGAAACGGCAAACTCCTATGTATTATTTGTGTTATATTACATAACATTTTTACTGGGGGTCTTTTTTAATCTTCCCCTCCTAAATTTTCACCCATCCACATTGCAGCAAAATTGTTTCACAACATTATCACGCAATTATCAGTTGTTCATAAACACATTCAACACCTGCGAGGATATGCCCAAACAAGTGAAAAGAGCACGAAATGGGTTAAGGAAACTATTGATTCCTCTTCAAAATTAAGCAGGTAACAAAAAAGGGTACAAAATCCGCCATTTTCCTTTCATCTCTCACTCACTCATACTCTTTTTACCTCCTTCTATCTCTTTTTCTATTTTAAATTTCTCTTCTTGTCTCTCTCTTACCTGAAACTTGCTTTTCTTCTATCTTTCTCTCTCTTTTTCTCTCTTCTATTGAAATAAAATTACTTTTCTATAATATGAACATTTTCTCTTCCCTTCTCTCTGTCCTTATGCTTCTCTCTCCTTCCTCCCTCTCTCTATCTCCTTCTCTCTCTCTCTCTCTCACTCTCTCTCTCTCACACTCTTCTCTTTCTCATTCTCACTCTCTCTATCCCTTTCCTATCATCCTTCTTTCTTTGACAAATTTTCTAATTCCTTTTCTATGTCCCTTTCTATTTATTTTTATCTCTATCTCTCTCCTTTTCTCTCTCCCTCTCTCTCTCTATCTCTATTCTTCTCTCTCTCCCTCCCTCTCTCTTTCTCTCACCCTCTCTCTCCCTCCCTCTATCTCTCTCTGTCTTTCTCTCTCTCTCTCCGCCTCTCTCTCTCTCTCTCTCTCTTCACACTAATTTGACTTTCCTGTAAGTTTCACAAACTTCGTCTTCCCATTGAAAATCTGTGTCAAGCTCGCATATTACTTGTGATAGTACCATTCATATAACTTCTGATATTAAGTGTGAAACTCCTTGTGATATTAATATTGATAGAATTTCTCATCTTCGTACTGGTATTACTTGGTGGCGCAACGGTTGTGACTACTGCCTGTAGTCCAGAGATATTGAGTTCGATCCCCGGTCGGAGCAGACTTTTCACACAAAAAAATCTGTTTCCTCCGAACATGTGAGGCTGACCCTACCCATGCTATGTGAGGTTAATGTGGGGAGCTGTTATGATTCCCAGAAAATAGAGGGTACCCTCGTCCAAATCAGGACGTGTAACAAAATAGAATCGTTGGTGTAAGGAAGAGCATCAAGTCGTTAAAAAAAATGAACCATCGTTCATGTGCTACTTGTGCTGTGGCGTATAGTATTACTTGGTAACACGCGAACTATTTTGATTGACTTGGCGGGTCGGAAAAAAAATTAGGTAAAACCACACTATTTAGTTAGGACATACAAAATGATATAATTATTATTTATGCATAAAGTGTATAATATGTATGATTCATCAATTTATCTTTTTCTTTTTATATCAGTTAGTACAGTTTGAGAAGAAAGATGCATCACTATTCTGGAACCTTTTTTTTGAACATCACCAGAAGATTTCCAAAAGCAATAACATATTTGTCAAACGAGATGGAATCTAGAAAGAAAGCACATGAAGCAGCATTAGTTGGCGGTCCCAGTTGGTGGTTGGTGCTACCCCGCCAAGAGCCCAAGTCGGTGAAAAGAGCAAGGAAATAAGACTTATGTTCTGAGGTTGTAAAGGAAACATTCCAACATGCAACAAGCAACAGAAGAAAGAGGACATTAGAAGAAAGAGAAATTTGGGGAAATGAGGGTATTATTATTATTTTTTTTTTTTAAGCTTTATTAGGCAGAACGAAAATAATATATACATATAGTAAAATAGAATGAAATTATAAAGAAAGTATACTATTGCACTTAAGTGAATGAATAAAAGGCGGGGCCATATATTGATTTCAATAGTTTACGGGGGCGGTGATAAATAAACAATATATTTTTTAGGAAGGGAGGGATGAATTTTAGAACTCAGTTATTTTTGGGGAACGACTTAGCAGGACTTTTTTATGTCACAAAGTGGTAATTTTTGGGGGATATGATGTATGAGAGATATTGTATACATTATTTTATGTATTCAACATACTATTCCACTGTAGTAAAAATATATGTGTATACCTAAGTATAAATTTATTCCCTCCAATTTCTCATAATAACGTAATATCAACCCTTACTCTTCATAAAAAATACCTAACATACAACCTTATTTCAATTTACATAAATTTTCAATTCCAAGCTAGGTAAAGAAGCTGTGAAGATAGCAAATGAAGACGAAGAAGATGATAAGGGGAGAGAAAGACAGAAAGAGAGAGATAGAGAGAGAGAGAGAGAGGTAGAGAAAGATAGATAACTTGGGAGCTAAATAGAGAACCAGGGAAAAGATGAGAAAAAAAAAGGTTTAGGAGAACAGGAATTAAAGGGGAATTAGGTATTAAAGGGGAATTAGAGGTTGGGGAGAGAGAGAGTAAAAGATCGAGAGATAGGGAAAAACAGAGAGAGAGAAAAAGAGAGAAAGATAAAGAGAGAGGAAGAGAGAGAGAGAGAGAGATAAATTACAAGGAGCACACATTTCATATTACCCTATTGCTTTTTTACATCCCTCGCGAAATTACCTTCCCTATTTCTCTCCGACTTCCTTGATCTTCCTCTCTCCTTCTCATCTTGTTGTATTCAACTTCTCGTTTTCAATATCTCATTATCTCAATTTCCATCTCTTTTCTCTCTCTCCCTTTTTCCATCACACACCTCTTCTCCTTTTCCTCCCTTTCACACTGTCATTTTCCATATTTTTCTCTCTGTCTCATTCTCGCCCTCTCCCTCCCTCTCTCTCTCTCTCTCTCCTCTCTCTCTCTCTCTTTCTCTTTCTCTGATTATCTCTCTCTCCTCTTCTCACTCACACTCTCTCTCTCTCTCATTCTCTCTCTCTGTATATCTCTCTCTGATTCTCTCTCTTTATCTTCCCTGTTAGAAAAGTAATTGGAAACATATGTACCGCTCGAGGAGGAATATCTGAAGAGTTAGTATCTAAGCTGAACTGTCGGATAAAGAATATTATGGAAATATTCACCTGGGTGAGAGAAATAGAAGGGAGGCAGAGAGAGAGAGAGAATTAGAGAAAGAGAGAGGGTGAAAGAAAAAGAGAGAGAAGGAATTAGTTCTAACAAAAGGTTAAATTAAAATTATTAAAATGATGTAATAATAATAATAATCCAGACTTCTGATGCAAAACGATTCCTTACGTATTATTTTACATTGAGCATTTATTGTATAGCTTGAAGTACATGAATAATTAAATGTATATAATAAGAAACCTTATTAATTCATTGCAGTTATATATGATCAACAGGGCTGAAGTAAGCAGAAAACTTGGATAAAAATCAGGGCTCCTTTAAGCAGGAAACCTGGACAAACATCATAGCTTCTGTAAGCAGGAAACCTGGATAAACATCAGAGCTTGTGAAAGCAAGAATCCTAGATAAAATCAGGGCTTGTGTAAGCAGGAAACCTGGATGATTTTATCAATACTTGTGCAAACCTGGATAAACTTTAAAAAATCGTGGTTCTTATTTCGTGTCCTAGGTATTTCCAACCGATTATATTTTCAAGTACTTTATACGCAGGAAATCTAATTATATCCTTTTCATTCAGGTTCAACTGTACTAATAGGGATAAAAAAAAATTGGTGTAGCTTTCTTGCTATGAAAAAAGTAGAAAAGTAAAAATGAGAAAAGAATTCTGGTTTTTTTTTCAGTCCTACAAGGCTAATTGAGAAGCAAAGGGAACGAGACAGACATTGAGAAAGAGAGAGAAAGAAAAAGAAGATGAGAGAAAGAACAAAACAAAGAGATAAGTAAAATAAATGAAAGCAAAATAGAAAAAGAGTAGAAGATGTGAAAAAAAAAAAACAAACAAACAAAGAAGATAGAGGGAGAGTGAGTGAAAATGAGGACAAAGGAGGCAAATTGAGGAAAGGAGGAGGAATATTTGCTCTAGCTCTCTTACAAACACTCGGAATAATTTGAGAAGTTTGGAGGAGGCATTACCATAAGATAAGATTGTACCTACCTCGTCATTTGAATATTGTCGTCACTGGTGAGGCAAAAGTTTGTAACATGTCGAAACCATAAAGCGCTCAGTTCTATTTCTGTAACTTGCTACTAGCTGAAAGTCCTGAAGGCAATTACACATTTTACAAGATAGCTAATAGGCAGTTTATTGAGCGCACAATGTTGGACATTAAAAAAATCCCTTATTTTTTATAAATAAAACACCTGAAAAAAAAAACAGCTATCAGCTTGTTCAGTGTTCCCATTCCAGAGAAACAGCGATCAGTTTAATTTTGTATTTCTAGGCTGCTATTTATTATCTATTCAAAAGAGCTGTTACCATACCAAAAAAACTGGTTGACTTAATTACATAATCACGGTTTCTTCGCAATGACTATACTAGAATCCTAAGAACAACAAAAATATTGAGAAATTTTTTTAGAATCTCAAATTCAACGATCTACAGAGTCTTAGGTCCAAATTATGAAACAGAATTTGATAATCTTAGTGAACACTATCACTTAATTTCACCTTGACATCGACTGTAAAGGTCATAATTATCTAAGTAGGTGTATATTACTTCTGTTTCGTACTGGCTAGCCTTCGTGGTTAAGCCATCTGACTGGTAATCCAGAAGTCGCGGGTTCAAATCCCAACCGGGACATGACAAGTTACCCTCCTATTTGCAATTTTGACTACACAATAATGCGTCTTGACCTTACTGCTGGAATAATGGGACTCAATTGTTTTAATTGGGCAGTGTAAATAAGGCCATATTAATATTATTATTATTCGTGACGGAAAATCTCATTTTAGAATACCTCTCGGTCAGCTGATAGAATCAAAGGGTAGACTTACATTGACTAATCCTGTTTCGTAATACCGCCTTTAGTCTTACTCGTATGTTTTATTAGGTACAACAAAAATATATACAGTAAAATACAATGAAAAAAAAATAATAATAAAAATAAATAAATCAAGCAAAGAAACAAGAACAAAAAAGAGAAAGAAGCTAATGTCCTACCTAAACGGCGGGGTTATTGCCTGTGACACTGTCTTCCACCCAACCCTTTACTTTACTTCAAAACTTTAAATATTTTTACCATTTATATAATTATATGTACGAATTTCTTTGTGGTGAAGCACAAGGCCTCTTCACAATTTTTGTGGGTAGCGCAGCATTACTAAGAGCCTCCTTTACATTTCGAATTATTCTATTACATTAATTTCTTTTTACTCTGGTAATGCCGCCACAGGTCGTTACTCATACAAGTAACTACTCATTTTTCCTCACGAGGTATGAGTGGACCCCGAACATCCAAGTACAGAGCAGAAAAATTCCTGCCCCGCTGGGGATCGAACCCAGGTCACCGTGCGTGCAATGCCCAGCGCGCTAACTCATTCTGCCACGGTGACTACTTTTATATAATTATATATATATATTTTTTTTTTTACAAAAGTTAAACATTAATGCATCAATCTTCTACTCGTCCCATTCCTGCACCATTTTCACATTCAATCCCTCTGATCCTCCATCTCGCCCCTCTCCTTTTTGTTACTTACCCCAAGTTTTGCTGAAAATAAATGTATTTTTTTTTTTTTATGTATTACGACATTTCGCCGTGTGTCTGACGAAAGTTGACTACCTTGGAACCCGTTCGTATTATTTGCATACGCGGCAGGAAAGCGTGGGAAAGTTGTGCAAACTAATCTACGCCACCTTAGCTCCCGATTTTCTGCTTCTTTGAAACGCGAGAGCTAGGTTCTATATCATACGTTAACTCTTTCTCACTTTTCATGACTCTTTCCTACTTCTTTTGCACATTCTTCTTATATTTGTACAAATATACAGGGTATTGTATCATACGTTATCTCATTCTCTCTTTTCATAAGTCTTTCCTACTTCTTTTGCACATTCTTCTTATATTTGTACAAATACAGGGTGGGGCAAAAGTCTGGAAACCCGTGAATAACTTTTGAATGGCTTCTTTGCTAAAGATACAATTTCGTATGGTAAACCGGGGTAGTAACACTTTCTTTTGAAGTGGGGCCGATTTTTATTATTGGCCCCCATGTCGGGGCCAGGGGGGCCAACTTCATTTTTTTAATTACGAACCCCCACCTTGCGATACATGTTTGGAAAGGTCTTTAAATAAGAAATACTTTGGGGCAATTTTTTTTTTATTTATATTAAATGTTTGCAAATGGCGTCCAACTTTGTGTATGCAGTGTAAAGTATTGAAACCCCTGAATATCTTTCGAAAGGGCTTTTTCAGTAAATTTAAAATTAAGTTCGGTAATCCGTGGTAATCAGACCTTATTTTAGAATGGGGCCGATTTTTTTAACCGGCCCCCATGTCTGGGACAGGGGGGCCAACTTCATTTTTTTATTTACGAAATTCCACCTTGCGATAATTTTTTGGAATTAAGCACCAAAGTATTTTTTATTTAAAGACCTTTCCAAAAATGTGATGAAGCTATGACAAATGAAGACTAAAAAAGAATTAATAATGTTGAAAAGAAAATTAGTAGAGAAGAAAAACAAGACAAAAACAGTACGGAATATACAAGTTGAAATACTGGAAATTGAAGATGATGATGAGAAACACGAAGAGAAAGTAATTAAAAATTCAAATATACACCCAGAGGAAAAAAAAGTAAAGAAAGGGGTGAAATTAAGAGAAAGCAAAAATGAAAGGTAAAAGGAACCAAATTTGTGAAGAAATGGAATGAAAGCAAAGTACAGGTACACTAAGGGCCGAAAAAAACAGGACTAATATTGTTGTATCATACTTTTTTTTGCCAACATTATTATAATAATTTGATTATTACAATAAATAAAATTTACCTACCTACCTTATACTTTTTTTTTGAGATTTTTATTTATTTTTAACTTACATAATAAAAAACATGCGTTCCACCTCTCAATCCCTTCCTCTCTATATGACCTATCATTTCTCCCATCTTAGGCTCTTTCTTTCTCATGCAGTAAACTAAACGTTCCACGTATTATTACCTTCCCCCTATGACCTCTGATGTCTCTCTTCCTCTTTATCTACAATCCATTTTTTTCATTATTCCACTCCCCATGAATCTTCTTTTCTTTCCTTCTACCTCAGTATCTATTACATCATTGTTGAACTCATCAATCACGTATCGTATTTGATGGCCGTTCCTCTCTTTCAAAGATAATGAATACCTACTCTCACCTCTGATGAGAAGGAGGAAAAAGAAGGGGAGAGTGACTGATGAATGTGGGAATAATAGGGAGAAGGAGAAGAATAAAGTGAAAAGCAAAAAACAATAACGAGACGAAGAAAAAAAAGAGCATTAGAAAAAGAATAAAAAGTATTCGTAGGTAGTTTAAAATTAAAAAAAAATTAAGAAAATTATTGGTCCATAATTATAATGTAAGGAATGAAAGAAAATACAATACTTTCCTTATTATAGGATTAGGAAAGTAAAAAGTAGGAAATGAAGAATGAAGCGAATGCGAAAAATATAAAAAAACAATTCAGAAAAGCAATGCCGCCTGTGTAATGGGCACAATACCCTATTCCTCTAGCATGGAGGATTTTTTTTACATTTTGTAAATTGTATGTATTAAAATAATATAAATATACTGCGTGTTTAATGGTGTTCTCGATCATAATACGTATAATTGTATATAAATTTAGCAGGTATTATCATGCGGCCAACATCCAAAATAGGAGGATAACTTGGAATGTTAAACCCGCGACCACTGAGCTACCGACACAAAAAATGAGAAGAGTTAAATTAAAAAATTGAAATCGGAGCAAAAAATATTTCAAAAAAAAAAAAAAAAAAAACGAAAAAGAAACACAAGGTAAAAGTTTCAACATTCAGACTTTCAACATCTCAAAAGTGAGTTTTTTTTCGACTTGTAATTTCAAAGTTGTTGACAGAGTTTTAAAAATATTTAACGAACTTTTCAGTGTTGATTAAACAAAGACTAAACCGTCTCTCTAAAAAAAAGTGGTTCGAATTATTTCAGAAACGGTTGAAGATAAAAAAACATCACCGTGTCTAAAAGTAGTAGAAACAACAGTTGCGTGAAACCGGTACAAAACGTTGATTCAAGTAGCGACCAAATCACTTTTGGTGGTCAGCCAACTTCACGTAGCTGGAATAAACATTTTGACTATGAAAATCGTTTCTGTGTAATAATTGTGTATACTTCGAAATACAGCATTTAGTCAAGAAATCTAGATGATATAGGAACTATACAGCCATATAAATAAATAAATAGTTTTGTTTATCATATTTTTTTTTCTTTGTATACAGAGGACCAATCCTAAGACATTTTTATTTGGCTTCTAAGATGTACGTACACAATTGTGTTCTTATACTCTCGTCAACAAACATAAGTATAGGAAGCGTCGATGGCGAGTTGAATGCACCGATTCTCGTAAGAGCACCGAAGTTAGGCAACGTCCAAAAAGGTGAAGACTTCGTGATTCTGGCATTACGGCCCAACCCAGGTTGGGTGAAGTTAATATGGGTAGCAGGTTTGTGAATTTCTTACCATCGGAGGGTAACCACCCTGTCGTGATTTGACCATGCAGTTGAAAACGATGTTGAAACACAAATTAAAAAATAAATAAATATTGGATAACCCTGTATGCGATTATAGCTTTATTGATGTACCCAGTATAATATGAGATGGCACGGAATTGGAATTGTATGATGATAGGTTAAAAGGTAAATTGTTGAAATGGAGAGAAAAAGATAATGTATGATGGTAGCTAAGTATGTCATGAGAGAGAGAGAGAGAAAGAGAGGGAGAGAGAGAAAAAGAGGGAAAGAGTGAGAGAGAGAGAGAAGAAGATAATAAAAAGCCTAAATGTAAAGAAAAAGTAAGAATACATGGAGAAAATAGATAAATATAATATAGAATATGATACAAGGTGGAACGCAGCTCGCGTATACACTTTTTTTTCGAAGATGTGCGTTTAATATCCTTATTTTTATTTCGTAGCTATGAAACAGGAGCTACTATAGACGCTTGTGGTCTGTGTTGTAGCCTGCCCATCTCTTAGCATGCCTCCCCTCTGATGGGCGAGATGTGACACAAGACTTCCCAATCACGTGCTGGGTCAACACGAGCGCACCGGAAGGTATCTCTTACAAACAACTGTGACCAATTAGGAAAACGAATTTTTGTCTGCAAGGGGGATCAAACTCTGGACCTTCCGCATGAAAAGTGAGTGCTTGGAGCTTGTTTCCATTCGCGAGACCAATGCGTAGAGCCAATCTTTAGGTTCTTTTTTAACCTTAGTTTTAGATACTGTTTTATTTTAATAGACCTAAGTTTTATTTTATATTAGAATAAGATAGGGAAATTGTGAGAAAGAGGTAATTAAAAATTAAAATTAGACTAAAAAAAAAAATTAACCACTGAGCTATTTGCGCGTACTGTTTATTCTGCAAGAATGAGTCTGAAAAAACTCTACTCTCACACTATCAAATTTGAAGTACTGAATTTTAAAATATTATGGTACCAAATTTGAAGAAATTTTTGAACATTTTTTCCAATTTTTTACCACTTTGTTTTGAGACAAAATTAAACCCTTTTTCCGTTAAGAACATTTGTTTTGAGACCGATTTCAGTCCTTTAGGCTCTTATACCACATATTTATATATAATGCGGTGGCGCCACCCTGTACAAGTGTACAATACAGAGTCATAGAAATGAGAGAGAATATAAAGAGTCATAAGTGTGTGTGAGAGAAAGAGAAAAGAGAGAGAGAGAGAAAGAGAGAGAAAGAGAGAGAAAGAGGAAGGAGATGAAAAATGCGAGTGAGAGAATCATTATTCAATGTCTTGAAAAAAGTAGGTAATAGACAGAGAGAAAGAGAATTTTGCTTTTATGTTTGTTACAAGTATAACCCTTTTACATTCACTTATTAGACTCTACGTATACCTATATTGAAATGTCTAAAACATAATATTAATATTTATTTACTATTATTTTTACAAGTCAACGAAACAATGCACCAAGTGTACAATTAAAAATAAAAGTTATCATAATTATTTGTATTAATCACTTCCGTGATGTCACAACTACTCAAACTAGCTTTACTAAATCTACGATGAAACCGAGACTTGAACCACCGACCTCCAGGTTACAAGTCCCCCGCCTTATCGATAAATATACTGAGGTCGGTAATTTATCTAATATAATATTAAATAAATAAACTATGTTCATTTAATTCATGTCGCTTTCGATTTCCAAAAAGGCATGGTAGAGAATATTGTAATAGGTCCATTTCTCGAAATTGAATTTTCTTCATTTCCGGACGAACATTACGTCGGTATTGAAGAATAAAACATTTTTATGGTCCGTTCTTATATTCTGTATACTTAAATACATCTTTATATGAATATTTTTTTACGCAAATATCTCGACAACAGTTTTTTTCTGTTATCGAGTGAAACCAGCATTGAAAATGTTTATAAATTTACTAGTATGTAATCAAATTAGTTTCTTTTTCTTTTACGAAGGTATGCGATTGCAGAAACGTTTAGGCCTAAATTTTACTATATTTGAATTTGGTAAATTAAAAAATTTCATTAGTCTTTTAAAGGGTTTTCTATAATTGATGAAAAATTCCCTTAAGATACTATTGGGTTAAAAGGCAACCGAATTGAATAGGAGTGTAGCTGCGTCTATAATAAGTCTCTTCTCCCTATTTCTTCCTCTCTCTTCCTCTATGTTACTGCCTACATTTCCTCTCCACTTTGGAGGCTGTACATTTTGTTATTTATAATTGCCAGGATCACTTTACACCTCTCTCTCTCTCTCTCTCACTCATTATTTCTTTATCTCTCTCTCTCTTATTCTCTTTCTCTCTCGCTCTCTCCCCCCCATCTCTCTTTTTCTCTCTACGTCAATCCGTCTCTCTCTTTCTTTCTCTCTCTCTCTCTCCCCTCTCCCTTTCTCCTCTTTCTCTTACTCTCTCCTCTCTCTCTCCCTCTCTATCTCTCTTTGCCTCTCTCTCTCCCTCTCTCTCTCCCTCGCTCTCTCTCTTCTCTCTCTTCCTCTGCCTCTCTCTCTCCCCTCTCCATTTCTCCTATTTCTCTCTCTCTCTCCCTCTCTATCTCTCTTTGCCTCTCTCTCTCTCCCTCCCTCCCTCTCTCTCTCTCTCTCTTTCTCTCTCTCTCTTCTCTCTCTCTCTTTCTCTCTCTCTCCCCTCTGCCTCTACCTCTCTCTCTCTTCCTCTTTCTTTCCCTCTCTCTCTTTCTCTCCCTCTCTCTCTATCTCTCTCTCTCTCTCTTGCTATGTAATACCTATTTATAAAGTTCTCTTCTTGCCTTTTCCATTCAAAATCTTTCTCTTTCTTTCATACAAAATATATCATTAGTTTATATCAAAATATATCATTCTATGAGAAAATGCGGCGGCAGTTGTGGGCTGTGTGTCCCAGGTAGATGAGTTGGTTGTCTTGTTTTATAGATAGTAAAATAAATATTGCTGACAATATATGTATAAGAAAATCCATATTTATTCCTTCAATTCTCCCTCTTTCGTTATGTGTTTGTCTCTCTCTCTCTCTCTCTCTCTCTCTCTCCCTCTCACCTTTTTTCTTTATTTGTGCATATTAGTTTTATTGGATGCGGATTTTTCTTTTACTTAAAAACAGAAAAGAGAGTGAGAAAGACAGAGAGAAAGAAAATTCAATGCATTCGAATATTGAGTAATTTGAATAGTTCAAGCGTAGGAGAGAAATTGAAAATTGGAACAAATAAAGGAAAAAACAGGGAACATGAGACGGTAGACTGAGGGAGAGGGACAGAGATAAATATAGCAAGAGTGAGGGAGAGAAAGAGAGAGAGAAAGTAAGAGGGAGAGAGAAGGATAAACAAACTAAGAAAAAGGAGAGAGAAATAAAATGAAATGCATTGAAAATTTGAGAGATTCGAAAGAGTTCAAGCGTACAGAGAAAATTAGGACATGAAAACATTATAATAGAAAAACGCGGGAGAGAGAGAACGTGGGAGGAAAAGGCAGAGAGAAAAAATGAGGAAGAGAGAGGAAAATAAGAAATGTTCATAAGGAATAAAAAAATATTGGAACGAATATCTTCCACTTCAAAATTAATATTTGACTTTTTCTTTCTCTCTCTTTTCCATTTATCCTTTAATTTCTCTCTCCTTCTATCTCAGATGTTTACTTAATTTTCTTTCCTTCTTAATTCTTATTTCACCCTCTTTCTCTTTTTCCTATTTTCTCTATCGTTCTCTATACCAATTATTCTGTTGGGAATTCTCTCTTCCACTCTCTTTCTTTCTTCTTTATTTCTCACTCTCTTTTGTATTTTCTCTCTCACTCTCTTTCTTTCTTCTTTATATACTTCTCAGTCCTTACTCTGTTTTGTATTTTCTCTCTCACTCTCTTTCTTTCTTCTTTATATACTTCTTAGTCCTTACTCTGTTATGTATTTTCTCTCTCACTCTCTTTCTTTCTTCTTTATATACTTCTCATTCTGTTGGGTATTCTCTCTCCCAGTCTCTTTCTTTCTTCTTTGTATACTTCTAATTCTGTTTTGTATTCTCACTCTTATCACACTCATTTCTTTTCATCCCTAGACCTTACCCCTCTCTATCTCTCTCTTTGTCTCTCTCTCTTTCGGTAATTTCTCTCCATCCCCTCCATTCTGTTTTATTATCTCTTTAACTTTGCCTTTTCCCAAACCTACTTGAAGTCGGTATATTTAACTTCTACCATATTATGGTTTGAAGAAGTACTCTACAATATTGTGGTTGAGGAAGTACTATTTAGTATTTCAGATATGTAGTTATGTACTACTGCTGCTGATATGTTATGTTGTTCGGCAAAACTCATTCAGGTACTTCAAAATTTAATTAAGAGAGAATGTTCGATTTGGTGGAAAATTATGTGAGAGAGAAAGAAAATAGAGCTAGGAGAGAGAGAGAGAGAGAGAGAGATATATATATATATGTAGACAGAGGTTGGTGATAGAGAGAGAGAGAGATATCTAGACAGAGGTTGGGTCAGAGATCCAGTTATAGAGAGAGAGAGAGAGAGAGATATATATCTAGACAGAGGTTGGGTCAGAGATCCAGTTATAGAGAGAGAGAAAGAGAGGGAGAGAGAAAGATAGAGAGAGAAAGAGAGAGATATAGAAAGAGAAAATGAGAGAGAGAGAAAGAGAGAGAAACAGACAGAGAGAGATAGAGAGGCAGAGAGAGTAAGAGAGGTAGAGAGAAAGAGAGGGGTAATAATGTACATGAGATGTTAGGGAGATAAAATAACATGGAGGGATTTTTTGCTGAAAACAAAGAGAATGAGAATCGAGAAAGAATAATAAAGAAAATGAAAGAAAAAGAGTATGAAAAGAGAAAGATAAAAAAAAAAGGTAAGAGAAATAATAAGAGAAATAGGAAGATGATGACAAAGAGGTAAGAGATGAGGGTAGAGGAATGAAATTGACAGCTAAAATAATAGAAAGAGTTCTCGGGTCGCATGTCTCTTATCCACGACCCAATCCAGGCTGGGTGAGGAAAATGTCAATTTCCACAGCAACTGGAGGGTAAAACTTCAGGTAAAACTCCCAGGAAACAAAATGTTAAGCAAGTGGGAGAAAAAATGTTTTTTTTTTTAATGCACTAAAGGAGCTTTGAAGTATTCCCTTTAATTCCTGATACCTCTCTCATTTCTGTAGAATTTTAAAAGTTTAATGAGGAATACGGATCAGTAATTATCACAATATTATGATGAAAACGAAGCTCATTACAATTAACAGTTTACTCTAATGTACTGATTAAAATTAATTATTTCATTTATGACCCATGTTTAGCGACGTTAACCTCCCTCCCCCCTTGAAGCATATGAATAATTAAAAAATCTGATTTCTTACATTTGAAATTTCTCGGTAGTAAAATGAATATGATAGGTATAATTTAATGATCGTAGTTGGTAAACTAAACTCTCGTACATATTAAATGATTAAAAATGTAACGACTAACCCCCCCCCCCCCCCCAAAAAAAAAATGCGAAAATAATAACTAGGCACCTACGCAGGTACCTACCTACAGTAAAATAATAATTAATTTATAACTATAAAAAATACTGTGTGGGATTCGAACCAACAGATCCCTACGCTATCTGTATTACCAGACTAGCGCGTTAACACCACTTGACTACTAGTGCACGTGAGATAGGGACAGATACGTGTATCACGGTGGTGTGAAGGTTATATTGTCCAGATCCAATGTCTAGACTCCTTTCAACTGTTCAATGATTTTCTTTGGTTTTAACATCCCAATCAGGACGGAGGTGTTACCCTCCATTCGCTGGGAATCGTATCAGCTACCCACATTAACCTCACCCAGCCTGGGTAGGGCCGGAATTGCCAGCCTCACGTGTTCGGAGGGAGCAGAATTTTCTGTGCGAACCGGGAATCGAACTCAGGATCTCTGGCCTGCGGGCAGTAGTCACAACCGCTACGCCACGGAGACTGGTTAGTGATCGGTATTAATATGCTTATTTCTACCGACGCGTCGGTAGAAATTCTATTATTATTCTATTATTACGATATTCTATTATTACTACTACTAATGCAATATATTTTTATCGAAGACTTTTGTCACGGCGCGGCGGCGGTAAAAAAAAGTAGAAATTTCTCAAGATCTTCTTGCTTATCAAGATCTTTTTTTCTCACAATATTTTTTGCTGATTCCATTTTATTTACCGAGACAGTTACGTGATTTTCTGATATTTTCCTGCATTATATCCTCGGTGTGCTGACTGATATGTTCTGAGCTCAATGATGATGATGATGATGATAATAATACACAATATATGTACAATTGTACATAATATAGCAGGGCTGCCCAACCAGTCGATCACGGAGTGATTTTGGGTCAATCACGTCTAGAGAGATGAGATGACGTTCTTTTTTTTTAAATGGGGTTTAACGTCGCTTTCAACTGCCATGGTCATATCACGACGGGGGTTTTACCCTCCATTCGCAGGAAACTCACAGACCTGCTACTCACATTGACCTCACCCAGCCTGAGTGGGGCCCAGAAAAGCCAGCGTCACGAGAATTAGAATTTGAATGGTCACCCATCCAAGTCTTAACCTCGCTGGATGTCGCTTAACTTCGGTGTTCTGGAGGGAACCGGTGTATTCAACATGCCATCGACGCTGGCTTGACGTTCTAAAAGTCTAGATCTCTAAAGCACAAAATGATTGTGAACGAGGTTTTCTGGCATCTCACACAAGTAAAAATCTGAGATCTCCCTCCCTAACTCATGAGAATTAAAAGGAGCTTTCGTGACTTCTTCAAACTTGAAAATTTGGTTTAATTCTTCATTAACCCATTCAAGCCCAGAATGAACATTGAATCTGTTGGGGGGAGGGGGTTAATCGCGTTGATTATATGAGACTTTATAGTAGATCTTTTTGGGCACCCCCGTAATATAATTATGTTTGTATAATACATGGGTATAAGAATAACATAGATTCTGGGTTGAATGATACCTATGTGTCTATACAGGGTGGCGCAAAAATCTGGAAACACCTTAATATCTTTCGAATGGCTTTCTCAGTAAATAATCAAAAAATTTGTACAGTAAACCGGGATAATAAGACTTTTTTCTGGAGTGGGACCGATTTTTGTTACCGGCTCCCATGGCCCCGACATCTTCAATTTTTTTAATACAAACCCCCTATTTGCGATACATTTTTGGAAAGGTTTTTATATAAGAAATACGTTGGTGCAAATTTTATTTTTTTAAATATTAACTGTTTGCTAATGGCGTCCAACTTTGTGTAAGCAGTGTAAAGTATGGAAACACCTGAATAGCTTTTACCTTGAACACGGATTTACTAATTTTCACGGATTACCGTACACAATTTTAAATTTACTGAAAAAGCCCTTTCGAAAGTAGGTATTGTATTATTATTTTTTTTCTTCATATTTTTATGTAAATACAATTGTTTCCTTCGAAACTCGATTCGACAAACTCCAGGTTACGAATCCGCTACTGAGGTCAGTCTGTGCCGTAAAAAATGGTTTCCGAAAGGGTCCTTTGTGCTCAAACAGACATGTCACTAGCAAACTACTGTCATGGTTCTAATTTCCCTACCTGTGCTTCCCCCCCCCCTTCCCCTCTCTTCTCTCGTGAAATGTCTGCGACAAAGAATGAAAATGGAAAAGTAATTACAAATTTAACACCTGTAGGCAGGAAAGCTTGCGATGGCTTCAAAGTGAGAGTGCGGAGGGAATTGCCTTAAATAGGGGAAGAAGTGATGCCCTAATTTATTTAGAGACGGAATGGTGTGGGAGCGAGAATAAGAGAGAAGGTTTGCCCTACATTGGGGGATAAATAGACACTTTAGGTTTGGGAAAAGGGAATTCTTTGGAATGAGGTAAAGATAGAACGAGGTAAAGTCTAAGGGAATACCTTTGAATGAGGGGAGGATAGGTAATAAAGAAGAGTACAAGAGAGGAAGAGAGAGGGAGAGGGAAAGAGAGAGAGAGAGACAGAGAGAGAGAGACAGAGAGAGAGAGAGAGACAGAGAGAGAGAGACAGAGAGAGAGACAGAGAGAGAGAGAGAGAGAGACAGAGAGAGAGAGAGAGAGGTGGGGGATAGATAACACTTTCCACTTTAGCTGAAAATCCCCTGAGAAAATTGTTTTAGATCTTGTCATAAGATTATTCGGGGAAAGTTCTTGCTACACACAGGAAATTAAAATCATCTCTCTCTCTCCCCTGCACCCTCTTGTACACACACACACACACACACCTTAATTTTGGAATTGTCTTTCCCCAGGTAGTTTAACAGAGGGTTGCTTGTAACACTTCAGCTAATTATTGCGAGAAGTGACATGGAAGAAATAATATGAAACTATCTTTCTAAAAATCTTTGGAACATAAATAGAATTTTATAATTTTATTGTTAAGAAAAAAAAAAACGCATCTATTGCAGGTTGTATATCTGGTCCATACCACCGACATGTGTTAGAGCTCCAAGCATGCAGGTTGCATAGCCACTTTGAATCCCTATTGAAATTTTATGCAACAAGAATCTTTGGCGCTTCTAATTTTAGAACAATATTAAATAATTTTGTTAAAATAATAAACAATTAGTCATAACTATTGATTATTGGTATAGGATGTAAAATCTCCTGCATAATGGGAAATGGATTTTATATTATAACATTAAATGAATGGGTGAGTAAAAGAACATGCTATGTCGAAAATCGATTTATTTTCTCTCTGAATAACGTGCAATGTAGTCTTTTCTATCATCTCGTTGTACATAATTATATATGAAGGAGAAATACCCCTATAACTATGTATAAAAAAAATATAAAATATTTTAGAGAGGAGGGAACCTACAGCATTGTAATGTAGTATTATTGCTCTCCTGAAAAGTCAGTTTTTGACATAGCATGTTCTTCTACTCACCCATTAAAATATTAAAATTATATGCGCGCCGTATGATTATGTAGGTATACAATGCGCAATACTTAATGAAGAGCTGTAGAGTAGTGTAGGGTCTGTAGACTATCAACTCGGTCACGGTTATTATTATTACTATTATATTGTGGGTTATATCATAAATATTTAATATTTTTAATTAATAGATAGCTACTTGTATAATTCATTAATTATGTATAAATGGACCTAAAGTTATGCTACATCAGTGTACTTTAGGGTGACGTGGTATTTTTCTTAGAAGCCCATCAAAGCTTAGGAGGAGTACCATTGTATAATGTTTCTCTAAAAAAAAATGAGAACCATTTTCACTTAAAAAAGAAAAAAAAAAATTAAAATTTTGAGATAAGATATTTTCCTGAATTCTTCGTGAATAATGTGATGTACGGTATTTCACATCAAGCACCTTTCTGAAGATTGATCACAAAGCGGGGCGAGTTTTTTCAGCCATACCTGTAACAAAAGAAAATATTTATTGTGAAAAAGTGAAGAAAAGTGGAATGGGAGCATCAATACATGGATAGATAATTATTATTTAGAATACTATTAGGCTCTTTTATTCATATTTTTAAAAAGTGAAAAGCTTAGAAGGTATTGGAGCTTGATTGATAAGACGGCGGGATTGTGATCTAGAGTTCGGTGGTTCAATTCGCAAGTTCAACCTTGCGAGTCTCTTCAGAATATTGCCAAAAGAACCGTGGATTACTTGAGATACTGAGACTGACTTTATCCAAATGACGCTTCCGGCACTGATTACTAAGAAACTTGCACTGAGCCCTCAACTCAGATAAACGAGCACAATGAGATGAAAGGCGAGACTTTTTATAAGTTGCGTGTGCACGTTTCTTTTCAAGAGTCAACTGTCTGAGTTCACCTGAGAGCCAGCGAGGGAAGGTACTGGAAGAAATAGTTTGATAACTTCCTGTTTTTTCCCTTTACAATGTATTGTATATTTAATTCTAATAATTTCTTTCTAGATTTTAATTTCATAAATGTGAAACACATACTTTTTGTATTATTTTTTTAACAATAAATATATTGAATTGAATATACATAAGTAATTAGGTCTGTATGAGTATATTAAATAAATATTATCATCTTTATTCAATTTTAATATTTAGAAATTTCCATATTTTCTTTCTCTTCTCTTTATAGAATACTCCAACATATTTAGTTAAAGCTATGGGGTGGAAGAGATTGTGTCAATTCTTGCCGTGTCGAGCAAGAGCTCCGCCTTTTAGTTGTGACATCTGTATTGTATTGTACTCATGTATTTTATTTATTTCTTATTTTTCTTATTATCTATTTTTGTAATTTATTTATTTTTATTTGTCCTTATAATAAAGTGTTCTATAATAATACAATAAAAATATAGTAATAATTAATATCTTAAGAGAGATATACCTAATTCTAAACGAATACTACGAGTAGAATGTGGAATTCACATTTATTTATTATTTTCGAAAGCTCTTGATATATTTCCTGTTTTTCGTTTCCTTTTCTTGATTTATCATTTCATTTTCATAATCTTTCCTATTTTTTTCTGGTTCTCTTTCATCATTACTTCCTCTTCATGTCTTATATTCTTTTTCTTTTTGTTTCTTATGCTCTTCTTCCTTCCAATCTCTACCTCATATTTCTTCCACTTCTTTTTATTTTTCCTTTCCTTCGCCTCTTATATTTTCAAAGTCCTCACATCGTTCAAGCACTTTATCTCTGACCAGAAGTATCAAGCTAACTCTGTTCGTCATTTCCGCGCCAAAGTCCATTTCTGTTTCCTGTCATCGGGTGTTTCCTTGCTTTTATCAGTGTGCACTTTTCTCTTCCAGGAATATTCTTTCTTGTATTTCATTTTGTAAAGTGGGTACATCATCATGACCTGACTGTGCAGCCAATCAGAGTCGAGGACAAAGACAATTCTGTATCCTTTCAACTTATGCTTCCGAGTTCATCATGTACATATATTATGTATGTATGTACAATTGTACATATATTGTATGTATATCAGACTGTGGATTATATTATCATCATGACCTTACTGTGCAGCCAATCAGAGTCGAGGACAAAGACAATTCTGTATACTTTCAACTTACGCTTCCGAGTTCATCATATACATATACTATGTATGTATGTATGTACAATGGTACATATGTATGTATATCAAAATGTGCTTGTAAAGAGACTCTTCAGTGTAATTTTTGGTTGTTTTGAATTGAGGGCTGAAAAAACGAGCTATCTGAATTTTTTTTGAAATCGCGTTTTTGACGGTTTAGGGGTCACAAAAAATATGCTGCTTCATTGGTGAAGAGCCGCTGGCTCTCCGATAGTTATATGTGTAGTATGTGTACACAAACGGACATATTATGACAGATAGCTTGATTCCCAGATAGCTTGACACATCGATTCCCCAAAAATTTTGAAAAATGCAGATAGTTCCTTTTTTGAGGGAGGCCTTCAATTATTGCGTTTGTTTTTAATTTTTTTCTCATTAGAACTCGGTCGCGACGCCTTGCTTCGGGCGGATGATTAAAAACAGAGCATAAATAAAGGGTGGATGGTTAAAAACACTGAAAGTTAAATTAGTAACAACTAAAGAGAGTAGAGTTTATTGATAAAGGCAAAAGTAATTTACACGTGAAACTTAGTAAATATGAAATTATACAAGTTGTAAGTTATGAGTTACTAGTTACTAGAGGGCTGTCGCCCGCTTTGCGGGCCGAGGCATGGCCGTGAAAGCAAAAAAATCCTTTTTCGCCAATGGCAGGTGTTGTAGTGTGAATTTCGAAAAATCCCATCTTATTGCACATCTTGACTATAAGACAAAGCTACCTACCAAATTTCAGCTCGCTAGGTATTACGGTTTGGGCTGTAGAGCGATGATCAGTCAGTCATTGGTCAGTCAGTGACTTTGACATTTATATATCAAGATTAAAGTGGACTGTATGGTTTAGAATTTAGATCATGAAAGGGTCTGAACTATGCCAAGCAACAATTATCATGAATTTAGCAGTAAATCATGAAGCAATTATAACCGTACTTTTAAACCAATCAGAGTAAAAGGATATCTTTTTTGCAATTTTTCTTATTATTTTATTTTTATGATATTTTAAATTAAGTTTTCATTAAAACTATTAAAGCAATTAATATTTCGTTGGTCAAACCAGCTAGACTATTGCAAAGACAAAGGCTAATCGGAGTTTTAACTAGAGATCATGTCAGCCTAATGGAGAAATTAACTGATTCGTCCATTGCATAGTAATAATCAAGTTTTCAAATTAAGTGACATGAAAGCGACGTTAAACCCCACTTAAAAAAAAAAAAAAAAAAAAAAATTAAGATTTTCAATGGTGAAATGTTGTTTATATTAAGAGCTCTCTGATTGGTTAGTTAAAAACTGGACACAAAAAAGATGGCTGCGACTGACAGTGAGATTCTTATATCAGCTGTTTAAATTTTAATGTTGATGCAACCAACATTAATGTAACAATTATTCATTTTTTAACGCTCAAGTAGAAGGTCAAACAGTCAATTATTATTTGTAATACCATTAGATCTGACTTTGCAACAGGACCCTAGTTTTTCAAACTGTAGATAACCACACAACTCATCATTTTTTGTTGAAATTCAAAAGACAATCTCTTCTTGTCATCTTGTCAAGACTGTTGTTTCTTCATTTTTTCAAACTTCATAAATGCAGACTCTTTCATCTGATTACCCTTATCAGAAATAGTTTGCAAGATAGTTCCATCTAAAGTTTATCTTTATATCTCGAAATGTATTTTTACTTAAACTGCACGGATGATGAAGTGTTCTACAAACTTTGTTTTCTATTTCTTGTGAACGAAAATCTCATCTTACTTTTCTCTAACCCTTCTTATAATATGTTTTCTCCATCTTTTTATACTTTTTTTGTCGTTTTCTTCCTTATTGTATTTCTCCCTAATGGATTTCCTTGTTTGTCACCTGCACTTCTCTGATCAACACATCGGGTCAGCTAAACTTGACACCTCTGAAGTCATGTTCCGTCTGCTAAACGTGACTTTGTTGCAACCTTTAAGAGAAAAGCAGGGACCGAATTCAATCAGAGTGCACTGGAACATACTTACGAAAGGTGATATGGTTTTCTTTTTCTAGTGTTGTCATTGTTAGATGGTGTTTCTAATGTTCTCGGTGAAATATTACCTTTAGTAGTATTCACGTAAATTCTACTTCTATACAGGGTGTATCAAAAGGGCATGTATAAAACGAAACCACGTATAGTAGAGCTCAGATAAAGGCCACTTTACTAAATAAACTTACATGGGAATGGACCCTAAGGTCGCTAGAACCACCACAAGTTGGCACAAATCGAATTATTTTTGATTGAGTTCATTGTTTGCATTTGCAATTACTGTAATCATGCTTCTTTGGTGAGTATTTGGAACTTTTCCCCGATCAGGGAGGGAGGGGGTCATGAAATATACCCTAGCAACCTTAGGGTTCATTTCCATATAGGAGTTCATGAAACCAAGTGGTCTTTATTTGAGCTCTACTATACGTGGTTTCTTTTCTAACATGACCTTTCGATACACCCTGTATGGATGTAAAATTTTATACGTAAATATTCTTAATAGCTTATTGCAACTATAAATAGGTAAAACCTATCTTCTAAACAAAAGCGTACTTCCAAAGTCAAGTATCATTTTCTGAAATAAACTTTTTTTTGGCTCAACGTTTCTTCAACACCTAGTTCATTCAAACGGGGGTTTTACCCTCCATTCGTTGGAAACTCACAAAACAGCAACCCACTTAACCCAACCCAACCTGGTGTTTACCGGGCATACCTAGCATCGAGAGGGGCCAAATTTGAAAGGTCACCCGACCAATTTCTTAGGTCCTCCTGTACGGTACTTAAATTTTCGTTGCACAACTTCAGTTTTTGTTGCTTGACTTCCTGGGCGGTTCATGAAGTGACAGAACTGGTGTAGTCATCGTGCCATCAATGCTGGCTGAAAAAAACAATATTTTCTTTTTTTATTATTTATTATTTCGCAAACTCAATTGCCTTTTCTTTAAAATATCATCAGTGACATGCTGGATAGTAAAAATTCTCTTCTACGTTCGGATATTAGGTGTAATACATCAGGATCTCTAGTAGTTTCAATACACATCTTCTCTTCATCCGTAGAATGCCCGTGTCTAATATAATCTCTTGTAATGTCTTTGACAGTCTGGATCATTTTATATTCTTTTTAAATTTATATACTTGAAATTTTGATGTTGAAAATTTAGAAATTCGAGCTCAGTACTTGCAGCCATACCGGCGCGTGCCTGGCTTGAATCTGAGCGCACGGCAGTGCGCCAGGCCAAGTTCCAGCAAGCACGGCAGTGTATCTTTACACGAACCGATTCACCCGGTTTTTCACCCACTCATATCTTCGGTTCAATTGATTATAGAGATATGAAATTTGGAACAGAGATTGTCCTAATATCATTAAAAAGACATTGAAAATTTCAAGACTCTATGCAAAAAACTTTCAGAGGAATGCAATTTTGAAATTTGCAATTTTGATACTGACTGACTGACTGACTGACTGACTGACAGATCATCAAAATTATGAGGCACTTCCCTACTACCTAGAAAGCTGAAATTTTGCATGATGGTAGGGTTTATTTTAAAAGTACAAGGAAAAATCTGAAAACCGGAACTTTCGCACTTATCATGCTGTTAAACTGTGTTATTTTAGGGAGGAAGTATACTCAATTATAGTCAATTATGCATATAAATTATGAGGCATTTCCCTACTACCTACAAAGCTGAAATTTTGTATGGTGCTAGGGTTCATTGTCAAAGTACAGAGAAAAATCTAAAAACCGGAACTTTCGCACTTATCATGCTGTTAAACCGGTTAAAAGGTGTTATTTTAGGGAGGAAATATACTATATTATGTATATAAATTATGAGGCACTTCCCTACTACCTACAAAGCTGAAATTTTGTATACTGGTAGTACTTACTGTAAAAATACAGGGAAAAATATCGTTTTAGGGAACATATTAAAGTGAAGAATCCTGAAATTTTTCATAAAAAATAATGAAACGTGCTGTGAAACGAAGCATTTACAAAAAGTAATGATATCCCACAAAAAACTACCGTTAAAATAAGGGCCAAGTTCCAGAACTCCTATCCAAAAAGGTTTCGCCAATGAATGCAGTGATATCTTGTTTGCGGCCAAGTTATCTTGGTACTAAACTATTTCTTTTATTAACACCCGTTTTCTGAGTTCCTCATTTTGTATGTTTTTAACTGCAAACTATCCTCTCACTTGGCCAGATTTATGCCATGGGTTGTATGGAATATCACCACTATATTTATAGGTACAGAATAATAATATAACCATCACAAGGACCGAAACTGGCCAAGGTAGAGGATAGTTTGCAGTTAAAAACATACAAAATGAGGAACTCAGAAAACGGGTGTTAATAAAAGAAATAGTTTAGTACCAAGATAACTTGGCCGCAAACAAGATATCACTGCATTCATTGGCGAAACCTTTTTGGATAGGAGTTCTGGAACTTGGCCCTTATTTTAACGGTAGTTTTTTGTGGGATGCATTTTTCTTTTAACATTAAGTTTTCCATTAGTTCAATTTCTCTGACACGAGTTGCTCTGGATACCAAACCTCTTCAGTCTTAAGCTACAAAATAAATAACAATATACACACAGTCTTACCTCGCCGGCATAAACAAGGTAGATTCTATTCTATTCTCTCTGGGGATTCACCACATTACTACATCAACTGGGTCCATTTCAATGCAGGACTTATTAGACCTTCCCATGAAAACCATAAACTAGGAAAAAAATATATTTCACGTAGCTAACCATAAACTATGAACTCGTGGTGTAGGTGAAACTCACATAATCTTCAAGCTCGCAGGAGA